>CM051827.1:21200000-22400000 GCA_028451465.1 Erethizon dorsatum
ATTAGCCAAAATCCTTTCACTTATACACTGCTGGAATACTGACAGCAGGCTGATAGAATTCTGAAGACGCTACGCTTTCCTTTGCTTGAAGATCCAGGCCCTGTTACATGTGGGCTCTGGAGTTAATACCCTGTAACCCAAGGGCTGGTGCTTGAAGAACCTTCCAACCAGCCGGGACCCTTTCGTGTCCCCTCAGGGGATGTATGCATGGGTCATGGGTCAGGCTCTCGGCAGCACCAAAGGTAGTGTCTGGTTGCCTGTGTCTGACTTGTTTTTCACTTTGATGCCTTGCTATAATTATAATAGAAGTGGATGAGAAAATAGGACTCATTTTACACTAAGTCATTTTGGATTATCTAGCACAGTGCTTGGTGCATAGTAGGTGCTTAATAAATATTTAATTAATTAATTAAATTAATTTCAGGAACATGCTGTCATTTAAGTAACCTTGGCTGAGGAGCAGCTTGATGTACATGTAGACACTGGGCTCCCACCCATCTGTGGGAGGACAGCAGTGTCTGAAAATATGAACATCTGCATTTTCACAGAGAGAGCACCATGGCCACTGCACCCTTGTGACCATTCCGCACATCCTCTAATGTGCCATGGCTGATCAGATGGGAAGGTAATCCTTTGCAGTGCGGAGATTTAAACTGTTATCTAACAGACTGCTGATGGATTAGTAAGGCTTTCTGATAAAACCTTAAAGGGGTTAGAATTTCATTTTCCCCTTCACGCTCGGGTAGCAAAGGAAAGGACCAGGCTAGTTGATGATGTTGCAGTTGGGGCAGGAAAATTAATGAAAGGAGAGGCAGGGCAGGACAGTGAGCAGTGAGGTTCAAGGTAAAAGCTGAATGTTGGTGCTCTGCAGCCATGATATCCTTGAGAAATCTGGACAAGACATCAACTCTTTCAGGCCTCTCTTCCCTTAGCTTCAAATGCAAAATAATAATACTGCCTGACAGGAACACTGTGCAGATGAAATGAGATCCCTGACATGAAAGGCCTTTGAAAAAATTGAAAGTGCATCCTTGTGTGAGGCTATTATTACCCTGGTCAGGAGAAGCTGCAGAGTGGAGGATGGGCCAGAAACACTAGGATTCTCTGGGACCTTTGAAGGGCAGCTTTTGGCCTCCATCTGATCAGGGGTAGCAGAAAAGGACCATCTTATTCCATGTCGTGTGGGAAAATCACGGTAGCAGCCACGTTTCAGGAGATAATACCACACCGGAGAGGGAAACCACTCTAACGTCTGGTGACCGAGCCAAGTACTCAAGGACAAAGCCAAGCACAGACTCAAGGTTGTGCCCTACAGAATGACCTGTCCTTGGAGTTCTGTTATTAAACTCCTTTGTTCTGTGCTTTATTCTGTCTTTCTTGCCCATAAAACTTCTCATAGGAGAAATAATTTTCCATGTCCTTAGTGAATTTGAATTCTAGTCAGAGAGATAAAAAACTAAAACAAAGCACGAACGGGAATTTCATAACAATGAATATTTAGAAGTGCGGCACACTGCAGAAATCAGAGAAAGGGTGGAGAGTGTGGGCTGGAGAGGATTCATGCAGTGGGGTGATGAAGGGTTGGGATGCAAATCAGAGATGAGATGTTCAGTCTTTCTATGCCTCAGCTCCTTCGTCTATAGAGGAGAAGAATAATAGCACCCACCTCACTAGATAGCATCTGAAACCTACTAGTATTTACAAAAGGCACCTGTCACTTTCATTATGCCAGGCTTTGTGGATGCATAGGAAAGAAGTCTTTTGGTTGGGGGGGGTGGACAATAGGTGCAGAAGGCATAGGAATGGGAGAAATGGAATGCAGGCAGACAGCTATTGGCAGGCTGGTATCGGAGAAGAGAGGGTGTGACCAGAGCTGTGATTTAACAGACATCACTCAAGTGGTACTGGAACATCACAATGAACCACAAAGACATGGGACCCAGGGTTGAAAGAGAAGATTGGTTGGCTTAAGGTGGAACCAGAGAATAAGACCCTAAAACCAAATTTACTTTAAGATTCTGGAAGATTACTCTGGATGGGTTATGTGCAAAGGCTGTGGAAATCATGTTTTATTATTTATTTATTGTCATTATTATTCATAAGAAAAAGTAACTCGAAGGACAATAATAAATATGCTTACTTAGGAATCACAGCGCTAACTCACATACAATATAAAGAACGCATATACATCTTCAGTATTTGATAGTGTGAGGGCTTGTATTCACAACTTCAGGAAATTAAAAAAGCTCTGTAGTCTTATTACCCCTCCACACATGCACATGTGCACACATACAGCACATACACAGACACATGCACACACACCCACATATCCACATACACAGCAAAGGAGTTCCTCCGTTATCCCCTAGACAATTGGCAAAGGCACTTAAAAACGGGTGCAACATACTGAAAGTGGTGTTTAAGAGGATTATTCTGGCTCAGCGTGCAGGGTAGTTTAGATCTGGAGTGAGGCGAGAGGTCAGTGAGGAGGCTATTATAATTATTCAAGTGAGCCAAATCCAGGACCTGTCTTTCTTATTTTCCTCTGATGTTGATAATGTAGCACAGAATTCAGCAACATCTAATACCACTGAATGTTCATTTCTATTCCTCCTACTGTCCCTGGGTCTACCCCTCATCCACATGGATCTCCACCAGCCCAGCCCTCCACTTCTGCAGGCCTGTCTCTATCTGGATAACACTGAACCTCTCGTCTATCCCCCACCTTTGGAATAGGGTCATATAGGAAACCTTCCAACGCTGATTATAGGACTGCCACTAAGATCTCCACAAGAGAGCACACAGGGAATGCCAGGCAGGGGCATCGATGGAAGCAGTGAGGCCAGTGTAATGGATAATGACAACAGCATCATTATACTGTGTGCTAAGCATGGTGTTGAGAACTTCATAGAAATCATCTCATTTAACCCTCACAACAAACCCACCAAGTAGGTATCATATCTCCCTGACTCCCACCTTTTATAAACAAGGCTATCAAGGGACAAAGCAACTCACTGAGGTTGTGAAATTATAAGGGGTGGTGATGAGCTTGCTGCACTCTGACTGCTGGGTGATGGGCCTTCCAGGGTCTCCAGATCCTGAGATCCTGCCCTTCTCTGAATTGTTAGGTCAAGGGCTGTCAAGGAAGGGAAGAATGCTGAGGATTGCTCACAGAGCCTTGCTGAGTCCTGGCTTCCTTATCTGCGTAATGAGAAAGCATGTGCTAGACATTTTGGGTCAATTAGTAGTATTAAGCCAATGAAATCAGATGGATTCCAATAAAGTAGACACCGGAGAGATGACCTCTGAATAATTTTCAGCTTGGACATGGTAGGAGCCTTTTTTCTCACCACACATACCAGTAATTCTCACTAGCTTGCTATGCCTTTGATCCAGCCTAAATCCCCATTGCACATCAGCTCACTCATTTTCACGTGAAAACTCCTCTCTCAGCAGCAGAGATGAACTCTGTGTGGGCAGGCACATGTGTATGTGTGCTGTGGCTGGAGGGGAGGGGAGGGACATAAATGAGCAGATGGAACTGCTGAAGATTAAAACCACAATTGTGAGGTTGAAGTTGGACATGTGACAATGGAGTGATGCTTAGGTGGAGGTGCATTGGCACATAGCCACATGAATGAGTTCCTGGCAACCCACCTGTGACAGAGCCCAGCCCCAGAAGCGGGGAGACCTGAGGCTAGGGGTGGCTGGCTGGTGGAGATGTTTGGCAGGGTATGATATCCTGATGAATGTGTTGTTGGAATAGCAGTCTTTGGAATTAATAGTTTTTTTCTGGTTCTAAAGTGAGGACAAATGAAAAGCAAGGAGAGAAGCATTTGGGGAGGGGGCTTTGGGGCATTCATCTTAGCACCTTCCACTGCATGTGGGGTCTGGCCCATGTCAGTGCTCGCCTTCAGTGAGAAGGAGCAGCCAGGAGGATAAACAGATCTGTGAGGGTGGAAGGGGAAGATGATGAGTTCACAGTCATTTCTGACCTAAAAGAGTCACCATTAAGTAAATGCCTCATATTTGTTAGTCACCTATGCTAAGCACCTCATACACATCACATCCAAGCCACAGAATATGAGGTCAGTGTTGTTACTCTCATTTTAGAGAAGAAACTGAGGCTCAGAGACATTAGATAACTTTTCTGTGGTCCACATTTTGTAAATGGAGAAAAAGTTATAGAAAAAGTTAAAAACACTTAAACTGGGGTCAAAGTCTGATTTCCCTACTTACTGGCTATGTGATCCTGAGTAAAGAAACACTGATTCTCTTAATTTCTTGACTCATGGAGTGAGTACCAGACCTGCTTCTTAGGGTCCTTGTGAGGCTTCTAGGGGCTGAGATCTCTAAGCACTCGTAGTTCCCAGGGCAGAGCAGATTCCCAGTGCATGGGCAGGGTCTATTCTCGTTCCCTCTCCAGGCCTGCAGGATGCCAGCCTGTGAGGGTGGGGACCCTGCCACACTGGGTGACTGAGTCAATTCCAGACGCAGTTTCTTCGTCTCCAGTTACTCTCTCCTCTTACTGAACCCTGGGGAATGCCCATATTTTCAAGGCATTTAGAAAATGTGAACTATTGTTTTAAAAAGTCATGTAGAACTAAGTGTCTTTGGCTTCAGAATACTTCCAGGATCTACTGTCCTCCACTCAGTTCTCCAAACCAAGACACTTGCTCAGAAAACTGCTTCCAGTTGCAGCCTCTGTGCTGTAGCCCCACCTCATGCCCACTGTTGTTAGTTCCTCTCATCATTTAATCTCAGTGCCCCCTTATTGTCCACTAGAACTGCTGTTGTCTCATCATCTCTGAAGGCAGGGATTTTCTTCCAGCCTCACAAAGTGTTTATTGTCTGTTACCAAACACCTGTGTTGTGGCTTCAGGATGCTGACTGAGCTCCATCTTGACCAAATCCTCTAGAACATTCCAGCTCCTTTGCCTATTGTTTTTCCTGAATGAGCTGTGGCCCCAGGGTGGTATGGCTGGTGCTGCTGGCTCCTGGCACATGAAACCTCTCATTGGTGTTTTGCACACTGCCTGGAAGCCTTGCACTGTTGCATGTGTGGGGGTTACAGGATACGGGTGTGGGGAGTTTGCATTGGAAATGGAGAACCCAGTATGTAAGACTTCTCACTTCCAAGAGGAGAGTATGCTCCTGGTGCAACAGAACTTCCTCTGAAGTGAAGGCACTCTGCAGCACAAATAATAAAATTTGACATTCTCCACTTTCAAGGGGGTGAGATTATCCCATAATAGCCATTTTCAAGAGCCAGGAAAGAGGAGTGCAGCCAAAGAACAGGAGGGGGGATCTGAACTTCAAATCCGAGACAAGCCTGTTGGTGATGCACACAAGCAACTGTTTCCATTTTCAAAGCTCTACTGGACTCTGAAAACAGCAGATTTTGCACCCTATAATTTTCTTCTCTGTGCTCTGTTTAGCATCACATCATTCTCCCTTCATGACTGTGTAGCCTCTTGGGGGTGTTTGTTTGCATGATAGGAGGAGCAGGCAGGACCTGGCTTCTCTTTCTGGCCTTTCCCCTGCCTGTCTCCCAGGGGCAGTGTTACAGTGCCATCACTGTACTCTGGGGAGCTCATGCCAGCCCCACACAGTGCACAATCCACAGTGAGGGGCTTGGGGCTAGTGGTTTTCTTCCTGTACCCCAAAATGCCAGCTATCCATTATGATTTCAGGCATCAAAGGTCTTAATTTAAGCCAAAAGCTGCCTTGCCTGTGAAGAATCTTTTCTTTGGGTGTGTTGAATAAAAACTCCTTGGAGGAGGGAGGCTTCCTTTCCTACATGTTTCAGAAAATGTCCAGCTTTGACTCTTTGAAGGACATGAGCATACCCATTCACAGTTCCCTCAAACTTGACACATCTGATGTCACCGTCCACTCCCACCCCCAAACCGCAATGTCAAGATGGATCCTGTTCATATTTATGTAGCACTGTAATTCCCATCATACAATCACCTTCCATGTCATCAGCTTTCCATTACTATAACAAATATTCAATATACTCAAACAAAGAGAAAAGGTTTATTCTGGCTCACAGTTTTACAGGTTTCAGTCCATGATTTGGCAGACTCATAGCTTTCAGGCCAATGGCTAGGAGGCAGCTCACATAATGGTGGGAGTACATTGTGGAAAAAACTATTCACTGCAGGGCCAGAGAGCAAAAGAGAGAGAAAGGAAGAAATTCAGGTTACAAATATCCTTTCAGGGCACATTCCTGTGATCTGAAGACTTCCTTATAGGGCTTACTCTTTAACACCCCCCAATAGTTCCCAACTATGATGAAGTTTTTACACATGGGCCTTTGGGGAACATTCCAGACCCAAGATACAGTACCTCCAAATCCTCATTTAACCTTCACAGCAACATAAAAGGCAGAGTGCACAGGAATTACTCTTGTTTTTCTAGGTGCAGTGGCCAAAGCTCAGAGGGGTTAGGGATCTTTCCAAGTCACTGCATGGGCAGATAGCAGGGTATACCATTCTTTGGAATTTTGGCTGTGACTCTCGGCATTCACTATACAATGCAGCTCCTATCTTCTACCCTAAAACGATGAACTGATTGTACTGAGAAGCCAAGGAGTAGTGTCACTCATTGGACTTTTCAGTTAGGGACTTGGAATCTAATGGTGACCCTGATTTAATCAGGCCCTAGGGCAATGAATAGAGAGAAATGCTTTTGGGAATGGGATAAGAAGGGAAGGTAGGTTAGGGAAATACACAATTATATCAGTCAGGGTTCAGTGCACCTATAGAAGCCTCTCTTCTGGAACTTTAAGCAGAGAACAATCTAACACACAAAATGGGGTACCTGCACAATATACGGGCTGGAGAAGAGTGCTGGGTGGAACATCTAGGAATGACTACCATGTACAGAGAGACTGTACAGAGCTCCCCTAATAGCGAGCCACTTCCCATCACTGGAGCACTGGACCCACTGAGTTCAGGAGCACCTGCCATAGCTCCAGTGGGGCTTCAGGAAGCTGCCACCACCACTGAGGCTGCTACTACTATCTTGGGGCACTCAGAGCTGGCCAGCAGATGCTAAATGCCACTGCCAAAAATCTGATGCTTCTAGCATGTTGCCAGTAGACAAGAACCAGCAGCACACGAAGTGGTAACAGACTGGAAGAATCAAGTTCTCATGTAGAACTGTAGATGCAAGAGGGTCTGGGAAATGTGGCTTTTTGTTGGCTGGTTTCCAGCTTCTGTAGAAAGAACATTCAGACGCAGGTATGATGGATGTTAAACAAGCCAAACAGTTACCACTACAGTAGCCACCAGACGCTTGTTCTCTTCTTACCAATGAAATCCCACTAGACAAATGTTCTAAAAACACATACTCAGCTCTGAAGTGAATATTCTAAAGGATTTTATTAGCACACCAACAACCTATAATATATAGCTGTATGTCTGCAAAGCTGCACACAGATATCACATCTCTCAAGAATCGTTGATGTATTTCATCGTAGAGCTGAGAATTTCCAACCCATGAAGCTCTCTCAGTTGAGCAGTGAACCTGTTGTAATCAGACCACAAAATCCAGGTCATAAATGCCGTGCTTCAGAGCCATCTCCCTCTAGACAGAAGCCGGTTGGGAACATCAGCCCCATCACTCTGAGTAGAAAGGGGAAGTGGCTGTGACACTGGGGAGCCCTAAAGATCAAAGGAGTAAGTCTCACAGGGAGACCACAAAACACTGCAAACACTCTCACTGCAAGTGGCAGGTGTGACAGGCTGATCAGATGGGACTGCTCTCTCGGGGAACTCCCCAGCAGGCTGCCACTTTGAGCTCATGCTCGCTAATGTGCCTTGCTATCTGTGGAAGAAAGATTTTATCTGTTCCTTCCATTTGATCAGTCAGACAGAACTTGAAAGGACCTCAGATGTCATCCAAGCCAGCCCTTTCATTCTACAGAGAAGGGATTAGAGGTACATAGCTGTGAGGAAAAAGCCATCCTCTACCCAACCCCAAAGGCACCCCTGTCTGTGCCAGGCTTCATGGCTTGGCCACAGGCAACATCTTCCAGAAGCATGCTCAGTGGGGTGTTTGAGCACATCAGAGTAGGACCAGCACAAAGCAGGAGTTTGAATAAAAAGAGAAGCAATGCACAGAGTTCAAGCTAAGGTCTCTTGTCCCCCCTTGCTGGGTGGCCCCAGACATGCTGTTCTGCTTCTCCATTCCGTTTTCAGTAGGAAACTGTTTCCCTCTGTAGACATCCCTCCATTTGTTTAGAGCCAGGCATGCATGCATGCATACATACATACGTAAATAAAGGAGAAAGTAAAAAAGGAGAAAGGATGGAATACAATTGGATTTTAAACTTTCCCTAAAGGTCCATATGCTTAGTCCTCAGCCCATAGCACTTTTGGGAGGTGATGGAACCCTTAGGAGGTGGGGCCCTGTGGGCATTTATGTCACCATGGGGCATGTGCTCGAAGGGGATGTTGGGACCCTGGTCCCTTCCTGTCTCAAAGGTGGCCACAGTGTACCTGGGCTCAGCCGTGCACAGCTTCCCCAGAGCGATGCCTGCATTCAGCTGCACGGCTGTCTTCCGTGAGTCACCACCTGCTAGCTTTAACAGGACTGGCACAAGGTCTGTTTTCAGCAGGGAAGATGCGACATTGGGCACCTCCATGCAGTTGCCGAGGCAGAGGGCAGCATTGCCCATCAGAACCTCATCCTCCGAGCTGAGCAGCTTCAGCAGAACACCCAACTCTACAAGGAAAGGAGCACAAGCAACAGTTCCTCTCGATCCCCTAACAGGAGACTGGCAAAAGGCATGAAGGGCTGGGGGTCCTAATGGAAGATGCCGAGCTTCCCCAGAAACCCTGAGAAGGGTGTGCTCACTCATTCAACAAATACTCACTGGATGCTGTGACCCTCCTCAACTCTTCCCTATGTTCCTGCATCTGCTCAGGTGCCCAGAACAGACTAGCAGAACACAGTTGCTGCATGAATAAGCCCTATGTGCCCAACTGGTCTGTTTTCTGGAAAGGCCTTATGCTCAACCTGTACGTCCCCCCACAATGAGAGATCCCACCTGGCCCCTGAGTTTGAGGCAGTATGCCAGCATCCTGTATTTCCCCAGGAGAAAGGTTTCTGTCCCATGGTGGGGTCCCACTCAGTCACCATCTGAGGAAGTGTTAGGGAGCACGTTAGCAGGCTGCTTCACTGGGAAGCCCTGCTATGAGTAACTATAGCTGAGGTAAGTTAATAAAGTTAGGCTCAGATTCCTATATTCCCCTTGATCACTAAAGGTTGAGAGTAGTTTTTTCCCTCTTCCCTTTGTGAATGCATAGGGCTGAGGCTAGGTCAGTTTAAGTACATTGCCATAGAAACAATTTCCCAGCCTCAACCCTGTTATCTTTGAGCTGTCTGCCGGCTGGGCCTCCTGCGCAGGCATTGTACCTGTGCTGAGCCAAAAGGCTAATGAAAAGCTTTCCAACCAGAGGTAAGCTGCACCTTGTTCTGTAAACAGTGCATGGTCCCAGGGAGGTTAAAAGCACTCACGCTAAGTCCCTGCTCACTCCGCAGCCATGCTTCCCTTTGAGGCTTCCAGGAGTACTAACCTCTGGAATGTGGGTGCCCTTAATGAAATTGTCACTTACTTTTATCCAGTCTTATTACTTCTTCCCGTGCTTCACGACAGCTATTCGTGCAGGTAGCTAGTGTCTTTATGGCATAATGTGAGGCAGTCTGGCCTCCTGCCTAGATTGCAGAATGAAATCAGGAAAGTACAATCAATGTTACATTTCTTGACCAGAAGCCACAGTGAGCAGTCACGACAGTACTAGTGGCTTTGGGAATTTCTGAAAGACAATTCCAATGAGAATGGTATGTGCTGCCTGGGAAGCAGGATTGGCCCCTGCAGGAAGGGGCTATCCCCTAACCCCCTCAACACAACCCACATCGGCTAGAAATGCAGGCCTGACATGTTTATCTGACTCCCCTGGAAGGCTTTGTGCAAGTGGCTGAAAGGAGAGGGATGCTGTCGATGGCAGATCTACCAAAAGGGGGAGGAAACAGGCCTCCTGTGTCATTGCACCTTTTGAGAAAGGGCTGACATGCTAAGGCTGTTAAGTGGATAGTCCTGTGTGAGAATTTCATGAACCTATATCACTGTAAGAGGTGACAACTGTCAATCATAACCCCTAAAAATACCCACTGAGGGTCTTTAAAATGCATGGTGTGTGTGTGTGCATTCACACACAATGCAGTTGTGTATTTCTGCAATCAGCAGCCTCTGGCAGGGTTACAAAAGTTGTGTAGAGGGAAAGACAGTCACTATGCAAGTAACAACCTGAATTCAAACCTACCTCCCTGTCCCCCCAAAACTCTCCCTGCCTCAGCAGCACCCTCCTCCTCTTTAGAGCACACTTCCCTGCCCTGCTCAGCCTGGGGTTTTGTGTCACTACAGATGAGAAGGCCTCACTGGGCACGTACTTCTCAGTGTGATTCGGAGACGGCAGCCTAATAACGCGCTTTGCCCTTCCAGGTGAAGCTGGTTACTTGCTTGGTTTCACTGCACTCATTTCCCGGGGAAAAGTCCAACATCCTTTGGTCACACTGTAGCCCTGCTCCCTCCTTACCTCATGAATGGAGTTAGAGCCAACTCTCCATGTAACTGCATGAAGTATTGTAAGTCCATGAACAAAATAATTGGCCCAAGAAACTTTGCAGAGAGCTACTCAAGCCATTTTGTTCGAGGACAGAGGCTAGACACTTTAAAGTGAAGTTTGAAAGGTAAGCAACTTTTACAGATCTAAACAGCAATTTGCTTATATATTTAACAATCTTCTCTTGATGTTCAGAGCATTGTCCGGGTGGACAGGTAGAAAAGGATCTCTATCGTGGAAGTTCAAAATCTGGCAGGGATGACACAGTGGCACATTAACTGAACGAAGGAGACCTTAATTCTGTTCCCTGAATAAAATAGAAGACTCCTGGACATTTAAGAGGTTGTAACCAGTGAAGTTATTTTACCTTCAAGATTTTAATCATTTTCTTCACCACTCCTGCTCTCACTGCCTCCTTGATGATTTTCTGAGAGCAAGAAAGGGTCCGGCTCAGAACACCAGCAGCTCTCTGAGTGAAGCAGAAAGAGGATGTTTAAATGTCATCTGAAATTTCTAAAATTTTCAGAAATGCTGGTGACCTTTAAAGTTAACAAGGCATTTGGTGAGACAAAGCAATCATTAGTATTGGAAGTGAAAGACATCTTGATCCTTAAAAATGCAATGGCCAAGTGATACTTTTTAATAAACCTGCTTGGTAGGCAATTCAAAGGGCTGAAAACAGTGCCCACCCCCCCAGTTTATTTCAGCTTTCCATGGGACCAACTAGCTCAACCCAGAGAAGAAAGTCCTCCCTGGGTACCTCCCAGAGCTCTGGTATCAGCAGGCTCTTCATTAGGGGATGTTCTGCTTCCTGAATTGATTCTCGGTCTTTTAGATTTCATTTATCTTTATAAACCTTTGTCTTTTTGTTCTACTTTCTGGCAGATTTCATTTACTTTATTTCCTAGCTCTCTTTTATTTTTTTAAATAATAGCAAGCAGTTACTGTTTTATGGGTATAACTAGCTTGAATCTTTCCCAGGAGGCAAATGATAGTTATTTTTTTCTTCTATTTCTATGTCTATTTCTTTTGGGTCAATTTTTCTGTTTATCTGTTTTTTTTTTTTTATTTTAAAGAGAAGAAAAAACAAAACAAATCAAAAGAAGAACAAATTTTCAAACAAACATAATAGGAGGGTAACAATGGTTAATACATTACGTATTACTATCTTTAAGTTAGTTATTCAGGACACCAGACATTAGCATTCAATTGTCCAAACATTATTGGCACAAACCTTACTCTTCAATGAACTAAGTAAAAATGGTAGTGTATCTATCTTAACCATCTTATATATATATATATACAATTTTTTTCCCTTTCCCTTCTTTCTTTTCCCTATTCCAGTCTCTCTTTCCTTTTGACCAGTTTCTTTTTGATTCACCATGTCTATTGTACATTTTGGATCTTATTTACTCTTTCAGTTTCTCATACCAGAGAGATAATACGATGCTTACACATGTGCTTCTGGTTTATTTCACTTATGAGTATTTTCTCGAGTTGCATCCATTTACCTATAAAAGTCTCCAGTTTATCCTTCTTTATGGCTGAATAGTACTCCATTGTATAAAAATACCACATCTTTCTTATCCATTCCTCAGTGTTTATCTGTTTTTGTCACTCTTTTTTTACTGGTTATACAGATTGATGGGTTTCATTTTGGCAGATTTGTACCTGCACATAACATACTTTGATCCTTTTCATGTCCCCCATTACTCCTCTTGCTCCATCTCCCCCCCATAGCTTCACAGTTTTGGGGGATTCCAATGCACATATTTTGTTCATATCCATCCCATCACTGGCCCTTATACATTCTCCCCCTACCTCTTATTTCCTTTCTTTTGTCTAATAATAGTCTCCTTTCTACTTTATTGCTATCCTTTTCAGATTCTACATACTAGCGAGAATATGTGATATTCATCTTTCTGAGTCTGGCTTATTTCACTTAACATGATGGTTTCCAGATGCATCCATTTTCCTGCAAATGATAGAATTTTTTTCTTCATTATGGCTGAATAATGCCTCACTGTTACATATACTACATTTTCTTTATCCATTCATGTATTCATAGACACCTAGGCTGGTTCCACAGCTTGGCTATTATGAATTGTGCCATAATAAGCATGAGCATGTACATATCCCTATAGTATGCTCTAATTACATTGGGTATATACCCAGGAGTGGTATCACTGGATCAAATGGGAACTGTTTATAATTTTTTAAGGAACCTCCATACTGATTTCCACTAATGTACACTCCCATCAGCAGTGTAGAAGGCTCCTTTTGCCTTCCATCCTCACCAGTATTTACTGTGTTTTGTATTGTTGATGAAGGCCATTCTGGGTGAAGATAGAATCTCAGTGTAGTTCCTATTTGCATTTCCCTAATGGGTAAAGATGTTGAACATTTTTTCACATGCTTATTGGCCATCTGTACTTCATTTGAGAAGTGTCTGTTCAATTCATTTGCTCATTTATTGACTGGGCTATTTGATTTCGTGGTGTTCTTTTGAGTTCTTGATGTATTTTAGATATTAATCCTCTGTCAGAAGAGTAGCTAATAAAGATATTTCTCCCATTTTGTAGGCTTTCACTCTATTTTTCCCTTGTTGTACAGAAACTTTAATTTGAGGTACTTTCATTTGTTGATCCTTGCTATTATTTTCTGTGCTACTGAAGTCCTATTTAGGAAGTCTTTATCTATGTTTTCAAGTGTTTCCCTTATATTTTCTTTTAGCAGTTTCAAAGTTTCAGGTCTTATACCTAGGTCTTTGATCTATTTTGTATTTATTTTTGTACAAGGTGAGAAATAGGGATATAGATTCAATCTTCGACAAGTGGATACGCAGTTTCCCAAGCATCATATGTTAAAGAGACTGCCTTTTCTCCAACATATATTTTGGCTCATTTGTCCAGAATTAGATGGCCATAATTACATGAGTTTGGTTCTGTGTCCTCTATTATGTTCTGTTGGTCTATGTGTCCATTTTTGTGCCAGTACCATGCTGTTTTTGTTGCTATGGCTTTGTGATATAATTTGAAATCAGGCGATGCCTGTCCTTGCTCTTTTTACTTAGGAGTGCTTTGGTTATTCTGGGTTTTTGTTTCCATATGAATTTTAGGAGTTTTTTTTCCTGAAATTTTCATTGTAGAAGTCTTTCTTCTCCTTGGTTATATTTATCCCTAGGTATTTTATTTTATTTGAAGCTATTGTGAATGAATTTATTTTTTAGATTTCTTTCTCAGCTAGTCAATTATTGAAATATAGTAAAGCTATTGATTTTTTAATGTTGATTCTATATCCTGCTACATTGCTAAATTCATTTATCAGCTCAAAAATTTTTTGATAGAGTCTTTAGTGTCTTCTAATTATAGAATAATATCATCTGCAAACAAGGATAATTTAATTTCTTCCTTTCTTATTTATATCCCTTTTATCATTTTCTCTTGCTTAATCGCTCTAGCTAAAATTTCAAGAACTGTATTGAATAAGAGTGATGAAAGTAGACATCCTTGTTTTGTTCCTGATTTGAGAGAAAATGCTTTCAGTTTTGCCCTATTCAGAATGATGTTGGTTGTGGTTTTGTTGGATACGGTTTTTACTATACTGAAGATTTATTCCAGTTTCTTCCGGCCTCTTATCGTAAAGAGGTGTTGGATTTTGTTGAAGTCTTCTTCACATTAACTGAGAAGATCATGTGATTTTTATCTTGGATATTTATCCTGGATTCAATCTACACCCCTTATGTGGTGTATTACATTTATTGATTTGCATATGTTGAAACATAATCAACTTGATCGTGGTGTATGGTCTTTTTAATGTGTTGTTGGATTTGGTTTGTGAGTGTTTTAATACGGATTTTTGCATCTATGTTTATCAAGGATATTGGTCCATAGTTTTCTTTTTTTGTTGTGTCCTTGTCCAGTTCTGGTATCAAGGTGGTTTTGGCCTCATAGAATGAGGTTGGAAGTATTCTTTCCCTTTCTATTTCATGGAATGGTTTCAGGAGCTACAGTGTTAATTTTTCTTTAAAGGTTTAGCAAAATTCAGCCATGAACCCATCTGGGCCTAGGCTTTTCTTTGCTGGGAGACTTTTTATTATTGCTTCAATCTCATTGCTTGTTATTCTGTTTAGGTCTTCTATATCTTCTTGGTTTAGTTTTAATGGTTATATGTATTTAGAATTTATACATTTCTTCAAAATTATCCAATTTATTAGAATACAGGTTTTCAAAGTAGTCCCTAATAATCTTCTGGATTTTAGTGGTGTCTGTTGTAACATGCCCTTATTCATCTCCAATTGTATTGATTTGGGTCTTCTCTTTCTTTTGGTCAATTTGTCTAAGGGTTTATCGATCCCGTTTATCTTTTCAAAGAACCAACTCCTTATTGATCCTGTGTATTGCTCTTTTAGTCTCTATCTTATTCATTTCAGTTCTGATCTTATTTCTTTCCTTCCATTGGGCTTGGCTGGGATTTGTTCTTGTTTTTCTATGGCTTGGAGATATATAATTAGGTTATTTGTGATCACTCTGATGTTTTGATGGAGGCATTCATAGCTATAAACTTTCCTCTTAGAACTGCCTTTGCAGAATCCCAAAGATTCTGGTATGTTGTATTTCCATTTTCATTTGATCCTAGGAATTTAAAAATTTTCTCCCTGATTTCTTCAATGACCCACCGATCATTCAAAAGGGAACTGTTCAATTTTCATGTGTTTTATATTTTCTGTGTTTTCTCTTGCTGTTGAGTTCTAATTTCATACCATTCTGATCTAATAAGCTGCAAGAAATGATTTCAATATTTCTGCATTTGTTAAGGATTGCTTTATAAAGGCTTAAAATATGGTCTATTTGGAGAATGTTCTGTGAGCTTCTGAGAATATGTATTCTGTATTGGATGCAAAGTTCTGTGGACATCTGTTAAGTCCATTTTATCTATAATGTAGTTTAACTCTGATGTTTCTTTGTTGATCTTTTTTGGTCTATCCTATCTATTGGTGAGAGTGGAGTACTTAAATCACCACTGTTATTGTATTGGGACATATGTGTCTCCTTATGTTGAGTAGTGTTTATTTTATGAATCGGTACACTGATGTTTGATTAGTCGTGAACTTCTTTAGTGCATGCTAATTTTGGAAGGCCTTTATTACTCCTTCAATTTTGAAGGATAACTTTGCTGAACATAGTATTCTAGGTTGACAGTTATTTTCTTTCAGGGTTTGTACTACATCTGAAGTTATTCTGATGGGTTTACCTCTATCAGTGACTTGATGTTTTTCTCATACAATTTTCAATAGCCTTCCCTTATTTTGTACTCTTCACATTTAACTATAATGTTACATTAAAGCTTCACATTTAAGCTATAATGTTACATGGGGAGGTTCCTTTCTGGTCGTGCCTGTTTCTAAGATTTGGGCAATTTTCTGCTATAACATTGAATAGATTTTCTATACCATTATTTTGTAACTCAGCACTCTCTTCCACACTGAAAATTTTTAAATTTAGTCTTTTAATTGTGTCCCACAGTTTTTGAATGTTTTGTTCATAATTTATTATTTTATTAGTGTCTGTGTATACTAATTTCTCAACTTTAGCTCCTGCAGTTCTGTCTTCTGCATGGTCACATCTATTGGTGAGGCTTTCCACTGAATTTTTTTTTTTTAATTCAGACACATCTTTATTTTGGTGAAAGAGATCATTACTCTCTTTCTCTTACTGCAAGTCCACTGAATTTTTGATTTGACATATTGTGCTTTACATTTCCAGAATTTCTGATTGGTTCCTCTTGAGAATCTCTATCTCTTTGTGGAATTGCTCCTTCATATCCTGCATTGTCTTCCTTAATTTATCCATTTATTTGTGTACTCTTTGAAGTCATGAATCACTTTATAAACCAGTCTTTTGAATTCTTTGGCATTTTGTATTTTTCAATATCTTTGCATTCATTTACTTACGAGTTGTGTAAATTTGGAGGACTCATGTTGCTTTCTTTTTTTGTATTTCTTACGTTTCTATATTGAGATTTTTGCATCTGTTAGGATGGATATCTCTTCTACTTCTACTTAAAGCTTCTTAGTGTACAGTCATCTTTCGAGGTTCAATCCCCAGCACCACTCAGAAATGAGACAACAAACTGCAGTAATGTGGATGACACAAAGACAAACCAGATATGGATATACAGTAAAGAACCACTAAAATCAACTAGACTGCAAGGGGTGGGGAAAGGGAAAATGGAAGAAGAAATAAAATTTTAAAAAGAAAGAAAGAAAAGGAAGATGAGAAGGAGAAAAAGAAATAAAAATTCAATTAAAAAGTTTAAAAAGTAAAAAGAATTTGATAAAAGTAACAGAAAGAAAAAGAAAAAGAAGCAAAACAGAAGGAAAAAAAAAAAACAAAACAAGCAAAAGAAAAAAGAGTTGAAAAAAGTTCCTTCAGGCAGAGCTGTTTGGGTGGGTAGTTTCTTTCCAGGAACTGTAGAATTGAAATCCATCCTATATGGGGAAAGGATAGTGAATCACAGCAGGGCCTGTTGTGTTCCCACTCACTTTGTGCTGTGTGAACGCTGAGTCCTGCTTTGCCTTTCGCACTGGGCAGGACCAGTCAATTGTATAATGTCTGCCTCAGGACTATATTAACTCCAGAGGCTTTAAGTGTTTGTTTGTGCCCTTCTGTGCACCCTGAGTCTCTATCTTTGACCAGCCTTTCAGCCTGTGGGCTGCAAAGGTCCCCCTGCTCCAGAGGTCCCCCCGTCCATACACCCAGGGATATGGCAAATGTCCAAGAAGAGGCATATCACTGATCACATTGATAGGTGGGGAAAGCAAATAGGACACTGAGTTCTGTACTGGGAGGAGGCATTGAGGAGAGCCAAGTGGTCCACTGGACTCAATCCCAGTACTTTCAGACACAGGGCCCCTCAGACCACTGTGTCCTCCACAGAATTCCCCATATATGATAGATTTCAGTTTCCTAGAAAGAAACTACCCACCCAAACACCTCTGCCTGAAGGAACTTTTTTGAACTCATTTTTCTTTTGCTTGTTTTGCTTTTTTTCCTTCTATTTTCCTCCAGCCTGAGCTCACAGAAGCTTAAAGTTCTCAGGGAGTCTGTCACCAGCCCTCTGCTTCTCTGAACTGTCTCCTAAGACTATCTGCCATCTAGTCACTATAGTAGAGACTGCAGAGACCCTGAAGTACAGTTGCTCTGTAACTTCTGATTTCCTGGAGTATCTTAGTAATAAACTATAAACTCCTTCTCAAAATGGCTCTTTATTATATTACTCCTAACTATGGTGGGGGCTGCAGTGGATTTCTTTTCCAAAGCTAGCCTACCATGTGGAAGGAGTCAGTTTCAGGTTAAACTCCACACTGTACTTTTTGCTTAAAATAACCATGTTTCTTTCCCTGGGGCTAGCAATGTTGTTCCATTGTTCATCACAGGGGCTGGCCTTCTTTGAGTTTACTTTGTGCTTGTGGAGTCAGACTGTCCTTCCCAGGAGCTGGGGCGAGCATGTTCTAGACTGCTTTGTTCATCATTCTTTTGGGTTGTGTTCTGTTTCCCCATGATTTTTTAGCCTTCCTGTTGGTCCTTTCTTGAACCCCAAAGCTCCTTTCCTCTTTCTCCTTGCTAAGTAACTGCTTTCCACGTGTCTCAATTCCAGGTCCCAGAGGAGCTGTGATTTGTTGCCAGCTTCTATACAGTCATTTTTGTTCTGTCTTTATCTGAGTTTTTCTACCTATGTGTGTGACTTTCCTGAAATGTCTTGTGATCCTTAGCTGCTCAATCATTTAAGAAAAAAGCAAGAAAGATGTGCTTGGCTTGCTGTACTTATGAGAAGTTTGTTTTGAAGTGGCAGGTGGAGAGGTGGAACCTCTACAAATACTAGGCAGCAAAGATTTTTTTCCTCTGGTCTTTAAATTTGTTTATGCAGTGATTCCTACACTTTATGTCATGGTCCTAAATAAAGAAAAAGAGGAGAAAAAAGGAGAAGAGAAAAAAAATGCTCTGATTTTATGCTTTTATGCTTGGAGGCAAATTGTCAAATTGAGCTCAACCACCTCGTACTTGTGTTCTCTGTTGCCCCTATGCTTGTGAAGTGTCAATCCTCTCCAGGATACTACAAAGCAAATTTGCCACCTCCCTGCCAAGTCCCCTCTGTGCTCTGCATGAGGGCCTCATCAGCCTGGTCTCATTTCCACTCTTGCAATTGTTCTCCACCTTCTAGAAATGCATTACAATTACTGATCCATTGGGAACCTCTTGTCTGTACACTTTGTCCATATGGATTTTTCTTTATTTTTCTTTTCCCAATGCCTTCGATTTCATTTTATTGAGGTCTCCAGAATGATACGGGATAAACCTGTACATTACCATCTTATCACTCTTATTGCCATAACCAGCTTCATACATATTTTACAATTCTGCTACAGCTGACACTACAGATCCTGTTTCAGGCCCAGGACAGTGGACAGTGTCCAACTCAAGGACCGCGTTCCCATGGTAAATGTGCTGCTCTGCTTAGCAAGGTAGGCAGCACCCAACAGGAGCACATGTGGCCATCTGGCCAACAGCTTCCCCGAAGTGCTGCAGACCCAGCTTTAGGTCTACATTACCCAGAATAGCCCTACACACCTGAAAACAGTGGTGCTTACCATGGAGAAGGGCACAGGCATCTTCTAAGGACCTGATGAAAGCAATCATGTCCCGCCATAAAAATGCATATACACTTAGAATTTTTGACACAATTACACAGGATTGCAGGGAACTTGAAGACCTACCACATTTCATGGAGCTTGAGTTAAAATGTTTGCACTATAATGTTGTTTGGAAGTGCTGGCCCTAAATAAAGTACATTGGATTGGATATGACCTTGATCGTTTCTATAGGTTTTAGGCCTTGCCCAAAAAAATGTAGAAAAACAGGGGTGATCAGTAATGTGAGTGAAGAAGACACATCTAAGGATGATGGCAAATAGCCTCTTGAATCATATTATTATTCATCTCTTGATGCACTGTGCTAACTATAGGCTTAAGTTTTCTTACCCAACAAAAGTTTTCTTCTGTTCTCTCTGTGGATTTGTTGGCTTTTTTTTTTTTTTTTTTTTTCTCAGTTTGCTTCAACCTCAGAAGCAGAACAAAGAAAGCCATTCCTGCATGTATCTCCAAAGGGGCCAAAACTTGTATGCATAAACCACCTCCAAGATCACTGGCTTCAAAACATGATCCTAAGCTTTCTTGATGATAGAAAAAAGGAATACTAGATACACTCTTTTGTCGTGTCCAATCTGCACAGGATCTCTTGGAATGAAACAAACCAGGTAGATTCCATTGCATCCACTGGTCAGATTCCAGGCAACACAGAAAAGAGATTCCAAACTTAGGTTCCTGAACTCTACGGAGTCCACAGATGGGCACCAGGGAAAGCTCACCAAATCCCCCCAATTGTAAGCAAAATCTGGTGTTTGTGTGCTTGTGGGCATTATTCTGAGGCATATATCCGCACCGTACCTCCAGGAGTTGGCAGATTATCAAAGGTAGCAACTGCCAAAAGGTTAAGACCCACCTACAGGAAAATGAAACAAAAATAGAAACAAGGATGCTGATTCTGGACTTCCCTGAGAAACTTACCGTTAAGATGCCCCCATCCTGGCTATTTAGTAAAGACAGGCACCTTCTGCTCAGCTCCACAGCCCAAACCTACAACCACCAGGAAAGGGAAGGAGAGTTAATGTCCTGTGATTGCAACCCTCTGTGAAGCTGCTTCTGAGCAACCAAACAGAACTACCCACTCCCTCTTGCCACATTCTGTCCAGATTTCTCCCACAAACCTTCCTTTATTGCTCCTGTTCTGTTCCATCTTTATCTCCCCTAACTCTGGCAATACTTCCACAGCGGGGGCCATATTTTATTTGACTCTGGAAATACAGCCCCTGGTGCTATGCTCAGCACACCCTGGACATGCAGCCAGCTTTCTGAAGTAACACATGATTGATTCATCTTGTCCTCAGAAGAGAAAAGTGACAGAGTGTCCCTCCAGGCCTCCCCATCCCCACTGCTGGTGCCCAAGTCCACATGCTGTGTACAGTTCTATGCAACAGCATGTGTTCAGGTTGTTCCAGGGCAGCAGGGAGGGAGACAAGAATGCCCATACCTCTGAGGCAAAGGGGACCTGAAGACACAGGTTCATCATGAGTCCCAGGAGTGTGTACGTGATTTCTCTGTATAGGTCCACATCGTCCTCACACCTGGCCTTGGAAACAAAACAAGGTAATCAATAACCTTGCTGCTTGCAGCTTTCATAGTCATCTCTTCCCTTGGACAAGGACCACAGAGATACCCACATTCCCTAAATTTTCAATGTCACGGACTTCAGTGATGGTGGAAGTGCACAGATCAGTTCTATGAGTCAGCCTTCACCTAGGAGATGTGAAAGGGTCTCTGGGATCTTTGCCAAGGTTCTCTGCCTCTTCCCAGCCCCACGTGAGCTGCTGAAATGGACGATCAAGGTGGCTCCACCAGAAAATCCCACAAATCTCTCCAGGGTGGAGCAGACTTGGTCTGGAGGGCTCTTTCAGGCCTGCAGCCCATAAAAATCTATGGTTACAGAATGGATAACCCACTGGCTTCAGCAATGTAAGAAACAGAATTTTTGGAAAAGCCAGATAGTAAGTTAATGCCCCCAAAGAGGATAAAAGACCAAATGTGAATAGAAAATCTAAAATTACCAGCATGCCCAAACAGGCATCCCCAAATTCTTCACAGGCTGACATGTGTCTTCGAGCAGCAGCCTCAGCACTGAGGTTTCCCATGATGGCAATACACCTGCAGAGCGCTGAGGGGTTGGTCACCATGGGATCTCTCTTCTACAGTGAAGGAAAAGAAAGTAAAGCCTCAGGCAGCAGAGCAATCTCTAAGAGTGGTCCTCACTATTCCAAAGGCTGGGAACCAGTGAGCTTATTAATATCACCTGGAGACATCCATGGGGTCCCCCTGGCAATAGGACAGAAGCACACAGGAGTAGATCCAAAAGGGGCTTGGCTCCTCCAACAACTAGTTGGGAGGCCTGGGTTAAGTCCCTTCCCTTCTCAGAGCCCACATTTTCACAGAGATGAAATTTTGGGGTGTGGTTATGCTCCCTCAGTGCCTCTGAAATTTCTAAGGCTCACTGGGCACAGCATGGTCTCCAGAAGAATCCTTACTTTCCTCTGTCTCATCAGTAACAGCTGCTATACTTGTCCTCCTGACAGGGGTGAAAAGATTTTTTATCAGGAGGGGACAGATGGCAACTGACAAACTCCCTCTCTCACCTAAGATGCAGTTTGCACACAACGTTTTTCCCTGTAACCAGCCCCATTCATGTGCTGGACACCTGCACCTGTCCTCCCTACAGCTGTTTCAATAACTGAGAATCATGTAAATCCCGCCTGTGAATAAATGATTATCAACCTGAGAGGCAACGAGGGTTCAGTGGTGGAAACCATATTTAAATAACTCTGCTCAAGCTTCCCACATGCCTGCCACAGAGGACAGAAATGAGGCTTTGCTTACCAGTACACCTGTGAGCGCAGGGAGAACACCTGGAAGGCTGGCCTGGAACCAGACTTGGAATCTGTCAAGAAAACGTCAGCCAGGATTATTTTTACATGGCACAAGTGATAACATAAATACAGTATCTTGGGTAATGTAGCAAACAGTTACAAACTGGGCCTGTGTGACTTACAGTAGGCATGGATAATTCATTCTGACCTTCCTCCCATCTGAAGTATATAATAAGGCTTTAATTTTTCAAGTCTAGAGAATTGTCTTTAATGTTGAGTGACAGATCCCAGGTGGCAGCTGTCATAAGCAGAAGTTGCTGGAATCCCTAGTCCTCTTCTGAGCTGACTTTGCACCCTTCTCCTTTGGTGAGTTTATACCTCATGTGTGCGCTGTGTGAGGACCCAGCTGCATGCACATCTGCACATGACAGCAGTGGTCCACACTTCCTGCCCACACCAGCTGTCTGCCTGTCTGCGAGCACAAGCCGCTCTCCATTACATAACTGTTTCTAGGCAAGACCTTTAAAGTTTGTAAGGAAAATTTTAAAAAAGATACGATTTTTAAAAAATCTTAAGAATTATAAAAATCTAAGGCTTTTACTATCTTCCCCAGCAGCTAAGCAAAACCAAAACACAAAAACCGGGGTGGGAAGAGAGGCATCCCCACAATGCCACTGGCTACATTTCACTGCTCATTCTCATTTGCTTATTCACAAAAATTTGCTAGGCACTGATTAAGAGAAGGAGTTTCCCTGACACATAGTAGGTGTGCTGACTATGAAAGGCACCGTTTAAAGTAGTCATTACTCAGTATCTGCCAGGGATTGCTTCCAGGAACCCCTGGATACCAAAATCTCTGGATGCTCAGTTCCTTCCCTTAGATACAATGTCGTAGCTTATGCGTATAATCTGCACACATTCTCTTGCACACTTTAAATTGTATCTAATCTTTTGATTACTTACTGTTCCTATACAATGTAAGTGCTAAACAGTTCATGCACTGCATTGTTTAGGGAATGATAAAAAATAAAAGTCTGTGTATGTTCAATACAGACACATTTTTTCCACTGCTTTTGATTGTGGTTGATTGAATATGCAGATACAGAGCCCATAGATACAAACAGCCAGCTGCATGTTACTGCTTCCAGACCCACTGAGGACAGGGACATCCTCCATTTGGAGGGTCTGAGATAGAAGTGGATGATCACAGCCTCCTGGTAGGTATCAGCCCTCCTGCTCTGAATGCTATGTTGTTCAGTCAGAGACTTGGCCTAGCTTCTCAGCATACTGCATATTTTTAAAATATCAGACAACTCAACATAGGTGGAAGAACTATCAATTTCTGGAAGTAAAAAGCATTACCTTTCTTCCAGAGCCAAGTCTGTGAGCAGTCCGATGGCGGTACTGGCCTTCTTGTCTGAGAAGTCAAGAAATGAGAGCAGTGCTTCCAGCAATCTGCAAAATCCCATAAAATCCTGAGTGGGCTGTCTTCCAACTACCCGTATTCCCAAACAAGATAACTTTACAAGGAGTCCAGGAAAGAATTGGCACTGGGTGAGAAAAGTTGAAAGGGTGGCCGAGCCTGGGAAGCCCAGCTCCTTGCCCACCCCAAAGAGATAGACATTGCCCTTTTGGAATGGCTCCCCTATTTAACATGAATTCCCTGGGCTAAACAGTTTTAAACAGTTTAGTGTTTAGTGATTATCAGACACCAGCTTGGAAGTAGTCTCTGGTGCTCTGGTCCCATTGAGTTCATTAAGTTAGATGACATCTAAATGGGATGCTTACTAATCTGCTAATGACTAAAGTGGGAGGGCCCCATAATAAAGTGGATGATGGAATAAAGATTTAACAAGATCTTGACAGGCTGCTGAATACATCAGATAAAATTGAACAGTGTTAAACTCAAGAGTCCCCCACTCAGAGGTGAAAATTCTGTGTCGGTAATAGAATTCAGAAACCTGCTTTTGAACTGGTTGAAATGGAAAAGATTTAAGAGTTTTCAGACATTGCAAACAATCTGGGCCAACAGTCTGGTGCAACTGCCAAAAAAGAGTGAGTGGAATCTCAGGCTGCCCAAGTGGATTTACCGGCACCAGACCATGGAAGGAAAAGTAATGTGTCTATCCAGGATTAAGAATCTACAGTGTGCTGAGGACTGTGCTCAATGCTGGCTTCTTGGTCCCCTACAGTGACACATGTATAAGTAATTAAGGAAGATAAATTGTGTTAGGTGGTGTGCTAGAAACAGACGTATGTTTGGTGGGCCTCAGAGTCTACTATGGAGGAGTTGGAGATGAAGAAGGCTTCAATAGCAGATGATATTTAGGACATCCTTTAAGAGAGCAGCATTAGCTATTCATTCATTTATTTGTTTAGTTGATAATGATAAATGAGCACTGAGTGTGTATCAGGCAATATGGTAGATTCTGGGGAACAATGATCAAACAAGCCAATATCCTGGTTCCAGGGAACTAGCAGGGCAGTGTGGGGACAGGATAAAGCACTCAAATAGAACCCTCTGAGGTGCTTTCAGTCCATGAGGTATCTTTGGGGACTGCTGGCAGCTCCTTACAGTTAGTGCTCAGGGTGTGAGGGGAGGACAGGGAGTAGTAAGGCAAGGGAGATAGAACCCAAGTCATGGTGGTCCTTCTATCGCCTGCCAGTAACCCTGCAGCTCCGTGTTCTTCAAAGTGCAGTTGGTAGATGACTTGTGTGTTGGTGGAGGCGGGCATGGATTTCTAGGCTGCTGTCAGGATTGAATAGGTAGGAGGCTACCTTTTAACCGCATTCTTTGCTGACTACACTTTGTCTCAGGAATTGGAGAAATAGTGTCAGGACAACAGAGAGTCATTCAGCATTTTAAGTAAAGAAATAACAGGATAGATGTGCATTTTAGAAAAATCTTTTTGCTAGGTGGAGACCAGATTACAGCAGGCAGGACAGGGGGAATCTAACCAGGAGAGTACTGTCATTGTCCAGACAGTAAAGGTTAAGGGATGAACTACAGTGGCAGAATAAAAGCTACTATCAGAAAGGAGGCACTCATAAACCAAGAAGAAATAACTAGAGGTGGAGGAGGAGAACTGAAGGGGATGATCCAGGAGATGCTGAAGAACAAGGACTGACAACCTACTATCTTGTGGAGGTGGTAAGGGGTGATCTAGGTCAGCTCCAGGCTCTGGTATAAGCAGTCTTCCTTTGCAATGACAGGAAATTCAGACAGAGATCTGATTTGAAGAATTACATTTTTATTTCTTAGTGTATGATACTTACGGATGTTGAAATAGAGATGTCCAGTGGAAGAAGAGTATTGTTATCTATCACTCAAGAGAGGGACTCAGACTCTTTCCCCGAAAGCCACAGATGAGAAGAGGGTCAAGGGCAAGATCCTGGAGTGTCTGAATTGGAACACAGGCAGCATAAGAGGGCTGGGTGAAGGAATCCAAGAGGAAAAAGCCAGGAGAGAGGAGGCGGGCCAAGAGTCCACGTGGGCAGTCACAGCTGCAGAGTTCCAAGAAAGGTAGTGATCAAGGGGACCAAAGGCCACAGGGCAGCCAAGTGGGAGAAAGAAAAGAGCACAATGAACTGGTCGTTTGGGAGCGTGGCACCTGGTGACCCACTTCTAGAGTCCTTCTTAGCAACCGGATCTAGGAGGGATCCAGAAGATAAAATCACCTGAAGAATGGTCAAGGGAACCAGGATATTTCAGATGGAAAAGACTGGTGTTTCAGACCCTAAAACACTGGTAAATGGAAGAATTTGTTGCACTCCATAGGTCGTCAATCACCTGGGCCAGAATTCCGTGGGGCAGGCAGTCTGTGTTTAGTGAAGGAGATGGCTTCCATCAATTAGCACTGCTCCGGATGTGGAGGGCTGCCTTGGGCGTAAGCTCCATATCCTCACTAGCTGGAGAAAGACCCCTCAGCCTATGAGTTGTTTTAGTGTCCATCCCAAATCCAACAGAGACAAATATAATGAAAACACTGGCTCCTCCCCAGAAAGGCAACACAGGCTGTGCTAGGATTTCACAAAGAGGGTCCATCTGAGCAGGGTAGGCTGGGCTGAATGGTCTCTAAAGTTCACATAATTCCAAGCTTCTGCAAATCCCCGACTTTCTCAGGAGTGTACTCCAGTGTTCTTAGTGTCAGAAATAATTTGTTTTAGAGTTAGTTCAGATTCCTCCTCTACCAATTTACGTCTGTTTTCTTGGTCTTGAAGGTGAATGCTAATGAACCCGAACAGCACAGAGGATGAGACTACAGTCTGAGATCATCTTGGCTTCGTCTTGGTGGACATAAGCAAGGAGGCTCCCTCACAATGTGGCAAAATACTCATCCTAAGCACACGCAATACCCGAAGAGGACCGAGTGTCCCCTTCTAGCTCCTCTTGCTCAGAGGTAGATCTTATGCTGTACTGAGAAGCAGCTGTCCCTGTGTGAACTACAGGACGGAAAATGGCTTCAGGTAAACAATAAAATGCACTCCTGCCTCAGTTTAGGGCCCTGAACAATATACCCTGAAGAGAAAAATGATTATAAAATATTGTTGAGTCCATACCAAGTGGCAGGAGTGATACTGGTAGTTTTTCTTGCTGTGCCAGAGACTGTGTTCTGGTTAACCCCAGACACATTCCTACTCCTTGCCATTCTGCCTGACTCTACTACAGAAGTTAGGACCATTTTCCCCACAAAGGATGGCATGTGACAAAATTATATTCAAAGAGACATATGCAATTTCTTTTCTTAAGAAAAAAGGCTGGATCCACTGGTGCTGAGCTATCTTGAAGAGAGATGCACAGCTTGGTGCTGCAGCAAGGGGGAAGGTGTGACCATGGAAAAGGGAAAGGGTAAAAGAAGGACAAAGACCTTGACCTTGACATCTTTAAGCCACAACTTACTATGTTTAGCTTTTTCTTGTTACGTGAGAAAATCAAGCCAGGCTCTATTTTCCTTAAGGTCCTTCTGGTCAACAATTGAAATTTCAACTGACATGGATACATCATCCCTCTTAAACCATAAGACATTGGGCCCATCAGGGCTAAGTAGCTTTACTAGGTCACATAAGTAGCAAGAGCCATGCAAAGGAGTTAAGCTCAGAACATCCTGAATCTAAAAACCCAATGCTTTCTACAAAGCAACACTGGCCTTTGGTGGGTTCTTGCTAGAACAATTTATCCCTTTGACTTCATATGAGGGGAACATTTTGGGAGGAATGTGATCTGCACGCCTCTGTAAGAGTTATGGGCTTTCTAATAAGATGAAATCACAGTTGTTCTTTGTAGTATTTCCAGTGCAATCAGGGTTTTGTCTTTGCCTACACCTATGTCTTCAAGAGTTCTACCTATTCTCTTTTATACAATGGAATACTACTCAGCTATAAAGAAGGATAAACTAGAGACATTTATAGCTATATGGGTGGATCTTGAGACCATATACTTAAGAGAAATAAATCGGACACACATGTGTAAATATTGCAGTGTCTCTCTGGTGTGAGAAACAAAACGTGTAAATAAGAACCAAAATGTATAATAGATATTGTGAAATAGGAAGAAATTGTTCAAAAGGAAAGGGAAACTAGAGAGGGAGGAGAGGGAAAGGAAGGAAGGGAAAAGAAAAAAAAAATGAGAAAAGAAGGATGAAAAGAAAAAAAAGCTTTGTAAATAAGGAGAGGAAGAGAGGTTGAAGAGAGGGGAAGGGAATGGAGAAAAAAGAGAAATCAAGATATACCATGTACAGGTACAAATTCCCTATGACGAATGTAATCATTTGTATATCTAAATTATACCAATAAACTTAATAATAAAAAAAGAGTCATGGGACTGGATGCTGCCCTGTCCTGCTTCAGACCACCTCATTTCATTACACGGAATCCATTATACTTCCTTCCAGTTTAATTGAAGATGGGCATTAGCAAGACTAGTGGGCATAGAAGTAATAAGCCGAGGTTTCTCTGACTGTCCAAAGAGAGTAGGCAGGACTACACAAGGTGATCATTAATGCCATTCTTCAAGGCAGTGGAAAAATTCAAATTGAAAGTCAAGCAATTCAAAGATAGCTTGGGGGGAAAACACTTATGATAACTATAGCTACATTTACTCAAAGAGACAAAAATCCAATTAAAAACCCTACCTGATGAAGGTACTGAGAAAATGACTACAGAGTCATTAAAAAAGTGATGAGCTTTTGGAGGATTTAACTCCTCTAACAATACATCTTCCTGGATAACGGAGGTTCAGCAGGTTGCCAAGGCCTATGTGGGGAGTTGCTGGCGCTGGGAGGAGGCGTAGTGGAGAAACAAAGTGGGCCACAGGGGAGGCCCAGTGACCACTCTGTCTTAGCACACACTGAATCTCCTCACTTGTTATGGTTTAAACATCAAGTATCCCCAAAGACTCATGTTTCGGGGGCTTGATCCCCAGTGCCACAATGCTCAGAGGTGAGGCAGAGAGAAGTGACAAAATTGTGAGGGTGCCAATCTCATCAATAAGTTAACCCACTGAGGAGTTTATAGCTGAATAAGGTATTAGTGGGTAGGACCCAGTTAGAGGAAATAGGTCAGTGGGCCTTGCCTTTGAAGAATATATCTTATCCGAGGCCCTTTCCTCGCTCTCTGGCTCTTTCCCCCTCTCTCTTCTTCCTCGCTGCTGTGAGATGAGCAGCTCTCCTCTGCCACACCCTTCCACCATGATGTTTCTGACTTGCCACAGGCTGACATCAATGGAGCCAGCCCAATATGCACTGAAACCTCTGAAGCCGTGAGCCAAAACAAACCTTTCTTCCTCTAAGGATATTTTCTCAGGTATTTGGTCACAGTGATTTTCATCTAACCAACACCAAATTAACAAGTGGAAGGCCTCAACTTGATCTACGAAAGATCCTACAGGCCTGCAGACGTGGCTCCTTCTCTTGTTCCCAAGGAATACACGCCAGGGAGACAGCTGGGTGAGATTCCCTCCTTATCTGCTGTAGCTTCTCCTGTCCCATCTGCGAAATGGAATAATAACAGTGGCCTTGTCTACTCCACAAGATGAGGGGAGATAAAACAAAGTTATAGCGAAAAGAACTGTTTGTAGGTTATGTATGAAATATTTATAAAGCAGGCTGCAATAATTGCTACTATTCCATTAGGTTGAACTACATGCAACCTTCTGATCTCAAAAATGGCATTTTCATTATATTCAAATCATCGGAGACATAAGGAGGGAGATGGGCCAGTCTGAAACTGGAAGACAATAATTGGAAGACAAATAAAACGAAAATTAAAAAAATAAATCTATAAACTAAGAAAACAAACAAAATAGAAATAAACTGAAAAGAAATGGGCAGCATCACTGTGGTCTGGGTAATTTTTTAGGAAGTCTCCTTCAGAGAGAGGCGCATCTTATTCCTAAGCGCTTCCACCTTGGAAAGATCTTGACACAATAGCCTCTATTTATTAATTTACACTCTACTTTGTTGCAGAAAGGGTTTAAAGATACACAAAGTCAAATGGCATTACTTCAAGCAGGAATGAAAGAGGAAACAAAAGGGCAGGGATAGGACAGAGCCAGGCCTAAGGTTAAAAGAATAGAAGCAAGTGACCCATTTCAAGGCTGGGTTTCACATCTGGCTACAGAAGTGCTGCCCAGACACTGTCTAAGGCATTTGTGAGATGGAGACGTGCCAGCTGTGCAGAAGAGAAACTAGTCCAGACAGGAGCTGGTCCTGGAGCTCCTCCTGACAGCATTCCCTTCAAAGTCTCTTTCTGCTCTTGATCCTTCATAAAGCCTGATGGCAGCCCACACGTCGGAGACATGAGGAGGGAGATGGGCCAGTCTGAAATTGTCCAGTGCGTGATCACCCAAGACGTTGCGAGAAACACCCTCCAGCAGAAGCTTACCGGGTCATGTCAAGGTGGCTGATGACCAGGCTCCGTCCATGCTCAGTCTGGGTGAGCTGCAGCAGCAGGGCTAGGCTCTGCTGCTGGATGGCCATGACTTTGGAGGCCAAGAGGGAGGGCACTAGCCTGGCCATGTCGGGGTGCAGCACAAGCAGACGCTGGTTTTCCTCTGCAAAACACAGTTGTTACTTGCCCTGTGCAGGTCACCACAGTAGTTCAGCCAGTTCTGTCTCCCACTATCCTAATGGGAAACCAACTCTTCTCCATTAATTTGAGAAGCAGGATATGACATGTCAGAGCAGGACCCTAGAGCCAGACTGCTGGGTCTGACCAAGCAGGGGAGTGGCCTTGGCAAGTTATCAACTCCTGTGCCCCTCAGTTTCCTCATCAGTAAAATGAGGATGATAACCCATCTCTAGAGTTGGTAGGTGGACTCAAAAAGTCAATACATGATCGTGCCAGAGAGGGACTGGCACATACAAATTGACTATAATGTTATGCTTGTCAAAAGGTTCTTCGGTATGTAGTATCTGGAAATGGGAGCAAAGGGAAAGAAATCATCTTAATTGTAACGCCTCATTAGAAAATCAATCCTCACATAATGGCCAGTGTGATAATCTGTGTTTTTTCTGGGAAACTAGAGTGTCCCATGAGAACAGTCATTAATAAACCATGCCCTCCTTCCTAAACTATGAGTTATTTCCCTGCGGTAGCATTGGATTTACCTTTACTCACCTGTTTCACATTCTGAACAGGTACTTGAGAGCAGGCGGGGACACAGGGGGAAGTGTGAGACTGAGCAGTGAAATCAGGCAGAGCAAACTGGATCTCAGTGGAAGGGGACCTGTCACCTGGGTCTCATTACCCTGGGCTTTCTCCCCATCTACACACTTCACAGAGTGGTCAAGCAGAGGACACACACCTCAGCTCTTCCAGCCCCAAAGAGTCAAGACATAGGACTGCAGTATCTGACTTGGAGTCCATGCATATAACTACATTTTCATTCAAATAGCGCATCTCGATTATATACTTCACTACAATTACTCCTGTCTACGTCAAATGGGATCTATTTTTTGGTTTTGTTTTGTCTTTTTGAGACAGTGTTTTACTATGCAGTTCAGGCTGTCCTGGAACTCACTTTGTAGCCCAGGTTGGCCTTGAACTAGCAGTGATTCGCCTGCCTCAGCCTCCCTAGTGCTGGGATTACAGGCGTGCACCATCACACCTGGCCAAATGGGATACATTGATCTTCCAAATGAAAAGGATTTTCTCCATTTTAGTTTACATATTTTTTCTTATACTGGAAAAGTAGCCTGTGGTAAATAATTCAGACAACACAGAAGTAGTACCAAGCTGAAAATGAAAGTCCCCTTCTCTGGTGCTTCCTCTAGGTAGGACCATTCCCTGAGGAGCTGTATTATTCACCCCACTCTAAGAATAATATTAAAAAGACTATGCATCCTACTCTGTAATTGGCTTCTCTCTCCCACTCAGCAATACATCATCAACATATTTTCATGTTCTTACTTTTAAGTATTCCTTTGTCCTCTTTAAAAGCTGCTTTGTATTTACTGAACTAGATATATCAAGATTTCATGGGCCTGAGATACAGCATATATATCCTAGGTTGTATCTGACCATATTTTTCAGATGTTTAAAAGTATGTAACTCTAGGTTCACAGGGAGCAAAGTCAGTGAGCGACTGTGGCAGGTTCACAGGAAGTGAAGAAGCCAGCACCGAGCCCTGTCTGCCTCCCCTCGGCAGGAGGCGTTGTACACACAGCCTGAGCCATGTGGGTCCTATTTCAGGAGAGCAAGGCGCCCAGATGATTCTTCTGTGCAGATGCTCTTCAGGAAATAAGCCTGCTGATTGTCTAGTTTCCTAGTTTATTTTCTTAGCTTCTGGAATTTCCCACTCTACTAAATAAATACAACTGTGTTATACTCAGCATTTTATAGTATACAAACTGTGCTTGCAGGCTCTGCCACTGGCTTCCCAATTAGCACCGTGGAAAGGACACACATCTATCATTATTCTGATTTTTAGTGTTGTGTGTTTTCTGTGAAACACACTTTTTTAAAGTGAGAGAAACACTTAAAATCTTTATTTACAGTGAAGTCACAAAGATGATTAAGAAAGATTACACATGAGCTTGATGAACTCCAGAAGATGCTACCATGAAAAAAATTTAAGAGTTGACATGGAAAGTTAAACTCCTTGCAGCATTTTGCTGTGTCAATATCAGACAGCTATCAGTGTCTGAAAATACTGGCTGGCTGACAATCCTACAGCTCAAATGGGTACTGTGCTCAGCAAAAAGATTTTTAGGCAGATAGGAAATGAAACACTCCATCTACCCCACTGATAGCACACGAGCAGACATCATGAGTCTGCAGAGAGAGGTCCAGGTGAGAGACCACTGTCATACTACAGCCACCTGCCCACAATCTCTGGGCAGCTCTCCAGCCACCCAAGGCCCACGCAGAGACATAACTGCACTGTAGACCTTGTCTGGATCCATGTGCTTTTTGGAGGGAGGAGTGCGTGTGTGGAGGTCTAGAACCCCGTTTCTAGGACTTGGCTTTGAGGGGAACGATCATGCCCAACCGTGCAGCTCAAGCATCCTCAGCTCATTACAGGTGATTGACAGTCACAGCGCAGGCTTACCGTTCTCACTGCACACTGCTTGCCAAAGCTTAAGAACAGTCACACAGACTGTCTCTTCAATCAGACCTTTTTCTGCCATGGAAAGGCACCTACAATGGACATGGAGAGCAATGGGAAATCTGGAAATCAGTCTTGATTTTCTTTTCACTGGGTTTTATTTCATACCTAGACTTGCCAAATGCCAGTTTTCGAAAGTAATTTTACAAGTCAGAATCACTGGGCATCAGGGTAAAAGGACTGGCAATCACTGAGCCAAGAGTAGCAGGGTAGATCCACAGGCTGGAAGGAGCAAAGTGAAGGCTGCCCAAAGGGTAGGTGGTGAGCTGGGTGCCATGGCGATAGCTGGACATTCACATATGTGCTGGCAACTCTAACCTACATCAGAATCTTAAGCCTCAGTAATCATGCCAGGTACACAATTGAAATATAAGACAAAATAAAAATAAGTTTAATAAACCACTTCCTACCATGTGGATCTTTCTCCAGATGAAATTCTAAGTAGGGTCAGCCCAGACCCAGCCAATTCTACTTTCTCTATGAGAAGCAAATTCAAAAAGAGAAAAAGAACAAACAGAAATCTTGCAAAAACTGGTGGGAAACCATTACTTCCCTGACTCTGAAGTACCTGGAGGAGCCTGGGACAAGCTGTTGTTCCTCTGTCTCCAACTGATAGCTGCACATGATTCAAAAAACCCAAAGCACCAAGCTCGAGGGCATTCATTTGATAGCCTTATGTCCTGGAAGGGCCATCTCCACTGATTGAGGGGCTGGGACACGGTAATGTCACTGCTCATGCAATCAGCACCTGGCTTCACAAGAAATGAGTGTCTTTCCTTGCCTTGACACGAGCTCTTTTTCCAAACATCCCTACCTTTTTATGACCTCGTTGTCACTGATGATGCTGAATCCATTGTGCATTCTGAATAATGTTTGTTCTGTGCCTGAAACAAATTCACAGGAAACCATGTCAGGCTCCTGAACTGCCTGGCTGGTGTCAAGCTGCAGCTCAGTCAGCTGACCGAGAACCCGGATATGGAAGGTTAAGGACATTAATGTAAAGTTTGGTGGAAACAGATACCTTTACATTCTGAAAACCACAATTGTCACCAGCCACTCAGTGCTTGAGTTAGAGAGATTACTTAGAGAAGGACAGTGGAGCTGGGGTGGCTGTGGAGTTAGTGGCACAACTCATCCCTTTGCAGTCTCTACAGAGCCTCCAGGAACTGCTTAACTTATGGAAAACACTGACATTCACATCTGTTCTTTTTTTTTCTTGTGGGTACCGGGGGTTGACCTCAGGACCTCAGGCACCAGCAGGCGCTCGTGCCACTGAGTGATATCACCGGGCCTTTTTTATCGTATGTGGGTTCTGGGAGTCAAACTCAGGCCCTCACGCTTGCCAGGCAGGCACTTACACCGCTGAGCCATCTCACCGGCCCTCACATCTGTTCTTAAATATTTATTTTGAAGCTGTTTCCAGGCTTTAGAAAGGAACCTGTAATCTCCAAAAAACTGCTGGAAGGGTCGGTGAGATAGCTCAGTGGCATAAGCGCCTGCCTGGCAAGCGTGAGGTCCTGAGTTCGACTCTCGGTACCCACATAAAGGAAAAAAAGGGCTGGTGATATTGCTCAGTAGCACAAGCGCTTGCTGGCAAGTGCGAGGTTCTGAGGTCAACTCCCGGTACCCACATAAAAAAAAAAACAAAACTGCTGGAGGGCATATTTGAGCAACCTCTACTATGTACTAAAGGGAAATCAGAGACGCCATCCATCTACACAAACAACATTCTGTCACTGAGCGACAAAAACTGTTTAAGGCCTGGCATCAGTGTTCACAAGAAATGGTAGGGCTCTTATCAGGAGAAGGAGAGCTGATGTTTCCTGGAAACTACTTTCACATTCTAAACAGCCACTCAGTGTCATTCGAATGAACCTTACAGTTTATCCTACAAAATTCTGCCTTCCATTTCTTTACAGGGAGGATGTAGAATGTTTGGGGTGAATGTGGGAGTGTGGGGACTATGTGCAGGATGTGTGTGGGATGTGTGGAGTGTGGGCAAGGACTGATGTACACTGATATAAATATGGTGTGTGTACCACATGTGAGGAACGTAGTGTGCATATGTCATATTTATACGACAGGTGACTGAATGCTCTCTGTGAATAAATCCTCTCTCTGTGTGAATGTGTGTGTAGTATATATAAGAGGGCTGATAAAAATATGGTATCTATTTAAGTTTTAAAAAATTTATTGCAGTAAAAGATACATTGCCAGTAAGTCCCCTCAAACTACTACCCCTCCCTTCAAACACACTTACCCCATTGTTCTTTCCACTTTGTAAAGCAGTTCCGGAAATCCTGTTTCATTAGTGTCTTTACAAGGTATGATAAAAAATACGGTCAATGCCACTGCCAAATGCCATCCGACAGAAAGGCAGGCTCATGAAACATCACAGTGTGTCCTCACCCACATTCACTGGGTCTGGCACTGAGCAACTTCTGGCTCTTTCCCAAAATCAAAATGCTCATGAAAGGTAAACGTTTTCAATCAGTTCAGGACATTGAGGCAGGCACAATAGTGCAACTAAGGACATAAAAGAGGACTTCCAGAATTGCCTCAGAAAGTGGCAGGAATGATGGGATAAGTGTGTCCTAAGTAAGGGGGAATATTTTGAGGAGAACTCAATGTATCTTTTATTGTGATACCTTTTTATTTAATAGCACACCAATATGGAGTGTGTGCTGTGTGTATGTTTTGTGTTGTGTTGTGTGTGTGGTGTTTACTGCATGTGTGCCGAGTGTACGCATGCTCTGAAGAGAGGACAGGGAAGGAAGGGGTGGTGGTATATTTCTTGTGCACCCCTTCAGCACCTATATTAGAGCAGATCTTCAATCAGTGTTTGTAGAAGAAAAGAAGGATTCTTTTGCCTCTTACAGCTGACCCCCAAGCCCTGTCCCTTCACAATGACGACATTCAGGAGATTATACTCATCTCGGGCTTACAATCCTTCATCACGTCAGTCAGGATCTCCATTGCCCCTGCATAGAACAAGGGCGTCTGGTCAGGCTTAGAAAGGGTTTCCAGGAGGTTTTTGGTTGTCACAGCTGTGTTCTTTCCCAAATCCAGTAATTCATGGGCTTCTTTCTCTTGAAGGTCTGTCTTCTCCTGGAGATCTACTTGGTGCAGGTATTCTGGTAAAACAAGCAGGAGACACACAAATGAGACAAAACTCTCGCAATCAACAATACCATACAAGAAGTCACCCAACAATACTTCACAAAATGTCACTGTTCCTCCCTTGCTCTTTTCTTTTCTTTCTTGTTGGAGGTTGAAAAGCATAGAGCGTTAAAATAATCTGAACACTTCTTCAGCACGAAAAATTTTAGGAACAAGGCAAAGCCCCATTCTTAAACCATCTTGGAGATTCAGAGCAGCCTGGAACACTCTATGGGAGGATGGCACAGAGAAAAGAAGGTAAAAACTAGCGTGGGAGAAGAGATGGGGAGAGGAGCGGCATGGGCCTCTTAACACAGGGGCTGCTCCTGTAGGAAAGAAAAGGTGTTGTCTTAGGGCTCCAGGCAGAGAAAGTGGGAAGACACCCGACAGGGAGGAGCACCAGGGAGATGAGGTTCAGAGGCAGGATACCAGCAGGAACACACTCACCTTTCACCTGTGTCTGCAGCTTGGGGTTTATTTCTGAGATCTTCTGATAACACTGTCTGGACTGCAAAACAGAAACAAGACCTTGAAGCATGGTTAGGGGAGGACGGAGATCACAAGAAAGACACTGGGCATCACAGGGCTTGGCTTCTTCATTATTCCACCTGGCTTCTTCCGGCTCTCCGAGCAGGCAGTAGGCATGGAGAACACAGTGTGTATTGGATGCTTTGTTTAGGCTTTCTCTGTTTGGTGGGGCAATAGGTATTATTTTAAAGCTCATTCCAAAAAATTATATTGCCAGATACAGACTGTGATGAAAAATATATCCAGTCCTAAATTTGTGTTGATCATGTCTGTCTAGGATAGGGATAATCACAAGGTAAATGCAAAGCTTAGATATGATGTTTGTATGAAGACAAACAGGGAGGCTACTTGTCAGATACGTGTAAAGGAAGGAGGAAATAAATGCAGCTGGAGGGCCGGTGAGATGGCTCAGCGGCTTAAGCGCCTGCCCGGCAAGCGCGAGGGCCCGAGTTCGACTCCCGGAATCCACATATGAAAAAGGGGCCGGTGATATCGCTCAGCGGCACGGCGCCTGCTGGCGCGCGAGGTCCTGAGGTCGACCCCGGTTACCCACAAAAAAAAAAAAAAAAAAAAAAAAAAAAATGCAGCTGGAGACACTGTTGATAGAGACTCAGGAATAAGAAAAAAGAATTGCCTCGTTAAATGTACAGCCTTCAAGACAGCTGCAGGGGTCCATTCACTCACTGACCTCTCTGACTTAGTTAGAAAACTTGAAAGGGAGGGGCTCTGGTTGAGGAAACTTAGATAAGAAGCTTCTGGAAGAAGAAAGATTCCAATTCATGGGGATTTCTGGGCTAAGGCAGCATTGCCCAAAATGATATAAGAAATGCCCAGAGCAATCCAACCAGTCACTGAGAAGAGAAAACAAAACAAAACAAAACAAAACTAAGGAAACAAAACACAAACAGTTCAAAGATATCTTGAAGGTTCAAGGCCAGTCTAGAAGCCAGATTAAGAAATGAAGAAATAAAGTCACATTTTACAAAGGGGAACTGTTGCAGAAGTGTGTACATTAAACCCAAATTCTCTTCAACACCAAATCCAACTTATCAGCAATTTCTTTTGGCTTCACCATCAATATATAGCCAGAATCCCATTACTTCTTTTTTTTTTTTTTGTGGGTACCAGGGGTTGACCTCAGGACCTCGCGTGCCAGCAGGCGCCCGTGCCACTGAGCGATATCACTGGCCCTTTTTTATTGTATGTGGGTTCCAGGAGTCACACTCAGGCCCTCACGCTTGCCAGGCAGGCACTTACGCCTCTGAGCCATCTCGCCGGCCCCTATTACTTCTTATTATATCCATCATCACTATCAGCCACTCCTATCTGGATAATTTATTTCAATACTTTTTTCTAATTGGTTCTTTGTTCTTATTTTGCCATTCCAAAATATATTCTCATACAGATGTCAAAGTAATCCTTTAAAATGTAAATTAGATCTTATCAGTCTTTGTTAAAAACCCTTCAGTGGCTGGCAGACCACTCAAAGTAAGAGCCAAGGCCCTCTGAAAAGCCTCTAAAGCCCTCTAGAATCAGTCCCATACTCACCCCAACTTAAAGTCCATGAAGAAAATCATATATTTATGATTAACTGATTAAAATCACTCAAATGGAGAAAGAATAGTCCCTTTACTAAATGATACTGGACAACTGAGTATCCACATGCAGAAGAATGAAGCTGAACCCTTACCTCACACCACATACAAAGATTAATTCAACATGGACCAGAGATCTAAATGTGTGAGCTACAGCCATAAAACTCTTATGAAAAAAAAATAGGTATAAATCTTCATTTTGGAACACCAAAAGCTCAAGCAACCAAAGAAAAAATAGACTTCATCACAATGAAATAATTTTGTGCTATGAAGAATACCATCAAGAAAGTGAAAAAGGCAACACACAGAATGAAAGACAGTATCTATAAATCATGTATCTGATAAGAAATTTGTATTCAGAATATATAAAAAATGTTTACAAATTACTATAAAAAGACCAAAAAAAAAAAAATCCACTTAAAAATGGGCAAAGATCTGAAAAGACATTTCTCCAAAGAAGATATAAATGGTCAATAAGCACACAAAAAGATCTCAACATTGTTAGTTACTTGGGAAGTACCAATGAACACCATAAAGAGATGACATTCACTAGAACAGATGTAATGAAAAACAAAGATAGGGGCAGGTGAGATGGCTCAGCGGCATAAGCGCCTGCCTGGCAAGCACGAGGTCCTGAGTTTGACTCCCAGTACCCACATAGGAAAAAAGGGCTGGAGATATCGCTCAGCGGCATGGGCTCCTGTTGGCGCGCAAGGTCCTGAGGTCGACCCCCGGTACCCACAAAAAAAAAAAAAAAGAAAAGCAAAGATAATACAAGGCAGTAAGTCCTGGACTTATGAACATTTGAGTCACAAACTTTCACAGTTGTGAACAGACCTCACATTACACAGATGCGAACAAATCGCAAAAGTGGCTCATGTGTCTGGCGGACATTGTCACAGTTGTGCTGCTGTGTGCTTACTGTACAGTGTGATATTGTAAAGTAGCACAGTGCTCAGTCAGAGCCCAGGATGTCTGGAAGCAAGAGGAAAAGCAGTGGTGATATAGTTTGGTTTTTTTATGCTTTACATTGTATATCTACGTCAAAGGTGTATAAGACTCACTTTGTCGGGTTTATGAATAAATCCAACTTATTTATTTATTTATTTTTTTTGTGGGTACTGGGGGTCGACCTCAGGACCTCGAGTGCCAGCAGGCGCCCGTGCCGCTGAGCGATATCACTGGCCCTTTTTTCGTATGTGGGTTCTGGGAGTCGAACTCAGGCCCTCGCGTTTGCCAGGCAGGCACTTACGCCGCTGAGCCATCTCACCAGCCCCAATCTAACTTACGAGAACAGAATTCATTTGTAAGTTGGGGACTTACTGTACAGATACCAGAAAAGATGTGAATCAACAGGGTCTCTCATAAACTGCTGAAAGAAATGCAAAATTCAAAACACTGTAGCCGCTTTGGAAAATAGTTTGGCAGTTCCTCAAAAGGTTAATAATAGAGTTACCATGGGACTCAGCAATTTTCCTCCTAGATATATACCCACAAAAACTGTAAACATAAAAATCCTGCACATGAATGTTCATAACTGCCTTAGTCATAATAGTCAAACAGTGGGAACAACCCAAATGTCCATCAGCTGATAAACAGTTAAATAAAATATGGTACGCTCAGACAATGGCATATTACTGGGCAGTAAAAAGGAATGAAAAACTGATACATACCATGACTTGGATGAACCATGATAATATTAGAGTAAGTGAAAGACATCAGTGAAAGAGGACATATCATACGATTTTATGTCCAGGACAGGCAAATGTGTAGAGGCAGAAAGGATAATGGTTGCCTAAGGTTGAGGAAAAGAGGAGTGGTTGCGAATGATTGTGGTGACGCTGCCCAACTCTGAATATACTAAAAACCATAAATTGTACACTTTTCATAGGTGGCTTAGTCACTTTTCTTATTGGTGGGGCAAAATACCCAGCATCTGCAACTTGAAGGAGGAAACGTTTATTTTGGCTCATGGTTCAGAAACTTCAGTCCATGTTCAGTACCCTCAAACACAGAAATGGCATGGTAGAAGGGCCTAGGCAGAGGAAAGCTGCTCAAGTCACAGCAGCCAGGAAGCAGAGAGAAAGCTGAGGAGCCGGGGAGGGAAATATGCCCTTCCAGGTCATGCTCCCAGTGACTCACCTCTAACCAGGCTCCGCCTCCTAACAGCAAGTCAGTTGTAGCTCCCCTACAATTCAATCGCCTTCCAAAAGCCCCGTTCATGAGCACATGAAGCCTTTGGGGGACATTTTTGACCGAAACTATAACAATAGGTAAATTGCATGGGGTTTGAATTATATCTCGATAGAGCTGTTATTAACAACATGTAATGTCTTAGTATATATACTTGGGCTGTTATTTTTGGGTGATGCGATTAGAAGTGAATTTCATTTTCTCTCTTTCCTTATGGCTTTTCTTTCCAGAAGTTGGATGAGCGCTGGTAGAAGATGCTACCAAAGAAATTCCTCCATCTGGCAGGGTTGTACTAGTGGACACCAATATCCTGAGATTTACCTTGGAAAACACTGACGGGAGGAATTATATCAAACCAACTTAAAGGACCGGGGTTCTCCTCTGGAACAATCCAGAGCAATACTCTGTGGTCAAACATGCACTGACATTCCTTTAAGAACTCACCATGCTATAGTTCTTCAGAGCCAGGTGGGCTTTTCCCATGTGGAAATATGCTTTTGTGCATTTTTCATCACACTGCATAAAAGAGAATAACTGATCAGATGTTTCAGAAGAATTGAAGTCATTAGGTACTTTCCTATCTGCCTCACTAACAGAGAGAAGGCAGCGCTTTGGTTTTCAGGACAGCTACCAGAGTTGACAAGTAAAACCTTTCTGTGCATCTGTAACAAATAACAAACCTAAATGATGCCTGAGAGGAGCCTGGATGTACAAGTGAGCCCTCTATCAAATTAATGACACCTGCCAGTTTTCAGTTCTATTTAATGAGACTCACTCAGGAAGCAAACCAGAAATCCTTACTTTAGAAGAGCCCTTAATATTGAATGAACATTAGAATCACCCAGGATGCTCATGAAAATCCTGACCCTATATCAATTAAGTTATTCTCTTGGGTAGAGTCTAGGAATAAATAATTTTTAGCTTTCCAGGGGATGTAACCGTGCATCCACTTTTGAGAACCACTGGTTTATTAGAAGAGAGTGAACTGACTCTGGGCAAGCAAGCAACTGAGGTTACCAGCCCACCTTAGTGGGCCCAGGAAGTTCCTACTCTCAAATGAACCACAAAACATACACTGGGATCTTACATTCACATCACTTAAGACCCAGAGTGATGCCCCTTTCAAAAGGCAGGACTGTCAAGAAGATGCTGGTGCCATGCTCTTGGACTTCCCAGCCTCCAGAACTGTGAGCCAAAGTAAATGGGTTTTTTTCTTTATAAATCACCTTCTTTGTAGGATTCTGTTATAGCAATAGAAAACAGACTAGGACAGTATCTCAGATATAAAAATGGAAAATCTAGTATTTAATTTCTAATTGACTATGTCCAGCAGGAAAAGACTGTAGTTTCTCAGACAGAAAATTCAGTATCTGTTATGGTTTGTGTCTGGATGTCCCCACAAAGCCTCACACAGTCATGGCTAGTGGGCTTTTCGGAGGTAGCTGAATCTAGTTTGTGATTGATTCAAAGTTCAATGCTGGGACTAAGGGTGCTGGAAATAAGGGTGGATGACTGCTGGATCAGTCTACTGATTGGATTGGCATCGCCCTAATTACAGTAGACTAGATACAATATAAGGGACAGAAAGAGGCTTGTTCTCTCTCACTGGCTTGTTGCTGTTGCTGTTTTCCATAGCAATGAACTGTTGCCACTCTGCCTTGAAGCCAGGCAATTATGGACTGAAACCTCCACAAACTGTGAGCTCAATAAACCTTTCTTCTTTAAAAAAAAAAAAAAAAAAAAAAAGGCAGGACTGAAACTCATTGTTCAGAGTATATTATTCACTTGGGAGTCGGCACCTGATGTCTGACCCTAATTATTATAACTGAGGGACGTGATTTGGCACAGAAACATTGATTAAAATTTAAGACAGCCAGATAAGTAACCTTTAAGGAATCCCTTTTAGGTCCAAGGCACTGTGCCTGGTCAGGTGCTCTTTAGAGTTCAGACTTAAGGAGATCAAGCTCAGAAGCCAAATGTGTCCTGGATGAATCTTTATTCTGCCACTTGCCAGAAGTGGGATGTTAGCCAGGATATCTAGATGGGTGCAATTTCATGTATATTATTTCCCGATTCACTGTAAGTGAATGGTAGTAGTAGTAGTAATAATAATAATAATAATAATAATAATAATAATAATAGTGCATGATTGTTCAGTCCATTTCATGTGCTAGACACTGAACTTGAGGGTTCATATGAACGACCTCATGAAAGGCTTATGACAACTCAACAAAGCAAGTACAATTACTTACAGATGAAGAAACTAGACCTGGAGAGATTCAAGATCACATGAACAGTAAGTGGAAGAGCTGAAATTTGAAATCTGGTCATTTGACTCCAGGAACCAAGGATTTAAAATAACACTAAATCCCTTTCAGAAATATCCTATGGGAAAAAGGCATGTACATATTGTAGAGAATGCTATTGCAAAAGTTCACTAGAAAGTAGTCTGTTCTAAAGAGATGCAGTCTAAAAGAGGGCATGCAAAAGTGGAGGGATCTAAGCTGGATCCTGAGTGATTGGAGAAGTAGTAAGAGGGGTAGAGGGGGAGGAGCTGAGCAAGGTCCTCAGGTGGGAGAGTCCGGGGCTGTTGTGGATGGCCCAGGTGGGATTGGGGGAAGAAGCAGCTGGAAAGGGGGAGCTAGACCTTACTCCACATGGAGGCCCTGAATGCCAGGCAAGAGAAGGGTGTCATCAATGGCAGTGCGGAGGCAAGTTGGTCCGGAGGCTGATGCAGACCTAACCAGAGCAGGAAAAGGCAGGGAGCTGAGCAAGGAAACCAGACAGTCACTTGGACCACGGGCTGATGTCTAAAGCCCTGGTGACAGTGGGAGTGGAAGGAAGTACAGACACTAGAGGTATGGCAAAAAAAGACCAGCATCAACTAAATATAAGTGATAAGGGTGAAGGAGGAGGTGATGTCAAAACCCGGGGTTTGGATGCCCGTAAAATATAGGGTGACACTGACAGAAAGAAAAGAGGTCAGAAAGGGCAGGGCATGGAGAAGATGGAGAGTTGGCTTCTAGACATGCTGAGCGTCACATGATGCCAAGACAATCCAATGAGAGGCTGTGGGAGGAGGCTGAAATGCAGGTCCGGAGTCAGGGGAAGGCGGGTGGTCTAGGGAGGTGAGAGAGGCATTTGCAGAGAAAAGAACTAAACCCGTGAGAGGAGACGGGAGCTTTAAGAGAGGGAAGAAAAGCAGGAAATAGGTTCTCAAGCCTGGACAATTCCCCAGAGATGAAATGGAGGAAGCATGAAAGGAATGGTCACAGAGAAAAGAGGAAACTCCAACAGGTCAGTTCAGGAGAGCCACATACACACAGAGCACCCAAATATCCACCTAAGTAGGCTTTAGCCATGCCTACTGTGTCATCGTGAAGTGTGTGTAGCTGTGACTTCACCTTCCTCCACACCAACATAAAAGGCCACTAATAGGTTTTCTCACTACTGGTCCCATTCTCCGTTGAGCATGTGTCACCCCTCAGTAAGATTTTCTTGGGCGAAAACCAGGTTCTCCTTAAATAAAGCCTGCCTTCAGACCAAGATGTACTTCATTGCAGGAAGCATTCTGCCAAGAAAGAAATGATTCTGATCCTAACTGAAACCAGCTTAGCTACCGTATCTTCCTTATCTTCCTTGACAAGGAACATCACTCTTGAAATATCATCACATAGGCTTGTCTTTACCGATTCAAAAGTGTCAAAAATATTAAATTGGCATGAAAGTACTATTACTATTAATTATGGTGTGTCTGTGATGTTCACTAGTAGTATTTTAAAGGCTTTTAAAGAAAGCAAAACTTTTTCTTTGAATTCAAGGCTTCAGCATAAAATTTAGTATCATGTGATTTTAGAATTCCTTGTGCAATTTTCCCCATTCCTCCAAGTGTTTACCCAAACCTCTTTAGCTGGGAGCCTTGCTGGGCACTTAACAAGACTGGCTGCTGAGTGTCAGCGTTTTTTAAAGTCAGCTCCATTGGGCCTGTTTTGCCTCGGTTTCACCATTAATTACACTGTGCTTCAGTTAACATTTGGGAACAGGCCAATGTATTATCCTGAGTCAGCACCAGGGTGGTCTTCCTCTTCATTTCGGTCCTTGTAGATCAGAACACACGCCCTTGGAGGCCCTTCAAGGACATTTTCTTTCTTCCACAGATAAGGATGAGATCTACACTCAGGGATTATGAAGTTAAAGGTTTCAAGGGAGAGGCTAATAAGAGCACAGACTAACAGTAAGATAAACATTAGCTTTGTGATCCTGTGTAAGTTACCTAATTATATCAGAGGCCTGGCTTCCTTGCCAAAAAAATAGGAAAGATAGTAGAGCTGAACAGAACCGACAAGGCTGTTGTGAGCAGGAAGCAAATGTGGTTTTTCCTGTTATTGTTGGAACAAACAAACAAAATAGCCTTGCCTCTCTCCTCTTACAGAATAAAAGTAGACAAAGAAATCATGAACAAATAAGTTGATGAAATAAGTTAGGAGATCTAGAGATGTGAAGACTTGACGTCATCAGCGTTGGGCAACTCTCATAACTTAGAGACCTCCCCAGTATAATCGCGCGATCTTTACCACAGCATCTTTTAAAGGATGAAGAGCTGAGATACTCTGGATGCCACTTTTTGGAGGAAATCTTGTGTTTTACAAACCATCATAAGCAAAGGTGACTGTCTCATTCATCCCTATTTTCCTTTCTTCCCCCATCAATAAAAAATGAGCAAGTAGATGTGGCCTGCATGTTGCTGTGACAGAGTGCTCTTGATTTAGGCCAAGCTCATTGGGTGTGGCTGGTTTGAGTTCCAGAGAATCAAAACCACAGCATACGCCTAGCACATTCTCCTGGCACCTCAATTTCTCTTGGTTGTAAGTTGTTTAAAACAATAGTGTTATATTAAAGCAAAGATACAAATTTCATAGAGTGTCATACGAAAGTCACAAGGATTTTTAAGATAAATCATGTGACTTTTTTTAATTTTAAAAAGAAAAAAAAAATAAAAGTGATGATATAGAATTTCAAAACAAGCTAATAGGAGATTAATAATGGTTAATATATTGCATATTGTTATCTTCAAATTAGTTGCTCAGATTACAAGATATAGACATAAAAATTGATCAATGTAAGCACGAACTGTTCTTTTCAATGAGCTAACAGAGATTAGTAGTATAATTATCTTATCTATCATATATATATATATATATATATATATATATATATATATATATATACACACACATATATATAGTCTTTTCCCTTCTTTCTTTTCTCCTTTCCCCCATCCCAGTTGTTCTTTCCTTTTTTTTTTTTTTGTGGGTACCGGGGGTTGACCTCAGGACCTCGCGCGCCAGAAGGCACCCGTGCCGCTGAGCGATATCACCGGCCCTTTTTTCGTATGTGGGTTCCGGGAGTCGAACTTGGGCCCTCACGCTTGCCAGGCAGGCGCGTATGCCACTGAGCCATCTCACCAGCCCTGTTCTTTCCTTTTGAGCAGTTTCTTCCCCTTTCACTTTCACAATATCTAGTGTACATTTTGGATCTTATTTACTCTTTCAGTTTGTTACACTAGGGAGACAATAAGATGTTTACACATGAGAGTCTGATTTATTTCACTTATGAGTATGGTCTCAAGTTGCATTCATTTACCTATACAAGCCTTGAGTTTATCCTTCTTTATAGTGAGTAGTACTGCATTGTATAAAAAGACCGCGTCTTTTTTATCCATTCCTCGGTTGATGGGCATTTGGGTTGTTTCCAAGATTTAGCTATTACAAATTATGCTGCTATAAACATGGGTGCACATATATCGCTGTGGTATGATGTTTTCAATTCTTCTGGGAAAATATTCACAGATGATATGATACTCTACATAGAAGACCCCAAAAACTCTACCAGAAGACTACTAGATTTAATAAGCAAATTCAGAAGCACAGCTGGATACAAGGTCAACACTCAAAAATCAATAGCCTTCCTGTACACAAGCAACAAACTCACTGAGAGAGAAATTAGGGAAACAACATCTTGCACATTAGCATCGAAAAAAATGAAATACTTAGGAATCAATCTAACAAAGGAAGTAAAGGATCTATATATTGAAAATTACAGTACTCTGAAAAAGGAGATCAAAGAGGATATCAGAAAATGGAAAGATACCCCTTGCTCATGGATATGAAGAACCGACATTGTAAATCGTATGTCTTAAGAGGAATTTCATGTTTTTTCTCTCCAGACCCCCAAAGGGCTCATGCTCATTCTTTTCTATTGTTGGCAGCACTTCAGGGAAGAAGTCTGTGAAGTGCTAGTCTGAGTAATTTCAAGCCCCTGTAACAAAGTAACACAGAGGAATGTGGATTAAGGCTTAACTGTTTAGGGCCCGTGAGATGGCTCAGCGGCGTAAGCGCCTGCCTGGCAAGCACGAGGTCCTGCGTTAGACTCCCGGAACCCACAAAAACAAAAACAAAAAAAGCTTAATTGTTTAGTCATCTGAAAAAAAGTCCCTAAGAAGTGATCATGGCAATGTGAAAATGAACATTCCTTACTTCTGAGCACCTTTGATAATCTATTTTGGCAGATTTTGGAGGGAATAACATGCAGGGTCCTGTATTATCTGCCTGAGGCCTGAGTGAAGTTGAGCAATAGGAATTCTTTTTGCTGATTCTGATTATCCCTCTATAAATACAGGATGTTACAATATATTCCCAAATTGCTAGAGATGGAAGAGGAAAGCACACACTGATGAGGAAGAACGACAACACTGCAAAAACAAGCTCCTGCTGCGGGCTTTAGAGAAGGGAGCATTTCTAATATGGCACGGAGCAACGTACCTGTTAACATTGTAGTAAAAAAAACAAGCTACTAGGCTGGTGAGATGGCTCAGTGGCATAAGCACCTGTCTGGCAAGCACAAGGGCCCAAGTTCGACTCCCAGAACCCACATACGAAAAAAGGGCCGGTGATATTGCTCAGCGGCATGGGCGCCTGCTAGCGCACGAGGTCCTGAAGTCGACCCCCGGTACCCACAAAAAAACAAAAACAAAAACAAAAAAACAAGCTACTGCAACATAAAACCTTGAAAAAACAGTAACAGAGCTTCTCTGGAGTGCTTACTATTATGGACTAGGTACCTTATGTGCATTATCATGACGCTTACAACAATTCTATTCCATCTCATTTTTTTTTTTTTTTTTTTTTTTTGTTTTTAAGCCACCTGGTGTATGGCATTTTTATTATAGCAGCCCTAAGAGATTAAGACAATTCTTTTTTTTTTTTTTTTTTAAAGAGAAGAAAAAAACAAAACAAATCAAAAGAAGAACAAATTTTCAAAACAACATAATAGGAGGGTAACAATGGTTAATACATTACGTATTACTATCTTTAAGTTAGTTATTCAGGACACCAGACATTAGCATTCAATTGTCCAAACATTATTGGCAAAAACCTTACTCTTCAATGAACTAAATAAAAATGGTAGTGTATCTATCTTAACCATCTTATATATATATATATACACAATTTTTTTCCCTTTCCCTTCTTTCTTTTCCCTATTCCAGTCTCTCTTTCCTTTTGACCAGTTTCTTTTTGATTCACCATATCTATTGTACATTTTGGATCTTATTTACTCTTTCAGTTTCTCATACTAGAGAGATAATACGATGCTTACACATGTGCTTCTGGTTTATTTCACTTATGAGTATTTTCTCGAGTTGCATCCATTTACCTATAAAAGTCTCCAGTTTATCCTTCTTTATGGCTGAATAGTACTCCATTGTATAAAAATACCACATCTTTCTTATCCATTCCTCAGTTGATGGGCATTTGGGTTGTTTCCAAGATCTGGCTATTACAAATTGTGCTGCTATAAACATGGGTGCACATATATCGCTGTGGTACGATGTTTTTAATTCTTCTGGGAAGATGCCCAGAAGGGGAATAGCTGGGTCAAATGGGGCCTCCAACCCTAGTTTTCTGAGGAATCTCCACACTGACTTCCACAGTGGCTGTACCAGTCGACACTCCCACCAACAGTGAAGAAGGGTTCCTTTTTCCCCACAGCCCCTCCAGCATTTGTTATTAGTTGATTTCTTAATAGTAGCCATTCTTTCTGGGGTGAGATGGTATCTCAGTGTTGTTTTAATTTGCATCTCTCGAATGACTAGTGATGTTGCACATTTTTTTGTATATTTGTTTGCCATTAGTATTTCTTCATCTGAGAAATGTGTATTCATCTCAGATGCCCATTTTTGGAGTGGGTCTTTAAATTTGGGAGGTCTGATTTTTTTGAGTTCTTTATATGTTCTCGATAGTAGTCCTTTGTCTGAGGAACAGCTGGCAAACATTTTTTCCCACATTGTGGGTTGTCTCTTCACTCTGTTGGTGGTTTCTCTTGCTGTGCAAAAGCTTTTTAATAAGATGAGATCCCAGTTATTGATTCTTTGGGATAGTTCCCGTGTGGTTGAGTTTTTATTCATAAAGTCTTTGCCTACACCAATGTCTCCAAGGGTTTTACCTATCCTACTTTCCAGCAGATTTAATGTTTCTGTTTTAATATTTAGATCTCTGATCCATTTTGAATTTAGTTTAGTGCATGGTGAAAGATATGGATCTAGTTTTAATCTTCGGCATGTGTAGAGCCAGTTTTTCCAGCACCATTTATTAAAGAGGCTATCTTTCTTCCAGCGAATGTGTTTGGCACCTTTGTCAAAGATAAGGTGGCTTAGTATGTCTGGGGTTGTTTCAGCATCTTCTAATCTGTTCCATTGATCTTCAGGTCTGTTTTTTTGCCAGTACCACACTGTTTTTATCACAGTAGCTTTATAGTATAATTTCAAGTCGGGGATTGTGATGCCCCCTGCCTTGCCTTTGTTGCCCAGAATTGCCTTTGCTATTCTAGGTCTCTTCTGATTCCAAATGAATTTTAGGATTGTTTTCTCTAATTCTGTGAGATATGCTGTTGGAATTTTGATTGGAATTGCATTAAATCTGTATAACAATTTTGGAAGTATGGCCATTTTCACTATATTGGTTCTTCCTATCCAGGAGCAAGGGATATCTTTCCATTTTCTGATATCCTCTTCAATCTCCTTTTTCAGAGTACTGTAGTTTTCAGTATAGAGGTCTTTTACATCCTTCGTGAGGTTGATTCCTAGGTATTTCATTTTTTTGGATGTTATTGTGAAAGGTATTGTTTCCCTAATTTCTCTTTCAGTAAGTTTGTTATTTGTGTACAGGAAGGCTATTGACTTTTGAGTATTGACTTTGTATCCAGCTACACTACTGAATTTGCTTATTAAATCTAGCAGTTTTTTAGTGGAGTTTTGCGGATCTTCTGTGTAGAGTATCATGTCATCTGCAAATAATGATAATTTAACTTCTTCCTTTCCAATCATTATTCCTTTTATTTCTTTCTCTTGTCTAATCGCTCTGGCTAAAGTTTCCAGAACTATGTTGAATAAGAGTGGGGACAGTGGACATCCTTGTCTTGTTCCTGATTTTAGAGGGAAGGCTTTCAGTTTTTGGCCATTTAGTATGATATTGGCTGTTGGTTTGTCATAGATAGCTTTTACCAGATTGAGATAAAGACCCTCTATTCCAATTTTCTGTAGGGTTTTTATCATGAAAAGGTGCTGGACTTTGTCAAAAGCTTTTTCTGCATCTATTGAGATGATCATGTGATTTTTGTCTTTGGTTCTGTTAATATGCTATATTACATTTATTGATTTACGTATGTTGAACCATCCCTGCATCCCTGGGATGAATCCAACTTGGTCATGGTGTATAATCTTCTTGATGATTTGTTGGATTCTGTTTGCCAGTATCTTATTAAGGATTTTTGCATCTATATTCATTAGGGAGATTGGCCTGTAGTTCTCTTTCTTAGTTGGGTCCTTCTCTGGTTTTGGTATCAGGGTAATGCTTGCTTCCAGGAATGAATTTGGGAGTATTGCTTCCCTTTCAATTTCATTGAAAAGTTTGAGAAGTAGTGGCGTTAGGTCTTCTCTAAATTTCTTGTAGAATTCGGCAGTGAATCCATCAGGGCCTGGACTTTTCTTTGTTGGGAGGTTTTTAATTACATCTTCAATTTCATTGGTTGATATTGGTTTATTTAGGATTTTTAAATCTTCTTGATTTAGCTTTGGTAATTCGTACGAATCTAGGAATCTGTCCATTTCTTCTGCATTTTCCATCTTAGTAGAATATAAATTTTCAAAATAGGTATAGATGATCTTCTGGATTTCTGCAGGGTCTGTCGTGATATCACCCTTTTCATTTTCAATTGCATGGATTTGAGTCTTTTCTTTTCTTTTTTTAATAAGGTTGGATAAGGGTTTGTCAATCTTATTTATTCTTTCAAAGAACCAACTTTTTGCTTCATTGATTCTTTGTATTGTTTTTTTATTCTCCAATACGTTAATTTCTGCTCTGATCTTTATAATTTCCTCCCTTGTACGGGCTTTTGGCTTAACCTGCTCTTCTTTTTCTAGAAGCTCGAGGTTCACCCTTAAGTTGTTTATTTGCGCTTGCTCTATTTTCCTGATATAAGTATTTAATGCTATAAATTTCCCTCTTAGGACTGCTTTCATTGTATCCCATAAGTTCCGGTATGTTGTACTGTCATTGTCATTCAGTTGTAGAAAGTGACTAATTTCTTCTTTAATTTCATCTGTGACCCATTGGTTGTTCAGGAGGATGCTGTTTAATTTCCATGTGTTTAGGGAGTTTTTGTGGGATCTTTTGCCATTGATTTCCAATTTCATTGCACTATGGTCTGATAATATGCATGGGATAATTTCAATTCCTTTGCATTTACTTAAGCAGGTTTTATGAGCTAGTATGTGGTCTATTTTGGAGAACGTCCCATGTGCAGCTGAGAAAAATGTGTATTCTGATGTTGTGGGATGGAACACTCTGTAGACATCTACTAAGTCCATTTGTTCAAAAGTTTGGTTCAGTTCTACTATTTCATTATTGATTTTCTGTCCAGTTGATCTATCTTTTTGTGACAGTGGAGTATTGAGATCTCCCAATATAATTGTATTAGTGCTTATTTGATTTTTCATGTCCTTTAGTACTTGTTTTATATAGCTGGGTGCATTGGTATTTGACGCATATATATTTATGATCGTTATCTCTTCCTCTTGGATTGTTCCCTTTACAAGGATGTAATGACCGTCTTTATCTCTCTGAATCCTTCTTGGCTTGAAGTTCACTTTGTCTGCAAAAAGAATAGCTACCCCTGCTTTTTTCTGGGTTCCTGTGGCATGGAGTATTGTTTTCCATCCTTTGACTTTCAGTCTATGAATTTCTTTCTGAATTAAATGTGTTTCTTGTATACAGCATATTGTTGGATCTTGCTTCTTGATCCATTTCGCCAGTCTGTGCCTTTTGATTGGTGAATTGAGACCGTTAACATTGATGGTTAAAACTGATATGTATTGACTTGTCATGATATTTTCCTGTTGTTGGTTCCCACTCTTTGTTTTTCTGCTTTCCGGCTATTTAATTATTTGCCCTGCCTGGTGGATTCCTTCTGTTGGGGTTCCTATCTCTTTCTAGAATGTCCTTCAGAACGTTTTGGAGTGCTGGTTTGGTGGTCATAAATTTTCTCAGATGTTCTTTGTCATGAAAGTATTTTATTTCTCCATCAATTTTGAAAGATAGTTTTGCAGGGTACATCAATCTGGGCTGAAAATTATTTTCCTTTAGAGCTTGCAATACATCATTCCAAGCTCTTCTTGAATTGAGGGTTTGTGCTGAAAAGTCAGCTGTGATTCTGATGGGTTTTCCTTCATAGGTGATTTGTCTCTTCTCCCTAACAGCTTTTAAGATTCTGCCTTTCTGTTGAATTTCTGGGATCTTGACTATAATATGTCTGGCTGAAGTTTTTTTTTGATCATGTCTAGTTGGTGTTCTAAAAGCTTCACTTATAGGGGTGTCAAATTCCTTTTCTCTTCCAGGAAAGTTCTCCCTGATTATGTCTTTGAACAAGGTTTTAATGTCGTTGATGCTATCTCCTGCTTTTTCATTTATTCCAATTATTCTTAAGTTGTTTATCTTTGAGTCATCTAGCAGCTGCTGAATTGATTTTTCATGGTCCCTTGCTATTTTTAAGAATTTTTCCATTTCATGATCACTAATTGCAAGCCTGTCTTCTATATCTGAGATCCTGTCCTCGCATTGGCTTATTCTGCTACAAATACTTTCAATGGAATTTTTTATCTCTTGGGTATCTGCTTGAATCTGCCTTATGGATTCCATTTCTTTCCTATGCTGAGCATTCATGGTTTCTATAGTTTTCTTAAGTTCATCTATTTTTTTGTCTGTATCAGCTATAGTGTCCTTAAGCATGGTCTTCATTGTAGACATTATCTCTGCAGTTATCTGTGAGATTATTTCTGTTTTAATTTTTTCCAGAACCTCATTCAGTTGCTTTGTTGTTACCACTTCAGATAGGCCAGGTGGGTGGCTTTCGGATTGTCCCACCTCGTTGCTCCCTAGGTTTGCCTTTGGTGAATTGGATGTGTGGGGTTGCATCTTGTTTAAGTGTCGTCTCATTTTTTCTTTCTTTAATTCCTGGGGTGATGTTTGCAAATTACCTATAGTAGGTTACTTTATTGCTAGTGTTTAAGATCTTTAGAAGATGACTACTTCTCTGCAGTATCTTCTAAGTGGAGCTTGCTTTTAGGTTTTGAGCTTTCTGCCAGATCCTACCTCTTCAATTCGTTGGGTATGCGAAGTTGCTACCTGTTTGGCCCAGTCCTTGATTCTTTGGTACTGTGCCACTGTATTTTCTGTGTCCCTTAGTCAATCTCAATCATGAAATATCAGGAAGGAAAGATGTTTAGAACAATTATTTCACATTTGGCTATAATGTTAACTAAAGCATCAAACACAGCCTAGAAAATGACAGACTGAGCTAACCAGTTATTTACCACTTTTAGCTGTATAGAGTTGCGGTTATATAACAAAATCTAAAACACACCAGAAAGATTATATGCAGTATACAAGTCCTGTGTATGGCAATTTTTCCCCTGAGGAGTTTAAATTTAAAATGAGTTAAGGAGGAAATAGAGTATTGGGAGAAGAGGAAGGAATTAGATGTAAGGTTAGAGGACCAAGAGGGATCCCTCTAAAATTGGGACACTAGTGCAGAGGACAGGTGGTAGAAAGAGAAGGAAGGGATAAAAGGAAGAACAGATCACAACCACAATCACAAAGAAGTTAGAGGCGCTATTTACACTCATATAAAAAACCAGAGAGAATAATGAAGGAAAGAGCAAATACACATACAGAAACAAAAACGAAGATAAAAACAATAAGACAGACAGATCAAAAATATAACCCCACCAAAAAACAAAACAAAACAAAACAAAAAGAAAAAAAAAACCCTTCGCCAGAACAAAAAACAAATCAGTGAGAAAAAAATAATAATAAAAAATAAAAATAAAAATAAAAAAAAAAATAAAAAGAATCAGTTCCAGGTGTTGACTCTGCTGTAGGCAGTTACCCTGTGGTGAGAGAGTCCTGTTCTGTGCAGGTCCGTCCCAGTAAGCCAGGAGCGCCCTCTGGTGGGTGGTGAGCAGATGCGCGTACTTTCAGGCAGAGACCAGTCTAGCTCGCCTCCGCTCTCGCCGCCCTTTCACGATCCCTGGGCCTGAGAGGCTCAGCGTGCTGTCCGGAGCGCGGGTTCCCTGCACTGGTTCCCGCCGCTCTGGTTTTTCGCCACGCCCCCCACAATGGCGCCGGGCCAGTCGCTCTCTGGCGCGGGACAGGTGTGGCTGAGAGTCCAGTCTCGTTCGCCTGCTGACCTCAGCACACTTTCGTGGGCTCAATTGAGAGGCCCCGTGCTGCCCTGTCCGGAGCACAAGTTCCCAGAGCAGTTTCCGAGCCGCTCTGAGTTTCGCCACACCCCCCACAATGGCGCTCGGCCGGTCGCTCTCTGGCGCGGGACAGGTGTGGCTGAGAGTCCAGTCTTGTTCGCCTGCTGACCTCAGCACACTTTCGTGGGCCTGAGAGGCCCCGTGCTGCCCTGTCCGGAGCACAAGTTCCCAGAGCAGTTTCCGAGCCGCTCTGAGTTTCGCCACACCCCCCACAATGGCGCCCGGCCGGTCGCTCTCTGGCGCGGGGCAGCTGTGGCTGAGAGACACTCACCGCCGGTCTGCGCCGTTCTCCGCCGCTCCCCTGCCCCGCCGCTGTCTCAGGATCCTCCGTGGGGGCTCCCTGGGCGCCAGCTGCCACCGTGTGTCCGTAGAATTGAGCTTCCACGGCGCTGCAACTCCCGGGATAGTGGAAGGTGCGCGCGTGCGGTCTGCTCCTTCTTTTCTTCTTCTTTGTTGGAAGTCACCCGTCACTGGTGCCGGGGGTCCCAGATTGCGCTTCAGAACTTCTCTGGGTTTCGGGGAGGCATCTACCCCCCTCCTGCGCTTTCCGGGTCGCTATATTCCCGTGTTCCAATGGTAACTTTTAGAGAGAGTTTCGCTGCCTGCTTCTTACTCATCCGCCATCTTGAAGTCCTCCTCCATCTCATTTTATAGAGGAACAAACTGAGGCTCTGTGTTGCAGAGCCTCTCTCCTTTCCTTCTGTGATACACTGGCAACTCTCTCCTATTCATTTCAGGACTGAGATATCTGACCCAAGCAAGCACAACACTATCATGTGGGAAAGGAAATATTCTCTTACCTTCAGCGCCCAGTCACAATCCACCAGGGCCTTCTGGTACTCCCCAAGTTTTATATAAGCCTGTAACGACACAAAGAGCTGGCACTCAGACATCATTCTGCATCAAGCAGTCTTTCGTCAGCACAGAGAGTGGCCAAGCAGCAGAATGGAGAAGAGGAGTAAGTGGCTGCAGCTTGGATCAGGCAGGGTCCCAGCAGCAAACAGATGTCACACTCACACTGGCAAGTTGGAGAGAATTTGACAAAGGAGCTACTTACAAGGTGAGGAGAATGGGGCTTTGGGGGATGAGGGATGTTACAGAATCCCAGGGCTAACATCACCATGGCTAGAACTGAAGGGGTAGAAAGAGGAGCAATGAAGAAAGCAGGAGACAGTAGCTATGTGAAAGAGCTGCCTCATGTGACCTAAATCCTTTACTAGAACCAAAAGCCAGGAGAATAAACACCCCAGTCTTGCTGTTCACCTTTCTTCTGATCTCACTGGCTGAACCCAAAGGGAGGCAAGAAGGTTGGGAAGCCAAAGCACCAGCCCACAGAGGTGAACCCCAGGCCACAGAGCATGGCAAAGAAGGACCAGGAGGGAAAAGCAGAAAGTACCCAGCACACTAATCACACTTGCAAAAGAAGAGCTACATTGTTGAGCCTAACCTGCTGTGAATGTTCCAGAAGGACACCAGATGACAAAGGGAATCAAAAAAGTAGATGATAACAAGTATTGGAAAGGGTATGGAACTGCTGGGAGGAATGTAAAATAGGGCAGGCACTTTCGAACACAGTTTGGCAGTACCTCAAAAGTTAAAACATAGAGTTGCTATATGACCCAGCTATTCAGCTCCTAGATATATACAAAGAAGATGGTAACCATATATCCATACAAAAACTTGTACATGAATGCTTATAGCAGAATTACTTGTAATAGTCAAAAAATAGAAACAATCCAAATGTCTATCAACTGGTGGGTAACTAAAATATAGTATACCCATACAATGAAGAAATGTTCAGCAATAGAAAGACATAAACAACTTCTATATACTGTGACATGGGTGAACCTTGAAAACATTATACTAAATGAAAGAAGTCAGAAACAAAAGGATAAATATTGTATGATTCAATTTATATGAAATGTTCAGAATAGGCAAATATATAGGAATAGAAAGTAGATTTGTTTAGTAGTTGTTGTCCAGGGCTGGGAGTTGGGCGGAGAAATGGGAAGTTTGGAAGGTGACAGCTAAAGAATATTATTATGGTTTTTTATCTAGATGTCCCCCAAGAGCCTCATGAGCTGCTAGGCAGGGTTTGGGGAAGGTAACTGGATGATGGAGGTTATACATGACTTGCTGTTAGAAGGTGGGCCTGGTTGGAAGAGGGGGTCACAGTGGGTGTGACCTGGAAGGGTATATCTCTCTTCCTGGCTCCTTCCTTGATGCCCCCTGTCCTTTCTCCGCCATGCTGGGAGAAGCTCTCCTCTACCATGCTGTCCTGCCTTGCAGCCAGTTGACAGTGCAAGGACTGAGGTTACTGGATCGTTGAGCCAAAATAACCCTCTCCTCCTTTAAGATGCTGGTGTTAGAAACTGTGTCTCAGTGACTAGAAAGTGACTAAGACAAGTATGGAGTTTCTTCTGGGATGATGAAATGTTCAGAAATGATTGTGATTTGCATAACTTTGTGACTATACTAAAACCCAGTAATTACACTCTTTAAGTGGGTGAATTGTATGGTGTATGAATTATGTCTCAGTAATGTTACCAAAAATAGATAAAGAAAACGTTCTGTTCTGTCCTCATAATCCCAGCAGAAAGCAAGAAATACAGAAATAGACTGACATTCAAGAGGCCATCATCATGAGCCCTTAATACCAAATGTCTGGGTACTCTTTTGGAATCCTCTAGAACTGGAGAAAATCTTGAAAATAAAAAATCAACTTGGAATTTGGGGGTTACTAGTCACTTTCTCATCACCGGGACAAAATACCTGACATCTGCATTTTAAAGAGGGGAAGGTTTATTTTGGGTCACAGTTTTAGAGGGCTCAGTACATGGCTGGCCAACTCCAAGGCTGAAACAGCATGAAGGAAAGGCATGGCAGAGGAAAGCTGCTCATCCCATGATGACCAGGAAGCAGAGAGAGAGAGAGGAAAGGAAGGAGTCAGGGACAAGAACATACCCTTCCTGGTCATGCCCCCAGTGACTCACTTCCTTCAACCAGGCCCCATCTCCTAACAGCACATTCAGCTATCAACTCATCAATGAATTAATCCACCGATGAGTATAGTGTCTCTATAACCCAATCTCCTCCCAAAAGTTCCATCTCTGAATACATGAGACTTTGGGGGGACATATTAGATCTAAACAAAAACAGGGGTCCACATAAACTAAATGAACTTGAGCATTTAGTTCAGCTAAAGCTTCCAACACAAAAAAATGAAAGACTGTTTAAAGATAAGCACAATAGCTACTATAACCTCCTTATTAATTACTGTCCATAATAAGTGGCCAATAAATTCTTACTGAGACTCTAAGCCCTCTTCTTTTGGAAAGTTTCCTAAGAAACAGCAATGATCACTCCATGTAAGAAAGGAAAACCAAGTACCAGGAAGATAAGCGGCTTCTCCAGGTTTCCATCAGCCACCAGTAGTAGAGCCAACACCACACGTAAGCTTGTCCATGATCAGAACTGTACCAAGGCCCTTGACATTCTTAACAATAAGATGAGATATTTACATGGACAAGCCAATTATGGAATCAGTTTTGTAACTCATGGAGAATCTAAGCATTCAACCAAAATGAGGAGGGAGCAAGCTATAGGCAGCTAATGAATTTCTGCTGTGCACCTCTGTGCCACTGTAGGAAGGGAGCTGAGAGGTGGTGCTTTCATTAACTCAGGCTCTGTACTAATGGAAGGAGACAACTCTTTGAGATTGTGTTTATGAAGCACCATCCCTTCCCCTGGGGTCCTGTACTGCATCTGAAAGTCAGACGATGTGAGGAAGAAGTCAGCAGCATTCTTGACAACTGTAGCCAGGATTTTGAGGCACTGTGGTTCAGGGTACAGAGACCCTGTAAATATGCAAGGCTTTCAACAATTTCTCTACATAACCTTTTTGTTTTTCTGTTTCTGCCCCCTTCCCAAGGGTTGTACTTAACACCCTGTAACTTCTCCATTCTTTTTTGCTTTTCTACATTTTCAGAAGAGCTACTTTTTCCAAATGGCAATTAAACTCTAGATTTATCTAAATTACAGTGGCAATCTATTGATCATAACATTAGCTCCAGGAGAAAAACAATGTGATGAAAGGGTAGATTTTTTCTTTAGCAAGCAGCACTCAATTCACAGGGTCCTTATTAAGTGTTTTCTATCCCTGCATGCAAACAGGGGAGGCATTTTAAAAATAGTCAATGGTTCAAATGATTCGTAACACCAGGCAGCACATTTTGCATTTATTTGTCTCAGAATAAACTTTCTCTTTGGGAAAACTGGGGGAAATCGCTTACTCAAAGCTTTTCATTGCATTTATCCACATTCATTCTTAATGTGATTTTTTTAGAGCTAATCAAAGAGCTGCTTAAAATTGAGTACAGTAAAAATGTAACTGATTTAGATGAATCAAGGTATGGGCAATCTGAATTAGATAGAAGTCTAAATTACATAACATTCTAAAAGCAATTCAATTTTATTGCTTTTGAATCACTTCAAAGTAACCAGACTGAACAAGCAATGGTAGGTAGAGCTACGGTTTTAGACACCAAATTATAGGCCAAATTTGGTGATAAATAAAGGAAATATAAATATTATAGTAATTGCTTACATCTAAATGATTCTTCTGAATTGTCATCAGAAATTTAATTCCTTAAATGAACTTATTACATCTCCAATGTTATGTAACATAGCAACGATTTATTGAACATCTCTTACACATTGAGCATTAGAGGGAAAGTAAATGGTAGTTTTTACCCTCAAAAAGTTTAATTTATAAATCTTGTTAGGGTGATAAAATGTACACTGCTCAATTGACCTCTGGCCATCTTATTAATTTACTTCCTTATAGAAAATTTTTCTGACAAATGGGTGTGGCAAATGAAACCTCAACTCTAGTTGGATGCATTCAAAGTGCTACACTAATGAGGTTATACTGTGCTTGAATTTATCTGTGATCAAATCACTGTCACTCCCTGGACTCTCCAGCCTTTTAAGGTGGTGCTTCTTGCTTATGATGCTCTCCTTCAGCATATGCAGCCAGACATTTAACCTTGAGTTAGAGATTGGAGCTGACAGGGCCTCTGCGCAGCCTCTCCATTTGGTAAATGATACAGCATCAAGTTCATCTCACACAGGTCCTGCTGACAGGTCCTCACCATCAAATAATCATGTCTATGAATCTGCCAGTTCTTCAGGCCTGAGCAACAGATACCTATACCACACAAAACCTCAACTCCTTTTCAAAGATAAGGTCATAATTGACATTCTTGTTTCAACTGTGAACCATCAGCCATGTTCCTTCACTAAGTAGCAGCTAATAAACATCTGGGTAATGGGTTTTGCTTGGCATTATGGGAAATTGGAACCCCATGTAATACAAAACCATGCTGAAAGGGCTTTTAGAAACTCAACATTTTGAGAAATTGGCTCATCAGCTACCCATTTAGCTCTAGTCACAGGATCTTAATCATACAGAGAGACTGATACAATGAAGAAGAAACTATAAGGAGAGTTAAAGTTTTGATAAAAAAAAAAAAAGTTCCCAAAGGGCTTATGGTCAGAAGCAGATCTTTTAGAAGGTGATTAGATCATCGGGGCTGTAACCTCATCAATGGATTAATCCACTGATGAATTCATAACTGAATGGGCTGTAAGGAGGTAGGGGTTGGTTGGAAGAAATTGGTCACTGGGCATATAATTTGGAAGGGTATATTCCTGGCCCCTTCCTCTCTCTCTGGCTCTTTTCCCCTGTCTGCTTCCCAGCTGCCATGAGATGAAAAGCTTTCTTCCACCACACCTTCCTGCCATGGAGCCAGCTGGCCATGGACTGAAACCTCTGAAACTGTAAACTAAAATAAATGTTTTTTCCTTTAAGTTGTGTATGTCAGGTGTTCTATCCTAGCAACAGGAAAGTGAATACTACAGATAATAGCCTTTATGAGTACAGACCATCACCAAGAAAGGAAGCTGGACAAACAGAGTGGTGGCTGAATTCCAAGGGCTTATAGGTCATTTCACTCCAAGTGTTCTCCTTTACAGAAATGGAAAAGAACCTGCTCACCATCAGTGATGTGTTGCATCTGACTTAGATCATGAAGAGACCTAACTATGTGCAGTTCTTCCCATGTTCTTCTTCAGTGATTTCACCTTGGAAGCTTGGAGTCAGAATATGGTGGGAGTTTTTATACCATGGAAATGGGTATGTGCTATACATAAATCAGTTCCCCCTACACCCAAAATGAGCCAGTAAGTAAATATTTACCAGCCCACCAGTTGTACCACCTCACCTTGTCTTTGTTTTCACAAGTTTAGTGGCAAATGTTCCCTGAGAAAACCCCACGGACACATATGTGGCTCACTGACCTGGGCTCGATTGGTGTACAGAACTTTCATATCCTTCATCTTGTCCAAGCCCTCGCTGTAGTTCAGGATGGCCGTTTCATAGTCACCTTTGGCAAAGGCTTTGTTCCCCTTTTCTTTCAGGGCTATGAGAATAAAAGTCACACAGGTGAGTTCTTACCACAGAGCAAAACGCCTTCCAGACTGCAGCACCTTGATTTTCCAACTCTACTCTGAAGGCCCTCTGAAAGTCAGCTGCCACTGACCCAGAGAGATTTGTCACTCATTCCTCTGCAGATATTTCAGGACCGTTTTTTTTTGTATTTTCTCCAAATCCATTCTAAGCATTCTCAGTAGCTTTTTGGAGAAAGTAACTGTACATCAGGGTTCAGAATCATTCCAAGCTTGCCACAGAGATTGAAAGAGACAGAAATTCTTTCGACCCAAAGATGCACGAATCTGTGCAGTTATCAGCAAGAACAGAGAAAATAATCTTACATTAATTAAAAGGTTTCTTCAACTTTATCAGTGAGATTGAAAACACTAATTTAATATTCAAAGCTTTGCTAAATAAACACTCTATCAGATATTGACAAAATCTACAGAGCACCATACTGGGAGACCTACATGATGAGAGAGGGGATAACAAGGCTCAGGAGTTTCTCAGCCTTATTCAGAAGAGACTGAAAAATATGAGTAGAAACCCATTATGCAATAATTATTATTATTTTTTTTTTGTGGGTACCGGGGGGTCGACCTCAGGACCTCGCGCGCCAACAGGCACCTGTGCCACTGAGCGATATCACCGGCCCCTTTTTCGTATGTGGGATCCGGGAGTCGAACTCGGGCCCTCGCGCTTGCAAGGCAGGCGCTTATGCTGCTGAGCCATCTCACCGGCCCAATAATTATTTTTAAATATGTATTTATGCTTGAGTTACTAATATAAAAATTATATGTGATTTTCATTCCATAGTGTTAATATACTCCTTTCTTGAGAATGATTATTTTAGGAAGAATTTCATTGACACATAATGGATAATAAATGATGTTTATCTAGAAAAAATAAAACAGAAAGGAAGGTCATATAATTTTCTAATAAGTATAGGTGGAATCATTTGTATCTACAACACATATACTACTGGGTAGTATAAAATAATACTGAAAGTATTCTTTTTTTTTTTTTTTTTTTGTGGGTACCGGGGGTTCGACCTCAGGACCTCGCGTGCCAGGAGGCGCCCGTGCTGCTGAGCGATATCACCGGCCCCTTTTTTGTATGTGGGTTCCGGGAGTCGAACTCGGGCCCTTGTGCTTGCCAGGCAGGCGCTTAAGCCGCTGAGCCATCTCACCAGCCCTGAAAGTATTCTTTTGACGTATGTATCTCACCCCCAACACATACAAAATGTGTCTTTCTTTATTGTTTCTCTTCTCCTTTTTTTTTTTTTTTTTTTGTGTGTGTGTGTTTGTGTACCGGGTGGTCAACCTCAGGACCTCGTGCACCAGCAGGCGCCCGTGCCGCTGAGCGATATCATTGGCCCTTTTTTCCTATGTGGGTTTGGGGAGTCGAACTCAGGCCCTTGCGCTTGCCAGGTAGGCGCTTACACCGCTGAGCCATCTCACCAGCCCACTGTTTCTCTTCTCTTTTCCTACATCTTTGTTTTTCTTCTTTCATTTTTCTGCCTTCTACATCGATGCCTCAGGCTAGCCAGTGGAGCCTCACTCCCATCTCACCATACTTCCCTGGAAGTGTGTAGGAATCTGACCCATTAAACCCACCCATATGCTTTAGAAGCAGGCTGACTGTGCACTCCAAGAGGAGCAGAGAACAGACCACTGATGGTATCTGCCTGGCCAGGCCCCACCGCCATAGGCCCATCATAGGACAACCACCTGGTGTCCTCAAACATTAACATGCAGGCTCTCGTGTGCTCTCCCATTCCCAAGCATCTCAGCTATTGAAAAGTAAGGACTGACAATTACCATCTGCTAAGACTTTGTTTTCCCGTCTTCTCTTGGCTCGCTCCTTTGCATCCTTCTCCAGAGATGCCAAGAAGGGCTCTGACAGCAGAGTAATATCAAATATTAGGAAGAAAAACCCAAATAGTAACATCAGTTCTTCAGTTCAAATGCAGAAGAAAAGTACTTTAGAGCTTTACAGCCACACTTCTCATGCATATACATGGAGGCACACATGCACACACACACATACACACATCTGAGGCAAGTACAATGACATTTTCTTAATTTGACATTAAATAGAATCCGTGTGATGTATTATTATACATGATGGCTATGATTATGCTTCAAATTTGAATTATGTCTTTTAAAAGAGGTTTCCTTTGAAGAGAGACTTTTTTGTTCCATTTAGCATAATGAGTCTCAAAGCTGAGCAGTAGGACAAATATCTAGATCCCCTGGGTAGCTAAGAGTAAACTGGATGATACAGAATAACAGAATTCAGTTTACAGAAGATTGGTCAGGAGAGAGTACAGTGGTGCCTCAGTTCAGGAACTTAAATTTGTTCCAGGATTCTGGAAAAGATTGCCACGTTCATGTTCTTGTGGGAAAGAAGGCCATGGTCGTGTTTGTCACCTGATGCAGAGTTTGCAAACAAAAACAAAATTTTACCGAACTGTTTGCAAACAAAAACATCTGTGAACCAAGGTAGAGAAAGGCCTCTGAAAGCAGTGCCCTCTGACCACTCATACCAGAAATGGGTGATCAGTGGGTTTTTGTTCATGAGTTGTTTTTTAGCCCTGAGGCTATAATTTAAGGGTCTGGAAGTCACAATCAATAAAATCTGGTCCTAAGTAAATAATACACATTGGGAAGAGAGATGCTTTCCTTACCTGGGTTTATTTCATCTGCATTCTGCAAGACATAGGTAATCATAAAAAACAAAGAAACAAATTTCAAAAGCCACTCTTTGATGAACACATATGTAAACTAAGAAGACAAATCAATTAGAAAGGAGAAGTTGTGTCATTTCTTCTAAACACCAACACTGAACAGTCCAAAATTCAGAGGTCCGGCATTATATTAGGAGATCTGATTGTGGGCGCAGTGTGGCTGAGCCAGCAGCCTTGATTCTGAGGGACCCCAGCTGTAGCTCTATGTGTTAGAAATAGGAATTAAGAGAATACAGTACCTTAACGACATAGTTTAAATATGGCACACAAGCTTAGGAGGAAGAGAGGCTGAACATTCATTTAAACAAACTCACAGGGCTGTTTACAGTTGATCCAGAAAGACCAAGGGGGGAAAATCAGAGTTTATAGTTTCTTATGGAAAATAAATCTAGTGAATCTAAGAAACAAATGACTATTTCAGCTTTACTAGACATTTTGAGATTAAATTATTGCCTCAAAGTAAGTCTTTGTGATGTCTCTACTTATACAACTCCATAACAGAAAAGGAAACCTTTACGGCAGCTTGTGGAGGGCTTATCATGGTCTTGTTCAAGGTTGTCCTGCACTCGTCCTCCTCTCGAGCTTCCTCCATCAGCATCAGTCTCTTTTCTGTCTGGTGCACAGCTTTCTGTTGTATTACTGGGTCATCAGAATTCATCTCCTGAATTAAAGTGGCTAGAGGAGAAATCACATACGAATCAATCAAACAAGGTCTTCAAAAAGAAAGATTCCATTCATTAGAAAGGGTGCTGTAGAAAATTAATGGGGAAGATCTCTGAGTAAGAAAACAGGCCAGCTGAAAGTGAAGCAAAACAGAGCAATTAGAACCAACACGAGACAATTAAACACAGGATTTGTTTTGTCTGGAAAAAGCTACAAAAGAATTTAACTCTGGGCTTCAAGGAAAGAGTTTTAAGCCATTATTCAATTCAACTATAATTTATATAGAGCTTATTATGAGTTAGATATTTATGCTGCATGCTATTGATAAAAATGAGTTCAAAAGATCGTTTTATAAGAGCTTGTGCTGGAGACAAACATGTACGTAAGCACAGGCAGCTCTGAAGTCACAAAGATATGGCCCTTAACCACCCCCCCCCCACTTCACTGTACTGCCTACTCAGATTAGAGAACTTGTTCTGTCACTTCGGGGCCACCCTGCCCAACACTCAGTTCCCTTGCTCACCACTGCTCCACTCCAACTAACAGATGAATCTGTTCACCTTACTCCAACTCCAGATGAATCTTACCATACATCTCTCTCAGCCTTTATTAATAAGGAATGCTGAGTACCGACAGAGAGAGACAGACAGATGCCTTGGGGAACTGGTGTCAACTCAACTGGACATTTGGTGATGCCCAACAATCTGTGTCACCCTAGGCATGACATTTTAGGGATGGCATCCTATTATTCTCCCGAAGACTTTTTTTTTTTCCTGCAGTCTAATTTGTATTTCCCTGATGACCAGAGATGTTGAGCATTTATTCGGAGAGGAAAGGAATGACATCAGAAAGGAACTCTTTCAGCTTCCTACCATCAAATCTACAAAACTGCCCACAAGCAGGTCCATCTGTGCTTCCTACCACAAGGAAAAAAGTGTTTCTCCTCTTATATGAGGTTAGTTGTTCATACTGTGCTCAAGATCCCACCATTGTGTTTCATGATCAAGAACTCTACAGTATCAATTAAATATCTCATCTTGACAATATTTTCAACCTCTTCCACTTGCCAAGCTCCTGCCCAAATGTATTTATATGCTTTAAATGTCTCTCAATCCTGTCTCATCTCCTTCAAAACTAAATTTCTTATTTTTCCCTTCCATTCCCTCTCTCCCTCCTCCCTTTGTCTTTGGATACCCTTTCCACTTGGGGAAAGATCTATCTTCCTGTTTCCTATGGTCTATCTTTTATTTTATATTTTAAAAAATTATTTATTTGTCCGCCTTCTCATATAAAAGAAGTTAAGCTATATTTAAACCTGTGTGTCTGATTTATTTCTCTTAACGTTATGGTTTCAAGGTGCATCTGTTTTCCTACAAATGACTCAAATTTATCCTTCATTATGTCAGAATAGTACTCCATTACATATAAATAATACATTTTCCTTATCCATTCATCTGTTAATGGATATATAGGCCACTTCTAAGCTTTAGATATTATGAACTGTGCTGCTATAAATGTAGGTGTCTATGTAACACTGTGTCAGGATGTCTTTAACCCTTCTGGAAAGATACCAAGAAAGGGGAATAGCTAGGTTGAATGGAATTTCTAGGTTTAGTTTTTTGAGGACTCTCCATAATGATTTCCATAGTGGTTGTACTAGTTTACATTCTTACCAACAATGTAGAAGGGTGTATTTTTCCCCACAGCCTCACCAGAATTTGTTATTGTTGGCTTTTTTGATGATAGCTATTCTTTCTTGAGTAAGATGGAATCTCAGTGTTGTTTTAATTTGTATTTCCCTGGTGGCCAGAGATGTTGAGCATTTATTCATGTATTTACTGGCCATCTGTACTTCCTCTGAGAAGTGTCTATATTCATTTCAGTTGTCCAGTTTTTGAGTGGGTCTTTTATTTGGGGGGATTTGTTGAGTTTTTTTTGTAGATTCTAGCTATTAGATCTCTGTCAGAGGAGTAGCTGGCAAAATATTTTTCCCATTCTGTAGGCTGTCTTGTCATCCTATTTACTGTTTCCACTGCGTGCAGAAGTTTTAAAATTTGATACAATCTCATTTGTTGATTCTTGATGCTATTTCTTGTGCCATTGGACATCTGTTTAGAAAGTCCTTTCTGGTACCTATTGTCAGGGACCACAGATTATAAATTGAGTCTAGGGGATGTCCAAGGTTGTCCTTGTCTTGCCCTTTGAGCCAGACTGTAACATGGAAACTCATGCTTTCTTCTGGTCACAACTGAAGCCCTATGTCTAGTGATACTGAAGCACTCACAGGGCAAGATAAGCCCTGCTGAGGACGATAAGAATATTTAAAGCAGTTTAGTAGCAATAGTAAATACTTTTTCCTGAGGAAACTATAGTCGCCTTATTGCTCCTTGTCTCATCCTTGCAAGAATGCTTTGTTCTTCTTATTAGTCCACTGTAATCACCACTACTGTTCCCAGGAGCTCTCACTACCCTTCACCCATTGTCCTTGACACAGATGTAATCAATAAATACTGAGGTTCTGGCTGCCTCATGGCCTTTTGTTCCCCGTGAACAACTGGTCATCCCAGTTCCCTGTTGCACTGCCATTCTGCCTCTTGCTCTTTCTTTTCGCTGTGTGCCATAACACCTTGCAGGACAGTGGGGACTCACTGCAGGTGTCCCTAATACCTATGACTTCAAGCATTTTACCTATTTTATCTTCCAGTAAATTGTTTCTGTTTTAATATCTATTTCTTTGATTCATTTTTATTTTATTTTGGTGCCTGGTGATAGGTATGGGTCTAGATTCAGTCTTCTGCATGTGTATAACCAGTTTTCCCAGCAACACTTATTAAAAAAGCTATCTTTCCTATGTATGTTTTTGGTCCTTCTGTCAAAGATCAGATGGCTGAATGTGCCTGGGATTGTTTATTTATCTTCTCTTCTGTTTCATTGATCTAGCTGTCTGGTTTTGTGCCAGTGCCGTGCTTTTTTTTTCTTTTTTTTTTTTATCACTGTATCTTTGTAGTATAAGTTGAAATCTGGGATCATGATCTTTCCTGCTTTGTTTTTGTTGCCCAGGATTTCTTTCACTATTCTGGTCTCTTCTGGTTTCATGTAAATCTTAGGATAGTTTTTTCTAGTTCAGTGAGGAATGCTGTTGGTATTTTGAATAAAATTAAATCTATATATCAGTTTTAGTAATGTGACCATTTTGACAATATTCATTCTGCCTATCCAGGAATATGGGATATCTTTCCATTTTCTGATGTCCTCATTGATCTCTTTCTCCAGAGTACAGTAGTTTTCATTGTGGAAGTCTTTCGCTGCCTTGGTTAGGTTAATTCCTAAGTATTTAATTTTCCTTGATGCTATTGTGAATGATAGTGTTTTCATAATTTCTGTGAATTCATTATTAGTGTATAACAACACTACTGATTTTTGTGTTGATTTCGTATCCTGCTACATTGCTGAATTTTGTTATTAGCTCTAGGAGTCTTTTGGTGGAATCGTTTGTGTCTCTTATGCAGAGGATCACGTCATCTGTGAATAAGGATAGTTTGATTTATTCCTTTCCTATGTGTATCCTTTTTATTTCTTTCTCCTGCCTGAGTGCTCTAAAGTTTTGAGTGCTATATTGAATATGAGTTCTGATAGTGAACATTCTTATCTTGTTCATGATTTTAGAGGGAAAACTTTCAGTTTTTCCCCATCTAATATGATGCTGACAGCAGGTTTATCATAAATGGCTTTTATCAGGTTGAGATAAGGTGCTTCTATACCTATTTTCTTCAGAGATTTTATCATGAATGAATGTTGGATTTTTGTCAAAGGCTTTTTCTGTGTGTACTGAGATGACCATGTGATATATTACATTTATTTATTTGCATATGTTGACCCACACTTGCATTTCGGAGGTGAAGCATACTTGGTGATGGTGTATGATCTTTTTGATGATTTGTTGCATCATGTTTGTCAGTATCCTGTTGAGGATTTTTGCATGTATGTTCATAAAACAAATTGGTCTGTAGTTTTCTTTATTATTTGGATCCTTGTCTGGTTTTGGAATCAGGGTACTGCTAGCTTCCAGGAATGAGTTTGGAAGTACTTGAACCCTTTCCATTTCATTAAAGTGTTTGAGAGTATTGGTGTTATATCCTTCCTGAAGTTCTTATAGCATTTAGTGGTGATTCCCTGGCTTTTCTTAGCTTATAAGTATTTTATTACTGCATCAATTTCATTGCCTGTTACTGAATTTATTCAGCATTATTATGTCTTCTTGGTTCAATTTTAGTAATTCATATATGTCCAGGAACTGTCCATTTCTTCAAGACACTCCAATTTGCTGAAGTATACTTTTTCACAATATTTATTAATGATCTTCTGGATTTTGGTGGTGTCTGTTATGATTTTGCTTTTTTCATTTCTAATTGCATTGATATGGGTCTTTTCTTCTTTTCATAAGATTGGCTATGGGTCTTTTCCTTCCTTCTTTTCATAAGTTTGTCTATTTTATTTATTATTTTCAAATAACCAGCTCTTTAGTTCTTTGCATTGGTTTTTCTTTTTTAGTCTCAACACCACACTTTCACAAAAGATCAACTATACAAAAAATTAACAAAGAAATTTGAGAGCTGAGTCATAGCTTCAAACAAATGCACTTAATAGTTATCTACAGAGTATTCTACCCTACTACAACAGAACACACATTTTTCTCAGCAGACAGAACTTTTCCAAAATAGACCACATATTAGCCCATAAAGCCTGCTTAAATAAACACAAAAGAATAGAAATCATCCCATGTACACTATCAGATCATAGCAAGCACATGGAAATTACAACTAAATTTCTTAAAGGTCTTTTTCCTATTTCTGTTTCTTCATTTCCCACTGACTCTCCAAGGAAACCCATTTTCAAAACTTTAGTTGTAGAATATTTTAGACCTACTGAAAATACAATGGTCAGCTATCAGTCATTTAAGTAGTCCTGCTTTGGAAAGGTAGCTACCTGTTGGCTGAAGCAGTGGGAGCAACCAGGAAAAGCCAGTCTCATGTCCTGGAAGGGAATCCCAAGAGTGGCATGAAAGCAAGCCCCAAATATACGCATGTTTTGATGAGTACAGTTCCATCCATCTTCCTGCACTGCACATTTTGCATCTGTGCTTGTGTCATGTTTGCCAGCATTCCTTAGGCTAAAGCAAGTCACAAAGCCAATGCCAAACTAAGAGTGAAGAAACAAAGTCTGCTCTGATGAAATGAAAGGAATTAGTGAATAGTTTTGCAACCTTCCAGACTCTTTGTTATACAACTTTGTTCTTTATGGCTGAATAATATTTCACCATGTGTGCACGGATGCATGTGCATTATTTTCTGTTGCTGGGCATCTACACTGGTTCCATACTGGCCTGTTGTGAATTGTGCTGTGATAAGCAGGCGCATACAGGTAGCCCAACAGCATGCTGACTTTGGTTCCTTCAGGTACATACTGAGAAGTGGTACAGCTAGATCACATAAAGCCTGCTTAAATAAACACAGAAGAATAGAAATCATCCCATGTATACTATCAGATCATAGTTCTATTTTTAGTTTTTTGAGGAACCTCCACACTGATTTCCATAGTGACTGCAGTAGTTTGATTCCCAGTACCGAAAAAAAAAAAAAAAAAAAAGCTTTTGTTTTTCTCATTAATGTAATTAACGGTCCTAGAGTTGATTTCTGGGTAGGGCAGAAGCCTCGTTTGCTGAGGATTCCTGCCTTCCCCACTGATATGCCTTGTCATCCCTGTTACGTATGAAATCTTTTCTAGGCTTTTCATTCTTTTCCAATGCCTTGTTTGTCTTTTGCAGCACCGCCACCTCCACGCGTTAATTACTATAGCTTTATAATAAGTCTTGAACAGTGAGTAAGAAGAGTTGTCTCACCATTTTTTCCTGCAGAGTTTTCTTGGTTATTCTTGGTCATTTGCTCTTCCATGTGAACTTTGGAATCAACTTATTGAATTTTAGCACAAGCCACTTTTGGGATTTTGATGTGAGTTGTACCGACTGTATAAAATAATTTGAGAACTTATAGCTTTAGCAAGTCTTCCTGGCCATGAAAAAATATATCTTCATTTATTCAGATGTTCTTTTATGTATTTTAATTAAAATTTTTATTAACTAAACTCCATAATTTATTCTAATTTCATTAGATTCTCTTTAATATCCTTTTTCAGTTCCAGCATATCATACCACATTACATTTATTCATGCCTCCTTAGGCTTCTCTAGGCTGTGACAATTTCTCAACTTTCCTTGTTTTCAGTGACCTTGATAGTTTTGAGGCATAATGGTCAGGTATTTTACAGACCGTCCTTCAATTTGAGTTTATCTTATATATTTCTCCTGGTTAGAGTGGTGTCACAGAATCTGAAGAGGAGATCGCATTATAAAATATCAAGGTTACATGCTACCAATCTGACTTATCACAATGTTAACCTTGGTCGTTTGTATAAAATTGTGTTTACCAGCTTTTTTTCCTCTCTAAAGTCATTTTTCTACCTTCCCTTTTTGTACTGTATTCTTTGGAAGCAAGCTACTAAATGTATCTCATACTAAAAGATGTGAGGGTTATGATCCCCCTCCTGCAAGGAACATCATCTATATAAATTATTTGGACTTCATCTGAATGGGAGGTTGGCCTTATTTATTTACTTATTTATTTATTCCATGATTTATTTTTTTGTTTCAGTTTTTTGAGAGGGTTTTGCAGGTAGTTTAGGCTGGCCTTAAACATACTATGACCAGGCTGGCCTCAAACTCAGAGCAATCCTCCTCCCTCAGCCTCCTGAGTGCTGGGGTTACAGGCGTGCACCATTAGGCCAGGCCTTCGGTCATTTATTTACATCAGTATGGACTCGTAGATATTTATTTTATACTTTGTACTATAATCTAGTAGTACATTGCTCAATTTGTTGCTCAAATTTTTCCAGTTTGGACCAGTGGGATCTCTTTCAATTAAATTTTATAATTTTATCCATGAAGGGCTCACATAATTTTGACAGATTTATTTTGAGATTGTAAGTGAAGTCTTCACTGATGCCAGAAATTAAAAATAGAACTAGCACATGATCTGGTAAATTCATTTCTGGGTACACATCCAGAGGAAAAGGAGTCAGTATGTCAAAGAGACATCTGTACTCCCATGCTCATGCAGCACCAGCCCCAGTAGGAAGGTAGCGAATCACTGTGTCCATCGACAGATGAACAAAGTACAGTGTGTACGCATGCACACGTGCACACACACACACACACACACACACACACACACAAATTCACCCTTAAAAAGAAAGAAAAATCATGTCATTTGCAATAACACGAATGAGCCTGGAGAATACTATGCTAACTGAAATAAGCCAGGCACCGAAAGACAAGTAAAGCACGATCTCACTCACATATGGAACTGAAAATCTCCTTGAAGCAATGTAGAATGGTGGTTACCAGAACCTGGGGGTTGGGGACAGGAACATGTTGATGAAAAAATATAAAGTTTCAGTCAGACAGGAGGAATAAGTTCTGCAGCTTTATTGTACAGCATGGGGCTAGTTAATAATAATGTACTTTATACTTGAAAATTGCTAAGAGAATTGACCTTAAATGGTCTCATCACAAAGAAATGGTTACTTAAATTTAATCACTTTGCAACATATACATAAACTAAAATATCACACTGCATGCCAAAAATACATACAATTTTATTTGTCCATTCAACCTAAATAAAGTCAAGAAATAATTATGGCCTCTGCCTTACCGTCTATTTTGTCTGATATTAATATTCAATATCTACTTTCTTTTGGATGCGTTTGCCTGGTAAGTATTTTTCCATTTTTTAAGGTTCCAACTATCCTATGTCCTCAAGTTTAGGTGTGCTTCTCCTCAGCTCACACCGTGCAAAGTTAATATCCTGTGAACAACTTCCCTAGGATGTCGTAACTCACCAAACTTAACACAGCCACCTTCCCTCCTCCAAGTCTGTTCTGGCTGCACATGCCTTCTATCTCAGCAAATGTCATTCAGCTCTCAGGACTCATCCTTAGTCTTTATCCCTCTGTCCTCACAGCTTCAAACACTAAAGCTTGTCAAGGGTGACTTCTAAAGATGTCTCAAATCTACACTGTGTCCACTCCCACTGCCATGATTCAAAGCCCAGTCCTTCCTCTCCCCTCCCTGCAGTACTGGAACAGCCTCCTCCCTGCTCTCTGGGCACTCCTTTGCTTCCCCATGCAGTCCCCATTTCAACCACGGCTGGAGGCACTTTTCTATAGCATAAATCTGATCACGTTCCTGGTCTAAGTAAAGGATTCCCACAGCTCTCTCACAAATTCCTTACTGTGGCTTCCAAAGCCTCCTTTGGTCTGGCCTCTCCTCACTCGAATGGGACCCTTCTCTCCTTGCTTTCTTCATCCAGCCATATGGAGCTTTTCATTCCTTCTGTTTCTAAAAGTCACCAGCCTTTCACTGTAACTTCAGCTTCCTTCCTTCCTTCCTTCCCATCTGGAACCCTCCCCAGCCTTGTCCTCAGTGGCAAACTCCTACTCACTCTTCAGATTTTGCTTAAACTTTGACTTACTCAGGGAAATCTTATTTGATTTGTGTTATGGACTGAATTGTGCCCCCTGCAAAAAAAAAAAAAAAAAAAAAAAAAATCAAAGCCCTAAGCTCTAATGTGACTATTTTGGGAGACTTGCAGACAGTCCTTTATTTAAAGAGGTAATTAAATGAGCTCATAAGCGGGGGGGCTGATGCAGTATGACTGATAGCCTTACAAAAACATCTACAGAGGGCCGGTGAGACGGCTCAGCGGCTTAAGTGCCTGCCTGGCAAGCACGAGGGCCCGAGTTCGACTCCCGGAACCCACATACGAAAAGAGGACCGGTGATATCGCTCAGCGGCACAGGCGCCTGCTGGCACGTGAGGTCCTGAGGTCAACCCCTGGTACCCACCAAAAAAAACAAAAAAAACAAAAAACATCTACAGAGAGATGACCATGTGAACTCACACCAATAGAGGGCCTTCGACAAGCCAAGGACAGGCCTCAGGTGAAATCAACTCTGCCAATACTTTATTCTTGGAAGTTCTAGTTTCCAGAACAGTGATAACATACATTCCTGCTGCTTGAGCTTCCCAACCTGTGGTGCTTTGTTATAGCTGCCCTAGTGACTAATACAACTCCCTGAACCGGGCTAGATTCTCCTGTACTTTACAAGTCTCTCTTTGTGTCACATTATGACTTTGAAATTATTTAGTGTCTGTTTTCCTCACTGAACTATAGGTATTCTTTTACCATACAATGCCTAGAAATACCACCACAAGAACCCAAGAAATGAGTGTGTTGATTTCATATACATGGGGCTATACAAATAAATTGGTAAAAAAAAAGAAATAAAATTAGAAATTCAGTTCTTCAGTCACACCAGCCACATTTCAAATGGTCAACAGCCATGTGCAGCCAGTGAACAATGCAGATTACAGTGAAGAATGCAGCTTACAGAACAATGCAGTTTATTTCCATCATTGCAGACAGTTCTATTGGACAATGCCCGAATAAATGACACCTGAGTGAACCCAAAGTCTGAAAAAAAGACACGTAAAGAAGAAGGGGAGGGCCCCCTGCAAAAAAAAAAAAAAAAAAAAAAAAAAAAATCAAAGCCCTAAGCTCTAATGTGACTATTTTGGGAGACTTGCAGACAGTCCTTTATTTAAAGAGGTAATTAAATGAGCTCATAAGCGGGGGGGCTGATGCAGTATGACTGATAGCCTTACAAAAACATCTACAGAGGGCCGGTAAGACGGCTTAGCGGCATAAGCGCCTGCCTGGCAAGCACGAGGGCCCGAGTTCGACTCCCGGAACCCACATACGAAAAAGGGGCTGGTGATATCGCTCAGCGGCACGGGCGCCTGCTGGCACGTGAGGTCCTGAGGTCGACCCCCGGTACCCACAAAAAAAAAAAAAAAAAGAAGGGGAGGCAGAGGGAATCACAAAGACCAAGTGTAGAGTATAAAACAGCAGGTATGTGTGGGAAACCACGGCAGCTTGCTGCTGTTCAAGCGTGAGGAGGCAGGGAGGTGAGTGAGTGGGAGCAAAGTCATGTGAGGACTCAAGAGAGCTTGGGATTTATTGTGACTGAGAAGGAATCCAAGCAGAGAAGTGTCTGGGCCAGATCTGCATTTTAGATACTTTACTCAGTGGGGAGTATAAGCCTGGTGGCAAAAACAACAATTAAGGGTTCTTGAAATTCTGTTGAGAGGAACCAGAACAAAGGGAGGGTTGGAGAGGATGGAGCTGGGCAGAGGCCAAACCTGAAGTTGATTGGATGCAGGGTGGAGAGGTGGGAGAGGTTAGGTAAGGCTGGTGGATCTGCGGATGGTGGTGCCACCCACTGAGACCAGAAGGGGAAGGCAGGAGAGGCAGGTTTCTTTCCGAGGGGGAGGCCAGGGGGGAAAGAGGTGATGACTCAATTTTAGACACATGCAGCTTGAGGCATTTGTAGGAGTCAATGGAGATGCAGTTGGCATAGAGGCCAAGGTTCTGAAAAGAAGCCTAGGTTGCAATTCAGATGAGAGAGCAACTAGTAAACAGGCAGTGGCTATGTGCTTGCTTCAGCAGCACATATGCTAAAAAACTGGAACAATACAGAGCAGATCAGCATGGCCCCTGCGCAAACAGGCAGTGAAAAATCACATGAAGAGCAGGTGAGCTGTGGGCCATGGCCAGAACTCATAGACGTCTTTCAGAGATGAGCAGAGGAGAGACCCATGAGGAACAAAAGGACAGGCCAGCATGTTAGTATGTTCCACTGTGAGGTTATGCAAACTATTTTTAAAATTCTTTGCACCCATACAATGTGCTGGAAGCAGCATTTTAATATATTTATATTTGCTATGTAAGGCTTATTTGCTCATTTGTTTGATTCCACTTCAGACAAGCTCCCTGAAGTCTGAACAGGGTCTGACTGGTTTGCAATCTCCTGAATGTGATGTGTGGGATCAGAGTACATTCTCTGAGGTCTCACCTGTCTGAACTGGGGATGGGTCTTCTTGAGGAGAGAGAGACAGACAGAGAAAGAGAGAATAATAATCATAAGCCATCCATATAATTTAATTGACCTTGAGGAAAAGCAATTTGATCTTGCCTGTACAGTTCAAAAACAGAAATGACTCTACCCTGAAACAGGAGGGATCCCAGACTGATCAGTGGCATTCTTTACTGACCCCCCTAAAGGGCAATGGATAGGAGCATTGGCCACAGGGAAACAGCTGCTCCTTTTGACTGGAAAGGGGATGAAATACAGAGGGAAGCTTTCAGCCTGAATACCAGTCAGAATGTTAACAGCTTCTAGGATATCAATTAACAGACAAAAAATACTGCCTCTAGGGTACAACTTATTTCTCAATATCCTTTTAAAAAATTTTTCAATTACATTTTTTTCTTAAGAGTCATAAAACTGTCGAAAAACTCAGGAACTAACTTTATCATTTGTCTTTAGCCACTCCATCTCTCCAAAACAGAATTCAATTTGTTTATGATTTACTGGTACTTACTGATTTCATCCACATTTTTAAGAAATTTCTGCAAGTCTTTCTCTGGATCATCAGCCATCGTGGGCCAAATTCCTAAAGGAGGCAGCATAAATGATGAGATTAATAAAACATTGAACAGAACTGTCAGGCTTATTAGCCTTCTATGACTAAAAGCCAAGTGATTATTTTAAAGACAGATTGGTGTTCATAAATGTCATGAATAACAGCAAGGAGATCCATTTTACTCTGACTGCTGCTTAAGGCCAAGGGACACTCATTATTTGTGGCGACTCTTCCAGAGAGCTGCTAGCCCTCCCTCCACTGGTCCAACTGCTCTGCAAATAATTCCTCCAAAGCCAACACGAACCACTGTGATTCAGAGACTGCCATGAAGGAGAGCAGGAGAAAAGCAACAGACAGGCTGCCAGAGATAAAGGGGGTGCTGACGCCTGACTTTGGTCACCAGGCTTGGACTTGGCAGTGTAACAGGCAATCAGAGATGGGACAATTTGTATCTAAATGTCTCTACTTATTAAAATATATGCCTCTGGCTTGTTTCTGAAGACAGGCTGCATATTGCTGGTAGGATTAGAATTCGATGCCAATGTGTACCTGGTGTCTTCTCAAATTCTTTCAAAGGTATTTTGGATTTATCACCTCACAGTTGTTTGAGTGAGAGGCTGCATGGTGTGCTCAGTGGTATCCAAAGGCTCATCTATACATCACAAAGATCATCCAGAAAGCTTGTACAGCACAAATTCCTCGACTCAACCCCAGAGATTCTCAGCCAGTAAGCCTGGGAGAGTGTCCAGAGTGCATATTTTAAACATACTCCAGGTGATTCTGATTCACATATAGGTACGGTGGTGTATGCACGCAACACACCTGTTAACTTCGAATTACAAGTCTGCCCTAAGCAAGCTGTCAGATACTTGCTCTGAGCTTCTAGGTGCTCACCTCCACCAATTACAAGCTGTGTGACCTTGGCTAAAGCCACACTCTTCTGAGCCTCCGAGCCTCACCTGTGCTATGGGAACCATAATAAGAAACCTGGAGGACAATTTAGGGGTGAATGTAGCACCAAGCACGAAATGAGTGATGCGTGAGGCGCCTTATCTAGAAAACGGGGTGGTGGTTGCGGCTTGGCCGAATGATCGCTATGGGTTCACAGCTGAAACACAACTATGGCCAGTGCCACCTGCCGCGGGACGCGGAGGCCAGAGCAGGGACGGCTGAGGACTGTACTCTGCAGGGGCTGAGACCGCAGGGGGAGCCACACAACGTGCGGCGCCCAGCGCAGCCCCGCCACTAGGCGGGAGGGCGGGGCCGACCGCACCGTTGCCCGGCAACCGCTCCCAGCGTCGGCCGACCAGTGTCCGTCGTGGACGTCCCAGCCCGCAGCTAGTACCGTACCGTACCATCCGCGGCGGCCCTAACCAGCAGCCTGTGCTCGGATCTGAGGGCTGGTCCAAGATCAAGTCCCAAGGGAGATCCCAGCGCCACTCCACTGCGCTGACCTGACGCGCCCGGGCTGGACAGGAAGTGGCTGCTGAGAGCGGACTGTGAGTGGCCTAGGCTGGGGCCGGGGCCGGGGCGGGGCCGCGTTCCCGAGCGCGCCGAGTTCCGGGCCAGGTCCCCGGCAGGAAGGCGGAAGAAGCAAAGCACTGGTCATCACTAAAGTAACCTCGGGTTATCGCCTTTTTTCTTCTAAGAGGGGAGGATATTACTCCCACTGGTTTAATATCTTCGGCCCACAGGGTCAAAGTCTTCATTGTACTTGAGAGAGACAGTCGTGGGTGCGAATCCAGTTTTATTTATTGATAAATGTGTGACCTTCAGACAGTTGCATAACCTCTTTGATTAAGTTTTCTCATCTGGAAAATGGAGAACTGGCACTTTTTCGTAAGGTTTATGATGAATGTGCCTGGAGCCTAGGTATAAGTGGTAGTGAATATCGAGGGAATCATAGCAAGATTTAGGTCAGAACGAGTTAAAGGGCGCACACCTTAGCACTCTGAATTGATGCACACACCTTAGAAATTCCAGTCTGTTTTTGTAAACAAAAGTTAAGCATATAATGCATTAGTTAGTATAGGAGAAAAGCAGGTTTGGGGAAAACTTAAGATTAAGGTGTTGGTCAGAATCGCTTGGGAGTTCTTGTCAAACTTGTAGGTACTTTATGGAAACCTCTTTGATGGGGACTGAGGAGCCCATGGGGATAGAACCTACCAGAGGACAGTAGGATCCAGGCATGGCCAGCTAGATCCAGCACTGATTCCAAGACTGACTTGTGGCCTAGTCCTCATACATACCTGAGCCCTGCGGAGGCTGAATGCACACCTGAGCTTTGTAGAGGACAGAGGTTTGTTTGAATTCTCCGTAAGGCAGGTACACGTGCAGTGCAGCCTTAGTACCCTCAGTGGAGTGTAGCACAAAAGGCCAGGGATGTTCTCCAGTTGACAGCACAGTGAGTACAGGGTCAGCAGAGTGAGCCCTCTAGCACATAGTCTGCAGCCAGAGGTGGTGGGGCTGGGGGACCAGCAGGACACAGTCACAGTGACTGGCCCAAGGGACCGAGGTGTCTCATGAGAAGTAGCAGGAAGTTGAGACCTCTGGGCAGAGCAAGGTTTTTTTGTGAGCACTTGTTAGGCACATTGTGGGGAGTCACAGAAAGATATAGAGTCCCTTACAGTGAACTCAGAGCATGCACTAGCATGCACTAGTGACATTTTGGTTGTTTCTATTGGTGTCATGCCATTTTCCTCTCAGGCTCGTCAGGCCTTGAGCACACGAAGGCAGCCTCTCCAATCCCGGGCTGTTTTTCATCATTTTGGGACTGACAGTTCCAAATCACTTCCTAAGCCACTACTCTTTTCATCAAACTTTTTTACCTAGGTTCCAGAGAGACCTGCCTCCAATGACTCTACCACTCGTTCATTCACACAGTCATTCATCATATGTAAAAGGTCTACCTCAAATGTGTGCTAAATGCTGTGGAAGACTAGTAGGATGAGCTAGACAAATACTTACCATGCACCATCTTGCGCTTTCTAAAAACTGGAGGATCTGAAGAAGAAGAGAATACATATTAAGGGACAGCGATCAATGTAGCCAACATGTACATATGGGTAACTCATAAGTATTTTTAACTGAATGTGACAAATTTGGACTCATCTTTTCTCCAAACCTGGTTCTCCTGCAGTCTTCTCCATCTCAGCCAATGGAGAGCCATAGGCTTCTTGGATCTGATGAGTAGGTGCCACATGCAACCCACTACATCTGGGGCATTTAATAAAATGTCTGCACTTTATTACTCAGGATGCCCAGGGAGGGGTGTTGCTGCAGAATCTCAGCCCTGGGACTGGGGCTGGAGCCATTTAGCCTGTGTTGAAATCTCAGCTCTCTACTTACTAGCATGTATTAAAATGTCATTAAGCACCCACTATGTACCTTCTACCATGCCAGGTACTACAGGCCTTTTTGCACCTGAGTACTACTCACACTAGTTCTACTGCTACTACTAGGTGTGTGAGCTGAACAAGCTGCTTCACCTCTCTGTGCCTTAGCTGCCTCACCTGTAAAACATGATTGTTAAATGATGTCTACCCCACAGGGTTGCTGTGAGAGGTCCAAGAGTTAATACAGGTTAATGTGCTCCCAATGATGCCTGGAGCATTATCGACACCCTGTAAATGTTACTATTATAATTACTACTGTGGTTATATGCAACAGAGCAGTGTCCCTGACCCTTGACTGTGTATGGTAATTGCCTGGGGATCTTGCTTAAATGCAGATTCTGGGTCAGTGGTCCTGGAGCTGAGATTCTGCAGCAACACCCCTCCCTGGGCGCCTTGAGTAACAAAGTGCAGACATTTTATTAAATGCCCCAGATGTAGTGGGTTGCGTGTGATACCTAATCATCAGATTCAAGGAGCCTGTGGCTCTCCATTGGCTGAGATGGAGAAGACTGGAGGAGAACCAGGTTTTAGCAGGCACAAGGTGCCTAGAATAGACTGTGCTTTCTACCTGTCCTTATATATGATTAAGTGTTGGCCAGTTAGACATTTGCAGAAGCACTGATGCTACTTTTGGGAATTATCCCAGAAGAGGATTCTCTTTTTCTTGTCTTTCTTTTTTCCTGCTAGTTGGCATGTGGATACAATGGTGAGAGCTACATCAGCCATTTTGGACTGTGAGGTAGAAGCAGTTTGTTGAGGATGGAAAACTGCAAGCTAGGATGACCATGACATTGCCATACTGGACTTGGACTGCCCAACCTCATATCTTTATAGCTGAGAGACATTTTAACCCCAACAATATTTTAGGAATATAAACTCATTTTTTTTGTTGTTTGTTTGTTTAAGTCACTGCTCTGTTGATTTTTTTGTCACTCCCAGCCATACTTAATGTTAACTGATATGGAAAGCACTACTCATTCATTCAGCTAATGTTCTCTTAATGCGTATATCCTTACTTTTTTTATCTTAAGTCTAACTAGTCTCAATGTTGTCTCAATACTGGCACAATAGAAATGCTAAGATTTTTAAATAAAACACACGTTGATTTCTAAGTGTATCTTATCCAATGGACTCTAAACGACAGAGAAATTTGACACTGAACCCGTACAATTAAGATTCTAATGAATAATGTTTTCTTTATAGTTAGAAGTTGTATTCTTTCTTTTCCTTGGAGTGCTATTTTCATTTCATACCTTCCCACTCAGAGCACTGTCCTCACAGAGGATACTCTTATGCTCAGATGTCTTTGATCATCTCATCATACTTTTCTGCCGCAGAAATATCCACAGACATTGTTGGAGTGTTTGCTTTGACCAGATCCTTGGTGAGCTCATAGTCCCCTGAGGAAGACAGATGCATAAGCAAGTGATTATAGAAAAGTTTGATAAGGGCAGAGATGGTCCAATGCCCAAAGAAGAGGAAGGAGGAGGAAATATGCAGCAGTAACAAATAAGCTCATAATCTTTTTTTTTTTTTTGAGGGTAACAATGGTCAATGCATTACGTATTATTATCTTTAAGTTAGTTATTCAGGATACCAGACATTAGCATTCAATTGTCCAAACATTATTGGCTCAAACCTTACTCTTCAATGAACTAAGTAAAATTGGTAGTGTATCTATCTTAACCATCTTATATATATATATACACAATTTTTTTCCCTTTCCCTTCTTTCTTTTCCCTATTCCAGTCTCTCTTTCCTATTGGCCAATTTCTTTTTGATTCATCGTGTCTATTGTACATTTTGGATCTTATTTACTCTTTCAGTTTCTCATACTAGAGAGACAATACGATGCTTACACATGTGCGTCCGGTTTTTTCACTTATGAGTATTTTCTCGAGTTGCATCCATTCACCTATAAAAGTCTCCAGTTTATCCTTCTTTATGGCTGAATAGTACTCCATTGTATAAAAATACCACATATTTCTTATCCTTTCCTCAGTTGATGGGCATTTGGGTTGTTTCCAAGATCTGGCTATTACAAATTGTGCTGCTATAAACATGGGTGCACATGTATCACTGTGGTACGATGTTTTTAATTCTTCTGGGAAGATGCCCAGAAGGGGAATAGCTGGGTCAAATGGGACCTCCAACCCTAGTTTTTTGAGGAATCTCCACACTGACTTCCACAGTGGCTGTACCAGTCGACACTTCCACCAACAGTGAAGAAGGGTTCCTTTTTCCCCACAGCCCCTCCAGCATTTGTTATTAGTTGATTTCTTTATAGTAGCCATTCTTTCTGGGGTGAGATGGTATCTCAGTGTTGTTTTAATTTGCATCTCTCGAATGACTAGTGATGTTGCACATTTTTTTGTATATTTATTTGCCATTAGTATTTCTTCATCTGAGAAATGTGTATTCATCTCAGATGCCCATTTTTGGAGTGGGTCTTTAAATTTGGGAGGTCTGTTTTTTTTGAGTTCTTTGTATGTTCTCGATAGTAATCCTTTGTCTGAGGAACAGCTGGCAAACATTTTTTCCCACATTGTGGGTTGTCTTTTCACTCTGTTGGTGGTTTCTCTTGCTGTGCAAAAGCTTTTTAATAAGATGAGATCCCAGTTATTGATTCTTTGGGATAGTTCCCATGCGGTTGAGTTTTTATTCATAAAGTCTTTGCCTAAACCAATGTCTTCAAGGGTTTTACCTATCCTACCTTCCAGCAGATTTAATGTTTCTGTTTTAATATTTAGATCTCTGATCCATTTTGAATTTAGTTTAGTGCATGGTGAAAGATATGGGTCTAGTTTTAATCTTCGGCATGTGTAGAGCCAGTTTTTCCAGCACCATTTATTAAAGAGGCTATCTTTCTTCCAGCGAATGTGTTTGGCACCTTTGTCAAAGATAAGGTGGCTTAGTATGTCTGGGATTGTTTCAGCATCTTCTAATCTGTTCCATTGATCTTCAGGTCTGTTTTTTTGCCGGTACCACACTGTTTTTATCACAGTTAAGCTCATAATCTTTATGGATTATAACAAAAAAGTTCCATTGCTCACTTGTACTACATACCCATGAACATATTTTCACAGTGATGTGGAGGAGGAGGGAGTGGGAGCGTTCCAGGCTGAGGGGAATTTAGAGGCAGGAAACTTGTGGTGTGTAGAAAACAGAAAAGCTCAAGGCAAGAGTGGTGAGAGATGAGCCTAGAGCTTGGGTGGGGGGTATCAAGGAAAGAAGCCTTAGGAAGAGTGTGAAGCAAGGAAAGGACAAGGCAAGAATCGAGGTAAGAGTTGAGGAGAGTTACCTGAGCAGCAGTCACGAGCAGCAGCGAGGGTGTTTGGTTCTGTGTCGGGCTGGAATGAAAACACTCAGCAGCCTCTGAGTGCGGGGCTGGTGGCTTCTTTGGGATTCCTTCCATCTGATGACTCCCACAGGGATCTCTGTTGAGTACATACTTCACATCAAGCCTCAACCCTAAAACCCAACAGAATAACTAGACTAACCCAACAGGATAACCCAACAGGATAACTAACTGTTCTTTCTTGGGAGTAGGGATCTTGCTTTATTTTGTCTTTGTATTTCCAGCACTGGCACTTAATTGGAGCTAAATAAAGATATGTTGACTAAATGAGCTAATCTCTTGCTGTGCTTAGAAGGCTAATACATGTTATTATAGATAGAAAAGAAATGAGAGTGTTTAGGTTTTTTTTTTTTTTTGGTCTCAGTCCTCCCAGGGTGGTTCATCCTGGAGGACAGCACTGTTATAGTCACAAAATACTTTGTGGTATACATTTGTCACTTGACAGATTGACCATTTTAAAATGTCAGAAGTCTGATTAAACCCTGGACAGTCACTGAGCTATGCACAAAGGTTTCAATTTTCCTTCTTCCCAGCACATGTAGGGTCCCATTTCTCTGCGGCCTGGTGACTTGCTTTGACCAATGCAGTGTGCAAAGAAGCGAAGTGGGCAGAGGCCTTTAAGTGTGAGCATACTTGTCCCCTCCCCCAACCCAGCAACAAGATGGCCGAGGCTCATCCCTGAGGGAGGATACACAGAGCAGAGACACCTGTCTGCCTTTGATGGGTGTGTAGAATGAGTGAGCAGTGATTTGCCCCTGTGGCGTAACATGGTCCACCATACCTAATGCAGCCACTGAGTCCCTACGTTCTTCACATACTACATGATAAAATTCAGAGACCTTGTGCATTAGTCAGTGTAGATTATGATCATCGTGACTTACATTTTAGGGGTCAATGTCATGTGTTTTCTTGTATACTCAAAAGTGTAAGGGGAACCACGCTTGTAAAGCATTGGTTACTTGTATTTCAATCATATTTCTCCCATATTTTCACAGTTTCCACATAAAAAAGCTTTACTTTTTCTTTATGTCCTCAGCAAAAATTGGAGAACATTTGCTTACTTTCCAGTGTACAGTAAATCTGAGACTTGGAGATTATGATACGCTATCTCTCCTCTCTTTTACTCTTCTCTCTCTTTTGTGTAAACAATCCTAGCTCTCTGCTTTTTCTCATCAATCATATTTTGTAAGCTTAGAGGAGACGTGAAAAAATTTCTCCAGGATAACTACACCTGGAATAAAGCAACCCTACTTTTACCTGCTGAGAGTAAAATGCATAGACGAGGTCTGCCTGAATCTAGGAGCCAAAGTACTAAATGTCTTGTTAGACAAAACTCCTCACTATGGCTACTGGGGCTGCAATTCCTTGGATGTAAGTTGGGCTTTAAAATCTAGAAAGAGAAGAAACTAAACAAGCTTAGCCACTTCTTCCCTCCCTAAAAAGAATCCCAAAGTTACATTTGATTTCCCCCCAAACGTTAAAAACAAACAGTAGCTGAAATGCTTGCCTCTTGCCTTGCTCTTTCAGGTCCTCCCTTGTGAGAGATGAAGGAATCATTTCACAGCCCAGTCGCCGACCTACCTAGTCTGTGTGTACCTCTGCGCCGAGAGTCTGCCTTGGGATTTCTGTGCCTCGTTAGTGACACCACAATTGTCAACAGCAGCCACAACAGCAGCCATGATAATAAGTAAGGCTTGCTGAGCTGCTACACCCCAGGTGTCGTGCTCAATCCTGGACATGCATTATTTTATTTAAATCTCTTTGAGCCCAACAAGGTCTTATTCCCATTTCACAGACAAGAACATGCAGCCAGAGAGGCCAAGAGACTTGTCAGAGGTTAAGCAGAGATGTGAATCCCAGTCTGTGTCCCTGAAATTCCTGCTACCCTCCCCCCACTGAGCACTGCCTCTTGTGGCCATCCTTGCTGGGAGAGCCTGTTTCAAACCCCTGTGTCATGGCCGTACTGGGTGCCTGTGCCCTACCTTCGCCCTGTGAATATATAAACCTTGTACAGGCTGTGCCCTGTGCTTACGGGCTGCCCCAACTCTCCCAAACGTTGTTTTTAATCTTTCTTACAGCCAGAGGCATGAGTCCCCCACTGTTAAGAAAGCAGGGTGACTCCAACAGTATCTTTCTCTGGAGACTTTCCTGTGCATCCTGAGATTTCTTGCCTGAAAAGGATAGGGAAGCTGAACCTTGAGTGCCAAGTAAACAGTGTCGCCCTCTCTGCCTAGTGTGGAGCAACACTGCCACCGTGTGGGCTGAATGACTACACCTGGCCAGCTGCAGTGGTGGGGAAAGGCCAGGGAACGTGCATGTTCAGCTGTTTTTGCGTTTTTCTTGTGTCTGTGTAATGTTTATTAAACACCTACTATATGCCATGTACTGGGCAAAGCTTCTTGTATGACTGGTACTGCTGCCGAGATTGGTTCTCTAGATAGTGCATTAAAATGTCAACAACTGAGGTTCTAGACATGTTCAACACTGATTCATCATTTGTTCGGGGTACATCGCCAATCATCTGGGGTGATTTATACCACTCAGAAACTATAAAGACATATTAGCTTTGTGCATTGGGATTTTCTTTGCTTCCAAGATTTGCGGGACAATAGGTCCATAGAGAATTATGAGACTCCAGATGTCCTGATGTAGGGCCCACCTCTTACTGTGAAAGGCTAGAGAGATATATTTTTAATGAACACATTTTCTTTCTTTTATATCAATAGTTTAATACTGTATTAAAAGCATATCGCAGAAATTTATAAAATGAAGAAAAACATAAAATCATTCACGATCGCTTTACCCATACACACCATTGCTAATATTTCAATGTATTTACTTTTCATTGTTTTTTCTGCAATATTTTTGCAGTGGTGCGACCATGTTTACATATGATTTTAGGTCTTACTTCATTGGTATTGCATCATAGCATCATAAAGGCTACTGATACATTCTGGGCACCCATGATGTCCTAGGCCTTTCACTAGGGGCTTTAAATGCATCTCTTAATCTTTTTCTATTTTTTTATATGTGGGTGCCGGAAGTCGAACTCAGGACTTTGTGCTCGTCAGGTAGGTGCTTATGCCGCTGAGCTATATCACCATCCCTGAATGCATCTCTTGATGCCATATAACAATCTCAGGAGATGGTATTATCTTTCTTTTAGCAGATAAGATAATGGAGGCTTGGAGGGGCTACCTATGTATCTTGACCCTCATAAGTCTGTTACATGTAATTACATTGTTTCTATTACTGTTATTTAATATTTGCATGGCATTCCACTTACTCATTTATTCTGTCACATGGCTGCTTGTTATCATTTTAGATCTTTAATTTCTTTTAACATTGTACTCATGTAAAATTTGCTGCAATGAGCATCTCTAAGTATAACTTTTATGTAACTAGGATTTAAAAGTAGTGGGTTTCTGAATCAAAATTTCAAACTTTTATGATTAATATTTCCAAATTGCTTCTCAATGCATTTGTAAAAATTTGTGTAAATTAACATTATAACTGGTAATGTATGAGAGTGCCAGTTTCACAGTATCCTCGCTGCACTGAGTTTTAACTTTTTCACCCATGATAAGTGTATTGTTTTGCATATCTTTCAATATTAGAAAGGCCAAAACCTCATCTGCTTCTCACCACTGCCTCCTTGCCCAACCTGGTGCTTTCCAGTTCTTTCTAGGCCCATACCAGAGAACAGCCTGTTGTCTTGGGTGGCTCTTCCTTCTTCATATTGCCTTTCTTTTTGTACAGTCCTAGAATATATCTGTCATCTGGGACCATTTAAACCTGGGATTATTAATTTAGGGTCTGGGGTCAGTAGATAAAATTAATGGCATTTGTAAATTTAATTCGGAGAAATTGTATTTTATTTTTACAAACAAGTCACTGAAATTTAACATTCATTTCATTGTTAATGTAGGCAAAAACCCACTGTGGTGTTACCAGCCATAATGTCACTTATGCACAATAACACTTTGACATCATAGTAGTTATGAGATATGCTACTAGAATTTGTTTTGACGTGCTAATAAACAAGCACAGGTATCACCACACCACACATTTGCGTTTCAAATACTTTAATAATTGTGTATCAATACACTTGTTTTCCTTTTTAATCCCTTGTATTTTATTTTTTTAAAAAAATATTAACTTAAAAATATTTCTATGAGAGGAGGCCCATAGACCTCACTTGTCATAATAAGAGTAAAGTTGAAAACTCCTTTCCTCTCATTACAAAAGAATTCCAAGTACAGTGTAGATATTGCCCCCTCCAGGGAGTAACATTCAATTTTTTTTCCCTTGGGTATTCATAGTAAGGTTACAGTGAAGACGCCTGGCAGACACCACCTCTGCAAGTGACCAAGGTCGACATCACCGGAAGTGAGTGATGATGATATCATGCCTCCCTGATTTGATGCTATGAGACGAACATGTCACCACTGGGCCATTCTTCCCCAGAAACCATAACCCAGTCCAACCATGAGGAAATATTGGACACACACAAATCCAGGGACATTCTACAAAAATCTGACCAGTATCTTCTAAAGTGCCGAGGTCATGAAAACACAAGGGAAGACTGAGAAACAGCCACAGACTGAAGACTAATGAGACCTAAGTACTGACAACATAGTTGTTAGGTGGTATAGGGGCACGGTGTGAAGACAGCGATGAGAGGACATGAAGACAGGGGCTTAGTCTTCTGTGCAGACCTTAAGAACTGCAGGTGTGATGTAATGGCATAGATGCTTCAGTGGAGATTTTTGCACAGTACACAAAAAGTGTAGGAGAGGGAAGAGAAGTAGGAATTTGCCTGGCAAGCAAAGCATTGTGGGTGGAGTGGTGATGAAGGAAGAGGATTCTGGGAAATGTAGTTCACAGTGAACCAACTTAACAATGTATTTCCATGGCACCATCTCCTGACTACCCAATCTAAAGCCACGTGGTCATGCTCTATCACATCCCTCTATTTAATTCTCTGTGGAGCTGCTATGTTCTAAGTTGCTTGTTGTGGCATCTCCACAAGGAAATTAGACAGGGAGAGCATGGCTCATGTCTATTTTGGTGCCCACTCTATCTCCAGCTCTCAGAACAGTGCCTTAATTCAGGATGCTATAACAAAAATAATGTTATGAAAATTAAATAAATGGCTTAGGTGAACAACAGAAATCTATTTGTTACAGTCCTGGAGGCTGGAAGTCTACAATCAAGTCCTGATCAAGGGTGTCTGGTGGGGATTTGCTTCCTGGTTCATAGATGGCCACCTTCTCACTGTTTCCTCACAGGGTAGAAGGGGTGAAGGAGCTCTCCAGGGTTTCTTTAATAAGAAAACTAAAAGGGCTCCACTGTCATGCCAGAATCACCTCCCAAAGGCCTCACTTCCTAATCCATCCCAGTGGGGGTTAGGATTTCAACCAGTGAATTGTAGGAAGACAAAAAACAGCATGAATGCATGCACCCTATCCCCTCAACTTTGACAATTCTCTATTTTTGGACCAGGTACTTACAATACCCTACTGTCACATGCTAATTTATTTTATTAAAAGGGAATTAATAGGGCCAGTGAGATGGCTTACCAGTGTAAGCGCCTGCCTGGCAAGCGCAAGGGCCCGAGTTCGACTCCCAGAACCCACATACAAAAAAAGGGCCGGTGATATCGCTCAGCGGCATGGGCACTTGCTGGCGCGTGAGGTCCTGAGGTCGACCCCCGGTACCCACACAAAAAAAGTGAATTAATAGTGTTATTTGGGTTTTAAGGGAAAAATTCCCACTCAAATTAACTTCAGTAAAGGGGAATATGATATATTGATTCATGGAATTGAAAAAAAGTGCAATCTTTTCAATTCTGTTAACCAGTGGGGCTTCAAGGTGGGATTTACTCTGTTTCCTGAATGTCAGTTGTAATCTCAGGCAGGCTTACTCCTTTGGGTGGCACCTGGAAACCCAAGACTTCTCTTCTTATGGGTTCAGATAGAGCTTCTTTTATGGAGTTTCTATAAAAGTCCTGGAAGTGGAAGGAACATTCCAAAAAGAAAATTAAAGTACTGTTAGGAGTGGAAAGAAAAATGGATACCAGCTGGGTAAATGTATTTGTCCACTAAAGATTTGCTGTGGAGATTATGAGATGGTGTTTTAAAGCATCTGATACATATATAAGCAAGCCCTCAATTAATGAGAGTCACTATAACAATATTAATATCCTCATGTAATTATTTACTCCATGAAAACAAATGTGCACTGTGGAATACCGAGTCAGAGGTAGACACCATTACCTCCTTTGGGGTTCATCAGATATAAACAGCTCAATTCAGGAGCAGTTCAGGAGGAGAGCTCATTTCCCAGGCCCCAGGAGAGGCTGTGCTTTCTATCTGGAAGGCCAGTTTAGAAGAAAGGTCTTCCTGTGATTCTCAGTATATCCACGTGGTGGCAGCCTTATCCCACTCTGTGCCCTCCCCAGCCGGGTCCCACCCAGCCAGGAGCCTGGCCCTGGGAGTTTCCCAGGGAGCCTCAGGGCCCCCTACCTCCTCTTCACACCTCCCGCCTACCCAAAACTCTGCTTTATGCTGTGGCTGGGGGAGTCCACATGTAGATAGATGTGTGCAACAGACCAGTGTTGTCATCAGCTTTGCAGGGAGGTTTTGGCAAGTCCAGGGCATCTACACCAGAAGTTCATGGAACTGGTGTCTTAGTTACTTACTTGTTGCTGAGTCACAACACCTGACACCCACAACTTAAAGGAGAAAAAGGTTATTTTGGCTCAGAGTTTGTAGAAGTTTCAGTCCATTGTTGGCTGGCTCCAATTCAGGGCGGCAAGAGGGAGGAGAAACAGTCCATGACACTGCCTGTGGAAAGCAGACAAGAGCTCAAGCGAGGCAAGAGGGGAGACAGACTCTTCCAGGCCACATCCTCAGTGGCTTCCAACTGGACTTCACCTCCCAAATCACACTTAGGTATGAACTCATCAGTAGACTAACCCCCTGACAAGTATCACACATACCTATGATCTAATCACCCTGCAAAAGCCCCACCTATGAGGCTTTTGGGGACATCTAGATATAAACCATAACACCTGGCAAGAGGCTGGGTATGTATTTGGCAGACAGCCTGGTCAGAAGACTCCAGTGGGCATTTGTCATGTTCTGTGTGCAGAGCACTTGTTGAGCATACTTGCTGTCTTGCGCAGTCAGTTGTAGCTGGAAGATCAAGTCCTTGAACCAAAAGTGGCATTGCTAGGGGACCATGGACAGTTGTACGGCATTGTTATGGCCATTGTTTTCAGAAGTACGGCCTTTAGCTTTGTCCTCCAGGCCTCCCACAGTTGCGTGAACTGCCCCATAGCCTGTTAATAAACTCCTTGTTTGGTTTAATCAGCCAGAATCCATTTCAGTTGCTTACAGCTAAGAATCATGACTACTACAAATACTAATGCTGATGTATCTTCTGCTAAAGTACAAGGCTTTAAATATTAAACAATTCTGAGACAGGAACCCTGGCTTTGTAGATGAAGCAAACATATTCAGCAAGGTAAACTATTTTGCCCGTGGTCACACAGCTAGGACAAACTAGAGCTAAGATTCTAATGCAAGGTAAGTTGCTCTCTGAAGCCCAAGATCATTTAATTGTGCTAGGTTCTGAGCTCCATCAGGGTGGGGACATTGTCACATACTCATCACTGTAGCCCCAAGCACATAGCACAGTGGTGGTGTGTGGCAGGTGCTCAATGAATATGTTACCTTCAGTGAGTTAATGAGCAAGTGAAAATGCTGTGTTCTTTTTTCTTGCAAAGTGCTGAGCTCTGGTATTCTCCAGAAGCAAGCTGGGTAGAAGAGCAGGCAGGACTTTTCTTTGGAAAGTCTCACTTCTGTCTTCAGGGCTTCTCTTCCTCTTCAGGATCCCATGTCCCGCTTCTCCAGCTCCTCTGCAGTCTGACCTTCGCTAACTGCCCTCTGGAACTTAATTGGCTGCCTGTCTTTGGAAGGCACATTTGAACAATGGCTGTGATCGTGCTGGTAATTGGCTTCCCTGTGTTCAGTGTTGCAGGCTGCAGTGGGCACTTAAGGTTGTTGCTATCAAAGGAGCGTAGAATTGGAACAATGTTACCTGTGTATAAGATGGGTTGATCTCCCCTCTCTGAGCCTGCATTGTGGCCACACAGCTGTGCATGAAGACACTGATTGTCCTCTTTTAGGGTATGCTAACTGACAGAACAGTCTTCCTCTGGTGTGTAGCAAGCAGTTTCCCTATGGTGCTGACTGTGCGCTAAGTCCACTTCTTTTTCTCAACAACAGACCTTCTAACCTGTGAAGATAGCCATTTGGAACCTGCCTCCTGCCCTGTTCCCTCCTGCCTGTCCCAGGGCCTCATCCCTAAGTTAAGCACACCAATAGTTCAGACACAGCCTCAAGTTCCTTCATTCTCTGGTGGCTCTGCCCAGGACGGGCACCACCAGCCAGTGCTACTCCCAAGGTGTGACTTGGAATCTGAAAGCCTTAGCACAGGTGTGGTCTGACCAGGACAGAGAAGAGGGGTGGCCTGCACATTCCTTGCTGTATATACCTTATGCCTACATTCAAATCCCAGGTCCGCTTCTTAGTCACTGTGTGACCTTGGACAAGTTACCAAACCTCTCTGTGATATAGTTCCTTCATCTATAAAATGGGATTAATAATAGTGTCTACCACATAGAATTGTTTCAAGGACTAAATGACTAAATGTTTGCAAAATGTTTACAACAGTCCCAGACATAGTGCTGTAGAAATATCACATAAAAATCAAGCTGTCAGTATCAATATCTCAAGTATTTTTGAACATCTACACTGAATTTCCTCTCATTTTGCATTTGGAAACAATTTAAATTCTGTAACCCTTTTTTGCTATTCAAAATACATTCTGCTGATGAGCCCCAGCCCTGTCAATATGTGATTCAGTGGTTGGCTACTCAGGGGGTTATATCTGTCCCTGTGATGTGACATAATTTCAGCTGCTTGCTTCCTCAAGCAGCCAAGCTGGGCGTTTTTGGGATGCTGGCTCAAACTTCTATGCACGTAGTGGGGTGTGCTGAGTCTTGGGAAGTGTGTTGCTTTCATCCAGGCTCAAGGTTGTGTCTACAGCACTTCCTATTCGTTCCTGTGGGGTCGCAGAGCCTCCGGGAGGACAGTGCTGGTTACTGAAGCTAGGCGCCTCAAGGCTGAGATGCTCCCCAGCCATGTGTCTGCTGGCGTTTTTTCACATGTGATTCAAGGACCAGCTGTAGCAGGATCTCACACACAAGACTCATTGCAGCAGGATCCCTGGGGCTGGGCCCAGGGATGCCCAGTTTAAACAAACAGCTCAGGAGGTGTGGAAGAGTGGACCATGGAGGAACATGGTAAAGGGTGCCTGGGGAGGAGAGCCACCAGGCCATATGGTGCATTGGTGGCTGCCCACAAGAGACCCTGTTTTATCTCAAAGGACCCACTCTCTTTCTTCCTTCAGCATGAGGACACAGAGTATGGCAGAACTTGTGGCTAGTTCCCGAGGCTCCATGCTGGCTCCCTTGGAAAGATTCATCAGCCAAAAGATCTCCCCAGCTTTCTCCTTCCCTAGCACTGTCACCTTTTTAAGAGGCTCTGGATCACCATCATCATGAGAAGCAGTATAGACAGAGAGACCCCCGTGCATTACCTTGCTGTCAGCTGGAGTTGACAGCCAAACCCCTGGGTCTGGCTACTCAGGAAGAGGAAAGAGCCCAGTGCTGTCCCTGGTTACCAACACCTACACCTGAGTCTAGCAGTCCCTTCCCAGATCACACGCTGGTTCCTCTTCGCTCTTTCCCACTTCACTGAGAAAGAAGACTCCAAGGAAGGAGCTCCACAGGCTTTTCTTGGTCAGCCTTGTCCCTCTAATAATCATGGCTTTGAGGCAGACACTGGTAGACCTGGGAGCAATGCCTTTCAGCTCCCTTCCCCCAAGTCTTCCCAGCTCTGTCATCACACAGGTTCTTCTTACTAGCTGGACATTGTCACCAGCCTGGGGGAGGGAGGGGTGTGGTGATCCCTGACCAGAGGTTGCAGCAGGCAGTGTGAAATCCCTTTCCATCCATGTGTGAGCCCTGTAACTGGACCTCCCCCCTGCCCGGGATGCGGATTTCCTCCGAGGTGCTAGGCAGTGGGCACTGCTGTGTAACTCTAGCTCCAAGGCATCTCCTCTGGCCAGGTGTAGAACCTGTGTGCCTGAGCACTTGCATACACACACACACACACACACACACACACACACACACACACACAAACCTGGCCAGGTCTCTGGGGCTGGTGTGCATATATATTATCACTTTACTCCCATATCCATTTCTTTGGTCATTCATGAAGCTGATAAATGTCAAATTCTTGCTTGGTGGTAGGTGCTGGGGTAAAATGTTGAATTAGGCAGGCTCAGAACTTGGCCTGAAAGAGTTGATTGTTCAATGTGAAGGACAAATATTTAATGAGAGATTAATAAAGCATGGGGTCTTTGGATACAACCAAATGGTGTGTTAAAATATTTTACAGGGTATTCTACGTTCAATAGCCACAGCACCAGAACAGAACTGAGGACTCCCTGTCTGGGCCAGGTGGCACTTCGCTGGAGTGGTAGAGTCTTGGGGCCACTTGAAGATTCCTGTGGTGGGGTTTGGGGTGACAGCAGCTGCTTACAGTAGCAAAATAGCATCTCAATATTTTAACAACCTGATACCATCAAACTGGCAAGGTCCGCTGTATACTGGCCTTGGACAAAACATTAAACAGTGGGGTGCAGCCAGGATCACATACCAGGGAAGGCTCACAGGATCAAAAGATGTTGAAGCGGAGCTCTGAGAGTGAATGAGAGTCAAGGATGTGAGTGGGCCTTGGGGGCTGCTAGCGAATGTCTCAGAGAAGGCAAGAAGCATGGAGGTGTGTGGAGATCCTGAGGAGACAAAACAGGGCACAGGCGAGGAAATACAACCTCACCACCATCTCTGGTGCAGGCAGTGTGAGAGGGGTGTGGAGGGGTAATTAGGGGTCTCATCAGCAATAGTAAGAGAGCTAAGGGACGGGGCCCTAATTTGATGGGGATTAAGTTTTGATCACACCATGGCTGATTGAAGAAGAAATTAAGTTTAATATTATAAATTTTGAATTTTGAATATTTTACAAAATTCATTTCACCTTCACTTGAGAGTCACACAGATACAAGCTTGAGTTAAGGAGCCAGAGGAGGGCTTCCAGTAACATGATGCCCTTCCTGTGCGACATCGAGGACCGCAGTGCATGGCTGAAACCTCAGCGTGGTGCACATTATACACACGATATTTTTTCCAGTGCATACATACTTATAACAAAGTTTAATTTATGAATTAGCACCGTAAGAAATTAGCAACAACTACTAATAAAATAGAATAGTCATAGCAACATAGTATAATTAAAGACATTTAACCACACTACTCAGAATGGAATACAAAACGTTTGAATTGTTTATTTCTGGAATTTCCCATTTAATATTTTTGAACCGCAGTTGACCACAGGTAACTGAAACCATGGAAAGTAAAACCACAGATCAGAGAGAACTACTGTCCTTGGAATGCAAACTCCTGTGTGCTTTTAGCTTTCTGCTTGAGTGCTATCTGCGCAGAGAGGTGTTCCCTGCATGTCCTATGTACAACAGCAGTTCCTCCCTTACAAAATATGTACATATTTCATCACAGCATGTGTCCTTGACTTCTTATGGATATTTTTTCAAAATATAAGTGGCATGAGATAGCTCTTGTTCCCCTAGTACCTAGAACAACTTTGGACTTGAGCAGTTTCCTGGTAAACATTTGTTGGATGGGTAATGAGTTTATTGGTACAGATGTACCTAGGCATGTGGATTTTTGTCAAATAGTACCCACCTTACTGGATGTAAGTAAAGAGATTATTTTCTAGAGCCAGGTGATCTTTCCAGAGCTAGTGTTTATAAGACAGATGCAACACGAGAACACTGTTACAAGTTTCTGCTGTCCATGAGTGAGCACTTGACACGCTGAACCAGAGAATGGAAGCTGAGTACAAAGAGAACTGGAGGGAGGTTGTGCAAATGGGGAAAACCCATTCATACCAATAAACCATTAAGGTCGCTCTCAACAAGGCCATCAACTGCCAGACAATACTGCTAATATTTCTCAACAACTTGTTCTTGTTTTCTACAAAAATGCCTTCACTTTCCCCAAATCAATCTCTGCTTCAATTGCCCCTTTAAGTCAACATACTAGCAGAGGCCCCAGAAAGGACAAAGAATGCATGTATGCAACTAGCTGAGTGTGTAAGCTGCTTGGAAAGCAGTGAAGACTCTGAATTTCGGTTCAGGTTGGTGGCTGAAATGATGGATGGTAAGGTCTAGGATTTGGCCAGGAGATGGGATGGCTTAAGTGGAATGAAAGAGAGGGCCACTGGAGACCAGGAGGTCATGCAGGTCATGCAAGACCAGGGGCTTGCAAGTTAGAGTGGTTGTCCACATGAAGCGCTGAAGTCACCCAGGTTAACAGTGGAAATGGAGGAAAAGTGGAGGGCCAGGAGCGAAGAGCCAAATCTTCACAATAGAGGCACAGTCAAGACTCTGTACAGGGCAGACCTGATGGCAGGAGCCTCGGAGCAGGTGAGGGAGAGATACTCTAGAGTGACAATCAGAGTAAGAAAGATGCTGCCCCTCTTCCGAGATGCTAGGGCCCTCCAGGTGCAGAATAAGTAGTAATCTTCAGGAATCAGTGTCTCCAGGGGAAAACCAGATAAGGAAGGGCAAGACAGACACTCAATGTTGGAGAAGTGGAAGAAGAGTGAAACTTGCTGGTCATCATGTAGGACTTCCAGAGCATAGCTGGGGAATGTAGGAGGGAGGCAGAGGCCAAAACTGCAAACTCAGTGTCTTTTTTTGCTCAGATATGTCTCTACCAGTCTTCCATCCTTAATCATTCCCTAACCACGTCTAGTAGGGAAGGCAGTCATGTGGTCATCCTTCCTTTCTTTCTGTAGTATTATCTGACTCAAGTCAGACTTGTCGGGACATGGCGTGAGAAGCGAACTCCAATGCCTAGTTCTGCATATAGCCCATGACAATTGCCCCAGCACAAAGGTGCAAGCTTTCCGGAATGTTCATTGACCACATGCTGCCCTGTCTTGGAGAATACTTTCCTTAATGTTGTTCAGAGTCTAGCCTGGTTTCCCTAATAACCTCTCTTGATATTACCACTGGCTCCACCATCATCCTGCCCCACTAACCACTTTCCCAGCCTCTACTGGCCACCTGAATTGGCCCCTCAGCTTATAAAAGACGCAGGTTTACATGGAAATGTACAGGTAATATGAGAGAGGCCCTATTTCCTTCTGAGTCTCTGTGGCCAGGCAAAATACCTGCGATTCCTGTAGCCAAACCTAGACCTGGACCCATGCAACTGGGCTAGCCTTAAAAAATGCTACTGAAGCTACTATGAGCTATGTATTCATCTTCAAAATATGTCAAAAGTGTTTGACAGTTTTGGACATTCAAGAGAAATAAAACATGATTTTTGTAACTTCTCGGAAGTGGGAGAGAATGTGGATCATTTTAGGACTTACAAGTAGCTCAGCAGGGCTACAACATAGGTACAAGTTGGAGGACTGCTAAGAATGAGCAATAAGTAAGGCCTGACTAATAGGGGTTGTGTTTGTCTTCATAAGGCTTTTGCAGTTTTGCTGATGAAGTTGAGAGCCGTTGAAGATCTCGCGGGGAGGACGGGAGTAGGTAATGAGATTCCCATTCTGCACAGGTCATTCTGTCCAGACCGAGGCCAGTGGATTGCAGGCAGCTAGATAAATTCCAGTGGGGCCTCCCCCATTGGGTTATCTAGCTTCTGCCACCCAAGCTCAGCTTGCATGAGGAATACGCAGGAGCTTTCCTCTCACTGGGCACTCAGAGGCATCCTACTGGGTCATCCTGTCCCAGTATGACCAGGGATGAGGCTGGATCTCCTTTTACAAGGACAGTCCTCACAGGCAAAGTAACTGCAATGTCCCTATATGTCATCCAGGAGGACAAGGGCATGAGGGCCTGGGCAGTACTGGCAGGGTGGGGGAGGGTATAGCAATACCAGGGTGACAAGATTCCCAGGGAATCTTTTTCTTTCTACAGGTCACAAATCTATTCTCTATGCATGGCAGTTAGCAGGATAGGTGGAGGCAAATTCTGTCAAGGGACTAAGAGGCTACTCTGGAAAGGAGACCTAGAGTCACTGTCTCTCGACCCCTGTTCCCTAAGGTGAGGCTGCAGATGGCATAGTAGAGGTTTCTGACTGTTCTCCTCGGGGCAGAGCTGCCTGTGAATTTTCATTCCTGAGTTCTGTACTTCTCTTCCAAATCATTTTCTTGGCTACCTCCCCAGTGCCCATGGTTTTAAATACATGTTACATGCTGACAGTTCTTATATGTCTTTCCAGCCTGGACCTCAAAATCTCCACCAGAGTGGTCATAGGTGTCTCAGTTTTAAAGTACAGCCCCCAAATCTGTTTCTTCTCCTCCTCCTCCCCTCCCCTCCCCCTCCTCTTCTTTTTGGAATGTGAACGGCAACTCCATCCTTTCAATTGTTTAACCATCAACTCTGGAAGTCATCTCCCTCAAACCCACATCCAGTCCACTCTCCAGTTTGGCTGGCTTTATCGGCAGTGTGTGTTCAGAGTCTGGCCACTGCTTACCCCTCCACTGGAACTAGCTGGCTCCCAGCATGCCATCTTGTCCCACCTGGGTTACTGCATCCTGATTAGTGTCCTTACTTCCTCTTTTGCTTTTCTGTGGTCTGTTATACATCTAGCAGCCAGAGTGATCATTTTAAAACTCAAGTCATACTGGACTTAGGCTCAAAAATTTCCTTTGGTTTTCCATTTCTCTTGAAGAAAAAGGAAATATTCTCACAATGGTCGCCAGACACTGTGATCTGGCTCATAGATACCTCTGGCTCACCTGCTACCTATTTACTCTCTAGCCCATCCCACCATTTGCTCCCCACTCCAGCCACACTGGCTTCCTTTTCTGTTCCTCAAAAATACCTACTAGAACTTTGCATTTGCTGTTCCCTCTGCCTGAGATACCTCCTTTCAGATATTTGCATGGTTCAGTTCTTCACTTTCAGGTCACTGCTCAGATGTCATCTTTCAGAAAGGACTACTCTGCCTGTCCCATATGAAATAATAATTCTCCTTAATCCTTTAATACCTGGATGTTATTCTCCATAGTATTTACTACTATTCGCTGATTTAGCTATGATAAGTTAAGTAATACCACCATAACAAATCCCAAAATTACGTGGTTTATTATGTGAGATTTCTCCAGCTTATACTGGATTCAGAGAGCTAGTCATTAAATTTTTAGAAAGTTTGTGAGCCAGTTGTTACACACAGCCATTTTAAAAAAAGTTAAACATAACTTTTATCAAAAAAGTTAAATTATAAAAGCAATTATTTATGTATCATTTCTTAATCATTTTACTAATACTATAAGAATAGTATTGTTATTATATATATTGTGATCTATGCCTTTGAAGGTATTTATGATTATCATGTCTGTATGGTAGGAATACAGTTTAATAACATACTACTGAACCCCTCTAACTAAATCTTCACCTGGGGATGCCATACTGGAATCAGCCATCTTGTGAACGTTCACACGCTGCTGAAATCAGTAAGAGCTACAAATTGGGGTTTTATTTATTTACTTTTGTGCTTTCCTAGATTTAAGGAAGTGATGGGGTAAATATTTATGATTCAGATTCAATTTAAACGTGTGTCATGACTGCACCCATTACAACGCAAAAAGCACAAAGCACTTGAGACAGTATTTTTCTAGAATTCAAAAATTTATACTGGATTGAAAATTTAAGGTGATTGAACAAAAGTCACTGACACCGTTGGTAAATGAGTGTTTCTGACATAAACCTTCATCGTTCTCTCACTCATAAGTGAACACATCAACCAACATTCAAGTTGGAACCACACTCATTTGTGAATTGGAACCATGGGCTGCTTATGGATACAAGACTTCAGCAAAAAGAACCAAAGCATTTTGTATCAATAGGTATATATCATTTCAAGACTACGGTGTATTTTATTATTTTTAAGTGACATTCTTTATGTCAGTAAAACCCATATTAAACACATACACACATGCGCGTACTGCAATACGCCTCCCTTGGGAAGCTGTTGTTACACATCTATTAGCCTGCCACTGGGTTTATCTTTCATGTACTCTCCATGTCCAGTCATGGCCCTGTTCACGTCCCTCACTCTGGGCCTAGGTAATGGCGATTCCATCTGAAGCATTGCCAATTACTTTGTTGGGAGAAGAGGGCCTAACAAAGGCTCCGTCTAGAAGCGACATCAGCTCCTTCTGTTTATAGTCCACTGATGAAGTAAGACAGCAGAGAAATGCAATCCTACCGTGTGCCTGGAAGGGGGAAAAGGAGAGCAGAAATATCCGTGAATAGCCTAATGAGTACCACACCATATCAGTTGTTTTGTGTGTTTGTTGCTTGCTTCACTCCCATACTTGAATGTAGCTTCTACCGGAGAGGTGTTTTTCTCAGCTGCTGTATCTCAACTGCTGAGCACCTTGGAGATGCTCAATATTTTCTAAATGAATCTGCAAGGGACTAATCTGGAGGAGTGAGGCTTGGGAAGTAAGCCCTCGTGGATCAACAGAGAGGGTCATCATCACATATTTTATGCAAGTCTTGATAAGTAATGTATTTCGGTTTCTCAGTCACCCCCCATCCCCATGCAGCTGGAAATATGTGGCATAGGAAACCACATAGATGCATGTGGCTGTGTTATTAGAACAGGCAAGTTAGGCACCCGAGACACACAAAAAAGGAGGTGGCACCTTCAGATCCATGCAAATGCAGTCAGTCCTAGAAGGAGGCACTTGCTTACATTTGGTGTAAGATGGCCCTCCTCAGTTTTGGTTCTACAGTCAGGTCTCCTCCAGAAACTCTTGGTTTCACAGCTTAATAAACAATTATCGACACCTCCTTTTAGCCAAGAAAATACTACACTAGTCCTACATGTAACTGTCTAGTTCATCAACCAGTACTTAACTCTGTTCTCTAGCTACTTCCTGTCTGTAAAAAGAGGAACTTGATGCTTAGAGAGATAAGTAACACTTCCAAGGTCAATTAGGAAGTTGCAGAACCATGATTTGAATGAAATTTTTATTCATCTAATGTCTGGCCCTTCTAATCTAGGACTCCTCTGTAACCTGTGAGGAAACAGAAACCACTATTTGGGCAACATGAACTCCAAACACTGGAGCTAACTGATCTTGCTCATAGATAAAAAAGCGAAACAAACAAAACACACACAAAAAATAACACAAGCATGTTCACATTTGATTCACGTAACAGACACTGAATTGAAAGAAATTCCCATTTGACCATAACTGCTTTTTTTCTTTCAGTTTTTATTGAACACAAGTATTCTGACAGAATGCAAAGTCAAAATTCTCAGTTAGTACTCAGTATTTACACCAGTGAGAATGGAAACAAAGGTGGTGTTGATGTTTCACTTGGTAAAAAGTTTTATAACAAGAGAGAAGGCTCCCAAAGTACAGAATGTTGGGTAGGGATGTTAATGGAGGTCTGAAAACCACCATCCAGACAGACAGCCTAGGGTGAAAAGCTGGGACATGGGAGGTTCCATAGAAAAGTGTGAAAATAGAGTTCCACTTCAAAGCTGCACTATGTACACCAGGCCCTTCAGGAGTGGGAGACCCTGCTCATGGCACCCTCCCGCAGAACTTGGCCATGACGATCTCTATGTGAATACATATGTATGGCACATACACATATAGACACATCGACACTGAAACTGGTGGAGTTGATGCCTCCTTTGGAGAATTTAAAAAAGGAAAATCATACACTTTTATCTCTTAACATAAAAGATAGGACATCTTGAAAACAAAGCGACTCTCTTTGAATTTAGAGAAAGCATTGATCTTTAAAAAATAAAATAAAAAGAAAGGAAAGTTCATGCATGCTGAGACAAACGAATATCTAATGTGAGAGAGGCAGACTAAAGTGTGGGCAGCCTTGGGTACCAGCTGATGATGGGGCCAGGGTTCTGGGGTGGGGGCGGGGAGTCAGCTGCACTGGGCCAGGTTGTCTGCGGGCTGACTATACCTAAGCATCAGAACCAAAGTTGTTTTGCCCAACCACAACCACTTAGAGTGAAATACGTGGTCTCTAGGAGGTATAGCTGGTCAAACCACTAAGGTCGTATGATGAGAAACTGGTTCCACTGAACAGCCCATGACCAGAAGTGTCCACCCATCACCACCAGTCCCTCTGTCTCAGGTGCCCACTTTCCCATTCTGCTTGTGCTCAAAGAGCTGTCTTTCTTTGATACATTTTTTTCCAAGGGCCTGTGCCTTTGAACTATAGATCTCTGTAGGCCCTAGAATCAAAGGGGCCAGGACTGTGTATTCTGGGATCCTCCATTTCCATCCCCAGGAGCTGAGAAAATGCAAAATAACCCCACATTTAGCAAATGACAAGACCATTATTTTTCACAGTTTGAAATGATAATCTAGCATTGCCACTGATTGGACTGCGGAAGTGTCAGAACATGGGGGTGTGCGGCCCAGAGTGGATGCAGAGGTGGTCTTGCCACCCTAAACTCTTGCTGCTTTGCACCTTAGGAAAGGAACTCATGCCAGAGGATCAATTTCAGCTGACTTGGCATCCTCTTCTTTATCATCATCATCTATATTTCATTTTCTTTGTTTAAAGGCTTCGATTCCTTATAAGAGTTATTTTTGTTTCCTGAATATTTTTCTGAACTATCTGCTATACTTTCCACAACCAAACTATGTTGAAGTTTTATTTCAATACTATGACAAAAACACGTTTCACACTAAAATATTCACGCATCCACAGTGCACAAGCTTGCAGTTCTAAAGTAGAATGAGAAACAAAAGCAAAATTTCTATACAAAGGGCTGGCTTTTCCCTTCTCCCCCCTCCCATCCCCCTTAAAGTTTCTGTATTTTTCCCCCCACTTGGTTTCCAATCCAGAAAGTTGTGTTATGACTCCAGACAGTAGGTTTTTTTTTTTTTTTTCTTTGTTTCTACAAATGCTGCCTAAGTGAACAGAAGGCTGATGTTACTTTACTTCAACAGATTTCCAAAAAAAGACACTAATTCCCTGAAGCACACATGCTCTTCCGCTCAAATCTAGATTCCGGGCTCAAAAGGAAATGGTATGTATATATTTTATTTGGCTTTCTACAAAAAGGGGATGTTTGGGGTAAAAATGTGTGTTCACCAAGACCAGCCCCAACTATACAATTGTCTCTGCTTCATTCAACAAAGCCTAAGGAGTCCTTCAGAAGAAGGGCGAGGACGCCTGGGAGGCAGATCCTTTGTCACAGACACAGGCAGGTGGCAGCTCATCAGAAAGTGTTCTAACCCCCAAAGAAACACAAAAGAATGCAACCTCAAAAGGCCAAACCATTCCAGAATGAGATGGATTTTCACCTGAGTTGGACACAGGCAAAAAACTACAAATAAGAATGGGATGGGGGAAGAGCTACTGTAAACAGTCATCTTTTATCATGGTGCCCTGTGCTAAAGCAAGCCTGTGATGATCCCACCAACCTCTAGGCGGTATTTGTTACTTTAAAAAAAAAAAAAGGCAACTATTTTACATGGACATTTAAACACAACTGAAGTCAAACATTTGTCAACTTGTAAACACTGGAAAACAAAGTTGGCAGAAAGGAAGGAAAAAAACAAAATAAAAACAATACAATGAAAGAAAAAGAAAGCAAAAGAAGTCTGAATACTGCAAATTGAGATCTATCCCCAGAAGCTGCAATTTGGCATTCTTCCTACAAAACAAGAGTCTATGTGGGAACTGAATTCAGCTAGAAAGGGTGACACACTTTGCATACTGAACAAATACAAAGTGAACAGAAATTATAACTTATTTATGAGGTTTTACAGAGTTTGAACTTGACTGAAAGTATAAAAATAAACTGTGGACTTTGTTCATTCGGTTAGTCTTAGTGCCTGGAAGTATTTCTCTGAAACTGGTCTATGCCAATTGGGTAACACCAAGTGTGGTCTTCCTGAACCTAGATTTTTTTTTTCTTCTGAGCTTCCTAGATTCTTAATTTGGGGCCCTTTTGTTTGATTTTTAAATGGTTTCAGGGAACGGAGTGTCCTAGTTTGGCTGTGGGTTTAACATTTTTGTCTCATTTTCTTACAAGTGAGTGCGCAACAAAGGAGCCCTTTCTATAAACCTACAAAAAGGAGATCCCATGTTTATCTGTTTAGTTTTTTTTTAAAGGCAAAAGACACTAGAGGAATGAGACTGTGGTGTGCGTGCGTGCGTGTGTGTGCGTGTGTGTGTGATATTGGAGATGCTCTGGTGAAGCTGCTGTGTCACTTTTTAGTTTGATCTTGGCTCGCTGCTCATCACCCATCATGCTTTGCTCTCATTCTCCGTTGTTTGTGTGGCATCGTTGGGGACCGTCTTGACTTCGGCTGGCGCTGGCTTTGTTTCTGACTCCTGGCATTCCGACTTTGCTTCTACTGGGCCCTTCCTGCAGAGAATCACAAAAACAACACTGCTGAGACCCTAGTTGACAGACATCTCCCCCTTCTGCCCTGGGCCTCTGGGGTTCCTGGTGACAGCCATCATCTCCAACTGGGAAGCATGTTGGGATCACCACGACCCCCAAATTCCTGGACACATGACTTTTTTTTTTTTTTAATGTGGGTACCAGGAGTCAAACTCAGAACCTTGTGCTTGCCAGCAGACGCTTGTGCTGCTGAGCTATCTCACCGGCCTTTTTTTCCCTTTATGTGGGTACCGGGAATCGAACTCAGGACCTCGCGCTTGCCAGGCAGGCACTTATGCCGCTGAGCTATCTTACTGGCCTGACACATGACTTTTAAAAGCACCCAGGTGACTCTAATGCAAAGCCCAGGTTGGGAAGCACTGAGTTAGAATGAATCCTCTTCCGCACCAGCCTCAGCCGATGTGAGGATGGTGCCTCTATGGTGGCCTGGGTAGGGGAGGGTGAGGTGGCTTTCCTCAGGAGTCTGGTGAGGGGATAGAGGAGGCTTGCTTGTAGAGTAGGCAAGGCTATGGCGCACTTTTCATTTCCTGATGCTGACATTCAGGGGAACCGGTGAGGGTCTGTTTGCAGCTTTTAGTGGCAGCATAACACCTTATCTGGGGGCAGTCACAGAAACCTCCATAAAAACCCAGGTCTGACTCTACCCCACAGGTCTAAGGAGCAAGAGTCAGACCTAAGGACACATGGGAGCAGGTGCAGACCCCAGCCTAAGACATGCCAGCCGCATGTTTAAGAAACCTAAAGGTTGAGGACTTCCCCTTGGACTTAGAGACCCAAGAGGCATTTGGTGTTTGGCAGCCCCTGGTCCTCCCAGCTCCTCTAAGAGCAGCAGAAGCCAGGTTGGGTGGGGAAAAACAGGCCTCTCAGCTGGTGTGTGTCGGGCCCCTGTACTGCCTCCTCCCTGCACACGGGCCTCAGGGGCAGCCTCCTCCTTTTTTTGCACAACAGTGCCTTGCTAGTGGGGACTCGGCCTGGCTCTGGATAACACACCAACTACCCCCAGGGTGGCAGAGAAGGGCACCTTGGCCTCTTTAGTGCCTTCCCAAGCTGTGCTTGTCAGTGGCCTGACTGCAAGGCACCCCAGGGAAAGCAGAAGCACTGCTTGGATGATAAGGATGAAATATAATTAACATGGCCTAATTAGTGAGCAGGCGGCTGCTCTGCTTGCCCAGGCTCTCCTGCCTGCCCCTGTTCTGCTTCTTCCCAGCCCCTTGGTTGACAATCGCCTCAGAGAAGACCTGAGCGAGGCTGAGGACACATCTAACAAGGAGGACACAGCACAGCACAGACGCACACCACCACAGGACACAACCCCACAACAGCCGACAAAGAGGGGCCGTACTCGGTCTTTGCTGGTGCAGGTGACACAGAGCTGTCTGCAGTGGAAGGAGCAAGCTCGGGGGCTTGTCCACTGGCCCCAGCGGCGGGAGCAGGAGAGCTCAGGGCTGCAAAAACATCCTTTGCAAGGTCAATATCTGGGGTCTTGAAGTTCCCTTCGTCCATTTTAAAGTCCTCGCCCTGGGAAGGGTTTGTGGCGCTGATGGAGGCAGCCTCGCTCTTCGGACTAGCAGGGGCTGTGGCTGCCTCGGGCGGGCTCTTCACAGCGCTGGGCTGGGTGGGCTCTGGGTCCGGGCCTTTGGTGCTGGGAGCCTCCTGCTTGGCCTGGGGGGTTTCTGTGGCAGGGGCAGCCGATGCTGCTAGCGGACTGGCTGCCCCTGCTGGGGTGGGGGCTGGCGCTGGGGTGGGTTTGCTGGCTGGGGGGGCCTTGGAGGCCTCCCCTGCACTGGCTGGCGTGCTGGGGCTGAGGACAGCTCCTTGATTAGCCAGGACACTAGAGGACAAATTGCTGGCAGCAGGGGCTGAAGTCGGTGTATCGCTCAGGTCAACAAGGGGGGCGACCTTGGGGACTGAGGCTGGGGACTGGGAGGAGGTGGCAACACCAGGCCCCTTGGAAGGGGTGGCCTGGCCAGCCAGCACAGAATTTGAGTCAGGCACGGCTGAGGCTGGTGGGGCTATACTGGAGGTCAGGGTGGTGGTCTCACTGGTGGGGCTGTTCTGAGCAGTGGCAAAGGTTTCGGTGATAGTGTCAGAGTTAGTGGTGACGGTGGTGACAGAAGGCAGCATGTCCTCGACAGTGGCTGTAGTGTCGGCAGGTAGCCTGTGGAGAGGACAGGAAGTAGAAGAAAATAGACAATGAAAGCTGAAACATGACAGAGAAGCTGGCAGCAGGGCTGAAGCCAAGGAGAGGGGACATGGGTGGGCATGCACAGGCAAGAACACAGGTCCACAGAGAAATGAGGACGCTGAGAGGAGGCACACACTCAGGTAGGTGGACAGAAGAGGACACAGGAGACAACAAAGAACATGGCAGTGTCAAAGGGACCTGCTAGCCCTTCCTCCCTGCTGACGTCCCTCCGTCTCTCTGCACAGGGCTCCTGTCCCTACAGGCCCGTCTGAGACTTTCTGATGTCCAGCCCTGGGTCTCCACTCCAGGAGAGGCAGCTTTGGCCCAGGGTCCACCTACTCCAGGCTTCCTGGGTCGCAGAGGAACGAGACCCAGCTACCCTGCAGGGTTCCCAGGGCAGGGATGGTGAAAATCAGGCATCAGGCAGATGCTGAGTGCTCTGAGAGGCTCCTAAGAGCCATGGGTTCTTCCAGGTACAGATATTTGTGGTCCTGTGAAATTCTATTCCCTTCTAACCCATAGGATCTTCCATAGCCAGGCAGGTATTTTCCTAAATACAGTACAGCTGATCAGGGGCCCTGATGTTTTTGAACAGATGAGGGCCAGGGAATTTAACCAGGTAGGTTCCTAACTTCTTGGGCTTTATAGGAAGAAAACAGGAAAGTCTAGAATCCTAAGAAACCCTAAAAAGAATCAGCTAAGCCTCTCTCAGTCAGGTTTTGTCCTCTTAAACCATTTCCAGAATAATGGTGCTACTTGGGAATGGGTCTAGGGATACCCACTTGTGCAAGGAGCCCTGTAAGGGCTCTCACAGCCACCCCAAATAGAACCAAGAATGCCTTCTCTCTAAAGAGAGAGTGGTGTCAGGCACTGCCTAGCCAAGCAGGTTTCCTGGGGTGGCTCCGGAATCCTGGCTTGCCCAGTGGGAAGCATGAAAGGTGGGGAGGATGGTGAGGTAGGGTGGGGCTCTACTGAGGGAGTGCCAGCCCCGCCCGCCCACGTACTCGGGCTCTGTCAGCGGTGTGGTCTCATTGGGTTCTGTGTGTTTCCCTCCATCGTGGTTTGGAGTCCGCTCTTCCTCAGTTCGAACTTCCACGATGGGCTCCTTGGATTCGTCTTTCCTGTGGAGAGAGTTCTGCCGGTTACATCCCAGGGCAGGAGGGCAGTCCCCAGGGACAGCAGCTATGGCTCACAGTAGTGAGGCCTCACCCAAGGCTGCCAGGGTGAACATCCAGAGCCAGGTATGAGTGTGTCTCAGCCCGACCCTTGGTAGCTGTGTGACCGTGAGCATAACTGAATCACCCCTGCTTCAGTTTCCTTATCTTGAAATGAGGCAGGCAGTAGGATGTCCCTGGCCTAGTTATTATGAGAATTAAATGAGATAATGGATGCAAAATGGTTGTCGAAGTGGCTGGTACAGATAAGAGCTCAAGGCCATACATGTATCTGTGAGTGTGCATGTAGGTCTTTGTGCATATATGTAGATGGATATACAGTGCCTGGCAGGTGGTGGTGCTGAGCCACCTATTTTCTCTCTTCATCCCTTTTCAGCTTGCTCCAGCGCAGCCCCACCCTGCAACAGTCTTCAAAGGCTTTTCGCTCAGCATCTGTTTCTCTACAGATGCTGCTGGACAGAACAATCTCTGGATCGCCAGCTCCACAGGGACAGGAATTTTTATCCTTTTTGCTCCCTGTTATACCCCCAGCCTGGAAATCATGCCTTGCCCTTAGTAGCTGCTAAGTATCTGTTGAATGATATGTGAATGAATGAATCAATGAAAGAATAAAAGGCAGGTGAGTGTGTCCCTCAAATACTGGCCCTATAGTCTATTTTGATTTTCACGGGGATTTTCAAACTTTGGTGAGATTCTACTATTCCGGACTGGGAGCTGGGCCTAAGAGCCTGCTTTTCAAACAGGTCACCCCTAACTCCAAGCCACCCAAGACTATACTTGGGGTGGCTTTTTCTAGTGCATTTTGCAGTTCAGTGTTTCCAAACGAGGAAAGTGAAGGTAGAGGAAAGGTCACAGCAGGTGGTGGTGCATGGCTCAGAGGTGGCATGGCTGCTGGGTCCTTAGCTAGGGGTAGAGCCCAGACCTCAATGGGCACGGGTCTCACTCACGAGAAGGCAGCCTTGCCCTCCTCCATGTCCTTGCCCTTGGCTCCGGGCCCGGCTTTTCCACACAGGTTGACAGCGATGCACATAAGCAGGCCACACTTGTTCAGGAAGTAGCAGGTGATGTCCACAACCACCAGGAGCAGGACGAAGATGACAATGAGGATGCCCACGATGGCCCCAGTGCTCAGGCCTGATGTGGGGCTACCGTTGGCTTAAGTGAGAAAGAGATGGCCAAAAGTTAACAGGCTGAGATTGGAGACCCTGGAAGCAGCAGCCCTTGGGGTAGGGTAAGGCCCAGAGCACAAAGCCAGGGCTTCATATGCAGAGTAACACCTTCCATGGGGCTTTTCTACCCACTGGTATGGAGACAACAAGGTCTCTCTACATCTTCCAAAGGGAAAGATGACAGCCTCATCTCATCTCAGGATGGGGACGTAAGAATTCCCAAGTTAGGGTGAGCATCGGGCTTGGGAGCCATGTCTGCTTGCTGCTCTCAAAACCTAGGTCCTCCCAAAGCCATGCACCCTCAGAGCCTGCCTGTGCATGCTGGGAGCAGGCTCCGCCCAGCTGGGCAGTGTCCGAGGACACTGGATGAAGATGCAGCTGGAGGGCACTGCTATGTCTTCCCTGGGCTTTGCAGGGCAAGTAGGCATGGTCACTGGTTTCATGCTAGGTGGTGGCTCTGTGAAGAGTGAGGGACAGGGTCCCAAATAAGGTTCCCAGGGCTTTCTTGTGACTTGTGGCACAAGAGGGTGCCCCATACTGACTCCCTTCCTCTCCCCTTTTTAGGAATAGCTCCAAAGGAGCCCAAAACTGGACTATGCTGGACTCACAAGCCACCCTCCAAAACACCTTTGCTGCACCCCAGAAAAATGAACGCAGCCCATGTGTCTCTGGAGACACGGCGGCCTCCCCAGGCTGGGTGGGTAAGGTAAAGGGTCTGGGAATACTCACCTTCTGGAGCCAAGCACACTCGGGTCAGACTGCAGGAAAACCAGCTGACGCACCCAGAACCGCACACTCGCACAGACAGGCACAAATACCCACACAGACGGATACATTCTCACCTCCTGACAGCACCCAGCCCTCCAGTTCTGGCTGGGCTCACTTTGAAAGATTCAGCCTGTCTCTCTAGTCCCCCTGCTGACCATCTACAGTCCCCCAGAGTTTGGGCTCTTGATACTGTCGCAGAAGGAGCCAGGCTCAGCTCTGTGTGTCCATGACTGATGTTAGCTGCTTGGGATGGACCCACTGGCCTCTTGTTGTTTTCCATCAGTCTTTGGGAGACCAGTGATAGTGCTATGGGAAGCAAGAACCTATGCAGAGCTTTGCCTGTGTCCATGGGGACACAAGGACCCCAGATAGAATAATGGGCACTTCTGATTCATTTTTCTCCTGGAAGAGCATGGGTCCAGAACTACGTACAGCTTCATCCTACTACCAGACCTTGTCTCAAGTGTCCTTGGTAAAAGGTCTGTGGACTGGAGGTAGGGACTGGGCCAACACTACTTGGGGCTTGGCTCTGCCCGACCCCATACTTGGCTCACTTTGGTGAGTCAGGTGGCCTGACAATCATGTATCATGGGAGATAACAGGAAGGTCATACAACCCAAGGTAAGCAGCACTAAGATAGGCTGCCATTCTGTGCTCTGGAAGGAGCTGCTCTGTGTTCTGCAGGGTCCTTGCCTAGGCACTCTAGAGCTTATCTAGTGGCAGTGCCACTCCACTGGTTCTTTCAAATTTCATCCAGGGTACCAGACACCAGACCAGTATAGTGGAGAGGAACGCTCACAACCTATTTTTCTGGGTTCAGTAGGGCTTAAGCTGGGAGAGACTCCCTGGCTCCCGAATGTTTCAGCCCCTATGGGACCTTGGTTTATTTCCTAGCCTTTCCTCCTCAGGCATTCTGGCTGGCCCTTTCCACCTGAACCCATTCCTCCAGGAGAGCCCGAGACTGGCAAAGGACTCTGGCTACCTTGTTTCTGGGCTTTTGCAGCGAGAAACCACCTTCAGCTAGAGTGGGGCATTTTCTCAAAAGCTAGCTAAAATGCAGAGGCACTTCTGGTTGATTGCATAACAAAACCATCTATCCATTTCCTCATCCATCTACACTGCACCCCCAAAAAGCAAAGAAACAGATGCAAGCCTTCCCCATCTTTAGGATCCAAAGCTGTTTCCCTGAATGGGGATGTCATTTAGGCCTTGTAATTTCTCTCCATCCCATGACACTGGGCTGGAAGCTGCTGTAGCCTTTTGACTTCAGTGGGAATGAAGTACCTACTTCCTGCAGAGGCTGGAAGTATTTTTTGATGTGTATGTGGGCTACATCTGTAGTTTTGGACTCAATGGCATGAATTCTACATTCTGAGATTTACATGTAAACACAGAGTCTATGCTCTATGTGCACAAGAGGATGCAGCTGGGACAGATTTTGCTCTAGGCTCATCAGATGCAGCTGCAGGCCACACTGGGTCTAAGGATGGAGAGCGGAGACGGGTGGGTGAAAAGACTACACTGTGGCATTAAACCACAAGTAGCGCAGTAGTCTCTACTTTCTTTTCTTTTCTTTTTTTTTGTTGTGGGTACCGCGGGTCGACGCCAGCAGGCGCCCGTGCCGCTGAGCGATATCACCGGCCCTTTTTTCCTATGTGGGTTCCGGGAGTCGAACTCGGGCCCTCGTGCTTGCCAGGCAGGCGCTTACGCCACTGAGCCATCTCACCGGCCCCTCTACTTCCATTTGATATAAAATTCAAAGCCTTTCCCTGGCCTAGGCCCTGCATGTCCTGTGGACTCTGCCCACAGAAGTGACCTGTGTAAATGATGGCAGGACCCTGGTTCCCTGTGATCCAGCCAGGCCAGCCTATACTCTGTCTGCTGATCATACCAGGTCTTTGCCCCGGGGCCTGACTGATTTTTTGCCTGGAACACTCTCCCCTGATGAGCACTTTCAAGTATGGCTGTCTGCTCTCTTATAGGCCTCAGGTCCTATGTCACCTTTTCAAAGAGGTTTCCCCTGGTCTCTTCTCTAGTGAAGCACCCCCAACTCATTTCCTACCACATTTCCCGTTTATTCTTCTTATCACTCTCTGCCATCTTCTGCTCATTTACATGTTTACTACCTCTGGCAATCTCCTCCACAACACCCTAGAAGGTGCTGGTCTTGCTCTCTTCTCTCTCCTCAGTACCTAGGATGACCCTGACTCAGAAAATGTTCACAGAATATTTGTTGCATGAATGAATGTTTAACAGGTCTGCCATGAGAAGGAACAAGGAGCCTTTTTCTGCATCGAATCAGCGAATGTCAATTATGGGGTGGGGGTGGGGGTGGGGTGAAGATGGTTGCTCTGTATAAGAAAGGGCTATCAGAGCTGGCTACACAATGTGCAGGCCAGCTTCTGGTTGCTGGAGGCATTCAAGAGAGGGAGGACAACTCCTTGGCATTGATGCTATAATGCTCTGGATGCACTGTACTCAACAGGGCCTTGCGTGGAGGTTGTCTGAGGGTCCTCTTCAACCACGAGAGCCTATCATTCAAGTCAGATGTTTTAAGTACCTAGAACAGGGGCAGATTCCCTAAGGCCAGTCTTCACAATGCGTACTGAGGACTTTTTTCTGGAGGACTAAAATGCTCAGTAGATTCTCTCTTTAATCATGATCCTTGTGATTTTATTTTTGTATGAAAAACAAACACCTTTTTACTGGGGGTGAGGGTCAGGAATTGGAATTTAAGCAAGTACCCCAGATAATATATGTGGGGTCCACCATTCCTAGGACTTCCCTCCCCTCTGTCACAGTAAATCACAGCCAGTCTCACCCATGATCCCTCACCAAGGAGGAACTGTGCCTCTCACCTGATGATCTGACAAAACACTTAGCCTGATGTACTGGATAGACTGAGAGAAAGCAAAGGCTCTCCTAAAAGAAAGGGACCACTGAACCCAACACTGCTATGAATCGAAACTTCTAGAGCAAGTGAGGTGCTACTCACACTACAGGGAGAATTCTGGTCACATTTATAGGAAGAAGCTGTAAATCAAGGAGAGAGCACAGTACAGTCAGAAAGGTATTCAAGGCAAGCCAACATCACTCCCTCTTGGTTGATGTTATGGAACTATTAGGTCCAGGAAAGCTACGGGGACAAAGGTTATCTCCTGCGTCTCATATAACATTTCATTAAAAGGAAAATAAAAAAATCTTCAGGATCTATGTTTGCCACGATCTCCCCTTTTACCTTAACTAACTTGCTCACGCACCTTGCATGCAAAGAAGGCCTCTGGGGAGCGGTTCCTTCATAGCCTCCGAGGTCAGAGCTGCCTTGAGCAGTGAGATTATGTGGGAGGAGCTGTCCGTCTTCTGTGGCTCCTGGCTTGGGGGAGGTTGGCACTCAAGTAGGAACTGGCCTGCCCCAAAACTGCCACTCACATATGCCTGCTTTCTTATGCCTTAACAAGGAAATATGGATCTCACAAGTTACAGATGCATAGGTGGGCCTGAGTCACTCTGCCATGGGACCTGGGTGCAAAAGTTCCCTCTCAGCCTCCTAAGAATGTGAAGACTCTCAGCATGGTTAAATCTCAGCATGATTCTGGTTCACTCAATCCCTTACATGTCTGTTTGCTACTTCCCGGAAATGGCTATGCAGACAGCTGGTCTCAAGGGCTTGCAAGACTTGTCTAAGTGTAATAACAAACAAAATGCTGTTTGCCAAAAAAGAACCTTCTCTCAGTTTCTTTGTATCACAGTATCCTGGACAGCCTCCGTTAGGAGTGAAGTTTTTTTTTTTTTGTGGGTACCGGGGGTTGAACTAAGGACCTCGCGCGCCAGCAGGCGCCCGTGCCGCTGAGCGATATCACCGGCCCTTTTTTTGTATGTGGGTACTGGGAGTCGAACTCAGGACCTCGCGTTTGCCAGGCAGGCGCTTATGCTGCTGAGCTAACTCACCAGCCCCAGGAATGAAGGTTTTTATGTGATCAGAAGACCTTGCTACAGAGCTGTAGCTCAGAACATTCCCAAGTCAAGAGTGACCACCTTCTCAATTCTGTGAAGGCATTTTCCCCTCCCTCTGTCTGCTGTATATTCCAAGGCAGCAATAACCCATACACCTCTTAGGGCTGGGAAAAACATATTGCTGCTCATGAGGAAGGGCAAGGATTTTGTTAGGCTAGAACTCCAAACTTGCTAGGTAATCAGTTATCAGGTATTGGAGAGGTGGAGGGAAAGCTCTTTTGACACTGTGTTGGACACACAATTATCAAATAAATTCAAAACACACTGGTGAGTTCACATGAACTGTTATATCCTTTAATAATGCAAAGGTGTAAACTTCATAAAGGCCTTGCTGATTATCTACACAACAATGTTAGCGTTCTTATTAGTAGAAAAACATGATTCAAACCTGCTGTATAAATAGTCCAAAACTGAGCAGAGAAACCCCAGGGCATGTGGCATGAGACCAGAGCTAACACATAGCACAAAGGCAAGGTGGACGAGAAGAAGAGGAGTGCTCACTCCTGCAGAGCTCTTTGACAACTGCTCTTAAGGACTCCTGGTGCAGATGGGGGCTGCAGCCTTCACCAGGAACTCAGAGTCTAGAGAACCAGCGCACACTAATGCTATCTCTGGAAGGGCAAATTGTTATTGGCCTCAGGCCAGGCTGGTAACTTGCTGCGATGACCCCAAGGCTTTCCCAGCTGAGGGCCGCGTGGTCCCAGGATATGCTGAGGGCACAAGGCCATTTCAGTCCTCTCTGCATTTAGGGCTAGATTTCCAAAGATCCCTTTAGAAATACACCATTCCTCTCCTGCGGGTGGGCTTGGGACCGGGCTGAGGCAGATCGCTGAGCTGAGCTCCCATAGGGTGAGTACATGGAATTCTACCCGGGTGATTGGAAGAGCCAGGAGAACTGCCCTCCCTGCAGCTCCTCTGAACTTGTGATTCTCGTGCTAGGTTCTGCAGGCACTGTACTCCTCTCTCCATGGCTCTGCTCTGTGCCTGAGAGCCATCCTTGTCACTGCCCTGGTGGGACGCTAGGCCAGGGCTCCAGGGCAGGGGTTTGGGACTAGGGTCAGGCACTGCCCGCCGGAGCTGCTGAGCAACCCAGGGCCTCTACTGAATGTGGGGGACACTGTAGGTGCCAACATAGGTGACTCTGCCCTCAGGCCACAGCTTGGAGTCAGGTAAATTCCCAAAGGGAAAGGCTAATCTTTTAACATGAAAAAATAACAATGAAAAAATATACATAAAGAACAAAAAGAATGAAAATCAAACTTGTATGGAGATGTTCGGAGAAGCAATAGGTAGAATGATAAATGACCACAATGGGGGAGGGAGTTTTTATTTGGTAGAAGGTCTGTCCCCACGCTCACCGGCTGACAGGGGTTCAGCCCTGGGTCTCCATGCATCCCACTCTACCAAAGCCACCCACCTCCTCTCCTGGGTGAACTCCGAAACAGCACACAGGAGCACCTGGCTTTTCCTGAGTGCATTAAAAGCGTCGCTGAACCATCTAAGCAGTTGGAAGACTGGGGCATTCTGGAAGAGCTGACAGGCTGACTGCCAGATTTATTAACACTCTGGGGCTGGGTGATCTGGGAGTGGATTGTCTCTCCCCTTCTGTACTTCTGAGCATGTGCAGAGGTGAGGGACTTGTGCCTGGTTCACAGTGGATGCTTCCAACCTGTCTAGTATAGGGATGGTTATGGTGACAAGGTGGGTCATGGTTGGACCACAACCTCCAGGACTCAGAGGCTCTGTGCTGACCTGCGACACACTGCTATGCAGCAGGAGAATCACCTCCACTAGGAAACAAGCACCTTTCAAAGCTGATGTGTTGGGCACATCACAGTTTGGCCTTCTTCATAGAGACAGCTGAAGGTGCTGGTTCTAATACTGGGCAAAAGGGAACTTAATTTATCCATCAGCAGATCACGCAGGTGAATTGCCATGTATGGCTCTTTCAACACAGGCACTTAAATACTTAAATGCAAGCAAAGCCAACTACTTACTGAAGGATAGAGGACAGGGACAAAGTTAGAATGAGGGGGCATGTGGTGATTTCAATAATCAGAGGCAAGCTTTAGAAGGTGCCTAGAATTCTTTTTCTGCTACGAAAAATGCAACAAGTAGCAGATATGCAGAAGATTCTCTGTGAACCTAGCATAATGCTTTTTTTTTTTTTTAAATAATGTTTAAGGGAAGAGCTGTCAAATTCTTTTTACTGCCATTACAAAGGGGGCAAATTCCTTATGAAGTTGCACAAAAGGATGTGTGAATAGCAAAATGTCAGGAGGTAAAGCTTTTTCCAATTGCAAAACCTTCCTCTTCCACACAGAATGATCATTCAGTGGCCGTGGTGGGGCCATGGTGGTTCTGACAGGTTCTTCCAAGGGGGACATTGATCATTTTCATAGGAACTGAGCTTTTAAGCAAATTTAATTTTTGTGTTCAAGTTTCTAACAGAGCAAAAGAAGAGTCACTGCAGAGAAAAGCAATGAGACAAAGGTGTAGGATGCAGAATTGCCTCCCAAAGTGGCTGTAGGTATCAAGCAATGGGTCCCCAGAGAGAATGTGGTTGTTTAAAAATAAATGTGGTGGTGGGGATGTCCCAGTGGCGTCCAAGGTGACAAGTGTGACAACAGACACAGGAAGGGGAAGGGGGAGGAAAGAGAAGGCAGAGACAGAAACAGAGAAAAAAAATAGATAAAAAGAAAAAAATAGGTCAAATATCGAAAACACAAGAATCCAAGGTTAATTCAACTTAGTAAATTAAACTGACAAAGGTTAGAGAAGAGTTCAGTGCGGTATCAACACCATAGGCCAGGTCAGAAGCTCAGCAATGCCAGAAGCAGCACAGCAGGGTTAATTTTGGGGTTAGGGGGCCAGCGAGCAAATGAAATTAAAGTGAGAGAACAGGAGCATCCACAGTAGAATACCAGGGTATGATGAGGAAGGTGTTACCTTTACTAAGGTGATGCCTCTGAGGTGCAGCCACCGAGTGTCTTCTAGCCTCTAGTGTCTGCCACAGAGGTAGAGATGCATTGGATGCCTGCACTAGGGTGGGCATGCTGGGCATGGGGCAGAACTGCCTTTGCAGAGTTGAAGCAGACCTTTCTTCCCATTGTGTAAACCTCCACCACGGGGTTGTTAAGAGTCCTGCATACCTCACCTCCTACCACCTTGCTGACCACAGAACTCAACCACAAATATATGTTTGGTGATGCAAAGAGATTTTATTCTTGGATCCCAATACCATGGCCAGGAACATCCAACCAAGCACAGAGCCACCTCCTTCTAACACCTGTGCAGTAGAGCCGCAGAGCCATCCTGCACAAGGTAAGCAACCCCCAAGCCTTCTCTGGCTTAACTGAGCACCTGGATGATTGACAACAAGGACTCTAGAGGACAAGGTCTCCCTTGCGTTTTTGTCACTCAGAAACAAATGCTGCTGCCAGCACCCAGCATGGGAATACAGAACAGCCAAGCAACCTGCTTATGAAGTCTCACCCCAGGGAATAGTCACCATATGGAATCTGTCTTGCTGTCTTGAGGCATACTCAGGCCTTCCCCACCCCAAGTACCCCACAAGGCAGGGAGGATCTGGACACTCACATTGTACCATTAGTATCAAGGAAACACTGACCGAAGAGCATAAGAAAAGAAGAGGCAGAGGAAAAGGAGGGCCACCTCTATTTGGACATCCTATTAAGCAGTAATGAAGACATTTCCTGCAGTCACACCCAGCTGCCTTCCTTCAGCACCTGTAAAGACTTGCCCAGCCCAGCAGGTGCTACGGAGCCTTCCCCACAATGCAACTGATGCCTCTGATCTAGAGCTTAACCCTCACCTGCCAACTCGCTGGAGGCCTCAAATGTCTCCCAAACACACCCATTCACACACAAACAACCATCAGGAATCACACACTGATCTCTTGTTTTGTTGCTGTCTTACTATATCACTTACGCACAAACCCCTGTGTTAGACACAGCCTACATCCTTTCTGGCCTGTCTTCCCCCTGCGAGCAGCAGTCCTGACAACTGAGCCAAGATCTTGGCAAGCTCTACAGACAGGGCAGGCATGATGCGGCTCCCAAGGCCATCTTCCTACCACACATGAACACGGCAGAGTGTGGAGCCCCCTCCAACAGGCTGCAGCGATATGTTCTGTGCCCCTCTCTCTTGCCTGTGGCTGGCATTTGTCTGGTCTGGAGAAACAAAGTGATCTCTTTCTATTTAGGGGGATTTGGCCAATGTGGGGATCAGCCATCAGATCAAGGTGGCTGGGCTAGAAAGCAGAACTCTCACTTTATTCCCACACGTGAGTTGGTCCTGGATCCCTAGAGACTGATCTGCATCTCCTAAGAGCTCTGCTGCCACCACAGTTTCTAGCAGACTAACTGCCTTTCATCAATGATGCTTTCCAGCATCTATCTTCTCCACTTGTTCCATGTCAAGCGGTTCAGTTTAATCTCTGTGTCAGTGGAGAGGCCCTTGACAGATATGGTTTATAACTAACAGGGCACCATCTCTTTCTTCTCTTGGGGTCCCCACAGAGAAGAGATTTGGGCCATGGTTGTGCATATAAAGCAAATGTCAAATAGCACACAAAACCGTTGCATGGTCCTAGTATGAAACAGTAGATGGCAGATAAGGTCTCATAAAGGATCCTTAGTCAACCAGCATCTGAGGCAAGGCAGGAGCTGGGGTATTTCCCATCTGAGGGGTCCCATGGACTGGTTAGCATCAGTGGTTTAAGGCCAAATGAGAGAGGACCTTTTCCCCAGGATGCTTGTCCAAGCCTTCCTGGGGGTCCAGTACATCTCAACCCACTGCACAGAGAGGTATAAGGCAAAACTAAGCTTTGCATGGTCAACCAGTCATGAGATGGCTGTAAGCAAGCAAGTTGTCAGGGTTGTTCAGGCGCATTAGGAGGTGCAGCACTTGTGCATTAATTTAAAGCAGGAAACTAACAGAAAGCAGAGGCAGCTGTACCTGGGATAGCCGTGGGCTGGGCTGAGGTCTTGAACACAAAATGAGCCGGCTTGGATTTTCCTTGCTGGTTCTCAGCCACCACGGAGACTTCATACTCGGCATTCCAGTCCAGTGACTTGAGCATGACATGGTCACTGCCAGATGGGAGCCTAATCTCTGGTTTCCAGTCTGAGGAGAGCTTTTGGGAGGAATCAGCAGGAAAGATATATGACACCAGAAAGCTTTAATAAAAATGCAGGTGGGATAGGCTAATAGGTAAAACTTGGGGGAGTAAAAACTATTAGTACAAAATTTTAAAAAATAGGAAGCAATGATAGGACATGGTCTTTTTTTTCTTTTTTTATGAGCCTGAAAAATCCCAAGGATTACACAATCCCAAGGTCAACTTTGCGTTTGCAAATGCAAACAGTAGCAGACATTGAGGTGGCCTGGGTCCAACCCCTGCAATGTCCCACCACCCTCAGGTCATGCAGAGGCTCAAGCTCTGCCCCCCAGCTTCAGGCTAAACTCTGGAATCCTGGGGACAAAGGCGTGAGGACTTCCTAGAAGGGTAAAAAATACATTTGTAGTCACATTTCAGAATGCTGCTCATATTCAGGTGTGTGATTCACCTTTCTGATAAGTAAATACTGCATAGATTCCAATTTTACTAAAAATAAAAACTGTCATTTATCAGGCACCTACACTGTGCCAGGCACTGTATTAAAGGCCGTCCACACATTTCTTATTGTATCTCTCTAAAATCCTGCGGGAGGTTTTGCTGGGGTCATACTACATCTAATGATGGGAACTTTCCAAAGTCACCTTCAAGTGAAGCTGGAAGCCAAGCTCAAAGCTGTTCTTTGCTCTCATGGTAGGAAGCTGTGCAAATCTGCTGAACTGAATTAGGTTTTATATTCCACGCATGCGACGTGTTCTCTACAACTACAGCTGATTAGATGGGGTTCTGACACCAGGCCCAACCTTGGGATAGTCACAGGACCCACAAGGAGTGCCCCACTCAGAGGATCATGCACTATCCTGACTGCAGTGACAGGCCTGAAACCTGAGTTCTGGGCCCTCCTCTTTCTCATCTAACACTCTCTCTGGTTGTAGCCTGCACACGCCCTAGTGAGTCTGTACTAAACAGGAGTTTACAAAACCATTGTTAGGTGACTACTTTCTTAACCAAACAATTGTGGGAGAAGATTTGATGATCTCCTGAGAAGTCTTCCAATGATTTTATACCTCCGTAGCCTGCCCCTTCACAAGCTCTGGCTTTTTCACAAGACATATGCCCTGAGGTATATGCTGGGCATGCAACAGGGTTTGACAAACGCTTACTGGATGACAGGGTGCTGGGCAGCACTGTCTAGCAGCCACCACAGGCCCAGAGCTGAGGCTGGAGGAAGTTATCTTACAGCAAAGGGGTCTTACCCAGGCAAACTGGTTTGTGCCAGCTAACAAGATGCTGTTAAGAATGTGATAATACTTGTTCCAGGGCCTGTGACTATTACAGGGAAATGCTAGTACGGGAATTCTAGTTTCTTAGAGTCTAATCAGGAAGCGGGAGCTGAGCTATAAGTTAGTTTGCCTATGTCAGTATGGGCCCCTGTTTTAATTTAAAACAAAAAAAAATTGAGCTGTCTGTCTCTGATCTTTTTTCTCTGTATTCCTTGGCAAACATCATTACAAAAGAGAAAACTAGCCTGTAAAGCAGCTATTCAATAAAGTAAACATTGTTATATAATGCATATTAATAATACATGATGATATTTAGCAAATATTAAGTTTTGAGTGAAAGACAGAGGATAGTCAAGGTTGTTGAAATCTAAAATATCTCAGCATTCTGCTCCAGTTATCACTGTAGAGTCACAATGGCTGCTCAAGAAAGCTGACACTGGAGATGGCCTCCTAATGGGAGATGTTTTTAGCCAGAGCCTTCATCTTAGAAGTAATATTAGCTAGATTTATAGAGACTTCCAAGTATCAAACATATCTCAGTTTCTTTGCATATATTATAACTAATCTTTGTAATGACTTGATAAGTAATTTTATACCCATTTTATAGATGAAGAAATGGAGGTTTTGGAAGATTGGGTGACCTATTTAGTTCATATGCTGGTAAGTAGTAAGGCTGGAATCTGATGCCATGCATAGTTCACTCTAAAACCCATGCTCTCTCTACTGGGCATATTAGCCTAACAATGGCTAGAGGCATTCCCTCCTACTACATCAACTGCTTCCAATGGAGTATGTGGGCCACCAGCCCAGTCCTAGCATCCTTCTCTTCAGTGAGAAGTCCCAGGGACCTGTCATTCAGTGGTATCTCCAGGATAGACTTCCTACTATGCCAGCTCATACCTGGCTTAGAAATGAGGTGGGTAGCAGGGCTGAGTGGATGGGCAGCCTGCCCACTGGATAAGATGAGTGTCCACAGGGCACTCTCCAGAAGTGTCAACAGTTAAAGATCCTCATTGGGTCTGTCACTCTCACAGGGCTGATCACATAGCAGAGAGAGAGGAAGCCAACTTCCTGGATAAAGCCTTATTCTGGATTAACTCAAGAAAGGAAACTACTCTCTGGTTCATTATTTTCTACCGTAAAGAAGCCGTAGAAACAAGCTGTTCCCACGGCCCAGACATGGACTCTACATCTCTCAGCAACTGCTTGTGGTTGGCAACAGACAAGAGTCATCCTAAAACCAAAAAAAGGAGAGAGTGATTCTTAGTCTGGGCTTTGGGATCAGAGTTAGAACAATGGAGATCTTAGATGGGAGGTGAACAAGATGGAAGAAGAGCCTTACAGCCAAGATCATCATTAGCAAAAGTAGACCAGCTCAGGGGCAGAGGCCAAGAGCAGGTGATGGAATCGGCGCTGCATTGGAAGAAGGCAGTCTTGGGCACCACGGGGAGCCTGGGCTCTTCAGTCAGCCCTGCATGCAAACGCTGGCTCAATGAACAGTGAGAGTGCCAGGCACTGATCACTGACTGCAGTAGCTGCAGCTACCTCACCTGCAAAGTGGAGCTAATTCTAAGACCTACTACTTGGAGTTTCTCTGCTGAGAATGCACCTTCACGCAGTGCCCAGCCCAGAATACACTGCATGAAAAATAGCCACCATTAGATATCAGCCCAACATTTGCTACAAAGTTCCGAATAATGGCAAGATAACTTTGTAGAAAAGTTCAAGAATTAGAAAAATCAATCATGATGTGATTTTGCCACTGTGCCAATCATTTCAGAAATTTTCAAATGCTCCCAAAGTGGACATTGCCTCATAGCTGGAAGTCAGTCTTGGGATTTTAAAATCCTGGCCAAGGTCCCCAAGTCTCTCACGCTTATCCCACCTGTGACTTGAATGTTGTTGCGCTGCCCAGCAAGGTGTAAGGGTGGCAAGCTCAGGGGTGGGGACTAGGAAGGAGGCCACTCACCGCTCGGTACTTGACCAGATAGTGTCTGATGGGGGAGCCACCGTCATCCTGCTTGATCAAGTTCACCTTAATAGAGTTCCCGTCTTCTCCCATCTGGCCTTCAAGCTTAGGTGCGCTGGGCTCCCCTGAAACAGCCAGTGAACACACATGAAATTTCAGTCCACAGAATGATGACTGCATCCATCAGAATGAGATGCAACGATGGGGTGGGACTGGGTACTTCCCTTGCTTTTTCAGAAACTCAAATGCAGTAAATATGAGACATCGACTTCCATTTAGCTGCGTCAGTCCTATTTCAAACTGAGAGTGCCTTTTTGGAATGTTCTGGGAAACACTGTTCCTATTAGCAAAGCCCTTTTTCCATTTTAGTAAAGGCTTTTTCTGTCTCTTTTCCCTTTCTGCTACTCTCATCACTGCAGATTTAATTCTTATAAACCTGACACACTTTGATGGACAGCCTGAAATATGGGAAAATGTAAGTCTTTGAGTAAAAACATACCCATATCCTAGAATTATTTTTCCAAACAGTCCAGTTCTTTTTCCCTGGTATGTTGCTCACCCCAGAGGCCTGAGGGTCTGATCCCTGATGGGAGTGAATGATGCTGCATTCTTGTGCCTGGCTTTTCATGAATTAAATTTTATTGCCTAAGATCATTTAAAAAATAAGTTTCCAATTGTGGTTAAATAAAACACAAATTGCCACAGGCAACTTTCCTGTAAGTATACTGCATTTATGGCTTGACTGAATGAGTGATAATCCTTGCCACTTTAATGAATTAAAGCAACAATCATTAAAGTCTTTTTCTCTGTGAGAGGAGAAAGAAAAAATGGCTTTAGCATTCCTCAACAGCAGTTTCAGAAAAGGGTGATTTTCTTTTGTATTTGTAGTGTAAGTTCTCTTAGATTGTAGCGCTGTGAATCCAAGTTTGATCAGGAAGATGAATTTGTATATGACAAACTACAAGGGGTGGAAGTAAGATGCTGATTTATTCTAAGAGAAGCTATTTCATTAGTATATGCTAATGAAAGGACCAAGGTGAGACAATTTCTGATATAGAGTTAAATTAAGATTCCAGGGGCCGGTGAGATGGCTCAGAGGCGTATGCATCTGCCTGGCAAGCACGAGGGCCTGAGTTCGACTCCCGGAACCCACATACCAAAAAAGGGCCGGTGATATCGCTCAGCGGCATGGGAGCTTACTGGCGTGTGAGGTCCTGAGGTCGACCCCCGGTACCCACAAAAAAAAAAAAAAAAAATTAAGATTCCAAGAACACCTGTAATCCTGTACTTTCTAGGATGAGCTATATCTGCCATCTTTTTGCGGGTCACATAGAAAACCTGGGGAGGCTATACGCAGACTCTCCCCACTATAAGATCATTTGGTAATCCATGAGCATATTTAGGTGAGAAATGGTAGTAATGGGGACACATACACCACTGCAACAAGGAGAGTCTACAATCTTGATGTCTGAGGGATACCTTATGGAAAAGTTATGCTCATTATTTGTTTTCTTCAACCAGTAATTAAAGAAAAACCCAAGAATACAATGATAAATGGGTTTCAGGCAAGGTTTTGTCCTGCTTTTAGACCACTATCTAGCCACTGACCCCGACTATTAAGTGGAAAGTATTTAGAAATTTAGTTTAGATATGACAGGTACGTAGGCTTTTCTGAGTCGTGAGCAATACTTCTGTGATGTCTACATCATTATAAACGTCCAGTGCTGAAAAGTAACTCAGTGTACTCTGTTTCAGAACAGGGCATGAGCTCTGGGTAAATTCAGTATTGCTGAACGAATGGAAGAACAAGATACAATAGAACTTGATAAATTCTATTCTCTGCCTGAATGAGGGTGACCAACTCTTCTCAGGGAGTCTGGTATATTTTAGACTTTAGCGTTGGAAGCTCAAATTGAAACGGTTGGTGACCATAGCATCAAAGGGACGTGGACATTAATCATCATAACTCTGCACTGAGAATCACAATGTGAACTGTGTGCTGGATGGTCTACTTGCCGTAGGAAGGAAGGAGGGGATTTTCATCAAGCAGTGTGGGTGGCGCTTCCAACATATCCATCAGGCCAGGAGCACATGGTTCTCCAAGCCTCTTTGGGAATATATGGAAAGAAGTCATTGGAACTTCTTCGCTGCATCCTCTTTACTGTTTTCTCTCAGAATGGAGCAGTGTCAGTTTCCAAGGCTGGATCAATACCACACAACACCTTCTTTGAATTCTGCTTTGTGGGGTGTCTGATGCCTTAGCCACAGCACTTGGTCTCTACATTTGCAAAATATGGGTGCTGGGTCCAGTGCTCTCTGGGGCTCCTTCTGGGTCTGCCATCATGGCAGCACAGTAACAGTCATCGTACTAGAGGGGATCAACTACGCCTCGGCTATTTCCGTGATACTGTGGAATACTGAAGACACAATGTATGACCTACTCAGCCAATGTTAGAGAGATGTAAGGTCAACAATTCCATATGTCTAAGGTGCAAAGTTGTCAGCTTTTTGCTTTACGATTTTGAAAAGTTTTCTTGAGAAGTCCTATATTGGAAAGAGGGGCTGGTGAGATGGCTCAGTGGCGTAAGCGCCTGCCTGGCAAGTGTGAGGGCCTGAGTTCGACTCCCAGAACCCACATACGAAAAAAGGGCCAGTGATATTGCTCAGCGGCACGGGCGCCTGCTGGCACATGAGGTCCTGAGGTTGACCCCCGGTACCCACAAAAAAAAAAAAAAAAAAGAAACTCCCGAGTGTCTTTAAAGCCGTTTGAACAAAAATCTCTCCAAGCAATCTTTGTAGAACTCAACAGCCCTGATGAAGGTAATCTTATTTTTGGATTTGTTTCATAGAAAATATAATTGGACTCACACAAAACTAAACTCTAAAAATTGTGCCATAGTTATAACATAGTTCTAACATTTATCATAGTTAAACAGTCTAATTTGTTATCATCTTATCTGAATGACTACCATGTTACTCTATTACTTCTTATACAATTTAGAGTATTTTATATTATACAATATGTAAGTATATCATTTTGAATGGTTTGTCTATGATTTAATCAACAAATACATCCTGAATGTCTACTGGGTACCAGGTAGCCTATTAGTCCATGAAATCTCAAAAGAGAATGAGATATGCTTTTGCTAGTCAAATGAAAAAACTTAGTTATGTTAATTTTTTAAAAAATATTGAGGCCTTTGGATAGAAATATAATCTTTCCTATTACAGTACTTCTACAGGAATATCATTTTCAACTAAAATCATAGAGACACTGATCAATTTATGGCTTTATAACTTGTAAGTATGTTCAGATTTGGAAGGAGGGATTATTTAATCAATTGTCTTATTCATCTTCAAATGCTTATTGTCAGCTATTTTTCTTAAAAATTAGAAGTGGAGTTAAAAAATCTTCCTTTGCTCTCTGCACAAAGCCATACTTGACAAGGAAGGGGCTTTTATAGAAGGAACAAGGCCTCAGTATTCAGGAGGCTCACTGCTTAATTGAACACATTAGCAGAGGAAATGATTTAAAGGGTCCCAAGGTTCTGGGGTGGCTGCTGTGATTGAAATCATTATGGGCAATTTCAGCAAAACCAATATTGTAATTATTTGTAAATGTTGGTTTGTGATTCAGCAGCAATAGGCAGGTTGCTCCAAGAAGACCCCTGGGGTTAATTATACCCTTTGAGTTTAGCTTCAGTTATGACTCAAATTTTTCCCCCAAAATATTTTATGTGAAGATGAAAGCAGCAGTGCCTTAAAAATTAACCTTGCCAATAATAAATAAGAAATATTGGGCAGTTTTGGTATTTTTCTAGCAGAACGTAAATCACACATGCAAAAAAAAAAAAAAACCCACAGATGTATTATAGGTAGAGCCTATGAAATTCTTCCTTAGAAAACATAATTGAAACATGTATTTCTGGCCACAGAGATGGTAGGTTCTTCCTTTGTCATTACTGGATTTCTGTGCCCTTAATTCTCAGTCGGCTTCATGCCCTTCCTCTCATCAGCAGAAGCTCTGGGGTTAGAAACTGCTGCTGGCTGTATGAATGCCAAGATAAAAATGATAGCGAGTCCAGGGCATTGGGAAGCGTTTGTGAATTTTAGAAGAAAAACAGTTTTCTACTTCCCATTCAAAGAAGCCCAGGCACCAAGAGCTTTACATTGTGCAGAAATGCTGAGATGCCAAACAGCCCTCCCCTGTGAAAGGCTCTATCTCTATCGTCTAGTCATCTACTTTGTTTCTTCTCCCATAGGAATCCACACAGTTTTGGGGTCTGGATATAAATTGCTAATGAACATTGGGCTTGCATTAAACTCTTATTTTTACTAACAGATAGCACTGTTGGGTGTTAAAAATGCTGTTCATTTTGTTTATCCTAACTCCTGTCTCCTTTGGTTGGTTATGTCTTCAAAACAATTTGAAACCTGTATATACCTTTTTATTATTTGCTTTTAAAAAGTTCCAAATGTATGACTCAGCCATTCAGATATGAAGCCTCTTTCTTTTTTCCAACTCAGAAACATTACAGTTCCATCAGGAGGTTATTGACAGGTCCTTAGGGGTTCAGCAAATTGCCTTAGGGAATCTGGATTTAGAGTTATTAGACCACTAATTCTCCTTCCTGGAACAGAGCTCTTAGTGCTAGATGTCAAACAAATGCATCTAATGTGATTTATGTTACATACATTCTTAGATCCTAATTCTCCCCGATGCCTTTTTTGGTAGCTGTCAGATTTTCTGACAGTCCCAAAGAACAACCTGACAATGTTAAGGATGGGTGTCAATTTGCCTTCAGCCTTAATGCCCCCAAATCACGCCTCTGGAGTCAGTGTTCTTTTTCCTTTCCAGAGTTAAGGATGTGCTTATGCTAGTGGCCTGACTCTTTTCTATACTAGTCCCTGGCTCCAGGGAATATCAGGATACAAAAAGAGGGTATGTTTCCCAGATTTTGCAGAGAAAGGATGCTTAGCTCTCTGGGTCCAAGCTTCCTCAGGCACCTGGGCCATAAACCCTTTCCAGCAGCAGTTTTCTTAGGAATTATGAAGGTGCGTTGGGGGTGGGGTGGCAAATGGCAGCACGAAATACAAATTAAATAGCATCAAATGAGCTCCGACAGACCAAACCACAGAAAATACTGATTCCCTTCTCGTGGGTGTCATGAAAACACCAACAGATTAACTGATCAATTATCTTTGTTTCATCATCCTAAAAAGAAAATATGACCATGAAGGTATGGCTTGTGGTTATGGGGCTGATCCAGGCTGAGGGAGTTAGGACAGAAATAACTATCACCAACAGTTAACTCGGCTCCTGCCTCCACGGCCACAAAGGGGATTGGTGCACATCTTCAACACTATTTCATGGACATTAGATTGGTTAAGAAGAACGAGGCTCCTGGGATGTTTCCACCCTCACGCTGGGAACCCTAGGGGAACTGGCAGTTTCCAAAGCCAGCAGCATCCCTTGGCCCCTGCCCACAGAATTCAGGCTGATAAGCATCACTACTTCCTTCTTCAGACCCTTCCTGCTAACTTTTTACCCTGGGAGCCGCCAGTGTGGGAAATCCTTAGAAATAAAGGCAATTAAAGCAGAGACCCAGGTGAAAAGTCTTTGTCGACCTGTCAGAAAGCATGGTCATCCAGACACACAGCTGTAAAAAATAAAGGAGGGTGTGGAAGGGGTGGTTAGTGATGTTTTCAATCTAAGAAGGAAGACTGGGTGTTAAAGAGTTTAGTTCATCAGAATCAGCACTTCCTAGTACAAGTCAGTGTCAGTAGCTAAAGAAAAAAAAGATCATTATGAGTGGGTGGGGAGGAAGCCATGCTCAAACATGCGGTGTCATGACAGAAGCAGTCCAGGGGACTTTTTGTCACACACGTGCTGGTAGGGATTTAGGAGAGTCCCATTTACAAAGTCCTCAATAGCTGGTGGACCAAACCATGGCTCTGTGGAGTCATCAGAAGCCCTGCAGTTACACAAGGCCATGATGCTAGAAGTCAGCTTTGGCGTGGAGGAGTATTATAATTCCCCATAGCACACTCAGTCCTGTTGTCCTAGCACAGATGCCTCAGCTTATCCATCATGGCCCTCTACCCATGAAGCTCTGTAGGCTCTGCAGCCAAGTACCATGCAGGATGGTGCTCGGTCCCATTCTCAGCCCCCTTCTCCTTCTTTTAGTGCTGCTGGACTCAGTAAACACTGCTCAGCTGAACTTATGGTGGGTGGATGGAGTATTCAGCATATGGTAAGTGAGACTCAGGAAATTTGTGGGGAGGAGTGGATAGAGGGTGGCCAGGGAACACGGGATTCCATTAATCTCAGGTGGACAACTCACTGACAGGAGGGCTCCCAGCTTATGAAAAGATTTTGGGTTCAGGTCCAATTCACCTGAAGTTCTTACTAGTGCTCAGGAAAAGGACACTGTCCTTAACTAAGCTTTGTATCTCTCCCCTGTAAATTTTATTTGCTCTGGCTTCTCCATCCTCTTAGATTTTGTTTTTAAAGGCCATTTCCTGCTGCTGGCAGCTCACCTGAATAACAAGTCCTCAGCCTGCCTCTTGCAGACGGCAGGAAAGTGGCTGTCATGGATGGGAACATTGCTTGATGAGGGGGTAATTGTAGCATTGGGATCCCGTAAGGCTGTCAGTAAGTTTTTTTTAAGTACTGGCCACATTTTTTGCTGATAGTCAAGATCACAGCTAAGGCAGGTTTCTAGGGCAACTGCAGGAAACATCTCCAACCATTCTGGCCATGCTTAAATGTCTAGGAAACTCCTTTCTTCAGAGGAGTGGATTAGTTTCTACCTTGTTAACATTGTGCTTTGTTTCATTCTGAATTACATCACTGCACAAAAATGACCAAAGTTGTTTTAAAAAATAAGCTAATGAGTTTAAAATCCTACACCCAACATCTGCTCACACTTGGTATTTCATGGGGGAAGATCCAGACATTTTTCTAGAACATAAGCTACTGAGCAGTCACCACCAGTCTGAAAGAAATCTGCTCCTGCTGGTGGCCAATATAGGGAAACACTAAAATTATAATATTTTGTATAGAACTTGAGTTTAGAAAATCTTAGAGTCCCAATACTTTTTGCCCTAAGACTGACACCAAGATCATTTTTAAAGTTAGTTCAAGTCTATTGTGGATTATACCAGATGTCCTTTTGTTTTGGGGATGGTCCCACTTTATTTCATACAATGTAAATATCAGACAGATCCTTCGTAGAAACTAGGAGGGCTCCTACGTTAGTCCAGGACTCTGGCTGTAAATGGGACTAAATGAGGGCAAAGTTGCCATACACACAAGGCGGGAGTCCCTGAGATGGTAAATGGAGAGTGAAGGTGAAGGAACATACAGAGGGCTGAGACATATGGGAGTGTGACACAGAACAGACTGGGAACAAAGAACATGCAAGACAAGCTGTTGACGGTTTTGACCGTGTCGCCCAATCAGTCCTCAGAGAAATGAGATCAATGGGGAACCCCTTGCATGCACGGGCACACTGGACAGTTACTGGTGTTAGTTTTGATTTCGTGATCAGTGCAGCCCGTATGTGTCTCAGGGTGTGATGTGAAGTAAAACTTTTCAGTTAGGAGAGAACAGAATGCATTTGACTCCCAGGGCAGGTTCTGAATAGGTATTTGATTTAGTGGGGAAGCCACAAGCAGAGGCTTCCTTTTTCTCTCTTTCTGGTAAGTGAGAAATGTTTTAACAAGGTTGTGACAGGCACAGTATTAACTAATTATTTTGTCACCGCTATGCGCTTAATTAGGCTATAATTTTATTTCCTTTGCTGCAAGGGTCAATCATGTGCTTCTTGATTACTCGGAGATCTCCAGTCATGGTAATTGCCAAGTGACTTTTGCTTGATTTGTTCCTCCTGCCTGGGGTAGGGCCACTCTTGAAAAGTGACACCTCAGTAATCACAGCCAAACTGCTGTAATCCAAATTCTTATTTCAGAAAGTTCTCAATTTGCGTGAATTTGATGAAGCACTCTTATTGGTTCTGGACAAATACAACCTTTGTGATAGTTATGTATTTCTCTCTGTAAAATTTCAAGGTTGCAAACATTTTTATGGGATTGTGGTTCATTTTAGAACAAGTGTGGTTTATAAAACTACTGGATATAATGTTAAATAGCAATGCTATAAGGTTAATTTACAAAGCATGTTTCTGGGGAATAATTTTGATTAACTCAGGTATAAATTCAAGTTTGAAAACTATGTTGTAGCTAACATGGTCTTACTATAGAGAGCAGCTGGTGTGATCAAATTTCTTGAAGCAAAATATTAAACCAAAGCCTGTCATGTTATCAAACTGCCATGTCAAGGTTGCAAGGAATGGCGAATTCTGGATGTGAACTGAGAACCTGAGAAAATCTCTCAAATCTCTCAAATTGCTTAGAAAATCTGAGACAAGAGGGAATCAGTAAGCCCTAGGTGCCAGGCTGTGGTTCCAGATTTATTTCACTAATCAGAACAAAGAGTTTTACCTTCTGTTCACCAGCGTGGACGACATCATCAGCACCATGCAAGCCACATGACAAAGTCACATGATACGCACGCACATGATTGGTTGAAAGGAAAGTGGAGGAGGTCACATGGAAAATACAAAAAATTAAAAACTGATGTAAACAATGGGCAGGGAGAAAAATCAACAACAAAATCACAGACTAAATAAAAGGAGAAATCAAATTAAATTAGCAGCATATATAAGAAACATTGGAGGACAGTAAAACTGCCCAGAAATAGAAGAATAATAAATCATAAAGAGCATTTGGTTAACAACACCAATAAGCATTAGATACAGCTGCAACACTGCATATTAATATCACATCAAGGAGCATGAACACTTGTTTGGAAATGGGGAGGTGTATCTGTCAGGACCCAGATGTCAAAGTCAATCCAGGAGACTGTTAAAGGAAAAGAAAAAAAGCAAGTTATTATTCATAGATTCCAGAAATGTCTCAGCATCCTTGGGAAATGACGGTCATGAGTAATCAAGGAAAAGTCCTGATACTGTTAAGGCATAGACTGTGAGCCCTGGAAAAAGAAGACCGTATTCAACTAAGAAAAGGCAATTCATATTTCCACTGGTGAAACAAGGACAGGGAAGAACTAAAGGGGGATAAGTGCGTGCAAGCCAGAGATGGTGGCCTTGAGGGTCTTATCCTACATCCTCATTTGCATATTCACAATACTCTCAACAACAAATGACACTCCCCTAAGTCAAGACACACATACAGGACAAAGCCAGTGCAGACTGGGGAATAGTTTCCATTCTGTCAGTCGAGACAATGGCTCTGTTGCCACAAAACTGCAGACACTGAACTGCCGGCCCAGTGAGCTGAGAGTCTGACATTAGACAGATGCTTGACTGGATGAAGTTATATCTTCAGACACATGGCTGCACTGATAAGAAACGGATTTGAGATTTACAATGTAAAGAACAGCTTTCTTGTTTGGATTCATCTACATTTCTGTTGGTCCTATATTGTACTCTACATTCCAATTTGGGACTGAATGATACTGACTTCTTAAAAATCATTTTGGGGTTTCCCACTCTAATTTTCAAAGACCCGAGGAAATTTTGGGTTTTGCCAGTTGAGGGTAAGAAGAGAGTTTAAAATACCTTTCTGTCCAGAGAACCCTGCTGATTAAAAATAATTAGACAGAAATGCTTTAACCAAGTTACATATTCCCTGCCTCTATGAGCTAACAGAATGTATGCTTCTGACTGCCTGACATGATGCAGGTTCCCACCAAAGGTGTCCTGCAGAAAAAATACATATATAATATATATATAATATATATATATTATATATATATAATTGAGCAGTTTCTCTTTTGATTTTATTTAGAATACCTTTATTCATTCATAAATAGACTAATAAACACATGCAAAACTAGAAGATGTATTTATTTTCAACTCCACTGATTGATGGTTGATATATTTTTGCATGCGCATAGCTATTTTGCTATTAGTCCCACTGCAGTTCCCATGTACTAGAGTATATTCATGTTAAATACAGGCTGCTGCCCAACTGTGACATGCCTCTCCTTTATTTCGGTATCAACTGATGATTTGGGTCAGTAGTCATGTGGTTCAAAATAAAGCAGACTGAAACTTTCTTCTTTTGGATGTCACAACTAAGCATTTGTCTGTGGGCAGAAATGTCTGATGTTAAAAAATTAAACACATGTCAGAGGAGAAACACTTCATTCCTCCTTCATGAAAAATCTGCAACCAAGATTGTGTTTCACTGACATGGAAGACCAAGCTATAGGAAGACACCTTAAACATGGCACAGCTGTGTGAATACATCATGTAGCTTTCTCCTACTGTGTGGAGACACACACTGCACCAACCTGAAAACAGGACAGGAGTGACTCTGTACAAGAAGGGTGCTGTTAGCTGCATTCCTTTTCCAAATACAAAAAAAACCCCACAAAAACAAAAAACTATATCGTCCAAATTAAACCTATGTGAGCACAGCTCATCGTCACAGGCTCTGCTCTGCTGACAAAATGAAACCTCAAAAGCATCAAGAATTAAAATTCATCGCAGCACACACACAGAGGGAACACCAAGAAAGCAGACCCCTAACTGTGTTCTGCAGGAGAAAAAGAACCATTTCATGCAACACACTGAACCAGGAAACATTCCTTCTCCATTTAATTACGTATCAGAAGCCTTGGCCCAGGGAGTGGGAGCTATATTTTGCATACCTGCTTTCTGCCTTCCCACCCTGATTACTGCTTGATGGGATATATGTTGTTTTTTCTGTGTACCCAGAAATACTATAAAACCTGAAATCCCTGCACAACTTTGGTGCCCAAACACAGCAAACATGTATACACACTCTTACTGCTTAGTTGGGGCCTCAAGTCCTCAACACACATCATACTTTGTAAGAGCATCATAAAGACCAGCTTGGAAACTGTCATGGTGGTGATTCAGCATCATATTTTCCATGATGGCAAAAGACAGTGCAGTCTGATGCTTGACTCTTATTGTCAAGAGCTGAATTCCAGCAGTGTCATTTGGACTTTTAACTCAGAGAGAGTCTGGGTTAGGTTTCTTTGGTCCATCATTTTTCTAGCACAGAGGAAGAATGTTGAAAAGAGACTGCAGGAGCTCAGCCTTCTGCATTTGTGTGCTTTATGCAGGCGAGACAAAGGCAGGCGTGCGCCAGGAGGCAGAAACTCCCTCCTTCCCTGCGCACCCTCCACCTTTCCCCAGGCAGCCATTTCCTCCTACTCTTTCTCTGGCTCTCAGTCCTCCTCTAACACTCTACGTAGTGAGTGTGCCTGAGTGTGCGTGCGTGCATGCGTGTGTGCGTGCTGGTGCGTGTTTCAGAGAGAGCGACAGCTGAGAAGGAATTGCTGTTCTTTGTCTGCTCAGCATTTCCCTAATCCTTGTCTATTTTTAACGTGAAAGTCAATTTAGAAAGGCCTCCGCATGCGGAGTATTCTCTGAATAATTACCCCCTTTCTTTTGGGGATGCTTGGTTTGCTCTCTTGGCCAAGCAAACAGCATGCTTAGGAAACCATTCTAGGCTAGAAGCCTCCATGCATTCACAACTGTTGCTTTTAATAAAACGCGAAACAGGCAGCGCTGTAACCCTGAAGTCGCTCGCCAGCAAGTAGCAGTCAGGGGTGGGGCTGAGAGCAGCTCAGCCCAGTACTCACTAGACAGTTCTGTGGCTGTACCGGCAGGTAAAGGCCAGGTTGCTATGGAAACATGAAGGACAGAAAGGGCACATAAAGGTGAAGGAGAGAATGTAGATAAACTCATAATTATATATATTATTACATATGTTTGCATATTTATTTAAATATAGGCATCACTAAAAGAAAAGAGAGATGATGAAGGAGGTATCTCTCACTCCTTTCTTCCCTGGTGTTATCAATATTAATATAAATATTTAAACATTACCAGAGATTTTGCCGACAAATGACTCTCACGCAGCAAGAAATAACATAACCATTTATTCTTACTATTTATCCCAGCTGCTATATGCTGGGCACTGTGTTTTGCATTTTTTAAATATTTAATTTCTGATTTTCACAAACATCTATAAGGTAAGTGTAATTTGTCCTTAATTTTAGAGATGAGAAATCTGAGATTCAGGGAAGCTGAGTGACTCATCCGAGGTCATGGAGCTGCAGGAAGAAGTAGCAGAGCTGGATTTGAACCCAGGTCAGCTCGGTTCCGAAGCTGAACTCCTGCTGGTGTCTGGAATGGCATGTGTGGAGTGGTGGGCATGTTTCTCCGTCAAAAATATGGTAAAAGGCAGCACCTGGGCTTGGGGTTTGAGCCTCCTCTGGAGGCTGAATCCATACCATAATGGCTTCTGCTGGACAGGGAAGGATAAAGCCAACTGGGCAGGGCCACCCTGCCAGCACATTTGTTGTTCTGTGCTGTTCTAAGCCAGGATTGGTGTTGCATCCTGTGCTTGCTCAGCAGCTGTCCATCTTCTTCCACCTAGAAGGCTAGGTTCAAAATTTCAGAGAGCAGCAGGCCTAGAGCTCTCTCTTCTTACAGAAGGACCACAGCCGCAAAATGAAATGGCTGGCACTGAGCCAGGGTCAGCCAGGAGGACAAAGCCTGAGACAGACCAGTCAACATTCCTGCTGGTCACTGTTACTCATCCAATGTGAGCAAAGGCCATCTTGATAAAAGCTGTAATGTTCGCTGTTTTCTAAAGGGCGTGGGTGGAATGCTCATTCTATTTTAGAGAAAAGGAAACCTGCCTCGCAAAGGGTTAAATGATTTTCCTAAGTGCCTACTGCCGGGCACATCTGCAAGGGGATACTGTTTATTTTCCCACAAATATTTATGAGAAATGTATGCATTTATGGACGAGGTGAGAGCTATAGGTCTTACTCTCTAATTTCAATGCTGGAGTCTAACTGTGCCAATTAAAATAAAGGAGAAGAACACAACACCTCAAAGGATTTCGATGACACTGTAGAGCAGACATTTTTTTTTAGTAAATTCCTTTTGCTTTTCCAAATATCAGCTTTGGTCCAGCCCACTGGGAATCCTGAGGATAGGGTCAGCTGTGGCAGCTTCAGGGAATCTGTCTGCAGGGTTTCCCATCCAAAGCAATGCTCTTCTCTTGCCTCCCTTGAATCCGAGAGGCCCTGCACCTATGTCTCTTTTTACTTGATTCTCTAAAACCTGATGTGGCTTTTCACCATCTGAGCTGAACTACCATCTGGTAAAGGAGACAACATTAGGCAGACAAATTGGCTGGTGGAAAGCAACCTGCAGAGAGAGGGATGAAGAAAATGATACTCACTAGCTGGTGAAGACAATGGAGCAAGGGTAGAAGAGCTAGCAGGAGCTGCTAAAGAAAGAAAAATAAAGGTGAAACGAAAAAGGGAGCGGGAACAGATCATGGAGGCACATAGATACTGAGTGAAAAATTGAAAGTGGCAATCTGGGGGCGTCAGTATGAGGAGCTGTGGAGTGTTAAGGTTGGAAAGAGAAACATTGTGCATGGAACAGGTGGCTGGCAGACCAGCTGACAGCAGACCTCTCTAACTTCAAACCAGGAGGGTAAGCGGCTGCCAAGCCCTGCTGTTCAGGTAAGGGTCTGGGCCAGAAGCAGCTGCAGAAGCCTCAAACCCTGGCCGAAAACAAATAGCCAATTCAGCAGTACCAGCCGTCTTCATACGATCAGATGGACAGCAGGGAAGGGAACCTAGACCTCAGCTTAAGGTGAGCTGTTAGTGCGTAAAAAGATTTTGGCTTATCATGTCTCATACTATGTACGTGTCTCCATACAGACACATATTTACATACATATGGCACATCTGCAAAGCTTCATGCCTCACTGTCCAATTTTAATATGTGACTGAAATGGAAATAAGAAAGTCCTACTTAATGACATGGTGAGGTTCGTGATCATTCGTCATACAGATGATACTAAAAACACTGCCGCCCTCCAGAAAACTTCCTACAGAAAATGACTATGTGGATGTTGCTATGGCAGAGTGATGCCAATAATGTTCAGTGTTATCTCTGCTCCCCCAGAGAAAGGGAAGGCAGAAGAGATGGAGGCTTAAAAAAGTTTCATTAAGCAACTTTCTACGTGGTGGATGATTAGAAATTAGAAATGTGCATCCAAAACATGTGGAACACTGAGGAATTTTGTTTTTCACTGGCAAATACTCAGAAGTTTTCCCTTCAACAATCACAAGACAAAGTCCTTTTTGAGAGCTAAAGATTTGCAAAAGCATTGACATGTTGCCAACATTGCCTTCATGCTCATGGTTTGGTCCTCCTTTACCTACTGGGTGAAGGTATCTGATTAAAACATGAAGTACACTGTTCCTGAAATCAGAGGAAGACAGGTTACTAACTCATCATGATTGGATGGCCTAGTTAATTCAAGTGAAAGTGTATTTCTCTTCCTCTCTCTTTTATTTTTTGATTTGGATTATTTGCACAATTGTCAATATTACTATGGCAAAGGAATGGAATTTTATGTGATTAAAGCACATATATGATAATACATTTAATATATACTTGCATATGCCACCTAGGGGACAACGAATGAAAACAAAAATCTCAAGACACTTTTTAAGAACAGAGACTCCTATGTATGCTCTATGCCTTGCAAGAAACAGTCTATAGTATTTTGCCTCATGGCATAAAAGCAAATTAAGAAGTAATATTCAGGCAATGAAATTCTACAGGTTGTGGCTCAATGATGGAGAAAAAAGGGTTTGTAACACACTGTAAACAGTTCTGACAGGGAAGCTACTCCCCCCATGGCAAACAGAAGCCATGAGCTTTCCAGTCGAGTGTCTTGACACCATGCATGTATTTGGCCTAAAAATACGTGAAACAGGGACACTTCCCCAGGTTAGAGTATTTTTGTTTGTCTAGAGTCACAGCTACCTCATTACCATCATACACATCTATGAATTGTACACTAACGCATTTCCATGCAAGTAAGCCATGCTTTCTATCTAGCAGTATAGAAGCAGGGATATTCAGTAGTTGCGGCTTTCATTAGTGTTCTCTGTTCAACCTGCCTTTGATATACCCATGCCCCTGAACATGGAGAAGTCTATCAAGGAGCCTCATTATTGAGACATCTCACTAATAAGGCTAAATCAGTAGGTTCAACTGACACCTCTCAATCCAAGGGTCTGGCAGCCAATACTTCTCTGCTCAGCAGGCCACCCCGCTGGTCCTATGCCTCCTGTGCCTTCTCTTCCCTGAGCCAGAGGGTGAACTCAGAGCCTGATTGTGCTGTCACAGGAGCAGCAGAGTTCTGCTCTCCAAAAGTCCTTCAGGATAAGAGTGCACTGTCAATGGGCAAGATGAGCCAATGGTGGAAACCGATACCACTTGCTCTTAAACTTGCTGAAAACACACAGCTAAATTGATGGATGATCTTGTTTGCTTGAGCTCAGGCAACCTTAGTGTCTTCCAAGGAGTAGTAGTGAATATTTAAAATCCTTCCTAAGACTTGTCCTCACTTCCTAGGACCAAAAGATGGGTTTTGTCACAGCAGTGGTGAATACTGGCATTATCCTCCCGATGGTACACTTTTCTAGTACAGAACTAGGGGCAGCAGGCTGTTCCCTGGGCTAGGCCCATGTTAGAAACTCTGGGAAGCACACGAGAGTGCAAAGAAAGACTGTAAAAACGTCTCTTTAGTTCAAATATGATGCTCCCATATGCACACCGCCTTGTCCTACTTAAGTTCTCAACACAGGAACACTAAATTCTAAGACTATGGCCTCTGTTCTACTTATCCAGGAGCTTGTTTCCTTATTCTTTAAAGCATAGCTTTATTATAGGATTGAGAAAAACTGACTTTTTGTGCCACTGCTGTTGTATTATGCATGATCTATCTGAAACGAGAGATGATGCTACCATCCTCCAAAGGGCTTCTTGGAATCTTGATTGGGTAGCCATTTTCATGCTACCAGACAACAAACGACAAGGTTGAGAGGTCTCCTTTTCTTAAAACAAAAAATTAAAAAGCAAACCTAAAATTAAAAGTTTTAATTAAACATTTAATTTTTAACACTAACTTTAAGAACATACCCTTTGCTACTATGAAGCTTATCTTTATCAGGCCTAAGCTGGCAATGAATGAAAACCAATGTGCCCTTTGAAGTCCAAGACCCAGTTACTCTGATTCAATACTAAAACTCCAGTCCCTGGTGAGAAACGCGATAGCAATCCTCATCCCAGCCTCCCTGTCTTTCATATAACAAAGCTAGCACTCATTTATTGACCATATCTGGAAAAGAACCTTGAAGACTCAGCTGAACGACCAGTTAAGATTGGGGAAGGATCTAGGAAGAAGGATTTCTCCCACCCAGAGGGGCTCCCCATGAACTCCCTGGAGGCACAGCTGGCAGCCCACAGTAGCCAGTTGCTCCTTCTACCTGACAACTCCAACCCCCACCCTGGCACCACCAAGATGGTGCATTCAAACACCAACTCAGCTGAGACAGTGGATTTAGCACTTGCTTAAAAACTCCTAACATCCACACTTAGCTACTTAGTTTTTGCTGTTGCTGCAATATTTGTGAATCAATTTAAAATAAGTTTCCCCAAGTATCTTTCAGGAGCCTGCAACTTTTTATGAAAAGACTGTGTAGCTTCCTGAGTAACTTTTCTCCTGGATCTGTCTAAGTGAGGCCTCCTACCACCCCTGGCTGAGCTCAGCCTAGGAAGAAAGGCTGAATCACAGCAAAGTGAAGACTGGAGATGTCTACAAAGGCCAAAGGGGGCAGACCAGAAGTCCACTCCCTGTAGCACAGCCCAGCACACTGTTACCCCTGTCCTCTGTGTCCTGCATTTGCAGTTTACATGATCCGGTTGTCCTTCCTGTGGAAACACCACCCCTCATCCTAGGCAGGAGAATTATGAGGTTAGCTGCTCGGTCTTTTCCAAACCCAGAAATACACATTATAAGTGACCTAATGCTAACAAACACAGCTGACCTGAACTGAGGATCTGACTCCACACAGCTGCCTGCAGGACAAAGTTCATGCCACACTATTAGAACTGCAGCTGTTGGGTTGGAGGGGTCCCCAGTCAAAACTTCTATCCACCGCTGTCACCAGCTGATAGAAAAGCAAGGAATCAATTGAGCGCCATTCTTTTATTTCCTAAAAGCTAATGTGAAAACTCAGGTTCTTTTCCCTTGAAGGGACGTTGAACAGTGGCTGGCTGAGGCTGCGGTCACTTCTCTGGCCTACTGGCTAAAGGTGAGGTGTTGCTGTGGCGTGTTATTCAGGGACCATCCGCAGACTTTCACCATGCTTGGCTCAGCAAACATTATCTTTGCCACAGGGCAAGGGTAATCATCACACACAAAAATTAATAAGTAAACACAATTTCCAAAGACACAGAAGTTGCATGCTCTAAAATAGTGTTAGCCTCTTGAAGTAACCTACAGACGTTAACAAGGGTATAACTAGACTAAGGTCAGTGTGGTTAGGGTCCAGACGGTGTCATCTACTTCAGCCTCTAGGGGACAAAAAAAGGGACCAAACTAAATTAAGAACTAGGACTAGCAGATGTTAATGCTATGGAAACAGGTAATGAGGTATGAAGAGGCACTTACGTGGAGGAGGGCTATCTGCATTTCCCATGGATGGAACACAGACGAAAAGAAAAGCCAAGAGACAGACCCAAGGGAAAAAAAATAAGATGTAAAAGAAATGAACAGAATACGCAGAGTTGGAGCTGGAAACTCAAATTATCAAATTACTTCAAATCCAGAAAGAAGCAATCCCTGTAGGAGGAAGATGAGATGGGCTTTTGTACTTCTGGGAAGAGGCAATGGGGTCCCTTTGCAGGGTCCTGCCTCCCAAGAGAAGGGAGCAAAGAATTCTCCCATGTGCATTAAATCCAGGAGCCAGGGGACACATGGAGAGCGCTGTGGCTGCACATGAGTCCCCTGCTACAACATCTTCTCCAGCTGGACAGACTCCAGAGCCTCCCAGAGCAGCAGCTCTGGTCTGTAGAGGGACATGGCCGGAGCAGAACTTGCCTAGAGCCTGGCTGCTGTGGGAAGTGAGGGCAAAGCCGAGCAGGCGTAGTTTGAGGTAAGGGAGCGGTGGAGGGAAACAGAGATGCAGCCCTGGGCAGAATCTGGGTGAAGCAGCTCTCTTAAAAGAGCCTTTGAGGTAGGGAGAACATGAGGAGTGAAAAAGTCCAAGGCCATTGCCAGCCTTTTCCTTTTGTCATGGTTGAGTTTTTGCTCCTGCTCATGTATCCTGCGTCAGTCCCCACTTCTGTATGACTTAGTATCTCTGCTGCCTCAAAAATCCCACCACAAATGATGCGAATGGTCACTGTCTGCGATCTTCCTCCAAGTTACAGATGCTCAGGCCCTCTGTGGCCTGTGTCAAAAATCCAGTCTCTCCGATACTCCCCGCCCCTGGGGTCTCTTCCCACTCTTGGTGAAACTGTTCTGGTGGTGTGTATGTCGCCCACCTCAAAAGTGCACCCAGCCAGACCAGCTTTTAGGACAATGTCCCCAACCCCTCTGAGCAAGACAGAATGAAAGGAGTGTGTGTTAGCCATCCCCGAGAGCCAGAGAACTAAGAGATGGGCTGCCGGGAGCAGAGGGACTTGAGAGACAGGGCCAGCACAGAGTCCCTGGCTGTCCCCAAAGAGAAGAGGGTGGGTATAAGGCAAAGGCTGGGCAGCTGGCTTTACTTACGGACTGGCTGCGTCTTGAACTCGGAAGCTGCGCTGATCTCGCCCAGCCCCTTGCCGTTGAGGGCTGCCAGTCGGACCGCGTAGGTTGTCTCGGGCTTCAGGCCCATGATGGTGACAATGCCCTCCATGCTGGCTGTTGGGAGAATATGAGATGGATCATAAGAGTGTGGCAGCCTCCTGGGAAAATGGTGTAGTGGAAAACAATATGGCAGATCCTCACAGAATTAAACAGAACTATTGTTTGATCCATCACAGAATTGAAAGTGGGGACTCAAACGGATTCCTGCATACCCATGTTCACAGAAACAACATTCTCAGTAGCCCAAAGGCAGAAACAACCCAAATAACCTGCTATTGACAGATGAATGGGTGAGTAAAATGTGGTAAAGACAACAATGGAATATTACTCTGCCTTAAAAAGGGATGGGATTTTGATACATGGATAAACAACATGGATAAACCTTGAGGACATTATGTTAATGAAATATCCAGACACAAAAGGACAAATATTGTATGATTCCACTTATATGAAGTGTCTACAATAACCAAGTACATAGAGACAGAAAGTAAAATGGTGATTACTGGGGACCAGCAGGAGGCAAGGGAATAAGGTGCTGGTGTTTAACAGGTAAACAGTTTCAGTTTAGGATAACAGGAAAGTTCTAGAGATGGACCGTGGTGATGGTTGTGACTTAATGCTACTGAACTATGCACTTAAAAACAGTTAAATGAAATGTAAAGTTTATGTTATATACATTTTGCCATAGTAAAAATAAACCCCCCCAAAACTAAAATTCATCTTAAAAAAACTAAAATTGATCTTAAAAAAAGCAAAAAGCTTGGCACAGATTGTAACATGGGACCAATCTGCCACAAAGTCAGTAGTGTGACATTTCAGAAGGAAGTTAGGAAAGCAAAAAGATTATTTTCTTTTTGTTCCAACCCTGATTACAATTCTTCTCAGCTCACCTCCAAGCTGAAGGGGGAAAGCGATTCTCAGGTAAACTGCGTGGGGCCCTGTTTTGGAATGGCTGCAAAGCCAGTGTCCCAATTCCATCCCAGTTCCCACATACCAGGCTAAGATTAAACATTTCTAAAAAACTCAACAGAATTCCCCAGATTATTCCAATTAAACCCCAAAGGTGGAGTAGACATAAATATATTCCATCCTCAAGTGGGCTGGGCTCAGATCTTGAAATTGCAGTCATCCAGAGGCCATTTTCTTAATTTTTAGCTTGGAAAGGCATTTTAGGATTGATTTCAGAGCAGACTTGTGTTGCTGCCTCCACTTATTTGGTTACTGTAATAATTAAATGACAGTCACTGGGTACAGACACCCGAGCAGGGATGGTCAGGTGTCAGCAGAGACCTTGGGACACAGTTACCCAACATAGGAGAGCGGGGATCCCCAGCACTCAATCTGGCTATGCTCAGCACCTAAGCAGAGCTCCTGCTGGAAACGTGGCTGAGATGGTCTCAGCCTTCCTGGCAGGAAGAATAATACTAAGTTCTGAAGCTCTAGAGTGCAGAAGGCCAACTCTCCAAGGAGATATGACTGTGACTTAATTCTGGAGAGACAGTTCCTAATGCTGGAGGAATCCAGATGGGGTGGCTGGTGGAGACATTTGGCATGCTCTGGTAGGTAAGAGTGGTGTGGCACCTACGCGTATGAGTAGCCAGGATTTGGTGAATATTGGGAGTGAGTGAGTGAACAGTGATGTGCTCATGATCCTGTAGGAGATGCTTTCTTCCAGACCCACCTTCTTTCGCATCATACCACTTGAAATGCCACACTTCTTCACCCAGTGCTCTCCATTCAGCCTTGTATTTGAGGATAGGCACTCCACCTGTGGCCTCTGGCTCATCAAACTGCACCTGTGCTGTGCTGGAGTATGGTTCCACCTGGTCGATGGATGGCGAAGATGGGGTGTCTGTGGGGTGGACACATATGGAGACCCAGGTGAGCTCTGTTTGGCCCAAACCACAACTTCCAATGTCAAAGCACAGCTCTCTCATTTCTGCTTACTCTTAGGGATCCTGTCACCCGTATTTTGTTCTTCTTGCCATTCACCATATGATTCTCCCCCAACACATCCCACATCCTACTATCTCCAATAGCTCCCTGCTTCCTGATGCTTGGCTCTCCTTTCCACTATCTTGGTATCTCAGAATACACAGGATGGGCTGACAAGGGTAAGGGTGGTGTAGAAATCACCATGAGGGGCACTCACCTGCTTGCACAAGGATGAATTCCAAGGACTCCTGTCCAATGCGATTCACTGCAGTACAGTTGTAGTTTCCAAAGTCATTTTCAGAGTCTGGGGTCACCTTTGGAAAGAAGGAGCTTTTGGGCTACAAGTGTTCCATGGGATGGCCACAGGTTCAGATCCTGATTTACTTGATTAAATTAGTAAAGAATAGAACTAGTAAAACACAAACCATTAACTCCAGCTGTCTTGAACAAGAGAGAATAGGCCAGGGGCTCCTGGGATAGGCACATTCTACCTCCCCATCCCAGTGTAGCCTCAAGAACATCAGTGAGATCCAGAAAGGTGACCTGGGGTGAGGCTCAGTTTCTTCTCCAGCCAATGGCTAACCAGTTCAGGATGTGCCAGGGAAGCAGGAGAGAAGATCTACGCCGCATTCAAAAGCCTGCCCATTGCCAAATGGCCTTCTCCACTCTGGCTTACCTCCAGATAGCTGGCAGAGTGGGTGTTGTAGATCTTGATATTGCTGTAGTTGGAGCTTGGCAGCAACTGACCATCTCGGAACCAGGAGATGGTAGCACTTGGATAGGCAAATACCTCACAGGTGATGTTCACCTGGTTCCCTTCCCAAGTATAGACAGCCACAGGGCCCTGTAGCTTTGGGGCATCTGCAACGAATAACAATGACTATCAGGATGACAATCACTATCTTAGAGCCACCAGATCCTATCTCCTGGCACTGGGATGACTGATGTCCCCTGAAGCAAAACTAGTGCCTGATACTGTAGAAGTCAGGCCATTTCAGTACTCCTGTGCACAGGTGCTGCCTGGGAAGACTCATAGCACTGAAAGCTTATAAATTGTCAGGGGATGGTGTGTGTGGGTTGGCTTGGGAACACATCTCTGAAATGGCCTCAGGCCCACTGCTACAGGGAATGTGACAAAGCTCACAGGGTGCAGCTCATGTCCTAGCTGCCATTTTCCTCTCCTTCTGACCCCATAATGCCCCCCGTCCCCTGTTTCTTTCACCAATTCTTCCTCACATTGCACTTCAAGGTACATGGACTGTGAGTCCTGGCCGATGGTGTTGCTGGCTGTGCAGATGTACTCTCCCGCATCTGTGTACTGGATGCTTTTCAGGGTCAGGGATGACACTCGGGCATGGCTACGCACCACCATGTGCCCATCCAGAGTCTGCCAGGAGAGAAGGGAAAGTGTCATAGCCTGAGGGAAGGCAGGGGGCCACAGCAGCTATAGCAGGGTGGGGCTAGAGACTAGGCCACCACTTGTCTGAACCCAGTCTCACATCCTGTCTCCTCTCTGTGCCACCTAAATCTCATTTTGTGTATCGTCTAATAAGGGAGGCTCAGAGAGCACCATGGGAACTTGGGTGTATCCAAAACAGAAAGTGGGACTCAGTTATATCAAATGGTCTGAAGTATGTGTCAAAATTGGTTTGGAGCAAAGACAGGTTAGGTACCCCAAGACTACTTTTTCTGGATGTATAAAATGGAAACAAAAGCCCTAGTCAGAAGCAATATCCTTGTCTCATAAGATTCTAGGAAACTTGGACTCTCGCCTTTTCCTTCCAGTCTTCCCCCTCCAGTTCCATGGTGCATGCAAGTGTAATGAGAAAGACTGTGCACAATGTAAGAAACTGCAAAGAACAAAAAAACCATTTTCTGTAGATGCTTTTCTTTCCTGAATGCTTATGAGTGAAATAATTTCACTAAAAAAACCTCAAACTTTAAGATCAGGAGCTGGTGAACTGGAAGTGAGGGTATCAGGGTCCCCTCTCCAGGGATAGTGGTATGGATCTTATATCCTTAACACCATAGTCTCCACCATTTCCTAGCTGTGATACTGTTATTGGCCTTCTAAGTCACTGGAATTATAATGATTGGTCAAAAAGAGAATAAGCATATGATACTTAGGCAATGGATACTAAGCTATTTCCCTCTTGACACTCTAAGAAAAATAGTTCCCAGCCCCAGGAAAGTCTAGCCCAAGTTCAGAACCTTGAGAAAGTTGTAAACTAGAAGAAGGGGTCATATTCCTTGTAGGCTGGGCTACCCTCATCTCCAATATATGATGTTCTGCAGAGATTGATAAGAGGATACTCTGCATGTGGTACCTGCCATCCCACGTGGTCTCAGTCTTTGGAGAATGAAAGGACCCTTAACTTCATGTCCTTTGGATATGCTGCTTTGGAAACCTGAAGCCAGAAATACAATGTCCTACAGCAGCGAGTTTGGGAGACTCAAAAACAAGGGACCACTGGCCTTTTGCAGCCATCTCAACAGAACTATCACAATAATCCCCTTTCGCCATCACCCTTCCCATAAGAGAAAGAAGGACTGAGTAAAATCATCACTGTCTGCTGTAGTGAGTACATCTACTCTCTGAGATGAAGGCCCTGATGTTTCCATTTGACCTGTACTTCTGGGAGGCTGGCTGCCTGAGAACCTGCATCCTAGGATGGCATGCACTAATGAAAGATGTCAGCAGACAGGTGTGGGGCACTTCCCAAGACTGAGACATCCAGTTTGCTGGAAACACTGAATTCTGGGACTCTTTTTCTTATAGCTGACAGTGCTGTGCTGCCCACCCTAGTGGCCATTTTCATATGCTGAGCACAAACCTTTATTCATCAGTCTGCATTAGGGCCATCAAGGGCATGAAGCCATTCCTGCAGATCTCTCTAAATAACTGGTCTGATCTGCTTGTCACTACTATTTGCCCAAAACACAGCAGGACTGAAGGCAGAGGGGATGTGAGAAGGGATGCGTACCTGGCCTTTCTGATCATACAGGGATGTCAACTGTAAGATAAGCTATTATTCTTTGTGGTCCAAACTTATTTGTCCTGGGGCTGCCATATACCATAATCCTTGAGATGCCAGGAGAACATTTTCATAAGGAAGAGAAGCAAATGGAGTCATGTAGGTTAAGAGTGGACATTAACAACGAGGCAGGGGAAGGGCAGGTTTTACTCAGAATAATCAAGAAAGTGGTAGAACAACGATGTCAGGGACAGCCATAACTTGTTTTTTCTATCTGGTCTGTTTTCCTAAGTTTCTCTGCGTGGAAATTTCTCTTATTTAATGATGTCAACAGATCAGTAGGCAGTCCTCTAAAGAGAATTCTTATTTTGCAGTGGCTCACTGCAGGTTTGATGATAGGATTATTCAGCAGATGCCAAGTTCTCCCTTTGAGGATATACAGATAGACTCCAGTGCAACTGGACTATCTTCCCATAAAATGCCTTACTAAGACACGGAGACAAAGTCAGGGAGTACGGCCCACAAGACCAGATGTTATGCTGACCATCCAGCCTCCCCTGGAGGGAGTAGATGAGGTCTGGGCAAGAGGGAAGACACCGTTATGACAGGAAGATCTTTTCTTTTTTTTAAATAAAAAACATGAAAGGCAGCGGTAATTATTCTTCTCATCAAAACATTTTTGTTTCCCTCTTCCAGGTAAAAGTGCTAAGGCCTTCCAGAGCTTACAGAATGAAACTTGCCATAGCCCAAGCCTTTTGCACTCATCCGGATTTAGGATTTTCATTTCTGAATGAGACAAATAGGAGAGAATGGCACTTCTGAGCCCCATGGGCTGCAGTCACTTGAAAGTAAATTATGTCCAAAGTGCAGCATTCAAGATAAAGACACTTCAGGAAAATGGAGTGATGTGTCTGCTTTCCTGGGAGTAAACCTATTATTTCCACCTATAATAATAATCCTCTTAACATCTTCTTCATGTTCCCTGATAAATCTCAGTTCCTTCTCTAACCAGGTCTAGACCAGAATGACAGGGTAAAAATGTACAAGGCAGAGCAGAAGGAGATCTGTCGCTGCTGAAGACTGGCTGATAATTAACCTTTCTTCTCTCGCTTCCCTAGTCCCGATGGGTCCATGTCTTTGGGGCAATAAAATATCCAACCTGTGACAGCACAAAGGGATACCTGTGCCATAGGAGGGAAGCATCTCAGCAAGGACACACATTTAACTGTATTTCCCTACCACACTGGGAAAGAGTGTTACAAAGAGAGCTTATAATGAACTAGACTTGACAAGGGCGGAGGGCAGTATGTCCATGTGCAGAAATTTAAATATCTGTGCCTGGGGACTGGCGGTCAACTTTTAAACATTAAGCAGCATTAAATATGTATACTATGACCTGAACACATAAGTTATGTGTTCTAAATAGTTATCATTTCCAAAAGACTAAAATAATAGATTTGCAGAATTAAAATACAGAATCTATAGGATCTCCTGTGCTTATAGTTTTATAATAGCAGAGCTTCATTTAGAGAAAGAGACAAAAGCTACTCAATAAAAATGTTTATATATTAGATCCTCGAACTCCATCTGTCATAGGATAGTTTATATTATTTGGCACTTAATCACACAAATCAGGTGAAAAATGATGGGCATGACCAGGCATAGGGTCTTGGAGTGCAGCAATTAAAATCTAAAGGTCAATGTTTAGCTTCAGTTTTCAAATTAAGTCCCACACTATCTGAACTGAAGTAAGTAGGCAGAAAAATTTCAAAGGTTAAATGCTACTGACTTTACAAAACATAAACCCATTTGTACCAAAGCATTCCAATCTCATCAATTTAATGCTCTATAAAAGTAATAGGTATGTTTAGCAATTTGAGAAAACCAATGAGAGATGTCACTTGTGTAGCTTTTGAGATGAAATGTGATGTGATAATTTACCGAGACCAATCATTATGAAATACGTGAGCAACAAGATGAGTTGAGCTGGAAAGGAAAGGGCTGAGTGGGTTTTAGATCACTAACTCTGTGACTTTATGATCCAAAGCCACATCCACCATATGAGAATAAAAAAAACTTTCATCATTTCAAATGCCCAGACTGGGAATTGGGGCAATTTATTTCTATCAATATAATTACCTGGATGTGATTTTACCAGCACCAGCAAGAGAATAAGATCCAGTTTTAGGAAATAATAAGGATTTGTTCATCCACTCCCAACACAGCTTGCTTGCTCATCCTAAAATGACACTATTGCTAAAGTAATGTCTACCACTATTGACCTATTCTTTAATCTAACTAAAATACTAATTAGTTTAGCATGTCTGGTTATTACACTGTGATGGTGAGTTAAACTGTAATGTTTTCAAAACTAAAGACTGGCTAGTGGTCAGGTAAGCTATACCTCTTGCTTCTCTGGTCGAGTCCACGAAGCCTGGAGAGAACAAGATATAAAACACAACAAGAAAGCAGTAAAATTTTACAACATGTTGCTTTAGAGAACTGATGTATTACACTGCATTCCGTGCACATGCAGCTTCTTTTTAAGTTAGAACTTTTTCTAAGGCCCACTTTCAATGATGTGTTTATTACCCAATTTAATTTAGGATTTAGCTTATGTCCAGCTTTTTCCCCCCTTATGCACATTAAAATGTGTAATTCAAAGGTAAATCCATTCCTAATATTTGGCAGACACATCTACAAATACTAGCAGACATATTGGACTGCTCTTGTTGCAAAACATTTTAAATATTCCTTGTAGTATTTGGTGACACTAGTAGTTCTGTCCACATAATCTAAAGATACTTGGAGAGATTTCCTCCTCTGGATTTTATTAGACAGCTTATCACAGATATACTAATGCCATTTTATGCTCATGCATTTTATAATTCTTTACATGCATTCTATTGAAAATAAAAAAAATTATTAAAAATTAAAAAAGGAACAGAACAGGGAGCAGAGAGGTATATTCAACATGAGAAGTATGAAGTCTTTGAGACTATGGATCAGGAAGCTTTGAGGATATCAAATGCTTAGTTGTGTGGTAGGGCTCCAGTCCATAAAGGCAGAGAATGCCCAGATGGCATGTGGGCTCAAGCATGTACCATATTCATCTAACATGGCATTTCCAAGGGAGAAAGGCAACTCATGGACATAGAGGTTTTGGGAATTCCCCACCCACATCTAGGTGTGTTTTTATAGCTGGCACTTGGGTATCTACTCTGCTTACAGTTTTTCTATTTTCATACTGGGGATCAAAGACATCATAGTCACATTGTATTTTTTTCATTAGGTGGCATGACTGCCTGGTTGTCCCTAATGTTCAGATGGAAAAAGGATAGAAAAGATTCAGAAACAGCATTGCAATCCAGGGAATGCACATGAGTTAGCGAACAGTTAGTAAGAGTCCATTAAATGCAAGGAGCTTTCATGAGGAATGAGGATGGAAATGTTGGATTACATCACATGATGCTGGAATGAAGGAACTGATGAGAACAGAGGAGCATGCATAGAGCAAAGTCACAGTGGGCCAGGCCAACATGTCAAATGTAATTGCCAATTCCACAGCACTAAAAAGGTTGTTTGTCACATGCCAGGGCTACATGAATCAAGATTTTTTAAGGGGCTACCTCATGGAAGTTTTTAGTTTTCAAATCTGATTTTTCTGTGTCTTTCTTAAATCACTATGGTTCTATAGCTTTGAGAATAAGTAGTTGCTGGTTAAGGCAATCTGGTGTGAAAATATACATGCTTAGGAAATAAATTAGGGTATTATTAGTAATGCTCCAAAATGTTAGTTCTAGGTTGTTTTAATATTCATGTTTTATTGTTTTACATGCAAATCTCCAGGCATATGTAGATAAACTAAAGCAAGGCATCCCTATACGTATCCTAAGCATTCCCTGTGATAGATTTGCCCTAGATAAACCAGGCTCTGATCGGTCACTGCAGCCAGCTTCTCCAGTTAACAACTGACACTGGGCTTGTCCTGAATGAAGAATTCTTCCTGGTGAAAAGAAAGCTCCACCTTCCAAAAAATTCAGAATTTCAAAAGGGTTCTCTTATTTGTGGGATACTCTTGTCAGTCAAAGATTCAAGAGTTAAAATAAAATTAAAAAAATTAAAAAAAAAAAAAGATTCAAGAGTTGCAAGACATTTTTCTTCTTTCCTACCTACTATGCCTTCTGATCTCAACTCTTTACTGCTCTTTTCCCTTAATCATTAAGGCTTCATGCATCTTTCTTTGTAGTCATCTTGAAGGCCTAGAGGTGTTCAAATAAGCAAATGATGGATTTTTTATTCTGCCAGGGATTGAGGATGCAATGTACCATGGGTCTCATTCAATATGTATATCATTATCCCTGGGTCTCATTCAATATGTAAATGGTGCCTGGAATTTAGCAACACTCACTCGAACACCTGGCAGTGTTTAAGATGAATCTGTGTAGGATGAGTAATGAAATGATGCAGATGCACAGACTTTCTGAAGTATCACAAGACTGTCATACACATGATCAAACAGACCCATTGTGATGTTCAAAATTTTTTGTGAAGGTAATAGCAACGACTAAGAAATGGCTCAACTTTTGGAAAACTGATCTGCCTTAATAATCTCACTGATCCAACAATTCGACTTAGCTTATTACCAGCTGCAGAGCTAAACCAATTTGTGTAACAGGTTAACAGACTGATAATGATCATTTTCGAGCTGGTAATCAGACTCAATCCAGAGACATGATCAAAGATAGGGACGATGATCATACTCACTGTACTGGCTTTGCTTTTCTCTTTCTTTCTTTTTTAAAATGAAGAACATTGATATTCCATTAGAAAGTCTCTGTATGTCTATGGGTAAAAGCCTCTTCTCCCTTTCCCATAAGAAAGGTAGTATTAGACTATCAGACTTCAGAATGACATGAAAGACAAAACTACTTTAATTCCCTTATATTTCAACTAACTTCATTAAAGGGATCATTGAACTTTCCATTAAAGTCCTCAGAATCATGAGGAGTTCCACAGCAGACTGGTATCTGGTGCTTTACCTTCTGAGCTACCAACCCAGCAGGAAGCCATGAGGGGGGCTCTGGACTTGACCTTGCCCCTGACGACATCTTCATCAGTGACTTGAGCAAAGATACTTCAAATAAGTGTTCAACAAGGTTGGAAACATCAGCTAATATAAATGTTAGATGACAGTTGCACTGGAAGACTACTGAATTGCTTGTCCTTGGACTTTATGCTTAGGGCTGCCATCACCATGGACTGTTCTTCCATATTAATATACATATTATTATATATATATTATTATATATGTATTAGGGGCCCTACAAGGGCTGAAATGCCCTGACTTGCAGACTGCTAAGGACAGTTCTAATGAAGTCAACCTTACAGGTTGGATAGAGGGCTGAAACAGTTGTCCTCAAGCCTAGAGTGTTGCACTTTTCGTAATGATTAGAGGTGGATTTTGGCATTTAAGAAGACTAGCTAAACATCCTGCAATGCATAGGACAGACCCAGGGAAGAAAGATTCTTCCCAAATTGCCATAATGACCCTGTCGAGGAACACTGGGCTACAACAAACAAAATACAAATTTTAACAGAAATAAGTATAAATTCTGCATTGTCAGTTAAAGCAATCAGTTGCGTAGGAATAGGATAGGGGATATGTGGCTTAAAGGCAGTTCATGTAAAAAAGACCTGCACATTTTAGTTGACCACAAGCTCAATACGAAGTTGCAGAATGAGGACTCTATTCAAGGGCTAATGCAACTTTAACTGCATGATGGTTAAAGCTTAAGAAGGCAGCAACCTCTCTGAAGTCTGTGTAAAGTACACTGGGAATGGCACCATTTTAGAGGAGCACTAGTGAACTGCAGCTGTATAGTACAGGACAGTTAGAAGGATAAAGGATGTGGAAACTATGACATGAGAAACAGTGGCAACAGCAGGTGTGTTAAGTGCAAAAGGGTAGAATGACTAAAGGAAAACAGAAGAGCTACTTGAGTGACCTTCACATAAAGACCTGAGTGGCAGAGGTGGGGAGCACTCAGCAGAGAAAGGGGCAAGAAAGCAACCCTTCCTAATCATCATATTGGCCAACTCTCCCACAGAAGGACAGAGGGACCATCATACTTCAGAGAGGAACCAAGTGACTTTCCAGAAGGGATGCTAGAAAAGGGAGCCAGGTGAGACTAGATAACCTTAATAGGTGCCTTCCAACCTTCTGTGATTCTGGTATTTCATGTGACCTAAATCTCAGGAGGTCTCTACCAATTAGATACAACCTGATAAGCATATCACCCTAATTTTAAAAATAAAATTGTTTTCTTCCATTCCTACAATTCAATGATGCTAGTAATCTCAAAGCTTAATTGTACATAACACAACTTTAGTGGGAAGAGAACATGAGAAGAGTTTGCCAAAATAAAAGTTTTCTGGAATCCAAACTGCTCATGGATAACCCATATTTGTTTTCTTAATTATTAGTTATCTACGTGATAAGACGGACAACATGCTTCTTGGATGTCAATGCTTAATAGAAATGGCAAATTTTGTTATATGGGATTTCATTTAGGCAAATTATGTTAATCTGGTGTCACATCTAGAGCTGATCTGGAGGACTTGTTCTAACATTTACCAAATCATGCTCCAATAATGTCATTTCAAGTAAATCTTGAAGATAGTCTATAGCAAAAGAAATTGCAGTATCACCTAGCTGAGCTTTAATAATTATCTAAGTTTAAAACAGATGATATATACTGAAAACTGAACTGTATGAAAAATCACTCCCTGCTAGCTGTAAGATGGCCTTTTTGGATACCTTCAGTCTCTTAATTTACTGAGTATGAGTATATATTAGTTTCTGGCTATGTATTCTCATTCTAGAAAATGAAATCATAGGTAGAGGCCAGAAATGTCAGTCTATTAAAGAATCTGAGGCAGGCACAAATCTTAATAATCTGTCTGGTCTAGTTTGGCTGTTAAGCTATTCCCAGAAAAGAAAATTTAAAAGTAATATTCGTCTGAGATAGATATTTCTGTCCTTCACTGTAGGTCAAAGATGTACACTGGGTCACTCCGGACAAAGGTACTTTTAAGTCTAATGTAGAAAGACCTGCCAAGCAGTGGCCCTGTGGATTTAGCCCTGAAATGTACATTCAATCCACATAACACACAATGGAAGCTGAAGACTTAGCCGGGGGTTTACTTCCAATGTTGATAAAGAAAGTATCCAAATAAACACCACATTTATTGATCTAGCTGGTTTTCGCATATCAAACAGCATATGTGTTTCAAAAATATTTAGCAGTTCCTCAACTGAGTTTTTGTGAAGTTGAATTCAAATCTGGGTGTAAAACTTGCAAAAAAAAATAACGTGTTATCTGGAACAGCAATGTCTGTTCCTTTTGATTTAGCTTTGTTTTCTATTAGTGGGAAAGAAATCCATTCCTCAAATGCAAATTCCAAATTTAGCTCTGGTATTATTTCACACTGTCCTTTTTGGCTTTATTTGAGTTTATCCTTTCTAGGGATTTCCTTTAAAAAGGCAGAAGAGTGAAGATCTATTATTTTTGACATTTTGGTCAATAAGCAATCCATTATAAATGTTCTTTAAGGCTAAAGCCATTAGTCCAGAACAGGTAACAAAGTTTTGGCTAACTAAATGAAACCCATTACTACAGGATATATGAAATGAGATTGGGGAAGTGCCAAGAGAGGGTTTAAAGATGCTTTAAAACTAGCTTTTTCCCTTTTCCTGTTTTTGGCTCACTCAGTACAAAGGGCTGCATGATGTGGGGGGGTAGCTCAATTTTTATAAATTGTCAGCTACAACGACAGCTTTCTGGTGGCCTATAAATCTACATGCTTTAAAAAAAGTCTTTCCAGTCATTTTAATTTGTCTGGAAAGTTACTACGATTCTGAAACCCTCCATGAATACACTGCAAAACCCAGGTGTAATCACCATCATTTAGAAACTGCTAATTATTTTCGCCTTTAGAACAAAATGAAATTCAAATGTGACCAAAAATACAGGCAGACACAAAGGCAACCAAGCTTTTGTGCATGTAGTGCGTACATAGCATGAGTATACGAAAAGTGAGGAAAAGAATTATCGGCTCATTTTGATCCCTGCTGTTCCTGGAGACATTTCCCTGGTTCCTGAGATGATGATAACATCACTTAGGGCACCAGGATCTTGCTTCTTGTTCCTCACAGCTCTACAACCCTGGGTGAGAAAATCACTTTCACCTCCTTCCCAGAACATCTTACTTGACCGCGCCCACTACTATCACACCCCTGCCAATTTACACAAGGAATTGTGCCTGCTCCATTGCAAGGGGCTGTTGAGCAGGCCACGTCCAGGCAGGCTGAGGGAAGGAGGCTGCAGGACCTGGCTGCAGCCTCTGGTGACCACATCCCCCCTTCCGGCTCACCAAAGAGAACTGGGCTTGGGGCAGGTTCGCTGTGCTTTGAGTCTGTGTTCCACAGCCCTGAAACTCTTGGGCAACATTATACCTTTTCTTCACTGCTGATGTTTCGGGTGGAAGTTCTCCAGGTGATAGAGGGAATGGGGTCTCCTGAGGCTTCACAGGTGAGAGTGACCTGCTCCTCCAGCTCCATGGCAGTCTGATTTTCTACATATGTGATTTTGGGTTTTGCTGAAAAGACAAAACATTTTTATGTTTATCTGATTACTATTTAGCTTTCTGGGTTTAAGTGATGCCATACACCCATTCGACAAAGGTTATCTATTTACTAAGTGCAAGGCCCTAGTTTAGGTGTTGTAGGAGACCCAGAATTGAACCCCAGGAGGTTCAGTGAAGTAGGCCTAGGTAACCCAGAAACCATAGCAGCAAAAATACATCTACAGAGTAAGAGTGTAAGAGCATTGGATGTAGGAGGCATGACACAAAGGAAGAGTGCTGCTTTGGTCTGAGCCTTCTCAAGGAGGCAGCTTTGGAGCAAGGCCATGAAACCTTCAGCAAATGCAACTCTGTGATGGAGACAGAATCGTTCTTTGCTATTAAAAGTAAAGAAGCAAGGGCATGTAAAGAAGGTCAGGAAGACAGCAGGGTAGCATGGTGTGAATTTTATCCACTGGCTGGTGGAGGCCCATGGATGGACGGTGTTTAATCAAAGCAATGGAATAATCGTTTGTATTTCAAGAAGGTTAATCTAGGAAAAACTCAAGATGATTTACAATGGAGAAAACCTTGAGGTAGGGAAACCAATTAGGAAGCTCTGGTAATGACCCAGATGTCAGCTAATACTGAGTCCTGGATGAGGTAGTTTTGGAGGGAACAGAGCAAAGGGCACCTTTGAGAGAAGTGGGAAGAGGAAAGAGGGATCAGAGAATGTGGAAATGAGAGAGGGCAAGTAGGCATGGAAAGAAGAAATAAGAAGGAGCCCAAATGGTTCATATCCTTAATGGCTAGAAATATGGTGTTAAAATTAACTCAAGTGAGGAAATCAGGGGAGTAACTGGTTGGGGCTGTGGGGTGGGCTGAGAATGGAAAGAAGAGGAGTTGAGATGAGTTCATTTTCCAAATGTTTTGGGTAATGCAAGAAACACAAGCATTCCAAAGCTGAGTTAAATGTTAAAACATTAGAGAAAATTGAATTTTCCCAATTGAAAACAATTATACTCTGAAATTGCTGAACCTTCCGTAGAAAGGATAACACTGCACAAATGTAACTTATTTCACTAATAGAGAAAAAAAGTCCAGGCTAGAGAGATAACAACAACAACAAAAACCAGAAGCATGGATAATTTTTGAAATAACTGTATTTCCTTTATATTCAAATTCATATACAAACCACAAGTAAGCTAATAAACTACTGCCTGTGTACATAGCCTCCCTGTTGAGGTCTTTGATGTTGCTTTAATAAATAGAAAACAACGACAGGGCTATATTTTTGATAGCATATGTCTGCTTCTATATAAAATCACCTACATATTTTAAATATTCTCCTAAAGTTAATCAGCACTAACAGCCCGCTCAGCAACTCCTTTCTTAATGGTGGGCACATAGGTACATCCTAATCCACTGTGGCCAAATGAGACCAAGTTTGAGCTGATGAATCCATGTGAATGTAGTTTTCTTGTAGGAAGGCTTCATGTCTAACTTGATAAATACAACTTTTCAGGTTGTAACTTGTATTGGATGGAGGAAGTGCCAAATCCTGTTGAATAGGAAATTTTAGAGGGTAAAATAAAATAAAGGTAATATCAAATAAATATAAAAAATAAAGAGGTAGATAACCATAACAGTTGAATCTCTGTTGTCAAAATCACAGGATAAAAAGTAAAAGAAAAAACAAAATGAAACACAACTTTTCACTAAACTGAACAGTTGTTTTGAGGTCTGCAGACAATCTCAGAATGCTTGAATTTCTGGCCTCTGGAAACTTAGATTCTGAGATGTAGACAGGGTTTGCTGACCTTCTCCTGACCCAAAGCACCTTGCTCTGGCAGCAAAAGGTTAACCGAGGATAGACAAAGGTGAGACGACATCTTAATATTTGGACTTAGTGGCTCAATTTCCCAGGTGGTTATAAAGAGTGCATTGTACGAGTCCTTAGAAAAAGGTGAACTATACTTTTATCAAAATCATTATTAACAAAGGCTAATTTTGTGCTATTGGAAAAAAGGCAAGTTCCCACTGATGACTTAATCCTCTCCCACTCCAGAAGCAATATTATCGTCCACATTAACTGAAGATTAGAATATCGTTTGAATCATTTCTCCATTTTTTGGCTAAGATCAAGTGTAGAATATCGTTGGAGAAAGATGGGTGTGCTCTAAATAATTATGCTGGGACAAAGGGACAAATAGAGACAGATGCAGGGTCATGGTATGAATACAAGGTTTCCTTCTCTGCATTCCACACTGAGAGGTGTCTCTCCAGGTTTTATCTTCTAATGGGTCCTTGCTCCATTTTCAGTAGCCTCTGTTGTGGGCCCTTGGCTTCTGGATCCCTCTCCTATTGTTCACCTGCCTTCATGGGCCTCTGTGCCTCCGACCTTCTCATTGCGTTTCTCCTCTAGAACCTCCAGTGAATACTGCCATCCTACCAGCTTTACAAGCATGTCCATAGCTCTGCCGTCTGCCACCAAGAGCCAGCCTTGTCCAGGAACTGGCAGCCCTGGCCCAAGGAGAGCCAGGGTGCCCTTGCTTGACTGAACAGAGAAGTTGGGCAGACGTGACCATGTACACCTTCCTCCAGGGCTGGCTGGTCCTTTCTGTCACCTGCATGGGCTACTTTACTCTAAGGGGTCAGCTAAGTGAGGCTTCTGCACCGGCAGTCTTTCCTCAGCCCATGGCAGTAATGAGACCTCAAGAGAATTAGCACAAGCATAATAATCTGCAGAGACAAAAATACTTCCGAAGGGCCCATGGGGAGATGAGCAATGGAAATTCACCGCCAATTTTAAAGGAAGCTACAATGCAATTAGTTAGTAAAGGAGCTTTCTAGCTGGTAACTAGGGCAATACATGCTAGAATAGGTCCTTAGGAAAAACCGCTGCCACTAGGCAGGATTGCTACAGTCTCTAATTAATTATGTCTTTTACATACTAATTGCCATCCCCTCTCAAAGCCTCAAGAGTTGTGAGGTCTTCCTTACTCTCTAAACTACAGGTTTCTTTCCTTTGCCACCACACTGGACTATGCTACTGTTGGGGAACCTGCTTACTTGTCCCCAAAGATGGCCCATAGCTGGCCCCCCTCATCTCATTGCCTGGCCCCATACTAGTCTCTTCAACCAGTAGGGCAGGCAAAGAGAAGAGAAAGAAGGCAAAAAGGAGATGGAGAGAAGGTGTACACAAGGCAACAATTATTTCAAAGAGTTTGTAGGAACTGTCTTGGGAATGCTACAGAGGATTCTCATTCTGGATTCAACACAGTCCCTGCAAATCTCGCATTTCCTCACCTGCCTCACCAGAAGCCCAGCTACCTCTCCTCTGGTTGTTCCACTATGCTGCCTAGTGTACACTGCCCCAGCTGCAGTCTTGGGTCACTACAGGTTAAGTGAGTGAGTGTGTGTGCGTATGTGTGTGTCTGTATGTGTGTGTGTGTGCGTGATGCAGAAGGCTGTATGCACTGAGGGTGGAGGATGGGAAGGCAAGTCCTATCTTGCCTGCTTCCCCATCCTACTCTCCTGGCTTCATTACTCTGACTGCAGGCCTTCATTGTTCTCTTCATTCTACCCTGGACCCACATGCGCCTCACCACTCGCTCTTCCTGTCTAAGGCAGCCACATTAGAGCTGAGCATGCTGCACAAAGAATCTACAAGAAGCGTGGTAATAAACTGAAGGCACACTGGTTCCTGTGTCACTAGCTATTGCCTAGCAACTCAGATCCACTGTGTGCATGACGCAGTACTACAGAATGGTAGCCACCACTGTTAGCTCAGGGAATGGATTTAGAAGCCAACTGCCTAGGTTTGAATCCTGGTTCCTTGGGAAAGGCACCTAATTTCTGCACTCATTTGTGAAACTGGGATAATAATTAAATCTACTTCATAGGATTGTGATGAAGATTAAAAGAGCTAATTTACAGATAGTACTGTACAGTGCTTGGCACAGTGTAAGTGCTAGTTTGTGTTGAGTATTATTATTATACTGTATGGGGTTAATGTCTAAAAGAATTTCCTAAAGACAAGCAACGATAAGAGAATTCCAGCCTCATCCCCGTGCTGTGTAAGTTATAGTTTGAGTCACAGGGAACTTTGATTCACGAGGGACTGAAGGGCAGCCCTTCATTTACAGGATTCGAATGCTAATGCCTACTGTTCCAGGTACTGTCCCAGGTGCTGGGGCCAAATCTGTGAGCCAAACAGTCTGTCTGGTGCACAAGCAGCTCACATGCAACACAGCATGTGCTTTTCCAGCCTCTGCCCTGTGCACTTCCTGCCTGGAATGCTTTTCCAGCCCTTCTTCATCTGTAATTTCCACTTATAAAACAGTACATTGTTTCCATGACTTCTTTAATCTATGTCACACAGGACCAGAGATCTTTTCTTATAAAACACTGCCAACTTATTATGAAGTCATTGTAAGGAGCTGTCAATTAAAATTTCCGTAGTGGGCATCTACACTAGTCTGTGAACCTACTGATGAGACCAGAGTCCGTATAAGTCATCTGTTAACTTGGTAATGACTGGGTCCATAGTAGGCTCTTAAATATCCTTGACTGACAGTATCTGTTATTATCAGAATTCTTACAGGTTTATCTTCTTCTGTTTCTCAGAGTCAAAGGGGATCTAGGGATGGAGGAGAGTGACGGGTAGAAAGAAGAAGAGGAAGTAAAAAGGGTTAAGATGTGATGTATATGTACTAAGTCCCCACAGTGAATGTATTCCTTATCGCAAACATGTACTAATAGAAAAAAAAAAAGATTTAAAAATATTCTACTCACACCTGTAGCCCCTCTGTCCTGTATCACTGATAATAAATATTTGTTAAATGGAGGAAAAGAATTAATGAATTAATCTGTCATTTTCTATAATATGGAAGAATTTACTCAGAGTGATTGGGGAGATTAGTGTGAAGTCTACCAAGGATGTTTTTCATGAAGTTTAGCTTTCATTCTCAAGTACACCCGGTTGTCTCAAACTGATAACCTATCTCTGAATCCAGTTGTCATCAAGGAATAAATAAGATTTATCTGTGATTAGCAGGGCCATTTGTATACACACACTTGATTTTCAACTGCATGTTTACGCACAGCCCTGATTGGGCTAAAAAAGTTGGTCCCACGGATGGTTCCCAGGTGCACATTCGGACTACCTGGGAGGGGCGTGCCCAGAGCCGCCCTCAGACTCTATACTCGAACTGTACCATCTACAATGCATCAGCTTATCTGCGCTTTTTAAATAGATAAGCAGAGAGAGCTGAGAGCCACAAGGGTAAACAGTTCTCTGCAACAAATTCCATTTTCAAGGTCACGTCAAAATGCCTTTCAGTTCGGAAATGAATGGAAGTTTAGTTTGCTGAGGTTATGATGACATGGTGAGTAGCGATGTGGGGACTCTTCATGACTATCTATGACAGTTTCACATAGGCCAGTGAAGGAAACCAAAAAGGTGAGGCAGCCAGTTGGTTGGTCACTGATATTTATCCAGGGCCTGTTATGAGTCGGGTGCTGTTTACAGTGCCAGGAAGAAAGCAATGTGTAAGCCAGGATTCTGACATCCTGGAGTTTATATGTTAGTGGACATAGGAAATAAACAATCCCCCACACATGTATGCTAATGAAATTAATTCAAGTACTGGTAAGTGCATGAAGAAGATGCAGTAAGAGTATTGGAAGAGATGCACAGAGGTAAGGGTGGGTAAGAATGATGATGGGGAAACTATGTTACCCAGGGCAGTAAAGGCAGGATGCATGGAGGAGGGTTCGCGTTGATGTCTGAATGGCAATAAGAAGAAGGTAGCTCAGAGCTGATCTCAAGGAGTGATATTCTAAGCAAAAGAACATTAAGTGCAATGTCCCTGAGATAAGGAACAAGTTTGGTGTGTTCGAGGACCCCAAAGAAATGTGACTGTTTGGAGACCTTCCAGTGTGGACCGAAGGGAAGGGAAGATGAGGCTGGAGACAGAGGCAGCAGCCAGCACATATTTGGTCCATGGCAGGAGGACTGGATTTTATTCTGGTTGTGACAGGATTTTGTAAAAAGAAGTGGGCTTTAGGGCATTCTGGCTACTGGGAGTAGAAGGGACTGAAGAGGACCAAGGGAGGGGAGAGGCAGGGAGACCAGCTAGGAAACTTCCACTGTGGAGGTGAGCTTGAGGTGGCTTGGACTGGGGCTGAGGTGGTGCAGCTGGTAAGAAATGGTTACTTTGGGATATATTCCAGGTAGAGTGGACAGTCTTTCTGATGGATTCCGTGTGCAGGGTAAGAGGAACCCCGCTGCCCTTACCAAAGACCTTGAGGTGGATGGAGGCGTCCTGCTCGCCAGCCTTGTTCTCAGCAATGCAGACATACTCGGCCTCGTCATTCTTCTCCACTTTCCTGATGGTCAGCTCGGAACTGTCATCACTGAAGATATACTTCTCATCGTCTTCCTCATTCTCTATCGGTTCCCCATCTCTACAGGGAGCAGAAATACAAAAGACTATGATTTTGATCCCAGAGTGAAAATGTTTAATTTTAATCAGTTGCCACAAAATGTAGACTAAGCCAATGGGAATACTTAGTCTTCACAAAAAGGGAAGACACCAAGTTGTACTCCTACATACACCTTTTATTTCTCTACCCACTCCTCTGACGCTGTCCAAGTGTTGTAAACTGCGCTCACAAGGTTGAGGTCCCCCAGGTCACCTTTTCTGGACCTGTCCCCACAAGACTGAAAATGAAAGAATAATCCAGTGCATAAGGCAAGGGAGCCTTACGGAAAAGAATTCATTCTTCATATGCGGTTGATATTTGCAAGAAGCCCACACCCATGCCACTGAAATGCCAGCATGGAGAAAGCCCTATGATGCCCCCTTCTTCTCTAGCCCATGATACAAGGCACCAGCTAGTTTCTTACTTTGTCCAGCTCATGGTGGGTTCTGGGAAGCCTTCTGCATCACACACCAGGGTGACAGACTGGCCCAGGTTGGCGGTGGCATTCACAATGCTCTGCCTGGCCTGGACAGTGGGTGGCACTGAAGGAAACAAAGATGTCAAGGGTCATGGTGAAAACTTGGGAGAATACAAGAGCCTGGAGAAGAGACACTCAAAGTTCCCCAGGTCAGGGAGTTTCATGTGGGGGTCATGGGTCATGGATGGCTGTAGAGTTGGTGGAAGGGACCTAAATTCATTTGTGCAGTAAATAATTAATGTAAACTGCAGAAACAATTTGCCCACAAACATGCATTATTGTTTCTCAAGAGTTTAGAAGCTACAGTGTTACATTTTATTCATGTTAAAATGGTAGTCAATTTATAGTAGCTATTTGTCATTATATATTTTCTCAATCAATGCACACTAAATAATTACCAGTGTTGGTCAAACTTGATGGTAAAAGGGGGCTCTCGATACTGGAAAAAACTGGAAATTACTATTCCTGATGGTTATAAGGTTAACACCATTTTGAAATGAGCCAGCTCACCAGAGTGACATTTCTGTAGAATCATCATAAACAACCTTGTGCACAAACTGTTTTTACCAAAGGAACGAGAGGGAGAGAGTTTGGCAAAAAATACATATCAATGGCCAAAACAATTCAAACACCATTTACTTATTTTCTTAGTACTGACATTAGAATTTCCTGTAAACATCTTGTAAATGTCAGATCGATTCTAGGGGTGTGTTTATTTGACACTGCAAATTAAGATTAATAAGCTTATGGACGATAATTCTGACTATTCTGAGACCTGAATTGATTGTAATATTTTCTCTGCCCACTGAACCAAGGGTACCAATTTCACAATTATGGTAACATCAAGGACAATGAGGATGAATAAGAACGTATTAGTAAGGATGGTGAAAATTTCTAGTGCTGCAAGATAACGAAGGACATTTAATAACTTCACTAAAAGCCCTCATAGTTGAGGAGAGATCTGAAAAACAAGTATATTAAAAATGGAAAAAAAACAGTAAGAAAAAAACCTTCCAGAGGTTATGGTGGGGAAAGGATTCAGCTGCGATTATGTACAAATCAAGACAGAATTTATTATACAGTCCAAAGAGGAAGCTAAAGAAAACGACTGGAGGGAATCAAGGCTGTAGCAAAGGAGAGAACAGGAAGAACAGATCTCCTCACCATTCACAACAACCTGAATGTCCTTGAAGTTGATCTCCCCCCGTGCCAGGATTCTGCCCTCACAGCGGTAAGTGCCCTCATCTGTTTTCTTGATGCCTCGGATCTGCAGGTAGTTGTTGGACAGGACTATGAATCGGACTAGAAGAGACAAGAGGCAGGTTCATCCAAGGATCAGTCAGAGAACTCTGGAATCTGCAGGCAGGTAGCTGAGCCTCTTTCCTATTTCCTAATATTAGTCTTGTAGGGTGAGGCTTTAGAGTGAAATAGGAAAATGTGTCCCTGGCTCTGAAATACAGCCAAGAGCACAGTTCCCCAGAAATCTCTCTTTTGCTTTGGAGAGAAGATCAGGTGTCTCAATCCAATATATGAATACACACACACACACACACACACACACACACACACACACTGAGGAGCTGGAAACTGCATATGGATACTGGGGCACCTGAATCTGGGTTTGGACTTTGGACTGGAGCGCCTCAGGGGCTGGGAGAAGTGGAAACCTAGGAAACTTGATAGCCCATGGGAAAAGGCATTGACTAAGAAATTCAGTTCTCACCATCTTTTTTCAGGATGACATCTCGGCCTTTGTGTTTCCAGATGATGGTTGGGGGGAGAGAGCTGACCACGTCACATACAATCACGGCATCTTCCCCCTCCTTGAATTCCTGCGGGGTTGGTGCATTCTTGAACATGAGCTTTTCTGGAAAATGAGCAGGAGAAGTGTGAGGAAAATAGTGGGTTTCCCCACAAGATCACTTCTTGCTAGAGCCGTGCTGCCTGGACTTGAGTTGCAGGCAAACCTCCACCCATATATATAGTTCCTTGCCATGTGCAATGATGTGAATGAGGCACAATGTATAGGCACACGCCTTTTCTACATCTCTTCTAATGATACTAGAACTCATCAGTCCTTTCTTGGTCTCCCACTCTGATCCCTATCCCAACTCCGCCCCAACTTTTCTACAGCAGAGAATTCTGAAGAGCAGAAGGAGAGCATGCATAATGGCAATAAATACTGCGACAATCAATACTGCGCCATTAGCTGTCACCCACCACGACTGTGGCCGACAGGGCAGACCAGACACAAAATAACAAGGTAATGAGATGCCACCTCTACATGGGATTTCAGCAGAAATAGAACTACCTGCTGTGAGCATCACACGGTGTTCAGGTAATCATCCCCACCCCACAGGGTCTTTGGACTCCATTACCAGTGGGGGAAGTAAAATAAGGAGAAGCCTGAATTCTGTACCTGTCAGTTAACACTTGGGGAGGGCAAAGAGGGACTCCTAACAGCCCTCTGGAAACTGGATAATTTGAATTTGAAGAATGAAGGCCAGTCGGGAACAGCTGTGACCAGTAGGAATCAGGATTGTGAGTTCTGGGTTGGCCAAAGACCATTTGAGCTCTGAGTTCTATACTAGAACTCTGAGTGATGTCAGAAGACTTCAGAGGGAGAGAAAAAGCAAGCTGTAGACCCTCACTGACCCCTTGAATGCCATCTCACCTTTTCTACTACCCACCCATGTATCTGGCTGATAAAGGAAAGGACAGAGAATACGGAAGAGTCTCTTACGGAAGATCTTCACGTTGACAGTGGCCTCAGACTCACTGCCGTCCTCGCCAGTGACCACGCACTTGTAAATGCCAGCATCATCGATGTCAGCATTGTAGATCGTGAGTGTGGAGGAAGAGTCGTCATTCCACACCACCGAAATCCGCTGCTGGTTTGGGCTGAGCTTTTCTCCATTGGGGGAGAACCAGGAGATGTCCTTGTCTTTGGCATCTCCTGCTACTAAAGATGAAGAGATTACTTTCAAACCACTGAAACTGAAAAGACAAAGTGCCTTCCAGAGTGATAGTGGCTACTCAGTAAGCATGACTGAACAACCGGTCAATCAAGGCTGGACTGTGAGGGTGGGCTGTCTCACGGCCCTCCTCTGGCTTGTGTTTAATTATTATGTACATAATACCTCCTAGAGCATTTGGAAGGAACTCAACAACCACTTGAGCTCATTTCCCTTAGTGAGGGAAGAGAAATTTGTTAAGGACCCACTATGCGCTGCTCACTAAGCCAGGAACTTAACATCCTTCACAGAATGGGAAATAAAGGCCATTAGTATGTTTTAAGATCTGTGCTCAAGGAAGTAGTTGGTCAGTGCCCAGTGACCAGCTTATTTTTGTGGAGTTAGATAACGATCTCCTGAGCTAGAGACAAAAGCACTGGCTAGTCTAGGAATGCAGATTCCAACCACTTTGATTTCACCATCTACCTGCCCAAACTGCCATGACTTCCAGTTCAGCATGGCTGCCTCCAACAAACAAATTCATCTCATTACATGCTGCAAAGAGGGCAGCCAGCATCACCCCTTCCCCCTTTCCCTGGGCACCTAAGAGGGGCAGGCTGCTGCTGCTGGACAGTACTAGACCTTGGGCTGGAGCAGGCTTAAGGGCTCTGAGATCCCACCCTGCCTCTGCACAGCATCCTTCTCAGCCTGTAACACCCAGCTCTGCGCAGATGCTTAGTACGGAAATGAAGCAGTCTTCCTTTCAGCGCCCATCATGTTTTCAATAAATATCGCTATTTGCAAGATGTGATGCAGGCTCCATGACTGCATCTCCAGATCATTGAAATTGCTGTAATGAAGGAAAAGCTGGAGTGAATGCATCCATTGGCCACAGCCACCTCATCTGATGCAAATCATGATAGCGGTTAAAGGCCCTTCTCCGCCAAAAGCTGCTTGATAATGTCACAGTTTACACCCAGCTCAGCTTTTTTGAGGTTCTTCCTTGTTGTGAATCCTAGTCATACCATACACAAACTGTAGGCCTAACTGGATGTCTTTTCCTTCCCAGGACATCTCCTAATAATTATCGGAGCTGTGGAAATGGAGCACATTTCCTAAATGGACAACATAGACACCAGGTCTGACCTATCCTAGAGCTCTGTTAGGGGCATATACTGACTTTCACAATAGACCTGGGAAATCCACATCCTTACAACCAGAGAGATACCAGGATTCAATTTACTTTCAGGCAAGTTTTAGATTTTCTAGGTCTAGGAGATTCTAAGAAATGAACTTTAAATGGATCCACTGAAGCATTATTTGTAAGCCAGTGCTATTTTCCAGAACCGTGGGAGTAGACAGTGCAGGAGATCTGAGGTGATACATTGTCTGGAAGTTGTGCTGATTTTCCTAAGAGAACGCTTCTTCCACTGTGAAGCAGAAGTGTCGGTGGCACATGTCACTACATTGGGGCAGCATTGGCAAGGAAGGAAGAGGGTTTGAGAGCTGCCCTGGTATTTGCATGGTCACACTACTGGCCCTGGAGCACAGCAATGCCAGAATTCTAGGTGCCGTCAGCTTGTACTCACGGGCCTCTCTCTGTTCTGCCTGACGTACTTTCAAGGCAGCGGGACAAAGGGCACTTGCCTTGGCATAAGAAGAATTTGGACTCTCCAACGCTGATTTCCCCTTGGCTGGGAACAATATCCACCTGCAGAGAAACTGAAAAAGACAAAGTCCAGTTCAAACATACATTCAAATTTTTGAGATGAAACCCATTGCTTTTATTCAAATTAGGGTCCCCAGCTCACTTTAAGAAAGAGCGAAAGGTGGAGGTTGTTTGGATTTTTTTTTTTTTTTTGTGGGTACCGGGGGGGTCGACCTCAGGACCTCGCATGCCAGTAGGCGCCCGTGCCACTGAGCGATATCACCGGCCCCTTTTTCGTATGTGGGATCCGGGAGTCGAACTCAGGCCCTCGCGCTTGCCGGGCAGGCGCTTAAGCCGCTGAGCCATCTCACCAGCCCAGGTTGTTTGGATTTTGAGAACTAGTCACCACCGAAGTATCTTATGCCATAGCCAGTGGTAGACATGGCGCAGTCCATTCTGGTATGGAACTTCCGGGGCGGCCTCTAACCTAAGCATTTCTGATCCTTGAAAAGGCTCGTGGCTTTGTTCCAAACAGCCACACTCTGGATTCACAGGAACAGAGCAAACAGTCCCTTTTGGCAGTCACTCTGATGTATCCCCATAATTGTGTTCAAATCGGGAAGTCACTTTAGATCTATGCCCAAGAGTCTCCTGTGAATTCCCCATGCCGCCATGCTTTATCACTTGGAGAGCGAGTCAGCATGATATTTGAACTGATTTTGAAGCAGAGGATGCAGACAAATGGCTGCCTTACCTCACAATAACAGGGCTGACGTGCCTGTTTACCTAACAGGAAACAACATCACACATCATCACTCCAATTAGTCAGACATTCTTCGGAAATCCTGCAGTCTGTGCCCTGTGGAATTCCCCATATCCCTGGCTGCTTTCTCTGAATTTTTATTTGAATATCCTTATGTTCGGTCGTTCCAGCACACTGATAAGAAAATACACTGCACCAGATCTCACTGATTCCTGTCTTTAGTCAGCTCCTCGCTTATCTGCTTAGAGGAGATAACAGTTCCTTCTTCATGAAAATATAGTTTTAGGGTAGAAAAAAACTACTTTATTCATTTGAATTCAACCTCCTTTTGTCTGTCCTCCTCCTAAGTAAAGTAAATGTGAAAGCTGAAGGCTAGCAGATATTTGGTTCAATGCACGGAGCGCCTCAAAGCCGATATGAAGGAGGGGCCTGAGCAAAACAGGCTGGGTCATAGAGACTCAGTGAGCCCTTCCTTCCAACAGCCATTTTCTTTTCACAGCAGAATGGAAGGAAAGCTCGTTGCCATGGAGACTGCTTGCAGGCTGGGCTGGGCTGCAGCTCTGTGTGCATTTGATGAAGAGACCACAGTTGTGCTCAGCGGAATACAGGATTAAAGGCCCTGCTTGGGCTGAGAAGGTAGTGCACTAGGGGTACCAGACTGTTGGGGGTGCAGCCTTCCTAACCATCCCACAACAGACAAAGTGGGTCACAGAACACCCCACAGAAGCTGCAGAGAGAGAAATGGATAGTGCTATGAAGCCAGAAACTGAAAAGGGCAGTGGCGAGGGTAAAGGTAGGAAAACGGGTACAGGATAGAGGCTGGGAGAGATCGTCGGGCTCTCCTGTGTGACAGTAAGGTGGGGGAGACTCAGACTTTCCCAAACACTGGACTGGAACAATACTGCAGTTATCTGGGGGTGGTTAGTCCCATCCTTACTCGGTCTGCTGCTGACAATTCATTTGGGCTCAGCATTGAATTCTTAGCTGAGGGCAATGGAAGGTTCCCCCCTTTCCTGACCATAGCCTGTGGCACCAAGGCTGCACTGGAACATCATGCTGGCCAGGGTTGCCATGTCCACAGGTGCCAGGGAGATGGGCTGTGGCTGCTCTCCCCATCATGCCTCTCCAGATGGAGTCGGGTGCCACTCAGTTCTACGCTGCAAGCTCCAGAGGTCTCATATTACCCTGCCTTGCCTCCTCACTTTCCAGATGAGGGGACGTGTGCCAACCTCCCTAGAGACATTTCTAGTTAGAGCCCAGGCCTCCTGGCTCCAGTTAAGGGTGCTCTGAGCAATGCAGTGCTGAATCTGTGCAGGGGGGGACGTTCCTATTCAGTATAACAAACAATCTGAGTAACAGCCCGCAGCATCACCATTCCTTAAGCAGCAGAGCAAGCCTTACTGGTGTCCATGTGGCCCTGTGATATTTTGGAGGAGCCTGGGGCTTTACAGAGGAGCTGTGCGCTAGGGTCTCTTCTCTCGCTTTTTGTGGCTCATATCCCACAGGAACAAAGGGCCTATGAAGCCCAGAAGCTGTGCTTGCGCCATCCCTCACCTTAGTAATGGTCTTTTCTGAAGTTTACGGGGCATTCTTTGGAGAATTAGAGGCATATTTCTGCCTGGAAAGTTCACCGGCCCATATGCTGAGCATTAGCAGCCAGCTTCAACATATGGATCCTGTTACTCTGGTAGAGCCCTCACTGCTTTGAGAGGGATATTCTTATCCTCAGTGAAAAAAAAACAGCCTTCTTCTTTTTTTGTAAAACTCTTTTTCAAAAAGAACATGACTCTCAAGGGGCAGCCAGGCTGAAGAGTTTTCATACCCAAATGTGGCCAGGAACTATCTCTGGGCCGTGGAGAGAAATGAGAAATGAGAATTTCAAAGGAATTCCCAGCTTAACGGGATCCCACGCACACATTTATCACCACATAAGTTTTAAAAAGAAGAGGTCTTCCACGGAGACTCCTGGCCTTTTGCACACATGGAAAAGATAGTGATTTCTCCCTCAAAACACTAGACGAGGTTGGGCCAGAGGAACCCCAGGTGCTTTGCAAATCAGTGCCTGGATGTTTTAACTCTAGCACAATGGCTGATTATTTTTCTGCAAATGTTGAACCTTAAAATGTTAAGCCTTAATAATGGTAAGTGGAAATCCTGCTCCAAACTTAAAACATCCCTTCATGTTTTGCTTCTTGCTTCCATTTCTCTAGTACCATTTTCATTGTTTCCAATAACAATGCCTACCTCAAGTTTTATCTTTCTCTAGTTGCACATGTAAGTGAAATTGTCTAGCTATGTAAAACACACGCCTTTAAAAACTTATGAGAACATTTCTCCCAAATAAAGTACAGTATCTCATCTCTTGCTTTCCATCAACCTTCTCTGCATAAACACTGTCATCTTAGTTGCATCCAAAGAAGCAGGATTACGACCCAGGTGTTTGGACCTGGGTGGGTCCCAGGGATAGGGCAGGCATCATCCAGGGATTTCCAAGTCCTGCAATTGCAGACAGTTCACTCTCTGTGGTTTACAAAACACATTTCATTGTTGCACTTGAATGCACAACCGTTTTGAGAGGTAGGAAAGCTGATAATACTGTTTTCATTTTGCATAAAGGGAAAACAAGGCTCAGAGAAATGAAATTACTTGCTGAGCTTTACTCAGCTAATGAGCAACAAAGCCAAGAATGAAAATCATCTAATCCAAGACTCCAGCTCTTTCCCCTACATGCCTCTACTACTACCAACCTTTTTCCAGCCTCCAAACGGTTTACAATAACCTATTAGTTACCATCTGCTCTCTTTCCAAATCATGGGGTAGAAAGAGTGGAGTATTTGTACAAAAAAAGTCTGCAAATTAAGTTGTTGCCATCTTTTCTCTCTTGGCTAAATGTAACTGTTCTCTTTGCCCACAAATAGTGATAGCATTATAACTCCATTTAACAGATGGGGAAATGAAGACTCAAGACCTTCAGTAATGGGCAAGATTTCAAACCCAGGTCGAATGGAATTCAAAGCTCTAGGCTTTTCTTCAACACTATTCTAACCTTTGCGAAGAGACAGGAAAAAGATTCTGTCGTTTGAGAACTGAATGATCTCTCTCTCCATCTCACTTTAAAAAGTAAAATAACCCTGTGGGAGACTGATAGGTTTTAAAATGTGTTTTCAATTTAAATGTGTGTTTTTTTAAATTGATGAATATTCTGAAAGAAATGCCGACTCTTTTCAGCACACAGCTTCAGGTGTAGATAGAAGTTTTATAACTCCCAACTCCCTAGCAGAAGTAGGCTATAAAGTCTTAGTTGCTGAAGAAAAGTGAATTAAAATTGTAGTTCATAAAGGATGCCAAGGTACTTATCAGAAGAGGTGGCACTCTTGTTAAGGCAAAGCAACTGAGAAGAATTATTCTGATTTCCAAAAGGAGTTCATAGATTGGACTTAAATCAGCAACTTCTTGTAGCAGTTTAATTTTACTGGCTTCTTTTCAGATTCTAATGTGATCAAGGAGTTAGGAGCCGAGAGCAGAAAGTGAACCGAGGTCTCTCCCGTGGCTCCCTGGAAACACATTCACATTACGAGATTATGAAGATGTTGGTTGCTGAGGAAGATAAACAGCAGATGTGCAGATACAGCCACACCTGGAAAGGTGCCCTGGTCACCAATGCAAGAATGGGTAAACTACGCCGGACAGACTGGTCTTCAATGACCCCGCGTGAGATAAGGAATTCTCTAGTACCTATGGCAATGGACTTTTGAACAAGGCATCAAATTATAGCCTTATGTTTATTTTGGCTACTGTTTTACACAACCACTTGAGCGGAGAGTTGTCTTTTTTTTTTTTAAACATGCGGGTACCGGGAGTCGAACTCAGGATCTTGCGCTTGCCAGGCAGGCGCTTATGCCGTTGAGCTGTATCTCTGGCCCTGTCCTTTTCTTTTTCAAAGTATAACTGAGTGTTAAAATCTCTTTCATTTTTCCACACCTGTGGGAAATCCAGCTGTGCAGAGTAGGATAAGAACTGAAGCACCCCCTCTTACCTGGGACTCTTTCCTCTCATGATTAGCAAAGCACTTGGGGGAAAATAAAAGGCCTCTTCATTGCTAAACCTACCAGACTCAACGAAAGTAAAACAGAATCGTATGTGGTTAAGGGTACAGCACTCTGGGCCCAACTGCTTCATTTTTAATCTCAGCTTCACAATGCATTAGCTGTGTGATTTTATTCAAGTTATTTAACCTCTCAGGCCCTCCCATGCAAAACAGTGCTTTGGGTAGAATAAATGAATTAGGGCCGGTGAGATGGCTCAGCGGCGTAAGCGCCTGCCTTGCAAGCGCGAAGGCCCAAGTTTGACTCCCGGAACCCACATACGAAAAAGGGGCCGGTGATATCGCTCAGCGGCATGGGCGCCTGTTGGCGTGCGAGGTCCTGAGGTCGTTCCCCCGGTACCCACAAAAAAAAAAAAAAAAAAGAAAAAAAGAATAAATGAATTAATGTATGCAAAGCATATAAGTACTTCATACCTGTTGTGTATTTTAACCCTAAACTAGAGCAACAACCCTTCCCAAAGAAATTATTTGAGCTGGGGCCAGGTATATAGCTCAGCGGCACAGCGCCTGCTTGGCAAGCGCAAGATCCTGAGTTAGATTCCTGATACCCAAAAAAAAAAAAAAAGGGCCAGTGAGATGGCTCAGCGGCATAAGCGCCTGCCTGGCAAGCGCAAGGGCCTGAGTTCGACTCCCGAACCCACATACAAGAAAAGGGCCGGTGATATCGCTCAGTGGCACGGGCGCCTGCTGGCACGCGAGGTCCTGAGGTCGACCCCCGGTACCCACAAAAAAAAAAAAAAGAAGAAAGAAAGAAAAGAAAAAGAAATTATTTGAGCTACTGTTTCTGAGGGAAGTAATGTTTTTCTTTATGGTTTAAAATAAAGTAACTTTTCCAAATGAGCCAATCTGTGATCCAGTGGCCTGTTTCTACTCTACACTGATGTACGATATTTTACGGTAGGTCAGAGCTTTACTAATAGAAAATAATGAATCCAATCAGAGCCCCCTCCCCACCAAATAATGACAGAACTAATGAGAATGATAGTGCTCTAGACAAGTCACTTCATCTTGGCTTTAGTATTCTTCTGTATATTTTAAAATCATAGCATATGTGATAATAACATATTACATAGAATGTGGAGAATTCTGAAGCCATATTCACCTTGGGTACCTCCCCTCATCACTCTTTTTGGAGGAATTACAGGATCTAAGGAGGTTAAAGGGAATTTTCACCAGGACTACTTGTTGCATGGCTTTGTACATGGAACGATGCCCTCATGTGGTTGGACCATCACAAGAATTGAGTGGTCCCAAGAAGATTGTGGTTGAGGACTCAGGATATGGAGTCAGGCAGGAGACCCAGGTCTAAATTCCAGCTCTGACACTTAGTTACTGAACTATCAGGTGAATCTCAGTGCCTGTATTGCCCACATGTAAATGGATATAATGAACAAGAAGGATATTAAACGGTGAAAAAGGTAATGTATGTAGTGTGAAACATAAAGTCAAGTTGTTTTTTTTTAAAAATGACAGTACCAGTAGCACTTTGAACACACACACACACACACACACACACACACCTCAAACAAATAAAATCCCCAATAATGCGTTTAACAGCAGGAATGAGATAGTAGAAAATTCTGGATTCAACCTATCCAAAATCTATTAAGGTTTATGTGTTTGTATGTGTGTGTGTATTTACACTTGTGTATAGGTACATATATGGCTGCTAAGAGCTTATATAAATTTGTATATGTGTATTAATAGAATGGTACAACTTGATATTGTTGTAAGAAATAGCTGTATATATGTAAACTTATCTCATTTGTGGACAGAAAGATGAATAAATTATTAGAAAAGACAGAGGGGTCTCCTCCATACTTGACATGTGAGTACTACAGTTCTGGTTTACTATTGATAGCAGTTGTGCAGAGGAAGAAATTGAGGTAAACTGTTTAACTTGCAAATCCTAACCCCAAAGCTAGACGTACTCTTAAAGGGACTCTAAAATAAATGTTTTACAGATTTTGGCTTCCCATTCTGCCTAATGATGGCAACACGGCAGAACATATTCTAATCGCCACTGGATGCAGCCTCGTTGCCTAGAGCAGGAAAATCATCTAGAAGTCATACTTAGGGCCTCCAATCCTTTAGCTAGGCTAACTGTGGTCTCATCTATAGGAAATCTGGCTAGGCATGGTGGCACACACCTGTAATCCCAGCTACTTGATAGGTTAGGGCAGGGGGATCACAGCAAGTTCAAGGTCAGCGTGGGCTACACAGTGAGTTCAAGGGCAGCCTGAATTATATAGTGAAATCCTGTCTTGAAAAAATGATAACAAACGTAGAAGAGATTGGGGTTGTGGCTCAGTGATACAGTGCTTGCCTAGTATGTGCAGACCCCTGGGTTCACCTTGACGGGGAGAGGCAGAGACAGCTGGAGGTGACATTGGCCCCTGAGGCCTTGCCAGGCAGCTTTTGGGACAGGTGTCCTCTTGGCACAGAACCAGCTTACTTGTTTTAAGACTGCCTCACAAAGGAAGAAGAAACATTCAAGATTTTGCTGATTTTGTTTTTGCCAAGACAGCACAAAGTCAGAAGTGTCTCTGCGGAGCCTCAGAAGGGCCAGCTTCTAGGCCAAGACTGAAATCTTCTTCGAGTGGGCACTTATTTAGTCGCCTATAGTCTACAAGAGGTGAAGGCAGGAGTGTGCTGCAGTCCCTCAGCCCGAAGGGCACAAAGCTGACTGTGACTGTGTGCCAAGAGGCTATAAACTGGTCTGTTGATAACATGGCTTCTCCGTCTTCTGCTACATCAGTTCGTGGCCAGGACACACACTGCCATTTAGTAACAAAGAAGGCTGGGACTGGAAAGGACCTGATGCACCTCCAATCCCTTCATTTTACCCACAGAAGTGCTAGAAGTTGAAATCTAGATCCCCACAGCACAGTTTGGAAGCCTTGGAGTTGGTCTTAATGTTGAGTCCTAATCTGGGGTTGCTTCTTGCTTCTGGGTTTCGTTTTCTTTCTGTATTTTCAGTGGTGAGTTCTGCTTTCTCTTTGTTGGGCTTGCCCTACTCTCACCTCCATCCCAAAAAAGCAAGTGTCATCAAGAGGACAGAATCACTCTATCAAGCTCAGATAAACAAGCTAGGCAAATGGTGTGTGCTTTCAAGACCCGCGGCAAGGTCTTGACACTGTTCGGAGTGTAGCACCAAGGACACTTTTTAACCAAAGATCAGGCTCCTTGTTCCCTTTTCAGGTCACCTTTGCTGTTATCACTTTTCCAGGAAGACCCTGATGGTGGGCTGGCACTCTGCCTGAAGCTGAATTACTGAGATGTAGCATAAGGACACAAATAGATGTTTGACAGTTAGTTAAGGTTCTCCAGATAAACACAGTCCAATCCATCAATCTGCCCCGATAAGCCAGGGTTTCTTGGTAAACTGTTGCATGCTATCTGACTGTATCCGGGATGCCATTGACAATGCCATCTTAGGTAGCTCTCTTGAAGGCTTGCCTTGACAAAATGACTCATCTCAGTTCTTTTCTTCCAGACATAAAAAGGTATTGATACAGGGCGATTTGTCTCCCTCCCTCCCTCTCAACAGCTTCTGCTAACATGGCAAGAAGCTGGAATTATATCTTTCAATATTTGTCCAGCTGTTGTTTGCAGATGTTGTATTCTTTATGCTCAGAAAATAGAGATTTAGAGAATGCTAGCACGCAACTTCATCCTGAGAATTTTGGATATGGCCCATGTCTTTCAAAAATGTCCTTACGTGTTCATAGCTTTAAGCACATCTGGGCTATTGAAGATACAAAACTTACAAGCTCTCAAACAACCAGTGCAGAGAATTGTTAAATTTGGTTTCCATCAAGTGAAAAACTCCACACTCTCAAAGACATAAAAGATGTGCCAGTCACTGAACTAAACATCTAATTCATTTAGTCTTTACAACAGTTACTGGTACTGCTCTATTTGACAAATGAAGAAACTCAGCAACGAAATGGCTTAAGTAACTGGACCAAGGTCACAAAGCTGGAAAGTGATAAGGGCCAAGATTTGAACGAAGGCAAATCTGGCTCCACAGTTCTTGCTTTTAAGTATGCATTAGCATAGAGTCAATCTCAAAGTCAACTTGGATGATAAAAGCGTTGTTTTTCTGCTGGATGTATTGACAGACAGGCACATAAGTAGGGAAAAACCACCAACTAGACCTGAGGATATACTGATTCTGTGTAAGAGCTGGAAACTGAGGTTCCTGGAATTCCTGAGCCCAGCACATTGCTCTCCTCTCCATGGGGTAGGACATCCTACACTTTCCCTCACCTCTCCACCTCCCTTCAGCCCTGCCCTGTTACTGCCATGTCTTAGCACTCTGGACTGGCAGTGGCACCAATAGGAACGGGACCAGAAGAGGAGTTGGGTTTCCCCATCTATAAGTTACTCTTAATTCTCTAATTTGCGTTCTGGATAAGCCAGGTCTTCCCATCTTAAAAGCTAGATAATAAAATCATTCTTTGGTGATATGTAAATTGTGACCAACCCACCTCCACCCCTACAGGGTGTGCATCTGAAATGGGTTATTCATGGAGTTGCCCTGTGCTCTGTCAAAGCAGCCATCCTCCTGAAGAGGCCACCCATCTGTAGCATAGGCATGATAGAGGATCCCTATTGGAGGTCATACTCTTTTCTACTGAGTAGAGAGTCTGATCCCAACTCCCCCCACCCCCACCCAATGGATAGTACCTGACCTGCTGGGTAACACAGAGAGCTAAGTTAAACAAAATTTTGAAGGGAGTAGAGCAGAAGAAAAACCCAACCACTTAAATAATAATTCTCCAAATAGTATGTCCATTGTTCTGGGAATAAACTGTGCTGCTTCCTTGGGTTGGGGAACCAATAAGAAAGCTCTCCCCAGCACTCACACTACTCCACTGGTAATCAAAGTAATAGCTGGGGTGCTTTGTCCTTATTGCCATGGCTTCTCAGAGACTTAGAACCCGAAGTGGGAAGTGGAGAGGTCAGAGGAGAAGGTGCTGCTGCAGACAGTGCTGGTATATCTGAAATAAATCCTCATTGTGTGATACTGTGGTATTTCATCCGCCAACATCATGATCCACCCATCCACAAAATTACTCATAACATTACTTTCTGATTCTGTTAAAAGTCCTTTGGCTGTACTTACAGCCTCCTTCTGTCTCCACAAAGTGTGATTTCAGGGACTCAGAAGAGCCCTACAGCCCTCCTCAACCATAAGGCTTATTTCTGACACCCAGTCTTCATCCTTGGTACTTCTATCTTATAATTTCTATGTCTAATAACAGCAAGAGCCTCTGGCTGCACTTGAGGTTGCTGTCTTTTCTGACTTACAGTAATCAAAGGTTTGGTAGCGTTTGCTGGGAGGGCTGGGGAAGATGCCCACAGGGTAAAAGCAAGGAGGGTAGGGGATCACAGCCACATGCGTTATGCTTATGGCTGGGACCTCCCCAAGTGCTAATTATACCCCTTTCTTTCCATCCAGTATAATGTTAGAACCCTAAAGAACCACTAATAAGTCATAAAAATTGGGCATGATACAAGACTTTACATCTATTACAGTTTTTTTCCTTGGATTTTATTTTATAGGAGAGTTTTTATTTAAGCAGCCATTACTAAATTCTTTCGTTATTCACTTAGACTCCTTCCCTCCCTCAATCCATGCCACACTGTCCTTCACAAACTCGCTGCGCTTTCTGCCTTTGAATGCCAGCCTGTGGAATCAAAGAGGGAACATTAAAGACAGGCCCCTGTGGCACCATGTCATAATGTGCTTTGATGATCAAGGACAAAAATCCAAGTGGGATCCCAAGGAGCCAATTCAAAGGTCAGGGACAAATAAGGAGGCTCGGCCATGAGAAACAGCTGTAACTCAAACTCATGTGATGGTGGCGGGATCTTCTCTTAGGAGGGATTCCACAGAGGCAGTGCCTCTTAACTTCTGCCTCATTGTGACAAACTCTAGTTATGAGCAACTTTGAAATCAAGTAACTAAACTTTCTTACTCGTGGGTCCATAGTGTTGCTATTTAAACGAAAGGAAAAACCTACTGAGAAACCAAACAGAAGTTTGTGGAAACTTCTGCCCATCTTCAGGAGACCAAGCCCTTCCCTGGCAATAGGAGTTTTCAGTGACCACTGTAACCCTGGCGCAGTGATCCCTGGATGATGTGTAAATAAGGGACATAGGAAGGATACGGGGAAGGAACCACACAGACGCGAGCACTACCATGCGTAGACACAGTCACACACACAGACCGAGACAGGCTACACACATACACAGGCATACACACAGATGTACACACAGATACACACACATACGCACACATACACATATGCACATACATACCCTGTGTCACTCATCCTGTCTCCATGGACACTGAGTCCTCCTTTGGAAATTAAGCCCTAGAATATTTAAAATGATGTACAGTCACAGACACCTGGCAAAACCGAGTTCCTTAAAAAAGAACCCAGGCCATCAGCTAATGAATTTTCCTGCTTTAAAAATGGAATCAAGCCAGGCCTGGTGGCAAATGCCTGTAATCCCAGCACTTTGGGAGGCTAAGGCAGGATTGCAAGTTCCAGCCCAGCCTGGGCAACTTAGTGACTTATCATGTCCCTGTCTCTAAAATTTTAATAAATGTGTTAGGATATAGCTCAGTGCAAAGGCCCTGGATTCAGGACCCAGTACTGCATGTGCATGTGCACACATACACACATGCATGCACACACATGCAACACACAAAATAGAATCAGACTTCACAGTAGCTAAACTTGAGGGTGCAAGAAATAGTTTCCATTCCAAACTGGACTGACAGCAAACCAAGAAACTCCAAAATTATTATTAATCTAAATACAGTTAAATAGTGGCATTCACACAGGATAATGTTTTGTGTTGAAATACAGTGGACCCTCAAGTTACAACCAGCCTGATGTACAAACAACTTGGGTTATGACCGGAATTTTAGTTTTAACTTACGACCAAAGTCTTGCATTATGACCTGAATGCCAGCCGCTTGTGCTTCCAGATGGTCTCAGACACAGATTTAACCCTTAAAGAGTTCTGGAAGGAACATTACAACATCCTTTCCTGTGGGGTTGAGAAATCCTAAGCCAGTGTCCTCTAAGGACACTGAGATCTGTCTGTATACAGGAGAGAGACTTCGAAGGCTTCAATTGACAACTTGAGTTACAACCAGCCCTCGGAAATGAATTGAGTTTGTAAGCCAAGGGTCCACTGTACACAGTTTCAGTTCTCTGACAGCCCCAAGAGAAACTCTGGAGTCCCCATGTTGAACATCCCCAATGACTGTGATGCCCCGCACTGCCACTTCCGCTGCCTTGGAAACAGCAGCGCATCTGTCTGCTCTCAAGTGGCTGCCCAGTCCTGGGAGTGACGGGGTCGTTCCCCTTGAAGTGTGGCTTTCAGTCTCTGACCAAAATAGACAGGAACAACACATGCCATGAGTTCCATGTGGGCTGGGGACTCCTGACAGGCCTGGAATTGTCTCATGACATCCCTACCTCAGGTCCCCTTCAGCCGCCTGTCTCCACACTCCGCAATTCCCAGGGTCAGCCTTCGGAATATAGTGACTCACCACATAAAAAATGTTCTGGTCAGTGAAAGACCATATAAACAATAATAGTCCCCTAAGATTATAATAGAACTGAAAGATTCCTGTCACTTAGTGACTAATGTAACCCATTACTCATGTGTTCATGGTGACGTGTGTGTGAACACACCTACAGCTGTCAGTCAGATAAGTGACAGAGGTTCAGTTATGTACAGTATCTAATACCTGATGATCAATGGCTCAGTTACTGGCTTATGTATTTCGTATAGTACGCTTTTATCGTTATTTTATAGTGTACTCCTTCTACCTATAAAAAAATAAAGTTGACTATAAAAGTGTGCTGGGTTATGCTGGCAGCAGCCCCATACATCTCATATTTGCTCTTCCATCCCTTTTTTTGTGGTGCAGTGGTAACTCGGTTCACAAACTTAATTCTTTCTACCAATTCTGGTCACAAACCAAATTGGTCATGAACCAAATCAAATTTCCCCATAAGATCAATATTGAACCTAACCATTGAATTTGATTTGGTTTGCAACCAATTTGATTTGAGACCAGAATCATGGAAAGAATTAAGTTTGTGAACTGAGGTACCACTGTACTGAGCACTGAACCCAGGGCCTTCACTACACCCCAACCCCTTATTATTTTTCTTTTTTTTTAATTTTGAGATAGGATCTTGCCAAGTGGTTAAATTGACCAGGCTGGAATCAAACTTGTGATCTTCCTGTCTCAGCCTCCCAGTTTTGGGATTATAGCCATGCCCAGCTTGCCCCATCTTTTGATTGTTTCAATAAGCCACATACTAGATTGACCTATACTATCTGGGTTTGTGTAAGTACAATCTATAATGCTTGCACAACCATAAAACCAGCTAACAACACATTTCTCAGGATGTGTCCCTGTTCTTAAGCAATGCATGATTATACTTCTACAAGACAGACAGACAGACAGAAAGAGAGAAGTCCTCCGTAACAAAAAGCCACAAGAGCAGCAAAAAGAAAACCTTTGGCAAAAAGGCAAAAGCTCTAATAAGTATGAATATATACCTTGGTTCATGCAATATACTTTATTTTGTAACAAGGCAAGCTGTCTTTATTTCTATAAACAAATCATAGCTGTCAGCATTGCTACTTGGCCTTTAACAATGCCAGTATCTTATAGAAAGCTATTAAACTGTAACAACTTCACAACCAACTGTACTAAAGGGCCAGAATTGCCACTATAAATGGCCAGAGAAAAAGGAGCAGACAATCTCAGCAGCAGTCCTGAAATTCTCTCTGGGACCACAAATCTGCCTCTGCATCTCATCCTCCTATCTGGAGGTACAACGATTACTCTCCATCCCTCTTTTTCAATATGGCGTCTGCACACAGCTTTATGTTTCATTAAGTATTTTGACATTGAGTCCATTCAGGTGAGCCTGAATTTTGAATAGCCTACCCCGATTTTACCAACACCTACACTAAGACTCCCAGTCTACAAAATGTCAGTTTCCAAAGCCGTTGATCTGTGAGTTTGTGTCTAGTTCCTAGTTAAGGAGGTGATAAGAAAACTCAAGTTTTACCCTAAATACTGCAAAGTAAATTTTAAGACTGAAAAATCAAACAATCAAAACACCCAAACAACACAAAAACAACTACCATGCTGTTATGGCTTGTGTCTATATCTCTCTCCAAGGCCTCATGCAGTCATAGGTGGGGCTTTTTTAGAGGTGGCTGAATCTGGAGTGTGTGATTGATTCATGGTGCAATGCTAGGATTAAGGATACTAGGATTAAGGATGGATGATTACTAAATCAGTCCACTGATCAGTTTGGCACCGCCCTAATCTTGGTAGCCTGGATACAATATAAGGGGCAGAAAGAGGCTTGTCTTGCCCCTAGCTTGCTTGCTTTGCTACCTTCTGCCCTCCATAAACTGTTTCTCCTCTGTGATGCCTGTCTGCCATGCCACCCTACCTTGGAGCCAGCCAATTATGGACTCAAACCTCTACAACCTGTGAGCCGAATAAACCTTTTCCCCTTTAACTTTGGATATCAGGTATTTTGTCTCAGCAATGAAAGAAAAGTAACTAAGACACACACCAAAGGCTTCTTATCTCCCGTGTCCTGGGCTTTCTCCCTGAACACTTGAGGCAAGCTATCAAATGACCAAAATGAATTCAAATCTATAGCCATCTTTTGTCTTGAGCCATCATTCTTTTACAATATCACAAAAGAAAATGATGCAGAGACCAAAGCCTGAATTTCAACAAGCCAGGTCTAGAGCAAAATTTGTGAGACATAAGAATTTGACCTATTCCTGGACCAGAGCAAAAGCCCTCCATTCTTAGCTCAGAGCTGCAGCTTCCTCTCACAGCAGGGGAACTCCCTTAGATACCAGCTGCAAAAAACAAAAACACAAACCTGCAAAGGAGGGAGGGGAAGAGAGATAGAAAGGGAGACAGAAGCAGAGAGAGAAAGAGAGAGAGAGAGAGAGAGAGAGAGGGAGGCTGCCATCTAGAAGGAAAGTATGATTAGGATAAACAGAAAGAGATGGAAAGTATTGGATGACATATTAGTGCAACACGGCTGACGGCCTCTAAGGAGCCTCAGTAAGAAGCCACCTTCTATGCTAATTCTACTGCTTCTTACAGTCTTCCAGAAAGCACCATCTGGGGTATCAGCTTCACACCTATGCCATGAATGAACAGCCTCCTTCTTCCTGTTGTTTGCTCTGAACTCTGAGGCTACCACTGATCTTACAATAAAACCTCAACTATCTGCCCAGAGCCATGACACAGACTCAGCTGAACAAAACATAGTGTTCTCTATGGTTTTCAAAAAGAAGTACTTCTTGATTCTCTCCCCATGAAAAAATTAACCTAGACCACTGGAGGACTAATTTAGCCAATGATTCTCTAAGGGTATGGGTCAATAGAAGGAAGGGATTTGAAGGCAGGGAAGTATGGAGGTCGTCTTTCTCTGTACTGCCATAAAATTAGCTTGTGCCTCTCTTACAGCTCCTACCATGTCATAATGCAGTGTCTTAACAATTGTTTAAATGCCAGAAGTGAGGACAGAGTCTTGCATCTCCAATACCAAGCACAGAGCCTTAAAAGATGTTGGTATGCCTTCAAAGATTCTGCTGAATTAACTTTGAGATCAACTTGTGACAATTGTTTTATATTCACACCAGTCTAATTATTTTTTAATGATGGACTGCAGGACCTAGACCACTATGGGGTTAGCTTCTTAAGAATCACCCAGAGAACTTGTTAAGAGTGGATTTCCTTTCAACATCCCTAAAGATTCTAATTCAGCACTCTGCATGGCGTGGTGATGGTGGTGCTGTAGTTCTTGTTTTAAAATGCTGGTGATTTTGATATGCAGCCAGATTAGAGAAAACTGGCTTAGTCAATTACCTATCTGGGATAACTGATGAATTGCAAATGACATCAAACCCAGTTAAACTCTTCAAGTTTCTGCCTGAGATTATTTGTTTTCACAATCATTCTTATGTTCCCCTGCCTACTTTGCCATTTATCACGTTAAGCAGCATGATATGGCTCTGCAGAAACTCCAGTCTCATGCATTTGTTTCCAAGTTTGTTACAGCAGCACTTTGGGAAATACAACCCTATACTCAAAGTCAATTGTGAAGGTTAATTTTGTGTATCAGCTTGCCTGGGGTATGGAGCGCCCAGGTACTTGGTCAAACATTACCCTGAGTGTATCTTTGAGGCTGTTTCTGGGGGAGATGAACATTTAAACTGGTGGATGGAGTAAAGCAGGTTGCCCTTCCTGATCTGGTGGACCTCATCCAATGAATTGTAGCCCTGATCAGAACAACAGGAGGAGCTGGACAGAACTGTCTCTCTCTGCCTTTGAGCAGTCTTCTCCTGCTTGTAGACTCAGAGTGGACCTAGAACTTACACCATTGGCTCTCCTGGGTTTCCAGCTTGCTGACTGCAGATCTTCAATTCCCCAGCCTCCATAACCACAAGACCATCTGAGCTAATTCCTTAGAATATATCCCTTTATTTATCAATCTCTATATAATATATATACACAGGCATATAAATTACTACATACATATATATATATGCACACTTATACACATATATGAATGTGTGTATGCATCAAACCAGATATAATAATAAGGTAAGCTGTTACAAGTATGTACCACTGCCCTTAACAGTCATTTTGACATCCTCGGTCCATTCAGCCCAACAATTTGTATGCTACAAATGGAAGGTCTCAGTGTCAGTTGATTGCTTTGCTAAGTGAGTGAACCTGAAAATGTTCTCTGTATGAACCACAGATGAATCTGCTCGTCATTAAGTGGATATAGTATGAAAAATATATTCTGTAATCTCAGTGTAGATCCCTGCTAATCATAAGTCAAAATGAAGGTGAGGGAATTCATGAAGCATCAGACATTCTTTCTAAAGAGAGACTTCAGTGTTTTGAAATAAAAAAGTCTTTAGAAATTCTGAATTAGCTATAAATCATAAAACAAGATGAATTACTGCTATGGTATCTTTAAAATGGCAGTTAAAAAAGATACCCAACACTAAATGGCAGACTTTTTAGTCTAGAAAGCTTTCTAGTATGTGGAGTGAGGAACTACCTGCCTCTTATCTTTATTCTATTATATTGACGAATTTCAAACCTCTGTAGGAGCATTAATAAGAGCCTCAAACCCCTTGTGAACCTGATAAAAGAAAACTTTCCATTGTTTCAAACAATTCCTAGCTGAATTCATCTTGCCTTCAAAGCAAGGACAAATGCTCCTCTTATATGTAAAAGATTATTATTTATTATTAATATCTCTATGCTTGCTCATTGATTTTTTCACCCCCCTACTCCATAGGCCTCACTTTAGAAGAAAAAGCTACTTGGCGATTCATTTGCTCTTCCTCGAATATGGAAACTCTCAACCACAGCACAAGTGCAGACATCTTTTCCACTGATGCTACAGACCTTCCTGACCACTGAGCGTGGCTCTCCATGGCTTATGCACCGCTACATATCACCGATGTGGAGAAAATATGGAAGAAAATGTATAAGCACATTTTCCTATACATTTTTTTTGTTTAAACTTTAAATAGAAGTTCAAATGACATAGAAGTATCTTTGTCACTACAGCTCACTCTGCTGAGGAACACCTGGTGTACCCAATGGAGACGTCATTTGCTTTCCAAATGGCCTGTGCACATCAGCACAGGGAAGTCCCTGCTACGGATGGAAATGAGTGTTCCCTGAAGATCCATGTGTTAAAGGTTTGCTCCCTGGGTGATGCCATTGGGAGGTTCTGTGGGCCATTAGGAGGTGGAGCCTAGTGTGTGTGGGGGTCTTAGGTCCCTGGGGATGTCCCCACAGAAGGGACTATAGGACCCCAGTCCTTTCTAGCTATCCCTTCCTGTTTCCTGGCTGAGGATGTGTGTGCTTACTCTGGTAAGTGTCTCCACTATGATATGCTGCCCTCAGCAGAAGCCTGCACCCAGGGGGGCCACCCAATCCTGGATGTGAACCTCCAGAACCATGAGCTAGAATAAACTTTTCTTTACTTCATAAGTAGCCTGTGTCAGGTATTTCACTATAGAGACACAAAGCTGACTGATACAGCTCCCAACACATGAGGAGTTCTGGCTGGTCAAATAATTTATAGCTGAAATTTCTTGGTCATTAAATAAGAAGTTAACATTATATAAGAGATGACTCAAGTAGTAATTGAAGGAAAAAAAGAGAATAAGGGAATCACACCAAGAGGCCAGACTAAGCTACTGGAGCGAGATCAGGTCCTTTCTGTAATTTTGAAGTGTCTCATACTTCGTTTTATACCCAGCAGGTTCTAATAAACACTCTCCACTTCGTGACAGCACCCCTCCTTTCATTTATGTCTCATCTCCTGAAATGAGTATTGTTTCTTAAATTACTTGGTAAAGAAAAAAATATATACCAATGGAAATGTCCAGGACAATCCTGATAGTGCAAGACAGTGAGGCCACATGTGGCAGGAGACCTAAATCTTGGTTTCTAATGTTTTCCTACAAAATTAGGATAAAAAAGAGGCAAAATGTAGCCAACTGGGAAAAGTGGCTGAAAAGAAACCAGAAAAACAGTGTGTTCATTCTAGCCTTTTCTCTGATAAACCCATGGGATTTTATCTTGCCTTAACTCATTGATTGAGAAAAGAAAGAGTTGAACTCATTCTTAAAGTTCATTCTACTTTTATAGTCATGTGACTGGAGACAATTTGGCAAATTACTAAGGAGTTTCCCAATTCTCCCATCTTTGTTTTGGAGGGGGCGTGACTTGTCCCAGCCCTGTTAGGTGGGGCTTCCATGTGCACTCAGGTACACCTAGTTTTGCAGCCGGCACAGCAGAGGCCCCATCCCACCTGGGCAAAGCCAGGGGTCCTAGAGTACCTAGGCAATACATTTCTTGCTATACAGGTCCCAAGGTGGAGTTCTGCTCCCGGACTCTCTGCTTTTGGTTGAAATTCTTGTCCAAATTTGACAAACCACCCAGAATGCAGCACTGCTATCCACTCAGCCAGGAATCCTGCTCCTACGCTGAGCTCCTGCTGCTGTGGTTCCAGCCCCAGCGACTCCCAGCTCCTCTTCTTTGGTGCAGCACAGAAGGCAACACCATCTGACCCTCTGCATCCTACAGTGGCAGTGAAGAGCAAGTGAAATGACACGTGGAGGGTCTTGTACATAGTAGGCACTCTGCAAGTGGCAATCATCATTACTGCTAACAACCGTAATACAAGGCAACTCCCCCAATCCCCCCAAATAAAACCAAACAAACAAACAAAAAGAAACAACCAATGAGTGCCATACAGCTGCTAATGGCATCGAGAGGGCCCAGAAAAGCAGCATCAGGGCCAGGCTGATGGAAAAAATATGAAACAAATTAGCAGATCCCCTTTCCACATCCTCTGCTTGACCAACACCAAAACTACAAGCTGGGCTCGTGGGTCTCTCTCCCTGTTGTCTCTGGCATATCGCCATCTGGTAGGCGAGTGAGTTTAGAGAAACAGAGGAAAAGACACCCTATTCTTCTACCAAGGCTTTTCCTCCCCCGGGGAACAATCAAAAAGCTTGATGTTTCTTCAAGTGTTAAGCATTCCCTATGGACTAAGGGAAGAGATATGAATAACTTGGAGGACAGTAAGCTGTGTTTCACCAAATAACATCATTACAATAAGGGCTATGAGAAAACCACGGAGCAAGAAAGAAATTGCTGTCTAGATTTGTCTTTTCCCTTTGGGTTTATGCAGTAGTAAGAGATTTAGATTTGTACTCTGCGTAGACCCCTGGGGCCTATTTCAAGGAACACTTTTTGAAGCTAAAGTAGCTACCTGGCCTCATCCAAAGAATTTTTAAACTCTGGAAGCTAACATGTCAACAATGGAGTACGTTTCCTCTGTCTGATTCCAGTGGTTATTTGTCAAGATAATTAAATCATCAATGTGGAACCAAAGAGGTTGGACCAACCAGGGTTGATCCAGGACCCCTGGTTGGTTCTGAGGTCCAGATGCAAACACAGTGGCCTGCCAAGCCATTTTATATAACCTTCCTTCTTCTGATGAGGGGAAGAAAGGCCATCTGTGTTCAAACCACATGGTAAGCACCCTTCCTAAGAAAAAAGGGCCCCCTATTTTTGTCAGCCTCAAAGCGAGTACTTGGGCCTCAGAGCCTGTGCCCCCAAGGCCAGGTAGCCTCAATCCCATGAAATACAGCTCAGGATGCCAAGCTGACTTGAACAGCAGGAGAGTGGGCAGCGTGGAACCATGAGGCTGACAGTTCCTGAGAGGTTCCCAGGACCCTCCCACACCACACATGCTCAGAGCAGATCACAGAGCCTTCCTTCTTAATCAGCAGCAAATTCCTCCAAGTGGATTCTCTCATCTCTGCTATTGGAAGCCATTTTTATGGCATTAATGAAACTCAGAAAATGATCAGGAAGTCTCAGCAGTAGCATCACTATTGCTACTCCAGATCAGGAATATTTTTTTCTTGGGTGACCCTGTACCAAGGAGTAAAGAATCTGTAAATATGAATGAGGCCCCGTCTTAGACATGAAATTCCTATCAACAAGCAAAGACTCAACTCTGGGCTAGAGGCTTTACATACATCATCTCTGTAACCTAGCCTGGTCCCTGAACCTTCATGGATTGAGGAGTTGATCTTCACATCTAGCAACCCACTTTATAGATAAGGAAGCAGGCTTAGAGCAGTTAAGCAAATTTCCTAACACAACACAGCTAATAGAGTGGGAGATGGATTCGAGAACTCAGGTTTATTCTATTCTCAAAGTTCATTTCCCCTAGTTTTCCATGAGGTCTCCGATAATCCAATGAGACCTCAAAAGGGAGACTGATGCCTTCTGCTTTTTCTACTCTAAGTACATCCTTGCTGTTTACAGCTCCTGTCATTGTGAGTGATCCACAAAACGTGGAGAGAGAGAAAGGAAAGAACAACCGTGGTGGTGTCAGTAGCAGATGTTGCTAATGTCTCCATGTTGCCTGGGAATTCGGGGTCCTGTTCTGCATGCCAATCTCCAGAACGTCACAAAACCTCTAGCTCCCCAATTTCTTCTTTAATATGATCATAGAGATTGAATGTGAATGTTCTTTGATTCTAGAATATTGATGAGTGAATTCTTCCCTACTCAGTTTCGCTATTAACAAGATGCCTCCTAACGATACACTATCACAAAATCCATGTGGCTCCACATTTTAAAAGACAACTTAAAAGAAAAAGAAAGCTTGGCATTTCATGCAAAGGTTTCAGACATCTTCATATTTTCAGCAATTTCTATGTGGTCTGTTGGAAGCTGTCTCTAAAATGTTTTGGTGATTGTTTATGTTTTATCAAAGCTCCCCCTGAGGGATGGGAGAGAAGAAATGATTCAAGTGCTGATAGAAACCTCACAAAGACTGCATGGCAACATTCACTTACTAAGCAAAGCACACAGAGTGAGAGACGGCTAAATCACATACCTGCCTCTGCCTCACCACTGTGCTGCCGAGTCCCACACAATAGGGCTCTGGAGGCAGCCAGCTTGTCAGCAGCCTCTCCTTACACAGTGGGTGAGCTGAGGCAAAGATAATTTTCCAGGCTGTTTGGCTATCATCAGACACCAAATTGCTTTGCTGAGCAGACATGATTTCCTTCGACTTGTTGCAAAATTCTTAAACAAATCCTGAAAATGGAAATGCGTTCTCATTTTACTTCACAGCTAAAGAATGATGAATTCTTTACTTAGGAATCAACAAGTTGGGGGATACACACATAGATGTACGCTCTCACAGAAAACAAGATTAGGTTTTTAAAACAGCTAAAATTATAGCCATGGATTCTGCATCCACATATTCAAACAACCATGGGTCAAAAATATGCAGGAAAAAGATTGCATCTGTATTGAACGTGTACAGACTTTTTTTGTCTTTATTCCCTTAACAATACAGTGTAACATGGCATTTACTTTGTATTAGTTAGGTATTACAAGTAATCTAGAAATGACCTGACTTATAGCATACAAGATGTGTGGAGTTTGTATGCAAATACTACATCATTTTCTAGAAGTGATTTGAGCACCCCAGGATCTGCAGAGGATCCTGAAACCAAACCCCTGTGGATACTGAGGGAAGACTATAATTTAAAAATACTGACACAGTTTCTTCATGCTTCTCTTCTGCCCAGTGGCATGCTAGTAACATTTATTAAACAGCTCTTGGTGGTAGTGGAACCTGGATTTGTGGCTATTGCCAATTTCTATGGTGTAAATACTCAGCATGAAATGTTACTAAATGCAGACTTGGGAAGTGATACATACAACTGGCTCAAGCAAGTCAGTCAAGTAGCTCTAGCCTAATGTTGTCTGGCCTGATGTTCAACCCGGGATGCAGAAACCAGAAGGGGCCACCAAGAGCCTGCTTCTTTGAGCCTGGCATTCTCAGTAGTCCACAACCTGGTGCAAATCACTCTAAAGCACTTTATCTCCTCCACATCAACCTTCCAACACAGATCTTAGTGTAACCTCCATTGCAGTCATCATTGTTTAGACTCTACTCCCAGGTTCTTTGCTTTTTATAAACCTAGCAAACATTTTCTGTCCCAAGATCAGCCGGGGAGCTACCTGCCATTTACTTAGGAAGAAATGAGTATTCTTTCTTTTTTCCCTGAGCTTTTCTTCCCAATCCCAGTAGGCAAGCTTGCTTTGATGATCCTACATCTGCATCTTGTAGAACAGCAGAGCATTAAGTAGTTTGCTAACTGGCCTCCAGGATTAAGGAGTTGTATCAGAGTCCCATAAACAATAGGCAGGACCAGGCTAGATATGCAAGTACATCTCCAGGTAGTTGGTATGTGACCCCAAGGTTCATCACTCTGCTAGCAAAACACACACCAGGACTTCAAACCATTTCTGAGAGCATGAGGGTAGCCCTTGTATTGGAGATGAAGCTCTGAAGACTTATTTAATAAGTCAACACACTGATTCACCCGGTATGGGGTACAACCTGAGGGAGCCCCTGTGAGAGTCCTTGCCTATGTCTCTCCTACTCTGTTCTTCTCTTCTAATCTCTCTCTCTTTGCTTCCAGGTTCACTTTCTATCTCTTCTACTACATTTTCCTCCTCCAAGAGGAGACACACACAGAATGGGGTGAAGAAGAAAAAAGGAGACTTATCATGTACAGACCATATTTGCATTTATTTCATCTGTATAGCCCATCTCATGCTCATTTCTTGGATTTTAAATCCCACACAGTCTTTAAGAAACTTCTTTTCAGAGCTCAGTTACCCATTTATATAGTTACTTTTCTAAAATAGCATTCTTTCCACCCACTCCTCTCTAGTGAATTCCTCTTTTACTGTTCCTGTAGGCACACTTATTTTTTTTTAACAGAGTGAAGGAAGAGCGCATGGGAGAATATGAAGGTAACAAACAAGAGAGAGATAAAAGAGTAAAAGCAGAAATAGAGAGAGTGATGGTCTGGGCTTCTTTCAAACACTTGCCTGGCCCACGGTGGCTCAGTATTTCCCCAGCTCAGCCTAATTTTTCCATGGGTAATGGTTCTTATCATCCCTAAGCAAAGCTTCTCACCTCCACGCCACTTGTCCTCCTCAGGGATGTTCAGCTACAAACTGTAAGAAATGTGATGCTCCCCCTCCCAGGTAACTTTTAACAGTGGTCCTTTGAGGGCCACGTATACTGTCTTATTGTCCTGATGGGATGTCAGGCCACATCAGCTAGGAGGGCAGCAGCAGCCTAGCAGGGAAGGGGAAGGTAGAGGCTTGAAAAGTGGATACACATGTGAGCAGCAGTTTCCGCCAGGCCCCGCTCTGTACGATCAGCAGCAGTGCTGCACACATTCCAGCTGGAGACATGTTTAAATATGTAATCTGTGAATTTCAGGCAGCCAGGAAAACACATCCCAGAATATGCCCAAGATAACATTTTGTGAGCTTGCCAGTGACCTCCTACCATACTGTCAGAAAAGAAACTCTGTGGAGAAGTTTGGAGAAGATGAAGCCGGACCCTAAATTCCAACTTTCTAAATCCAAGTTTATCATTCCTGGTAAATCCAATGCAGTGTATCACTTTCACACCTTCCTATGTGTTAATTTTTCATCAAGGACACAACCTTCTCCTAAGGTCGACAGATTAACTTTTCTCAACAGGGTGAGAGATAAATGTTGTATTTTTTATGGTACAATGAAAACATTTGGGAAGAATTTATTGTATCTGCTTTTAGGAATTTGTTAAGCTAAATTTGGCCCCATCCCAGTGACCACAGAGAAAAGCCACATAAATTAAGCATAACAAAAAGCAAACAATGAGAGATTTACAGATGTCTCATATCTCAAGATATAACTAAGAAAGAAAATTAATCTTTGCAAAACCCATGACACCTCCCTTGAAAACCATGAAATGTTTTGTGCTTATCCTTCCCAGACTAGAGGGTGTTCTCAGAGGTGGGGTAGGGATGTGACCTTGGAGTAGATCAGATGGCCTTTCAAAATGTCTGAGAATTAGACAGTGGTCACATAGGGTTTCACCTAATCTCTTGTAAAATATAATAATTCAGTCACCTGTGGACAAAACAACTTTGACAAGCTCTAGAATACCTAGTACTAACTCTTCACCACGATCCAAGCAGGATCTGATTTAGAGTAACACAAGCAATCTTCACTTTAAAGCTTTGCTTTTAAAAGGCTACTGAAGGACCAGTGAGATAGCTCAGCAGCGTAAGCGCCTGCCTGGCAAGTGCAAGGGCCCGAGTTCGACTCCCGGGAACCCACATACCTAGAAAGGGCCGGTGATATCGCTCAGCGGCATGGGTGCCTGCTGGCACGCGAGGTCCTGAGGTCGACCCCCGGTACCCACAAAAAAAAAAAAAAAAAAAAAAGGCTACTGAACCACTGAGCACTGTTCCTAAGACTGTTAGCCTCCCAAGGGCCACACTCGTTTTTTATCTGTGTATGTCCAGCTCCATTCTTAGCCCATATCTGGGACTTCACACAGTTGATGGAGGACCTGAATGAATCCCCTCTAGTCTCCAAATTCTCAGCTATTTGTTCTTGCCATTAGAGTCTCTGATTATTGGACCCCTTTCTCCTCAGACATACTGTATTTTATCAGAAACACCTGCATCTGGCTGTTTGACGAACCACCCACAATTCTTATCATCCTCTTTTACTTACTCATCATTTCCTCTTCTACCCACTCATCAAGTTCTGCATTGTCTCCAATTGACTGAAATAGCATTCCCTTTTTCACTATTCTTGCTTTTTTCCTTTCCATCTCTCCTTTATTTTGTATATGCATATTTAAATATATGCATAAATGTGTTGGGTTTATAAATATAGGAACATAAATATGTGTGCAGATACGTGGGGAGTATGACTGATGTTTTTACACAATGGTGAATGCAAATGATACAGAAACATGAAAACAAAGACTGTCTTATTATTTATCCATATGTAGACAAACAGCAAAAATTCATCCTTTCCAGTGTTATAACTAGCAATACTTGTGGACAGACAGTCTAATTCTCTAGAGTCTTAGGCCAGACCTAGTTCTAAAATGCATGCACTTGTGGTACATTGAATGTGGTACACTGAAATATACCAGACCTTTTACTGAGGAATGGGGGCTGATGTGCAAAACTTCTAAATCAAAAGAGCTTTCTACAAGGTGAATAATAAATCAATGACACACACGAGACCAGTAGGGCAACATTTCTTAACTAGGGTCAATGTATGCCATTCAAGTGCTTTCCAAATTGTTACAAAATGTGCAACTCCCACTCTACTCCTTGCCATCTTCATTCAAACAGTACACACAACTGCCATCTCTTGGGCCAAGGGTTATTGTGTGGCTGTCATTCACAAATCATTGCAACTGGTAAACTCTATTAAGCTTCCATCAGTTTCTTGTGTTGCATGAGAGACCTCAGTCAACCTTTCAACAACAATTGTAAAATGTCTCCAGATGGTTAATATAGTACATCGAAGTTAGTATTCAAAGGCTTCAGTCAATCTAAGAAATATAGATCTCCAACAAAGGTATCACATTGCCTAGCAACCTCAGCTGCCAAGGCACCTCTGGAGACTTATAGTTTGTAGAGGCTGCAAACAGGAATCTTTTGGCCCTCAACTGATGGGCTACACCACCTCCTTCAGCAAATGCAAAGGTTCTATTTCCTGAGAATGGAGATATAGTTGTTGGTGGGCCTGGAATAAGAAAATAAATGAATATAAAACCTGATATACTTCCTACTTTGGTGCGATATGGAACCAGCCCCCAATACAACTTTCCTATCCTTTCTTCTTCATGACCACTTGCTATTTCTTTACCTTCATCAGAATACTAATGAGTCCTGGTTTTTCTACATTACATACAAGTGACAAAAATTCTGAACATATTCTATGTGAAAATATCCACATTTCGAATTTACAATAGAGTTAAAATCTTTGCCAGCCAAAAGTGGCTGGAGGAACCATGTGGGACCATTCCATGCCTCTGGCTCAGGAGGACTGGGGGACCCAGCCAGAATGACTAGCTTGTATGCACATGATACCTCTATTCCCAGTGTCACAGCTGTATCTGTTCAGATTTATTAGAGCAAATTAGTGCTGCAGATTTTTTCTTTTTTCACTAAAACTTCACACACTTATTTTGCCATTTGAAAAGAACTTTTTATATAACCTGTGCTCCGATGCACCAAAAATATGAATGCAATCGAGGTTTCTTCGAGATACCTTGTATTTGATGGGGGAAATGGAGCCTTATCTCTGAAAGAGAAATGTCAGCAAGTGCAAAACAGCAGCCATCAAGCAGGAAGTGCCAAGGGGCTGTAAGTCTGCAATCACTGTGGGGAAACTAAATCTCCTGCCAGTGTCTTTGCAGTGGCTTGGCTTTGTTAAAGAGGGGAGGCTTACCAGGAGATATGCAGAAGGAGATATATATTTGCTTTATATGTATTTAAGATTTTTCATTTCTAATATCCTAGATGAAAGCAAACTATAATAACAACTCCATTGTCTAGTTAAAAGCATTATTCTGCTGCTCAGAGCACATAGTTTTATGCTAAATACATAATAGCAAAGGTAATATGCCATAGAATCTTTTTTAAACATCAAGCACATTCATTGGGGATAAGAAATGACTTGGGAAAAGTGGGTTCTGGCTTTGAAATAGCCAGGAGCAACAAAAATCCAAGTTCAGAGATTGATTCTTCTACCCTCACAAACTATGCTACTGCTACCATGAACCACAGCAATGTACTGCCCAGGCAGGCGCTGTGGTGCTGCCTACCCTTGGCAGGCAGGCCCTGTGTATCCCCCTGTTCTAGGAATAAAGAAGCCATGTCCCCGAAGAGAAAACCAGAGAACACAATAAAGTATGAATGAACTTGGAGGGAGATTTTCTATCTTCCATTACCTCCATGGTTTTTCCAACATATCCCATTGTCTCTAAATTTATGTATTCCAAGTAACATACTAATATTGGCCATACATTTCCCATTTTCATGGCCAAGTACTCACAAGCCTGAAAAATGTATCTGGACAAACTGCTGCTATTAAAACAGTGGGGGCCACGCACATAGCCAATTTCCCGTCTGGCTTCCCATTCTAGCCCACTATGTCTGGGTAATGTGTAGGAATATTGTGCAGTCCCCTTCTTATTGTACTATTAGGGCTGAGGTCCAGGGAAGCAATTCAAATTAGACCCCAGGTATATGGAGATTCTTAGCATAACTATAAATATTCAAATCAGGGCTGGATCTTGGCAGAATTTTTCCAATTAAAATTTCATTCAAATTAAATCAGCCACAATTTGACAGACATGGGAGACAAAAAGCTTTGTGGTTTTGTGAAGGATCCCCCCCAACTAATAAAAAACATGGCCAATATATTAAGAGCAGATAAGAGGCCCTGTCCACACGCCCATGGCAATCACGTGTGAGCAGGGAAGGGAGGCTAAAACCAGAAGCAGTGGCTTTTCTGAGTTAACATCATTGTAAAACTGCCATTACTTAAAAATCTAAAACTCAGCAGACCCTACACAGAGGCTGGAGGTGCCATGTACAGTATTTCTAAGAAGTAAAACTTGACGACATCATGAGAAAACTTTTGACATCATTTGCATCTCAGTTCCATCCCAGATTAAGCCTTGAAAGCACAGCTGCCACGTTCAAATTTGCAAATACACATACAAATTTCCTTTTTTATAACAGTCAGACTTGTAAAAGGCAAACAAAATAGACAATGCAGCACTGAGAACATTTCCAGCTAAGAAAAAAAAAAAAAAACAAAAAAAACCCATCCCCAGATCCAAAGCAAAATACCTACTTTTCATGGTAAAACAGCTTCATTCATTTCCACTTCCTTCACCGAAAACAATTTAAACTCCACATAATTTTTGCTATCAACTCCTCTCCCACAGACTGTAACAGCTAAAATGCCAGTCTGTCTCCAACATAATTAAACAAAATGTGCAATCTCCTAAAATCTGTGAATAAACAATATAAGGGAAAATAAAAGACCCAGACAAAAGAACATATCGAGATCAATCCTCAAGCTATAATATCCTGACATCCAGCCACGGAATGCTTACAGAATCCACTGTGGCACAGAAAATAGTGATTCCAGAACACAATGAGGATGAGGTTGTTGGGGGAGGGGGTCAGGGAGAGTATGGGGAGTCTAGGTGAGGACATTTATTTGGAATGCAGAGGGGCTGAGCTTCATGCATTACATGAGACAAGGTGGTTTTGATGGCAGCTCCTAGACGCTACCAGAAGTACATGATGACAGCTTGAAAGAAATACCAGCAGCCCGGCCCGGACTGGTGGGGATGCGACTGAAGACCCAAAGGAATAAGAGATGAGATGCAGTGTATTAGCTTGCTAGGGCAAATGAATTGCCGTAAACGGAGTGGTTTCAATAAGAGAAATTGTTTGTCTTAAAGTTCCAGAAGATAGAAGTTCAAGATCAGGTATTTGCAGGGCAATGTTCTTTTCTGAAGGAACTAGGAAAGGGTCTGTCCCAGGCCCATCTCCTAATTTCTGGTAGTTTCTTGGGTTGAGTTAGCCTCATTCTAATCTTCATCTACTGTTCTTCCCATGTGTGTCCGTCCCTGAATTTCCTCAAGACACCAGTCATGTTAGATGAGAAGTTACCCTACTACAATACGATCTTATCTTAACTAATTGCAATGATATATTAGCAAATAAAGGCACATTTGGAAGTACTAGGGATTAGGAGTTCAATACATCAATTTTTTTTCTTTTTTTCTTTTTTTTTCTTGTGGGGACCGGGGCTCGACCTCAGGACCTTGCATGCCAGCAGGCGCCCGTGCTGCTGAGCGATATCACCGGCCCTTTTTTTTTCCGTATGTGGGTTCCAGGAGTCGAACTCGGGCCCTCGCGCTTGCCAGGCAGGTGCTTACGCCGCTGAGCCATCTCACCGGGCCCAATACATGAATTTTGGTAAGACACAATTCAAACCATAACATGTATGAAAAAGATAAATTACCCAGTTGGACAGCAAGTGATCAGTAAATCCAATTCATTGCTAACCCTAAGGGACCAACATTTAGGAGAGTAAATTATCACTTTCATAATGGATTGCAAACCTCATGCTTCCTCAAATTCCACTTTGGGAAACTATACTGGGAGGATGCAGACACCTGGGTTCAAAGTTGGACTGTGCTACTTAAGAGCTGTGTGCTTTGGAACAAACCAGTTAGCCTCTCTGAACATGTTTCCTCCTCTGCAAAGTGAGGGAGACAACAGCTACTTGACAGGTCTGTGGTGGGTATTACACAGATAACATGAATAAGGAGCTCATCACAGACTGTGACACGTGGAGCAGTCAGAGCTCATTAATTCACCTCCTCTGTCCCTCCCGTACCCTGCAATTTCTGCAGTAAACAAGGCTTGGGAAAATCAAGTCACTCTATCTTATTTTTAATTATACTATTGCAGGTTTTCTAAACACAAACATAATACAACTCCAAGATCAGCTCAGCTTACCTGGTCCTTATTTACAGCATTAATAATTATTTTAATGCAATTAGCTCTTAGCAGTGTTGGAAGACAAGCTTAATGATTTTTCCCACCCAAGAGAGTTCTGATTCATGACTCCCAATATTTATTCCATGCAGTATGAAAGAAAAATGCCTCCTTTTTGCCCTTAGTTTTTTTAGTCTGTTTTATAAACAAATAGGTCAAGGAGATACAAGAATAAAACCCAGAGATGCAGCCCAAAGCTGAAAACATAAAACAATGCAAAACAAACAACAAAAACCATCCTATTTGCACTTATATCCTCTTTTCCCTCCTAGGATGACTTCCTCAAAATGATTCTTTACATTATTTCAAGACCTTGGATAGTTTTTCAAGTAATGAGAACACAGGGCTGTATTTTTATATCTTAACATCTGGCCAGTGCATGTCTGCTTCCTCTTGCTTAATGGAACACTGCTGGGCACTTGTCACACTTGTGTTGCACATTTCTGTTAGGGAAAATCAGAGATGGGGACCAAGAAAGGGTGAGAATCCTGGTATAAAAGTGAGCCGAATTTGAATAGTGGGGAGAAACTGACAAAAATAAAACAGGAGCAAACTGCCAGGAGCCTCATTGGGGAAGAGAATAGAGGTCTGGGCTCTGTGGACCTGGTATAGGGTGTGGGCTCCACTTCCCTATTAGCCACAGAGCCCTGGGCACATCTTTCTGTCCCAACTTCCTTTTCCATGAAAGTGAAGTGTCTTCCTAGCCCCAGGCTGCTCTGAGTTCCCAATAAGCTGGCAATGCTCAAATGCTCTGAAAAACAACGTGGAAACGTAAGTATAATTTGCTAGAAAAACATAGCTTTGATCTGCGAAGAGGTGAAGATACTGAGACACACGAAAATGAAGGTATGTGGAAATCAGAGAAAGGTTCTAGACGTGTTATTTCATGACTCTTGGAAAAATCAATCCATCAAAGAAACCCACTAATGAAACAAGGTTGGTAAAAAATCTTTCCCATGAGACTGAAACTGCAACATATAATGACCATGACCAATGTCTTCACAGAACCAGTGGTCATCTCATTCCAGTGCCAACACGGAAATTAGGGAACTTTGACCAGCAAAAACAGGTATTACCTGTTTCCCTATGTGAGGTCAAACTCTTATACTTTGAGGAGCTGCCATGGGCACAAAGAAAGGCGAATCACAGTACACACTCTAGCTTTTTCCAATTAAACAGCTTTTTTTTCCTGCATTATTAATGTGGAGCCAATCTGCACTTCTGATTTCACACTGGGGAGAGTTCAATCCTAATTGTTCCACCAATAAAGACACGTTGAAATAATCTGCTAGGATTGTAACATGGGTAAACAGGCCTGTCTAGCTGCCCATTAAACCACAAAAACAACTATCTCCAGGTTCTGCTTTGGTATATGGCTGGTAGCAACTAGGTCAATCTTGTTCTGGGTTTCCCAGCCTTGTTGTTATTTCTGCAAAGCAATCTAGATATGAGCAAAAAGCGAGAGAGGTGGGAATCTTTTCTCTCTTCTTTAACAGGCACATGCAAGCACTTTTACATTCTGCCTCTAAGTTCATGCAATAAAGGCCTCTTTAGTATTCCATAATAACTTCATTAGAAAGCTTATGCTTAATCACACAGTTAACATTTTCATGTGGAATTGGTTCTCTGCCCTCCCCCACCAATCTGGTTTTCCACCTCCCCTACCTCACACACGCTAAACATTTCCCATTGATTAAAAAATGCTGTTAGTGCAACTTTACCATCATCTGTGGTTAAATATAATTAACTCAGCATTTCAACAAAAGAAACTGGATCAAATTGCTCTGTAATTTTTGGTAAGAAACAGGATTTCTTCCCACTGTGTACAGACTAAACCCAGAGCAGCAGGACAGATCTGAGAAGTTAATAGCACGTCTCAAACAAAAGTGGAAGAAAGTGCATTAATTACTAAGCAATGGGTATCAACACCGCAACCAACTACAATTACACATGTTTAAGTGTTGCAGGATGTAAACCAGTCTTAGAGGATACATGCTGTCCCTTCTCTTTTCATCAGGCATGTTATGCGGGAATGCACTGAACATCAGAATTGAGCTAGTCAGTATGGGTGCCAGCTAGCAAGGAGCCTGTAGCAACCAGGCAGCCACTATCCAGCATCATTCTGAGAACAACAGCTGTGAGCTGGAATGTCAAATGTGTATTTACAAAAGCAATGAAAGTGAAGTGAGCAAAAAGAACAAGAAACCCCAAACACATAGAATGCAGACCACGAGAGTGTAGTTCTCAGAATGTGGAGTAGTGCACTGTGTATTTAGCACCTTCCCACAAGGTAGCTTTTTCCAAACATAGTCCTTCCAATGCACTGGAAGTAACTTGATTATCCAGCCTAACCTACAGGAAGCCTTGCTTGTCGATTCAATTCTAAATAATACAATTCAGAATTCAATTTCATTTTCTTTAGATGTGGAAAAATGTATACTGTGGATTCTGGCTTCAGAGCCTTGTCACTGCCCAACATACCTTCCTAGTTTTCAAAGACGTTATATAACAGGTGCCCAAAGAGCTGCTTAGCTTTTCAAAGAGAAAAAACATCTAGCCTGTTAGATAAAAATGACAACAACAACAACAACTGTGCATACACACATACATATATACACACACACTCATATGTACCCTTTCTACACCGTATTATGAATCCATACCAAACTGGTCACACTAGATTTGTTCTTGAGAAGTCTGCTTGTAAACGTAGCCAAAGGCCAAGAATCAAGTCCCACTAACTTTTTGAGCTTGAGTTGTCTGAAGAGAATGCACAGAAAACACTCCCACCTGGGGCTACACATAGCCTCTCCCCACAAACTTCCACCTACCCCAACCTAAATCAACTGCTGATGCTTAGCAAGTATTTGGCAAATTATTTTCTTTAATTAAAAAATATTTTTGCTATACTAAAACAGTGGGCAGCTGGTTCCATGGTGAAGGCACCCACACTCGCAGGGAGGCCTATGCAGAAGTGGCCTGGGCCACTGTGCCAACACCGTATCAGGAGGCTTCAGGGGAGCAGACCCTGCAAGATGATTCCCCTCACAGATGCCACAGACCGTGGGGCTCTTTAATGGTGCTCACAGACCACTTAGAAACACGGCATTTTCTCCCAAGAATGGAAATGATGGTGAAATACATGCATGCACACAAGCACGCTCAACTCTTAAGCCTCTTTCAGAGGTGAGGCAAATCTGAGGCCAGTAATTAACAGGAAAAGCTTCAGAGTTCTATGTCCCGGGCAACTCTTCTGGTTGTATAAGAAAGGGTGAGCTTTCTGCATTATGTGAGATAAGATGGCTTTGATGGAAGGATCAAGACTTTGCATTTAGCAGTCAATGCGATGAGGATGGTATGTTCCACAAATTCTTTGTGTGTATGTGTGTGTGTGTGTGTGTTTCTTTTTGAGACAGAGTTTCACCAGGCAGTTCAGGTCGGCCTTGAACTGACTTTGTAGCCCAGGCTGGCCTCGAACTCACAGCAATTCTCCTGTCTCAGCCTCCCAAGTGCTGGGATTACAGGCCTGCACCACCACGCCTGGCTGTTCTACAAGTTCTTTAACATAGCTATCAAGGTTGCAGCTCCCTTTAAATGCAAGTCAAAATTCATTAAATTGCAAGGAGCCAGAAGTCAAACTTTCGTTGGCTGAATGAAGAAGTGAATGAGTAAATTCCATTTAAAAAGCCATTTTAAAATCTGAAATCTGATCTAACCCAGCTGAATTTGTGTAGTACCAAAAATAATTAAAATGATTATATTTGTATTTCATGTTTTTGGCTATATGTAGATATGTACTGCTAAACTGGTGTAAATAAACCAGAGCCAATTTTTTTTTGTCCCAAGAATGACTGTATTTGTCTGAGACAGGGCCCTAGATTACCTTCTATGACAAGTTACCTGTCATGAAACTGAGGATTGGAAAGTCTTCCTCATCATCTGACAAATAATAAAACCTCATCATTATTTAGTAAAGTGAATGCATCTATTTAATAGGTGAGGAGTTAGAGCTAAGAAAGATTAAAATCACCACCCAAGGTCATACAGCTATTCAACTAGCTCTGTGACTGTACAGCAGTGCCTTGGCCAGCTCCTCACTGTCACTGACACGTTCAGTACCCACTGGTAAGCCCTTTATTCTGTGATTGCATTTTCCTATGATTTTTCAGGGTTCTTCATCTCTAAATTTATTTCACATATCTTGCCTCTAGCAACCATGCTACAAAGCCTCTGCAGGCCAGCACTGTGGCTGTGACCTGGCCCTGTGTGCCCTACTTCTTCCACTGCTGTGTCTTCGCTATTTTCTTCATCATTATCATGTCTTCCAGGAAGACGGTGGGGAATATTTTGAAAAGGCATGGACCTGAAGTCAGTCAATTCTACTACACAGGAGCACAAGAAGCAGGGGAGGAGGTAAGAAGCCAGGACAGCTGATGGTAGTCTTCATGCTGGGGGTGAGCCTCCACAGGAGAGTCCAGACAGCTGGGGTATCCAACAGGGAGCCACCAGGGGCTGCTTCTCTTCACTCAGTTGGTCATAGGCTTGTAAGGATGTGGGAAAACATGACATTTGGATAATGGTCCAGTTGGGATGGGAGAGGAAGGTTGCACAGATCCCAGCTCTGACAAGATATCTCAGAGGTCTTAGAGCTTCATTGTCTGGATGCTGTTTCTCTAATTGACTGTAGGTCATCACTTAGTCTAAGGTGATTCTTAGTATTTTCCTTTTTCCACTGCTTGTAAGACAGACAGAAGCTGTAAACTGGGAACCCAAAGAACACATCTGAAATTCTGAACCTTCACTCATAAAGAGGCATCAGAAATGATCCTTCTAAATGGGTGTTTCTGTAAGTGAGTGGTTTAGCCACCTCTATCTAAGTGGACAGAGGCAATTTTGCTCACGTTCATTTCTAAATCACTTTCGATCTTGTGGATGGCTCTGGGTGAAGGAAAGATTGGCTGACAGTGCCTTGCATTATTTTACAGCTGCCTTTGCCACTGTCATGCTTGGCCTTGTTGCCAGTGAGTAAGCAATGGGTCCCTGTGATGTTGTGACAAAACAAGAAATAGGTATTTAGCTTTTGATCCTGGTTCTTGACAAAGACATCCTAATCCCTTGGAATTTCCTAGGTGGGAGGTGTGTCTTGTGTTTTAGTGACCTGACATTTGGTGGGCTCTTGGATGGGGACTGGTCACTTAGAAGCCTGGCCCCACTTCCCATCCTCTGAGAAGGGACAAGAGACTAGAGATAGAGTTAATCATTGATCTAAGAAGCCTCCATAAAAGTCCTTGAACTACAGGGTGCACAGAGCTTCTGGGTTACCTAGAACATGGAGATCCCTGGAGAGCAGCATGACAACCTCATGCCTCTTCCCACATACCTTGCCTTACGTAGCTCTTCATCTGGTAGTTCATCTTATCCCTTTTAATAACCTTTATAATAAGTGGATACATGCAAGTGAAGTGTCTCCTGAGTTTCAAGAGTCATTCTATCAAGTTACCTGATGAGGTGGTCATGGGGATCCTAATTTACAGTTGGTGAGGCAGAAGCAAGGTCACCATCTGGGACTTTCAACTGGCATCTTCAATGGAGGGAGTCTTGTTGGACTGAGCCTTGAACCCGTGGGATCCAACTCTAACTCCAGGAAGGTAGCATCACAATTGAGGTAAATTAGAGGAGACCCTGTTGGCGTCTGCTGGAGAATGGCTTTGTGTGTGGAAGATCAATGCATGATCTTCCCTCACAGCAGACAGCAAAAGACACTCCCTACAGTCTCTCAGGGACACTTCTCCTTTCAAAATATCACTGCCCACAGAAGAGATGACTTGTCTTGGACAAGTTATTTTCCACAACTCTCTTGACAAATTTCTAAGAGAGGAACATGAGAATCTTGATCCTAGCTCTGAACATTCTGGGTTTGAGGATCAATTAAAAAATGAAACCCACAGGGATCAACAAGGTGCTATCCTCTTCTTATAAAAGAAGAAAAAGGTTCTAATCATAACAAAAGCATTAAGTTGACCTAGGTGACCAAGCTGCACAGCCAATACTGATGTGAAACAGCAACACAAGTGCTGACTTTTTAGCACTTTTGTGGTATTTATCTTACAGACAGTAAAAGATATGCCAGACTTAGAAAATTACATCCCTGACTTCAGTCCCCAGGGGTCTTCTCTTTCTTCTGGAAGCAAGAAGACACTGTCTGTTGACCAGGAGAAAGTGGGCTGGGCTTTGAGGCTTTGGGATGAGGAGGCACTTAAGTCCTCCCAAACTTGATTTCTCCTAAAGCAACGGTTCTCTGACTGTGTGTCAGAACTACGTGTGTGTGTGTGTGTGTGTGTGTGTGTGTAAGACACTGAAGCCTGGGCCCTATCCTTGACTAGGGGAATGTGAGTGCACAGGGCTGGGGAGGGCACTGGTAATTGTCAAGGTTCCCAGATGATTTTAGCAGCCCAAGCTAACAGCCTCTTTCCCAGAGAGCAAAGGCAAATGAATCGAGCGGCCATTTGGAATCTATATGAGCATTGTGTGCTCCAGCAGCCGCTAGGGTGGTGTGTTGAATCATTAATGAGACTGTGTCTCTGCTGCCTCCGCCTTGCCTGCTGCCCACTGAGAATATGCCCTGTGACTGTGACAACAAAGAAGAGCACACAGGGCAGAATCCAATAACGTTTCTGGTGGAGACAAACATTTAGATAGTCTGACGTTCATTTTTTTTCTTTCTCTATCACATCATGGCTATACCTACATAGCACTTCATATTTATCTCTAAAAGCCATTGGAAGCAATTTTTTGGACTGTTATTTGTTTAAGGATAGTGACATCATGGGCTTGCTTTCCACGCAATTTAGAAAAGAGAAATGGATTCTTCCATTTTCCTCCTCAGTGGTAGTTATCAGGCCAGAAGCAGACACTGTGAAAACAATCTATAAGATAACAGTGGGTGTCTTGGTCCCTGCCTTCTTTTGTAAGCAGCCAGCAAGGGTTTGCAGCACATACCTTGAGCCTGAGCTGGCTCTTTTTTTTTTGAACAACTAAATGACAAGATAAGGGATATGCTCCAAATGACTGGAAACCAAGCAGACAAAGGCATTTGCTATAATACCATGTTTTGATATTTTTAGCTGCTTGCAAAGGCTAAATTATTGTAGGACTCTGGACTTGTTCCTGTAGCAATTGCCTTGTAACACACCATAAACATCTCAGGCTGCTCCTCCCCCTGAGGAACTACAACTCAAAATTACAGATTATACAGAAATAAAACCCCATAACTGCATGCTTGTTTGTTTTACTTAAATACTCTTGACTTCCTAGCATAACAACCTTGAATTCAGAAAATATCTCAAACAGCAGTTCACCTGGCATATAAGCAAGAGTTCACATTGTTAGCAGGAAGCTATCCAAGCTAAGGATTCAGGGAAAAATCAGTACAGGGGATGGACAAACACAACCAGCTGCTCCCTAGCACACAGGGCTTTGTGGAAACCCAATCGCAGGCCTGTTCCTTCCCTCTCTCCCCTCTGTAAGCCACCAAAAATCTAAGCATGCTGGTTTCTGCTGAATGATGAGCAAGGGAGGAAGGGAAAAAGCCAAACAAATAATAATTTCTTTTAGTGCATCCTCATGCTTAACAGAAAACACGATAATCTATAGTAGCATAACATACTGACCACACTCAACAGGAGAGGGATTTTATGTGTGTTTATCTATGATAATTGCATTAAATATTTTAAAGAGCTTTAATCTGACTACAAGATTAGCCAGTCTTGAGCATAAGCTCTACAAGGATGGTAACAAAATCAAGATGGAGGGCAATTTTTTTTTTTTTTTTGATAACTCAGCAAGCACATGTTTGGCAAAGAACACACTACAGCAGCTTTATGAATACCCTGACCTTGTGTAGTGACACAAGGTTTAGCAGTCACAAGGAAAAATCAAAAAGAATTGAGGACTGCTGCAAGGTACAATATCCACTAACTTTAAAATGTTGTATAGGTGTAAGGGGGGGGCAGGAATGAAACTTTCTAAAGAAGCAAAAATTTCAAAATAAGATTTTTTAAAACAATGAACTCCCTGTAGTATATTAACTTTCATTTTATAAAAGGCAAGCACTTGTCTCTTTGGGGGTATTTTGATTCCCTGTTCTCTTTTCTCACTGATAGCATAACATCCAAAACAGTCTGTGTAGACCAAGATCAAGTGTAACCGAGCGTTCTTGTCCCTCAGCTCTCTGTGGGAAGAGAGTGGAGGCAGAGCACCCTGCCCTTGCACCTGTTTCCCACTGATGGGGCTCACACAAATGCACCCACAGAAAGTGGGAGTTCGGTATCTCAAGCATATGAACATATAGTTTAATCTAAACTCTCAAAAAATCCCCTAGAGCAATTGTCAGGGAACAAACAAGGCCCAAAGAGAATTTATGGCCGATTTAATCTTGTAAAAATTCCCTGGGTCAGCAGAGTCCAGTGTGCTTGTGTCCCATTGTAAAATCTAGCAAATTCCTTCCAGAAACCAGATCATACAAGCAGAACCTTTGGTGACCCTCTTTGTCGGGAGCTGGTACAGCCATCTGCAACTGCGAAAGCAATCATTTTAAGTGCTTGTGATGAACACCTAGGGCAACCACTGGCCCAGTAATACAAGCAGTTTCTAACAAAAAGTGCTGAGTGCTAAGTGGGTTTGTACTGGCTGCTGTTGGTAGAAAGTACAACTGGCTCAAGGACAGAAATGCTCTGAAGATAATAAACACTGGTTGTGCCTGATGCTTTCATAATGCCTGCAAAACTACAGTCTCAAGTTCACTCCCACTGTGCCAGATTGGAGATTTTGTACCAATGCCAGGAAAACTGGACAACATAAAAGGGTCCCTCATACTCCATGTCTTGCAACTGGAGCAGTCCCATGGAAACTGGGGCAGTTGGTAACCTGGAATGAAGCAGAATTAAAGAGGAGGTTCAGCCTCATTCTCTGAAACACCATTTAGCTCCATGACTGCATTCATACTGTCAGCTCCAATGTGGTGAGAAATTGTCCACGACTGAGTTCCACAGCTTGGTGTTCAAAGGCTGCCTGAGGAAACTCAGCAGGATCTGCCCCATGTGTGACCTCAGGAGCTGGTAGCAATAACAGCTGTAGGACAGATCCTTCATGCTGGTCACTGTCTTTCCAGGCATGGGGTGCTCATGGCTCATAGTATTAACAGGTACACGGGGAGCATAAGTCTCAAGCACAGTGGGAAAGAGCAAGGTATACACAGTAATGAGAAACAGAGCCGATCACTGTGAGGGGCCATTGAAACAATATTCGAAAATCAGATTACTAAAAGCTTCAACTGCATTTTCTTTTTAAAGACTCATTTAATTGAAATAAGTTTCTCTGCATAGGACAGATGTTTATATACACAGAAAAAAACTTAAAGGATAAATTCTTAACTGTAAAGTCCACACCACAGGCTTCTCTTTTACCTTTACAGCAACTAATGAATTTCACCCAGATGTGTAGGAACTACTCAAGGGAATGGTACTGAAGGAGATGGGTGAATTGAAAATAGAGACTTACCTGCTACTGTACCTATTTCTGCAGTTGTATTTTGCCAATCACCAAGAATTATTTTATTTCTAATTAGATATCTACACACAGAAGCAAACTATTAAAATCAACACTTAACAAATATACCAAATTTAAATATATGAAACATAGACTACAACTTTTAATTATAAGCTACAACATATTCAACTATCAGATTTGAGAAATTACACTAATGTAAGTTTTAAAAAATCTTATTAAATTTTACAAATATGTTCCAACAAGCCATTGATGATATTATGACATTCATCTTGTGAAGCTGCCACAGATACCTATATATAATTCAGAAAGAGTAAATAAATTACTCTCAATAGGAAATTATACTATAGCTAGCAAATCTCATCTCGCACCGAAGAAGATGCTGGATTTTAGTTTTCAACTGGTAGTGTTAGTCTCTAGAGATAACAAATGTTAGAAATAATGTATTATAATTTATTACTGAAGAAACATATCCAAATATAAATTTGCTGATGTAGATAAACACAAGCCATTAAGATGTTTACTGTTTTAGGTGATGCTCCTTGTCTCAATAATTCAATTTAACAAAGATATGCTGTACATGACCACACCTAAGAGAAATCCTAACTAATTTCATTCATCCATTAAATTCATCACTTGATACTTTGCTGTGTGTCTTCTATGAATGTAGGCAAAATGTACTAAATACTGAGAAAGAAAAGAAATCTGAGAAGGGGCCTTTGGAAGACTCCATAATTTGGCTAGTAAAACCACAACTTAAAGAAATAGTTTTAAAAAACAGCCAAGATATCTAGTACTTACATGGACTGCCTTATTATAGTAGGGATTAAAATAGATGCAAGGTGAGAAAAGGGTACAAATGTGGGGCATGCTATGAGAAGAACATCTTCTTAATATCCTGCAAGATGAAATGGTAGGGTAAATAAAACTCTTATGCTGTGGTGGGAGTGGGACGGTCACCACGTACAACTTAGCTGTGAGTGCAACTGGCCATATTTTTCATGCACCACCATTTTCACTTGAAATAACTATTGATAGACAAACTGAAGTTATTCAAACTTGGTTACCTGGAAGACATTTCTCAAAACTGAATGAAGTGAGCTTGCTATTTTAAGGAAACAACTTTGTTGTATTTGTGGCTAATGATAAAATTCAAGCTTTCAAGCAAAAATTAGCATTTTGGAAAACCTATATCTACTAGCATGAACTTAACAGCTTTCCAATACTTTGAAGATGTTTTCTGATGAAACTATGGCAACACTAACAGATACAATTTTTAATATTATATATTCTATATATATTATTGTTGTCAAAGCTTTTGCTTAATTCGGTGTACCAACAGATGATGTTAAAAAGTCATGCAGAGGCTGGCAGGGGCACATGCTTGTAACTCCAGCACTTTGGAGGGCTAAGGCAGGAGAATGGCAAATTCAAGCACACCCTGGGCAACTTAAAAATTTAGTGAGACCCTGTCTCAAAATGAAAAATTCAAAAAAAAAAAAGGACTGGAGATGAAGCTCACTGTGAAGGCCTTGGGTTCAATTTCTAGTACAACAAAAAAAACGAAAACAAAAACAACACAAAAAAGCATGCATGCGTTAGCAGTACATTAAAAAATACAAGGCAAACCAACGGATTTTAATGCAACAGAGTATAAAAAAGCTAACTGATATGATTTCAGGTTCCATTTTGCAACTAGCTTTTAAGAAATTCCCATTTGCCAAGCTTTGGTATAGTGATAAAAATATCCACATTTATCTTTGCAGTCCATTAAAATACTCCTCCCTATACGCTATGGTTTGGATAGGATTTGAGTTGTGTCTCCCAAGGGTTCATGTGTTGAAATTCAATCCTCACTGTGAGGTATTAAGAGGGTGAAAATTCAGTTTTAGTATTATTTATATTGTTTATATATGTATACACACACACACACACACACACACACACATATATATATATATTTTTTTTTTTAAAGCAGAGGTAAAGTTTATTTGAAAAAGTGAAGACGGAGGGAAAAACTGGCTCTGCAGAGCAAGCTTGGGCCAAGTAAAAGAGGAAAAAGCAAGATGAAAGTGCATCCTGGAGGAAGCAGCGTGGGCTATTGTGAGGAAAGCCATAATGGCAAGCTCCTCTTGACGTCTGTGTCCTTTTATGTCGTCCAAATCTTGAGGAAACCTGCAAGAACTCCTACACACTGGTCCTGAGAGCTGGGGCTGGGATCCCACACCTCAGGCTGATGGTGGATCTAGGCCATCCCATTAAAAACCTGCTTGAGTTCTCATTTACTATTGTTTTTAGAGGCGCAGTCTTTGGGATGTGATTAGAATTAGATAAGATCATCAGCCAAAGCTCCCTTGATTGAATCCTGGTGGCTTTACAAGAAATGGGAGAGAGGCCAGAAAAGATGCACACATGTTTCTTGTCTCTTGCCATGTGGTGCCCTAGGATACCTTGGTACTCAGCCAGGGAGAAGGCCATCACCACATGCGGCTCTTGATCTTGAACTCCCAGAACCATGAATCTAAAAAAACCTCTTGTGTCCTTGGCAACAGAAAACAGACAAATACGTGACATGTTTGTGTGAGGCTGGATCTTTATGTATTTCAACAAGAACAACCTATCACAACAGATTGGATGCAGAAGCAGATATGAGAATGCAGCCGTCTTTTATTAAGCTAAATATTAAAGATAATGTCAATTATGTTCAATATTTTTGTCTTGGAAAACTTATTTTTCTTAAGATATTATTTGTAATGCATAATGACATTACTGCTCTTTTAAATGAGATAATAAATATATAATTTTCTCAGGTTTATTTTCTATAAGTATCAATTCAAATAAACAACACAAATAAAAGATCTTTGGAATCCTGAATAATTTTTAGGACCACAGAGGAGACTGAGATAAAAAATATTAGAAGTTGATGATCTAAACAATGATATAAAAAAATTAGATTTCCAAAACACAAACTGCCAGTGTCTGGCAAGTAGGAATATTATATATCAAGAAAGCAGATAGAGAGAGCAGAAGTGTGCATTAAAAACTACTCCAAACAGAACCAGTATGAACAAAAACAAAAATTCTTATTGATTTGACTTAATGTGAAAATAAGCTTGAAATATTCTCAATTTGGGTGTGGACATCTGCTCAACAATCGAGTTTTAATTAACTACATTTTAAATGCTTTAGGTGCTTGAGACTTTTGAGCCACGCATTTCTCTATAGGACTCAATCGTGTGAATTAAAATACTGTATGCAAGTTGGTCTTAATTTTTGGTGTGTTGCTTGATTTCCTGATTAGGAAATCATCTTTTGTCTTAAATTTTTCATTGGTTTTCTCTAGGGTGACCCTGTAATATATACTTCAGACTGACTCTATTAAAAATCAAAAGGTATGCAACGGAAATAGTAACCAGAACAAGTATAAATCATGACCGTCCACCCCACTTTTTCCTGGCCCATTACCCCGGGTCTACCTAGCCTTTCTCATTCCCTGTAGCATCTGCTACAAGCCTTCCACCTAAAGATAATGTTTTCCTTACCAAGAACACTGAAGACCATCAGCCTGCAGTGTTTCTCTACCTCAACATTTGCCTTTTAGTCCATCCGTTCCTCTTTTCCTGAATCTCAGAGGAATAAGGACAAAAGGCTCTGCTCTTCTGATTCCAGCTTATTCCACCTAGCAGCTCTTTGCTTTTTCTCCTTCTACTGAACTATAACCATTCTAATCTTTCCTTTCCTAACAGTATTCCCCAGACCTGGCGATACTGCCTTTTCTTTTCCCTTCGCTGATTTTACTTCATGGTTCTGTCTCTGCAGAAGCCTGACTAATATACAATGTCCACACTTACACCACAGTTAACATGATTTTTAAGTGCCCACCATGTACTGCTCCCTGCATTTTAGAATGCAAACACCCTCTTTGATCTTCTTCATGTGCTTTTCCCACTGGCTCCAAAAAGGTACTTTTCTTTGCATCTGCCTGTCCCCAGAGAGGCCTCTTCCCCTAAATTCTTGACATCAACATACTCAAGTCTTACATCCCCAAAAACCCAAACCTTTCTTCTACCACCAGTCATCTCTACATAGCTCTTGAAATCATTATTTCTCTTACTAGTTAGACTTTGCAATAGTCATCTTTGTTCATTATTGTCAATTTTTCCCCTCTCATTTGCTCCTGGACTCACTGGAACCTGGAGCGTATCTGCATTATTCCATGAATAGTGATAACAAGTGTCACTGCTGCTGGAACTGTTTGAGGATTTACTCTGCACTACCCACCTGGGTCAGGGGTCTTACACTCATCTTATGAAGTTCTGTGGATTTTCCCCAGTGGTAACTCTTTCTGCTATTATCTGTTGAATGCCTGTTTCCCTCCTCTAACACAATGCTGAAAGCTAGCTCAGAGCATAGACTTTGTTTCATTCACACTTGGCATTTCCAGATCCATGTATATAGTAAGAACTCAGTATTTGCTTAATCAATGACTTAATAAATAACCAAACAATGCCATAAGACAGACTTTCTTATTTGCTAAATGAGAAAAGGAAGGCTCGGTGTGGTTACACAACTTTCCCGATATCACATAGCAAGCACAAGAATAGAGCCAGGCCCCCAACCCAGATCTGATCATCAAACATCTGCTTTCCCCACATCTGCCATGTTCTTTCCCTTTCCAGTATCGCTGCAGCTTGTACACATCAGACACCCTCCTACATTTACCAGTCAAACCCAGGCCTTTCTTCTTAACCCTAGATTCATATAGGCCATTGTGCACTTTAAATTTCCATGAATAAGTCCGCCTCTAACAAAGTTCAACTCATTGTCTTTTCACCCAAACTTGTTCTCTGGCTCATATTCCTGAAGGTGCCAGCATCTCATATCAATCCACGTGTCTAAGCTAGAAACCTGGGAAACATCTATACACCCCCCCCCACATACACACATACACCCATATGTTCTGTCAGTTTTCCCTTAACATTCCTATCTAACTCTTCCTTCAAATCACTGATATTTCAGGGTTCAGGCTTTTACAGGCCTTACCTGGATCACCAACAATTAAATCTATCTGGTTTTCTTGCTTCAGCCTCAACCCTCTACAATTTGTTCTTCCTACTTATGTCAAGGTTATCTGAACAAAGCACTAATATGTTGACATTAACTCCTTTCTTCACACTTTGCACTGCTTGCTATCCCAGCTAATGAGATAACTGAGTTAAAAATCTCTGTATATTGGATACAAAGATCTCTAAATTTTCCTTCTGCCTATATCCCCCGCTCCACTCCAATCACTCCCCACACATGCTCCCTGCCTTAGGCATGCGGAGTTGCTTACGGTTCTCTCTAAATTCCCATGCTGCTTCAGATTACACCTACTTCTGCTCATGCTTTCTTCCTGAAAGGAACACCCATCTTCATTGCTGTGTTCTTCCTACACCCTTACACATACAGCAAAACTCACTCTCTTCCACTAAGTCTTCCCTGGTCGTTAACACTCTTCCTTCAAGCTCCTGCTGTACATCACAGCTTCTATGTAGGATACATCACACTATATGCTAATTATTTGTGTACTTGCTTATTTCCACATTATATTATTAACTTGTCTGTTTACCTGTTATAAATTCCTTGAAGGAGGGATCAAATTTTTTTTTAAACTTTTTATGTTCAGCACCTAAAAATACTGAATATCAATGAGTGTTCGATAAAGTTTTGTTGACTGGATGAATAATGGTACTTAAAAATACTCCGCATTCTTGTACCTGAGCCAATTTCATAAAGAATATGAATAAAAGCAAAATCACCTGGCTAAAAATGGGCTTGATGCATAAAGAACACAAGCATAGAAAGGTAATTCTTGCTGCCAAGACAAAGTGCTCAGAAGAAGAACATATTGGAAATATGCATTTTCCAGCATTACACAAATATTTTTAGAACATTTTACACCGACTTGTTTCATATGTTGGCTTGGAGAACAGAAGCTGCCAGGGGATGTGTGGCAGTTGCAGTTTCCACTTGTTAAAAAAAGAAATGGAACCCGTAATGCTCAAAGCAGAAAAGCACAAATGTAGCATGGTGGCCATGCAGCCAGTCCACAACAGGCTTCTGTAGCCTTCATACTCAGACCTTGTTTGCAAAGGCAGGGCTTGACTGTGACCCCACTCATGGGCTATGTCAAAGGAGTACGACCTGACCTCTGACCCTCAAGTTCAGGTAGTAATTTTGCTGCACCGAGACTCAGGGAGAGGTAGCTTGCTCCTCCAACTCATTTTAAAAGTCTTAAATTTTGGGTTAATTTTCAACCATTTCTTAGTTTTTTTCTGAGATCCACTCCAGATCTACACTTAAATGACCAAATTCTAAGGTGTACCTGTTATTGATAGTGCACTGCAGGGGTATTCTGTGTAGTTAAGAAGCTGTCAAAAGCCCACTCCATCTCCCCCGTCTCCTTCACCTTCCACCTCCGAGCCTACAGTCAAGTTGAGGATCCTTCAGGTCCATGGTTTGACTCCAACATTCATTTCCCATTCTTCCAAGTCAGCTACTGATTCCTGAGGCTATGGATGGCTGGGCTGATGGGACCTAGCTGTGTACTCATGGCACTGTGGGGAAAAGAACAGATCACTGGCTAATGGGAGTGGCAATGCTAAGGAAATGAAGGCCAAGGGTCCCAAATGAGGGACTAGGTCACCCAGCCAACCCTGTGCTGCAAGAAAAGCTTTCCTGAATGTTGATGACAGAAGTAAAAGTCCAGGATGAAAATAAAATTGCATTATAGATCCTTTTTGTTATTGTTTCAGCTTTAGTCATTAGTGAGAAAAGTGGGCGTTCTCAGGCAATGTGTGCCAATCAGATAACTTTATCGCCTTTTCTACACAGTGCCTTAAAAGTGAAAAATTCATTGAATTTGTCAACAGGGGAACGTCTCCTGACCATATCTAACTGACTAGTCACTTCCTGCCTTCCCAGCAATGAGCACATTTTCACTTACAAGGAATCATTTCAGGACCACGAAAGATGGTCAGTTCGATTTGGCTGTATTTTCGCTATCTTCAATTCCCACACGTGTTGCCTGACTGGGCTACAGCTTGTGCAAATTGACAAGAGTCCCTCAGCTTCAGTCCTTGTTTTGCAAGACCTTTTCTATGTGGACTCTTATTTCTTTCAGTGTAGTTGCAGTTGACATTTTCAGGTTAAGGCTATTCCCCTTGTCCATTTAAGATTTGGATGTTTTTATTTAAGAGCCAGAGGCATGCCAGAACCATTACTCTAAAACTCGTCATCCAGAACATCAACATGGTCAGTGATGTCCTGGCAGAGAGCAAGCACCAGCACCATTACTTGCCTTTGCTCCTGCTTCTATGGTTTTGCTTAATACTACATGTTCTTGGTAGTCACATTTTGCTCCTGTCTTTCTTCCTCACCCAGCACATCTGTCCCTGTTTTCCCAGGGTGGTGACATTCCATGTTGAATCTGTTCTAACCTTTTCTTAATCTTTCTTCCTTTATGAAGACACCCCAGACCACTTCTGTTCACAGAGGTTGCTCTCTCCCAGCCCCTTCTCTTCCAGTATGCCTGCAATAAAAAAAACTACCCAACAATTTGGGAACAGAACATATTTGAACTGATTTACATATAATGTCTTGTCTCCCCAACTAAATTACAAGTTCCTTAATGGCAGGGAAGGGTCCTATGCTTCTTCTTCTAGTGCCTGTATTGGTGCTGGCATATGAGAGGTGTTTAATAAAGATTTGTTGAGTTGAATCAAACACAGAAACTGGGATCATAAATGATATTCTCAACAGCAGATCCCTGCAGAAAGGCATGCATACCAACTCTGGGTGACTCATTCGGTTTCTGTATAGACAGCACGAGGCAGGCAACCTTTCCTTTGCGATAGTCAAGTGCACTGATTTTAAATCAATTTAAACTAGAACGTGCAACTCAATCCACTTTTCCCCAATACATTTACATTACTTGATGTCATAACTCTTTCTTCACAACTCAGATATGTCCTCTGAAATAGGTTCTTTTAAAATGGTAATTTATCTTCACAAAGTTGTAATTAATTTTCACCATAACAAAGTTGATTTTTAAAAAAATTTTATATGAAGGAGAGCTTGTGTTGGTTTTTCTTTCAGTGGTAAACTAGCTGAACAAACAGTATATATTGCCACCTCTATTCTTCCTACTGTCTACTTTTCAATAATTTCCATCCTTTAAATTCTAATTTTTATGCAAATATATGCTTTTCAACTTTACCTTTCTTCTGAGTCAATAACAAATCTACTACAAGAATATCTCATTTTCAAATAAAATGCAATAAGTCCACAACTCCATATTCCAAAATTCTATTTGCCAGGCTGTTTGAAATTTATAATTCATTTTCCATAGAAACGACATTATAAATAGTAATTCAGTTTGTTCTCTGGCGGCAAAATGAAGTTTAGCTAATCCATCTGCAATGAAAAGTAGCAGAAAGCAATACAGTAACAAGATAAGTAATTAAACGAAACACCAAAAAGTGAATGTAAAAACGATGAGTTTATCCTGGTTGTTAATACATATTTGAAGAAAAGAAATTTAGAGAAGGACAAGAAGATAGAGATTATGGAATCTTGAGGATTCTTTTAGTTACCACCACCTAGTTCTAAGGTTTTAGACCTGCCTATTCAATTCATTTCTAGCCCTTCTGAGTCTTCCTTCATCCTACCTTTTCCATTTATCCATTTTCCTCTCTTCCCTCTGGCCCTGTCCTCCACCTGATATTATCATTCCTCACCTAGATTATTAGAATGGTTTCCCAGTTGGTTTATTAGGCCAATCTCATTATTAATATCCAATTTGCATATGGCCTTTGGATTAATCCTTTTTGAACACATCTTTCATTGTGTCATTGTTCTGCTCAAGGCATGCCCATCAAGTTAGAAAAGCACAGACTGAGCCAAACTGCATGGCGATGAGTACTCTCGCTTGGAGAAGAGCCCTGAGACTGGAAAGCCCACCCAGGATCCCATAGAGGCGCTGGTTCTGTCCAAAGCAGTCAAGCACCCCAAATGACTTTTAGGATTCTTGGTCAGAAGAGATGATGGGCAATCTTTCCTTTTGGGAGTCCCTGACTAGTTGGTCTGATCCTGAAGCCAGAAAGTGATGTGGAAGCTCTCAGCCAAAAGTCAGAGGATGGGGAAGTGAAACGGTCACTCATCTGTTTTATCTTGGTTGCCACTGATCTCTTTGCAAAGAATGAAGAGGCCCATTAATATGGCCATGCAGAAAAGTGGCACAGCAGAGTGGAAGAGACCCTGGCTTTGGCAAAGCAGCATTGCTGAGACTTTGGAGAGTCTTCCCTTTGAACAAAGGGAACAGCAATGGCCACCACCCAAAGTTCTGTGAGGACTGAGTGAATCTGAAAGTATCTGTGGTGGTGCCGGATAAATACATCTATACAGATGGTTGTGCATCAATAAATTTAAGATAAGGAGATATACGAGAGCTTTTGATGAGAGCCTTTGCATCCTGATCAAACTCCAGCAAATGTTTTCCCTTGGATGAATGCCTGCTTCCTCAACTTTGGGCTGGAATTCAAGCAGAATTTTGCTCTGAGTTCTACCTTCATTCTGTCTCACTCAGAGGAAATATCTAGGGAAAAGAGAATTACTATACAGGTTTACAATCAGATCCAAAAACTATTCAGGAATTAAGATGATAGAAAAGTCCAAGTAAGACACAGAATCTGCTCTGGTGATTTGTTTTTTTTTTTTTTTTTTTTGAAAGGAAGAGCTCATAAAACAAAAAATTAGCAGGCCAATGCTGGCCCAGGCAACTGATCTGGCAAGCTGGAAGCTGAGTGGCAGCTTGTTGTCATGGCAACTTGAACATCCTAATCCCAGCCTTGGGGACAGCAGAGACTGCAATGGCTGCCATAAGCCACACCCATGTGTCCTGAACCGCCCCAGCCCCAGCAGCCAGGAGGACTCTGCCATTCCCAACTCAGGCTTCTGTCAGGTCCCGTGAAAAGTGAAAGGAGGGGTGGGCAGATGTTTATTTGCTTACATTCTCTGGGTGATACTCACAGAAATACGTATTTTAGGGCTAACTGTGAGATGCTATATTTGTTGAGGATGCATGCATTTTTAGTGTTTTCTCACATTATGAAATGCTAATAGCTCACATAGGTATGATGGTATTATTCCCATTTTGTAGACTATGGTACTGAGAATGGAGGCTATAGCAGGTCACTGAAGCTCTCTACACTGTGCAGTGTGTGTGGGGGGGGTTGGCCTACTGTGGATAATGTGATTCCTCTGACTACATAATATTATAAATGACAAAGCTTTAACTTACAGAGCAGTCTCTATGTGAACTCCTGGCCAGTGTCATTCCTATGGAAATGCAACCACTCTGTATCTGCACGTGCTTTGTAGAAAAGACAGCACCATACAACACCTGACACTTAAGTGAGGCTCAATAAAGGGTGTGCCTTACCCGGCTCTTTCATGTTTTTGTAGAAGAGCTGCCCTCATTTCTAGTTCCTGGGGCTGTTTGGAAGCTATGGGAGATATCTGGAAACAAGACTAATTGCAATCTGCATTTCTGGTCTCTGTCCCACCTACTGTGCTGAGAGGTGACCTCATTAGAGGAAGAACCATCAGTGCAAACCTCAAGACCTCCCAAGCCCCCGGCAGTTGAGACTGTGCTTGGGGAAAGCGTCCAGCAGCTGCCACTGACAATGGGCTTCTGTCCCCCAGTCAGGAAAAGGCCTTTGCTCCTCCCACGAGCCCGTATTTTTTTGTTTTGTTTTAGCCTCAAGCAAGATGGCTGCTAATTGCAATGAGATGAGAATAGCAGAAAGTAATTAAAATTTCATTTTAAAATGTATCGCATAGTTTAACATCTATCTACATGAAGTACATTGCTGGGGTAAATAAACTGGCATCATCTTAGTAAGGCAAAAAGAGAAAAAGAAAAGAACTCAAGTACTCCATTGTTCATGGTATAGGAATAGTAGATAAAATAAACTGGACTGCAGCTGGCCTCTGCGTAAGTCTTGTGGGTCTTTTCCTGAAAATGCAGGTGGTAATTACAGAAACCAGAATTTTTTTCAAGAGAATCTGGCAACAAACTAATGGCCCAACCAGGGAACTTACTGATTGAATCAGTTCTTGAAGAAAATGGTTCTCATGTATTCAAAGAGGGACACCTATTCCTGAGCAGTTCCCATTATGGGCCCAGTGACAAATAGTATTAAAGAGTTGACATTTAGATAAGCATTTTTCCTACATTGTTTATCCCATACTATTAGGAACTCTTCCAAATTGATTATCTGGCATTTAAAGCAGCCAATGGGACACAGGCTGACCTGCTCAGGGAGTAACAGGGGAGCCCTGCGAGTTCTTGCTGGGCCTCTCCATCCCACACCTGCCTGTGCCCGGCCAACATTGCCATCAAACCTACCGCCATTCCTCTCCTCAGCATCTCTGTGTCACTAACAAGTGGACTCAAAGTCCACTGGAAAATGGACAGATATTTTTTGCAAGGAAGTCCACATTTGAAGATGTTCATCTAGAAAAAAAGTCTTAACTCTGGTAACAACAACAAAAAAAGTGATACTGAGGAAACACTATTGAGAAGTTTCATTAAGTGATCTGTTTGTTCACTCCCAAGCTGCTTTCCAGGTCCAAACATCACTTTATATCAATTTTGAAGGCTGTCTAGGTGGCAATAGGAATCCGATGATGAATGTAATAAAGCAGGTTCATTTAGCAGTCAAATTACATTATTACCATTACCACATTACCCATTTTATTATAAAATTTATGTTCATTTTCAGAACCAACAGCCCATTCTGCTCATTGCCTTCAAAAGCAGCATACATATTTTATGTTTAAAGTAACTTGTCATATTCCAACTTCAGAAATAAATATCAAATCAATTTACTCTCTTCTTCTTCCCCCAACACTGAAAGCAAATGTCAAGTGTTATAAAACTACCAAATAATGTCAATAATTTTATTAAAAATTGAGATTTAATATCTCTTCTCATATTCTTGATAGAGGTATGGAGGTAGGCAGAGCTATAAAACTAATAACCTATTTTTCATGGCAAATATTTTCATTCACCTGGGGCAGAGTAAACCAATGCCTTTATGACATCGTTAAACCAGATTTATGAGAAGTTTTGATTAAATCCAAAGAAACTGACATTTCCTAATCCAAAAAAGAGGGTCACTAGAGTTGGTGTCTATGCTGATGCTTGTGTCTAGATGAATCCCAAAACTAGTACCAGGAGACATCATCCCCCAGAGGGTTGTAGGCCTCTGTGTTTGTGTTCAGAACTGCCTAAATCATCACAAACTCTTGCACTTTCAGCTCAGTTTCTAAGGAGGTAGAGTACTCGATGCTCCCAATCATATCAAGATAATGCCATCCTCACCTCAACTACAATACACATAAAGCAAAAATAGAAATACTTCCTTATATGGACCTGGGGCATACTAAAAGCTAGCTATTACTAGCTTACTAAAAGCTATTCCCCTCTTGTGTATAGCAATGAACATGACAATGGTTAGATAGATCATTAAAAAGAAGGGGAGGGACCCCAGAGGATATGATAATAATGCTCACATTTCTCATTACCAATGTTGGAGGGGTCTTCACTAATATCGCTAAGGTTATTTTTAAGTTTCTAAGATGCAAAAATTGAGCGGAAGAGTCTGAGTTTTCTTTTTCTTCAATTTGTCACAGAAACTAATACTAAATCATTTATAATCCAATAGTTGGGTATTATAATGCTAGTGTTAAGCATGATTTCTTAGTTTTATCATATTTTTGCCTTTGTAGTTTTTATATCTAGGGAAATATGACTAGATGCAGTCCAGGTCCAAATATAAACAAAAATTATAATATTTTAAACAAAGCTGTTCCATGGATCTTTGCTCATATGGCTCACTAAATGTTCACACTTAGAGATAAGAAAGCTGTTTTTGTATTCCAGGGGCCAGTATAATTAAAAAGGCTAATGAATGATTGTCAATATTTTCTAGGTAGCGGAACGGTGATATGGTTTGAGTTAGAGTATTCATATTTTTATATTAAACTAAGAGGAGGTATCTATCTGCCTTAGGTTATGAATTAGACAGCGAATTGCTACAAGGTCAATCCAATGTTATGAGCCAATTAAGATGACTGACATAATGTAATAAGTTCTTGATCATGCAGATTGGTTGGAAGACCCTACATACACTGCGAAAGAAAGCCAAGGACTCAGTGATATTACAATGTCTATGATCATTAACATTTGTCAACACTTATTACGCAGTAGGTGATTTACATACATGATCTGTGGTTTACTTTCATCTTTGTTACTCTTTGACATAGGCATTCCCATTTTATGCAAGAGAAACATAGTTGTCAAAGTCTAAGAAGTTTGGTAAAGGCTACATGGGACATATTCTGCTGACCTGGAAAATACAAATGCTGAACTGATTTTTATAATTAAAATTCAACACAACATTCCCCTGGGTAATGAGTAGGGTCAGCTCTTTTTCTTTTAGGTTGCTGAATTACTGTGAATTCAAATGGCTTTTAAGCAGAAACTAATGTGTTAGTACTTATTCAATTTTTTAAAAAAATATGTAAATCTTTCCCTAATTACAGTGAAATTTCTCTTATTCTACATGGTCACAGAATGGGCTATTCTAATTAATAAAACATTCTGGTTAATAAAGTGTTAGGGGAAGACTACTAATCTTTAAGAAGTGGAAAAAGGTCATACGTGCTCTGTATAAACTAAGTGTAATGCTAATTTTTCTTTGATGATCCAGGAACAGGTGGGGGACTCTAGCGGCACAGGGTCAACGTGACAAAGACCAGGTATAATGACATAAGAGAAAGCAAGACTGCACTATTTAATAGGGATCTCTAGTTTGTTAAAATCTTCGATTTCAAGAGCTGGAGGGCAGCTCAGGATTCTCTGCCCAAGTCCTTCATTTACAGATGAGGAAATGGGAGATCCAGATAAGTGTTCTTTTACGTGACTGACTCAAGGTCATCCAGGGGCCAAGGGCAACCAATAGAGTCATACCGACCCCACTTTTCACAATCAGAACAAAACAAAAAAGAAAAGATGTGCTATCACTCACATTCAAATTTGTTGATTTCCAAGCAACCATGGATTTATACATTTATATTATTTGTGACATCTTTTCCTGGGTCTTCATTTCCTTACCATTAATTCCATAGCACAACAAATACACATAATATCTCATTGCAAGTAAGACACACCAAAGCACAGGCCCTTTCTCTGAATAGTTTCTGATTTTTCTCTCTTGTTTAACACAGTTTCTATTAGGGCTAAAATGTGGAGAGCAGCGCTCAATTCCAGCCTTGCAATTTGACTTGCCAGGTTTAACTAGGGGATGATTACTCAATTATTTACTCAGCTGGCACCATTTTCCTGTCACTTAAATCATATTTAATTTCAATCTATTATAATCCATTATCAGTACTGAGCCAAAACCCTTGATGTACTATTTGCTTATGAGATGGTTTCACACATACAACATCAAACTATTAAATGTCCCATGTACATTTACAGATGATGGACTGCCTCTGTTAAAATGTGGTTCATGTGCACACTTTAGAGATTTCTATACTTTACAACTTTAACATATCCGGCACCACTTACTACCTAGTGAAAAACCACCAGAACAACTTAGATCAATAGTCTATTTAATCTGAAAAGTCATTGTTCATGTTAGATAAGATTTAGATATGTTTTTGAAAATCATCCAGACCTTTGATTTCTATCTTTTTCACAACAAAACACCTAAAATCTAAAACTATTTGAGATATAAAAACCAAATGCAATGCATTAAAGTTAATTGACTCTTAGTTTGCAGATCAATATATTTCAAAAGGATAATTGCACTGAATTTTAAGTGATACTAGAGAATGTGAGTTAATATTCTTATGTATGAAAATGACATTATAGTTATGTAGAATAATCTTACTTTAGGGATAACATCCTTATTTTTAGGAGATGCAATACTCACAATTTGGAAATTGTGCCTTAATGTCTACATATCTTTAAATTCAGAAAAATACATAGAGGAAGCAAAAATGGTAAATATTGAAGAATATAAGTTGTTGGAAAGTAGCTATCCATTGTACTATTTTTTCAATTTTTCATTTATTGGAAAACTTACAGCGAAAATTGGAAATAGCTAACATATTCAGAAAAATAACTCAAAATTGCTTAGTTTGTACTCTCCCACTCCCAAGATCAGAAAACCCCTATTTGGGACAGGTGGCAAGACAGTAATAGACAACAAAGAAAACAGCTCTCGTTCCTAGAATGATTCTTCAACCAGCGAACAGTGAAAAGGAGATGAAGTCCAACGTGAGGGGGATACAGTAAGAGTGCACCCAGGTACATACATTCCGGCTTCCGGACCCTGGCAACCGCCACGAGGAACTCTGGACACTCTGGGGCACACATCTCTTAGGCAGGGCAAGGGGAAGAGAAAGGCACCATTTGCAGATGTGCAAATGTCTCAATTTTCAAAGAGCAGTAAAGTATTACATACCCAGAGGACACAGCAGCTTAAAACCCATGTTTTTGCATCCTGCGAAATCTCTTATTCACTCTTGGGATTCGTCTGGGAGATACACCCCAATACATCTTTTTAATGACATATACCAATGTTGAAAAGTCTGTTCGCTTCCTGTTTAGGGTCACCCAAACTTTACCCTTCTGTGCCTCCGTTTCCTAATTTGTAACACAGAAATAAAATGTCCTCCTCATAGGTTTCCCATAAGAAATAATGAAAATAACATTTGTAAGGAGATCAGTACTGAATACTGAATAAGGGCCCAACATGTGGCAGTCATCATCACCCCACAGGTATATAGAATCAAACATTTGCTTATTTGTCTTATGATAATCCAGCCAAGATGGAAAAAATAGGGGCAGGATGCAGCACAATAAGTCTTACTTATATTTAGTTTAAGAAAAACTTGTACTTCAAGAGCCTCAATGAATTGACCAATGTCAACCTAAGGAGAGGTCTCTAGTATGCCAATTCCTCTTAATTCTTTCTTTCATTCCTGCTGTGTACTGAGTGTGACTGGGATGAACACCTAGAGGGGTGCTAACAAAACAGGGGTGACAAAGAATTATAGATACAACTGTTACACTAGAGACCTTGGGATCACAAAATTGGGGTACGCACTCCCCCAACAGGTGTTTGAGATGGTTCCTTAGGATGTGAGAAGACAGTATTAGAGCTATTTCTGTTTGTTTATAACTTTTAAAAAAGGAAGTTAAGCTTCGCAGTTATTTTAAGTACATTGGCTGACAGTGATACTGTCACCTGGTCCGCAGTGGAGAGGATGGTGTCGTGGGCAGCTTGTGAGGCGTCTGGGGTTTCCCCAGCAATCCAGAACGGAAGGCCTTTCTCTCCTCTGTCCGTGCTCTTCACTGTCTTACCATACACAGCTGTTCAGATGAGCTCTGTTAAGTGGATTTATGGATTACATTATCTAGTTTTAACTAAACCAATCCTCCTGAAATGAACAGCTGGCTTAAAAAATTAAAAAGATCCCACAAAGAAATAGTGGATTCAAGATAACACCGAGAATGAAAACACAGTGAGCAACAAGAAAAATGGCAAAGCTGACGATTCTGCTGCTCCTGGGAGGAGCTCTACACCACCCAACAAGACAAAAGCGACAATTTAACGAGATCTGCCCAGAAATCAGTAAAAACAAATCATCTATGCATTTAATTTACTATTTGAGCCTTGTCATAAGTATATAGTATGTTTTAAGGCACTAGCTAACAATACATGCACACAATTTATAAAACAATAAACATGTATAAATGTAAAAAACACTCAGATGTTGTTTACAGATGAAGTAATCAAAGTGTTTATAAAAAAATAACCAAAACTAATAAAGGTCAAAAGAAGCTGGAACATAGGTCAATTTTAGCCACGACGAAACATAAAGGGGGTTGATGCAAAAAAGTACTATTTAGGGTCCAAAAATCCAATATAGGGCTGGTGAGATGGCTCAGGGGCATAAGCGCCTGCCTTGCAAGCGCGAGGGCCCGAGTTCGACTCCCGGATCCCACATACGAAAAAGGGGCTGGTGATATCGCTCAGCAGCACGGGTGCCTGTTGGCACGCGAGGTCCTGAGGTTGACCCCCCCCGGTACCCACAAAAAAAAAAAAATCCAATATACAAGTACAGGATATGGGGGATTGGCTTGAAAGCAGTTTATGTTGTAAAGGCCCAGCGTTTGCAGCTGATGCAGCTGTGTGCCAGGTAACAGTGTGCAGTGGCCAGGAAAAGACTGCAACTGGGGGAACCCTAGTGGCTAAACACTAGGGCTTTGATGCATTCTGCTGGACCTCAGGTGGGAGACCATCCAGAGGACAGGGTTCAAACATGGGCTATGCAGAGAGGCTTCCTACCCTGTGAGAGGCTGGACTAGAATGCCTCCAAGGTGGTCTGAGTTTCAAAAATCCATGAAGACCTGGGGCAGGGTCTGGAGGACAAGAATTTAAACAATTTAACGTGTTACACACGGCAGGTACTCCACTCAACTGTGACTCCGTGATATCGTCGTCCTTTCCAATATTGCAACCCAATGCCCAGGACAAAACCTGGCACCTAATCTGAGTTGTGTAACTGTGGTCATGGCAGCGAAGAATCACTTGGGGGAATTTATGAAGAGCCTGCATGGGTTTGATCCCTAAGGAATTACCGGTTTCAGTTTTATATTTGCATGCCACCTTTTCCTTGACAAATTAAGACACCACCAGCAAAGATTCTGAACTTCTTTATAATTTTTTAATCAAACACTCCCCACTTCTATTGGTGATTCTCTATTAATGTCAACTTTTTTTTTTTTTTCAAATAATATGGGATTTTCTTTTTCATCTTTTTTTTCTTCCTTTCCTGACAAAATTTTTAATTGAAAATGTGTGGAGAGATTTTTAAGTTCAATTCTGCCAAGAATTTGTAATTATATTTTTAAATTTCTGTCTTCCCAAAAGATTAAAAATATGAAAACAAAAGGAATGTGCTAAGGTTTAAGGAAGAAAAAGTAATTAAAGGGTGTGAATATACGTGTGCATGAAGAGGTCGCCGGCATTGACATGTATCAAATTGATAACAGGACAGGCTGAATATTAAATGTTTCTTGCAACCTAAGCGGATGAAAGAGAATAATTCCCTAAACCATTTCAGCTGTTATTAGAAATTAGATTCTTCTTCAAAAGAACTTCAAGTGGAAACAAATGGAGGAAATCACTGCCCAAATGGTGAATGCAAAAAATATACATGAGCTAAATAGTTCAGTGATCATATCCTCAAAGTAGCAGGGAACATGTGCTGTGCTGTAGCCAAACTTAAAATAATTTCATTCATCTCTTTTACAACAAATATCACACAAAGATCTGACTTCCTCTCTGCCAGCAATACTCAGTCCATATTTTTTGTAGACCATTTCTAAGTGGCATTGGTAACTGCACCTTTCTTGTGAAGATAAGCGTCTAAGATGCCAGTCTGGCTGCTCTTCAAAAAAAGCCTGGGAGAAAGAGCGACCCTCACTATTATTCAAGAAAGGGAGCCTAAGCCTTCCTGGGACAATACCCCAAGTGGTGAAGTGTTATCAGAGAGGAATCTGCCATTTGCCTGGATATCACAGTAAACTCATCGACCCATGGCAGGCAAAGTAGGGGTGGCCACCTAAGGGTGGGGCAGGAAGATCCCAACGCTGGAGGACTACAGCAGATGACCTCTGAGGGTTACACCTAACAGTGAAACTTCATGATGTTAAGAAATGCTGGGGTCGGTGAGATGGCTCAGTGGTGTAAGCGCCCGCCTGGCAAGCGCAAGGTCCTGAGTTTGACTCCCAGATCTCACATATGAAAAAAGGGCCGGTGATATCGCTCAGCGGCACGGGCACCTGCTGGCGCGCGAGGTCCTGAGGTTGACCCCCGGTACCCACAAAAAAAAAAAAAAAAAATAGAAATGCTGAAAATGTGGGTCATCTGGGTGATTAAATTCCACACATTTCCGGAGGGTGTGGAAAATACATAGTTTCTTCAAAATTTAATCTAAGGAGCAAGAAAACAGGTCATTTTTTAAAATCTCTGTGTACCATCACCTAGATTAAAATACAAAGAAAACACATGCAGATATTACCATGTCTGTTTTTATGCAATAAAACCAAGTAAGCAGGTGTTGTAAAAGAGGTCACATGATGCAGTACCCAAATTCAAGGTGGGGTGGAAAGCATGTGTCACTATAAGGAGAGACCTCAAAATGCAATATGACAAAGTAACAGCTCAGCTCTGTCAGTTCTGCGAAGAGCAAAGGGGCCCTAGTTCTTGTTGCTTGCTATTCCAGGGAAACACAGGCAACACTGTAGCTCCCCAGGCCCAAGACGACAGAAGCCCATGAGTCCTGCTCCATGACAGACGCTGGACTGAGATAACCGAAAAGAATAGGAAATGCAGGAAGCAGCAGCTGGGCTAGACAAATCAACTTCCCACCTGCTGCTGATTTACACATTCATTCTCAAACCCGATCCCGTCCATGGAAAAATCTGCCAGCACGTCTAGAAATTAATCAATCTGGGGAATGGGAGGGAGCTATCCATGGTCGATTTTATATTCTTTCTGTAAACACATTCGTGCAGCACAAAGGCAGCTGAGCCGAACAACAGTGGCTTTCTCCCTCTCTCCTGTAATCACCCATACACCTGGGACTCATGCAGCTCCCACTGCTGTTTTTTTAGATGAGGAATTTTTTTTTTTTTTTTTGGAGGGTAAAGCTGGCTTGGAAACTAATTAGATATGTCTGAGTTTTTTGTTTGGCTTCCTGAGTATGCGATGGACATCTAATTTGCATTTCTGTCTTGTCCCTCCCTTGTCGCCTTTGTTGCTTTTCTTTTTGTCTGCACAGAGAACAAGGATTTCCAAACACGACTGGTCAGACATACTGCTCTTCAGAGTGTGGACCCTTATATGTATGTAAGAGCCAAGGGCCTCATTTGCTGCAAAACAACATTTGTCCCAAAGAACATTTCGGCTTAAGGAAATGCTCTTGAAAATGTCTAATTCCCTACTGTGACTTCTTTTAAAGTTCTAATTAGTTGTGCACAGTAATGAATTCTGTAAATTGCAGTGTTTCATTTAAAGCTTTTAAGGTACAGAAGGCTCTAATAATGTATTTTGCTACAATCATTCTTTGAAGAAAGTAATTTTGTAACATTCATTTCATATTTTCAGAGATGTCATACATCTCAGAAACAATCACAATGTTGAGTCTCAAATTAATATTTGTTGCTTAATGCCACAAAATGTCAGATTAATGAGTAATTAATGACATTTGTACATAATGTTATTTCCTTCTTTCTGCCAAGACCAAAAGCATAATGGAGAATTCATGTCAAGAAACATCTTTCAACAAATATATTTTCAGAGTTTCTATTATAAAATAACATACTACCAGGTCTATAACTGTCTTCTTTTAATGGTCAGTAAATAGCTGGGTTTCCAGATAACATAGGAAAAATAAAATATTCATGTTATTTAATTTATTTCTATATTTCATTCATATTTTTTGATTTGCTGGTCTTGAAGAGGAAAGAAACCATTACCACTGTTTAACCCCCCCCACCCTGTCTTTAAAGGAAGGTTTATTCCCCCTTACAACCTCTCTCTATTATGCAGTTGGGGGATCATTAAACTACTTTTTTTTTTTTTGTGGGTACCAGGGGGTCGACCTCAGGACCTCGCGCGCCAACAGGCGCCCGTGCCGCTGAGCGATATCACCGGCCCCTTTTTCGTATGTGGGCTCCGGGAGTCGAACTCAGGCCCTTGCGCTTGCCGGGCAGGCGCTTAAGCCACTGAGCCATCTCACCGGCCCCATTAAACTACTTTTTATTCTGTATTTTTTCAATTTTTCCTTTTCACCCTGGACTCAGTTGAAGCTTGACTGTCCAAGCATGCTGCCCACCTTCTTATAATCCTCAGCAGCAGTCTTCTGCCTCACAAGGTCAGCCTTGGCCCTCCCTTGGACATCCTCCCCTCACGTGCCCTCACATCTGCCTCCCTCATACAGCCTTCATGTGCACTCAGCTCTTCTTCCTCTGAACCTGTTATCCCTCTCTTGTCGTGACGGGGAAGCCACTGTCTCTACAGCTGAGACTCCTGCACCGCCCTATCACTTCCTAACCCTTCACGCCAATTCCCAGGCGGAGACCCTCCCGACCACCCATTCAGCCCACTGCTTAGTGTGGCTCACAGGTCGCTGAGATCTGGAGAGGACAAATCTTTGCAGAGCTGGCCAATTCCACATTCACATGTGGCCCAATAGACAAGCGTCCATGCTGCTTGGCCATAACCTCATGGATGTCTCTATGTCTTCCTAACCCGGAACCTGCAGGAACTGGTCCAGCCTGTTTCCTCATTCGCTTGAACTCCCAGCTTCCCTTAATCACCAGCCCCATTTCAACAGGCAGGCTGTTTCCTGCGCCCCAGAGAAGGAGGCCCCTGTGCCTCAGTGTCTGACTCGGCCAGGGCCCCATCACTGCCTCCCTCCTGCTCTCAAGCCCCTCCCTATTTTCACTAATGAAAGAACACCCCTCTCTCCTCCCTCCCATGAGCTCTAGATCATCGGCCAGCCCACTTGTTATGTTACCTCTTTCTACAATTATCCTCTCTCTCTCTTTAATGAGCAGCTTCTCTGGCACGTTGTTATCTCTTAAAACGAAAACAAAGCCCTTGTCTGAGGCTGCAATTATTCCTCTCGCTCTTCCATCTCACACCTCCCCTTTCTTGAAAAATCCTCAGCCCTATGCTCCCCACTCATGGGCTCCAGTTTCACTCATTCCTTCCCCCACCTTCCACAGTCTGGCTTCCTTCTGCCTTCACCATTCTACTGAAAACAACACTGCATACGTACCAAGCACGTGTTTACTGGTGCATTCATTAGAACTTCTTTTCCTTCTTGACCAGTCGCTCTGAACACTACACAAGTATAAGAATCATTTATAGAGGTTTTCAAAATAAATGATGTCTGAACAAGCCCCACCCACTGAATTTGGATTTAACTGCTTCGAGGCAGGGTTATTCACTGGTATATTTTTGAAAGCTCCCTAGACTCTTGCACTGTGTCTCAGGGTTGGGGCCATTTGGGTCTGATCACTGTATATACCTACACAGGCCCAGTTTTGTGGGGCTCAGGTGTGTGTTCCTCTGCTGGCTCTCATCCTCCTGGTGGCTCATTCTGGTCTCTTTGGATTACTTTTCTTTTGTGATCCTCTGTGTATTTTATCCAAGTGTGATTACCTCCATCCCTCATTCCTGGCTCCCTTCCCCTCCCACAGCTCAATGTCCACAACTTATCTCTGGTTGAAATCTAAAACTCAGTTTCCTGTCACAACCACTGTGCATTTGTTTCTATTTTCCCAGTTTGCAGTGATCTGAATAACTACCAGTAAAACAGTATGACGTTTCAAACAATATCTTTTCTCATCGGTCCCATTCCTATCACTGGTACCACTATATATAACTTTTCAATTTCAATATAAAGTGCATTGCAATACATAGAGAAAAAAGAGCTCTCCTACATTGATAGTGAGAATGTAAATTATTACAGCCATTATAGAAAACTACATGAAGGTTCCTCAAAACACTAAAAATCGAAGTGCCACGTGACCCAAGAATTCTACTATTTGGTAATTTACCCAAAATATTTTAATTCAGTAAGCAGAAAAGATGTCTGTAGTCCCATGTATAAGGCAGCATTATTCAAAATGGCCAAGTTAAGTAACCCAAGAATTCTACTATTTGGTAATTTACCCAAAATATTTTAATTCAGTAAGCAGAAAAGATGTCTGTAGTCCCATGTATAAGGCAGCATTATTCAAAATGGCCAAGTTAAGTAACCAACCTAAGGGTCCATCAACTGATGAATGGATAAAGAAAATATGGTACATATACATAATGGAATATTATTCAGCCTTAAAAAAGAAAGAAATGTCATTTGTGACAACATGAACGGAATTGTAGAACATTATGCTAAGTGAAATAAACCAGGCACAGAAAGATAAACACCACACGCTCTCACTTATGCAGGCCACTTAAAACAACTAAACCCATAGAAGCACCAACTAGAATGGTGAGCGCAGAGGCTTCAGGGTGGGGGACGTGGGGAGGTGACAGTCAAAGGGTACAGAGTCTCAGGTATGAGGAATAAGGTTTTGCTTCTTTGAGTTATACATGAGGAACATGGTAAATACCATCATATTGTGCATATTCAAAATTGCTAAGAAATTTCAAATGCTCTCACCACAAAAATGTTAAGTATTTCAGGCAATACAGTGGTATCTTGGTTTACAAACTTAGTCTGTTTGACAATTTGTGGGAAGATGGCTGCGTTTGTGTTTGTGTTGGGTAGGTGGTCATGGTCACGTTTGCCACCTGATGTGGAGTTTGTGAACGGAAGCAAAATTATGCCAAACACTTTTATTTGCAAACCAAATTGTGTGCAAACAGAAGCATTTGTGAACCAAGGTATTACTATAGATACGTTAATATAGTAATTGAATTAATTATTCCATATTATATTAATAAATCATAACATCACATTGTACCTTATAAACAGATACAACTATAATTTGTCAATTTACAATTAAAAATAAAAACTAAGAAAACAAGAAGTTATTAAATTGTAAAAATAATAAAGTACACTAAACTAAAAATATCAAACAAATATCACTGTCCCAACTCACTTATCTCCAAAATAATGTAAAAATAAAACCATCAATGCAAATTCACTGTATTCTGTCAATTATACTAATTTTTGGATACACACACAAAAGAGGTTCTCCCCAGGCCCCTATAACATGCGAGAAAACCTGCTTTCCAATCTCATTACTGATCCTTAAGAAGTAGCTGGCTCTGGTTTTCCCAGCCAACATTCTGATCCTTAGATTGAGTGTGATCTTAAGTCACCTTATCTCCACGGCACCTCAGGTGGATCTGGCAGGCTGCACGGCAGAACTCATCCCCGACTTCCCACACAGAGGACGGAGGTTTATGCACAAAACAAGGGTTAGAAAACTATTTCCCCAAAAGCTCTCAGAAGCCCAAGATGATACTGACACCAACCATCCTGAATGAGGAGCCCTAAGGGGCAGCCTCGCCACCTGCTGAGGCACGTGACACTCAGCTGGTGTATTTTCTGAAGCTGAACAGTCGCAGGTTGTTTTCTCCTGACCTGGACCTCACAGGAGGTCAGCACACACCCACTCTCTGAAGACCCTGGGGCCCAAGTCTGTTTTCTGCCTGAAAAACCCAGTCTACGACGCACTCTTGAAATCACCAACATTGCTGTTTAAAAAACACAACCTTTTTATTGTTGTGGTTGGTGCTGGGGGTTGAATACTGGGCCTCATACATGCTAAGCACATGCTCTACCACTGAACTACACCCCCACCATAGGAAGCATATTCTTGATGCCTTGATGCTTTGAAAAATCAGAAAATGGTTCTTTTTTCTTCAGTTGCCTGTGCAAAGGTGAAGCGCATCTCTTCCCACAGACGCTGAGCATGCTGCACAGGTGTTCCTCCTTAGCTCCCAGACGCAGACAAGCACCCAAGAGAATCCTGGAAAAATAGTGCTTTTTTGATATCAGAACTTCAGGTGTATAATGGGCCAGGTCTTTGCTCATAGCCCTACAGAAGCCAAGTGCAAGCCACAGTCTCTATTGCCTCCTTCTATGTGCCCCAGGAAGAAACTGTAAGAAAAGACAGAAACCATCTGCCACCGAGGGTCCACCTGGTGTTTCCTTCATCTTAGTAAGGATTACTGCAATAAAACAAGCTTCTTCCAAACAAAAGAGCGGCAAGATGTAAATTCATGGCTAATCCAAAAAGCTCATCATTTACATGGGGTGATATACATTGCAAAAATAGTTGCAACTGTATGTTGCAAAGGACAACGATTTCAGTGTGAGGGTGATGGGGAGTGAGAGGCACATTGGCTCCACAGCTTTCTGCCTGAAATTTGCAGGGAAGAGAAGCAGGATACAGAAGAAGAGATTCTGGGCTACTAGACAGGGGCTAAGATTCTGCCAGCCACTAATCCTCTAGATGAATGCTCTGCCCTAAAGAGCCACTAAGGCTGGAGGACATGGCTGCGGTGAAAATTTAATCATATAAGAGACAATGAAAATTCACTGTCAGGAGAGACATACACACTAACAAAATTAATCCAGTCAAAATATGTGTAGGATATCAGCACACCTGAGTCCACTGCCCCATTATGTACGACAGCCAAGAGGTGGAAGCAACCCATGTATCCATCAGCAGATGAGTGGATAAATAAGATTCGCTATATACATAAAAGAATATCGTTCAGCCTTAAAAAGGGAAGGAAGTCAGGTATGGGGGTGCACGTCTATAATCCCAGCACCCAGAGGCTGAGGCAGAGATCATCATGAGTTTAAGGCCAGCCTGGTCTATATAGTGAGTTCAAGGCTGGCCTGAACTACATAGCAAGACCTTGACTCAAAAACCCAAACAGACAAACTAACAAATGATAAAAATTTTTAAAAAAGAAAATAATCCTATTACAAACTGAAACATGGATGAACCTGAAACATGTTAAGCCAGGCACAAAAAGATAAACACTATATAATTCCACTTATATGAGGTATCAAAATAGTTAAAGTCATAGAAATAGTTGAACCGTGGTTACTAGGAATTAGAAGGAAGAGGAAAAGGAAAGTTGTTTAATGGGTAGAGTTCCAGTTTTACAAGATGAAAAGGTTGTGGAGATCTGTTCCTTAACACTGAATGTACCTAACACTACTGAACTGTACACCTAAAATAGTTAACATGGTAAGTGTTAATGTGTGGGGTTTTTTTTACCATAAGAAAAATATGCAAAGAAAGAAAAAAGGGTATGTAGTGGGTGGGTGTGATGAGCAGTACGAAACTGTAAATTTTCCCATTTGACAGGTGTCTAATGGTCTCTCCACTAACATGGCACATATCTCAAACTGGACTCATTATTGTTTGGATTACTTTTGCTTCAAAATATGGAACTAGAGCAATACTGACCCTCCTTTCACCTCCTTTTCCCTTAATATTTGGTATGTGCAGTGTTTGTGAATTGCTCTACTATTCATATTTGTAAAGTGCTGAAAAACTCTTAACTACAAAGACCTCCTCCCCCAGCACACCACACCACACCACACCACACCACACACACACACACACACACACACACACACGAATCTCATTCAACACCAAGTCTCAGGAGATGTGAAATCAATCAGCCAAACATCGATACTAGAATTGAGGTCCTGACAATCAATCACTTTTTCTCTTAAAGTAAAAAAAATTCCCAGTGATCAAAAGGTATCTCCTTCAGCATGTTAATATTAAGTCGGTGCTGCTTGGATGTGTTAACACAATTCGCAGTTCCTTACCTTTTTGTTGTGATGTGAAATAAATGAGGGAATTTCATTGAAACACGACACGCAGCACATCATCAGATTGGAAAACATAGCAAAAAAGAAAAAGAAAGAGATAACTGTTAGGTTATGTCCTTGGAAAGAGGGACAGAGCGTGCTCCTAAATAACATCTATTGCATGAAGAACACAGCAATAACACAGCACAGAGATATTTTGATACTCAGCGACACACTTCATAGGTGTCAACTTCTCCTTCCATCGTAATTAGAAACCTATTGCTTCTGGCACAAAGAACAAAGAGAAGACTCCTCAGCATCTACCAAGCACTCCCTTCCCGAGCTTGTCTTTTCTTAGTTGTTGATTCTGTGATCAACGCACACATAGGACATAATTCTTCTCTCAGTGAGGCAGAACACCAGGGATGCTGGGGCACTGATTTCTCTCCTTGAAATTCTTTCTCTTGAACCCAAGGAAAGAATTCCACTCACTAAGCCTGCGTGCAATGCACTGGCACCAATAATTCTATACTTCTCGACATTATTAGGTTATTGCTATTATTATTGTTATTTTTGGCTCAGGGGACTTAAACCAGGGCTTCACACATGTTAAGCCTGTGCTCTACCACCTAGATGCACGTTTTACAATTCCCATCATTTGAGATGTGATCTGTGAAACAGTCAGTACACATAGCCCCTGTGTAAGAGTCCTCAGGTGTGAGAAAGCAGCTGTTATTCCCCCATCTCAATGGTGGTAGGGTGGGCAGAATGGTACAGCCTTGGTATCTCAAATACCAAGCAGTAGTATTTGAGTGGACAGCGGTATTCACTCCCCAGCAGTTCCTAAACACACACACGCGCACACGCACACACACACACATACACCCTCTCTTACACACATACATGTATACATACACTTCCAAATACGTGCCTAGTCCCAGCCTCATCCGCACACTCCTTAGGGCTGTATAACTAAGCTTAGGAGCAGGAAGTTGTGTCCAATGCTGCATTGGGAAGAAAATAAAGTGCAGAAGTCACGCAACCAGGGATGGTGACGATGGAGGATAAAGGAACACACATCACCTAGTGCTGAGGCAGAACCGAACAGATGTGATTCGAAGGAAACTGTCTTTTTAAAATTCTTTTTCTTGTTTTTAAAAATGGCAAATTCGCACAGCCTGGCTTAGAATTTAGGTCAGAGTCTTCTGGGAAAACTGTCTTTCCTCACACATTTTACAGATGTGCCTGTCATTGGCTGTTTGAAGTAAGCCCTGCAAAAATGTGGTAACCTCTGACCCCTGGAGGGGCCTCTGTGAATACCAGCCCATGTCCTCGGTGTGACAGTGTCCATACAGCAGGATTGGTGAGCCCCATTGTGGGAGGCAGAGGAAGAGTCTATCATTTTCATCAAAAAAGCATCATGTATCCCTCCTCCTCTGAGCAGTAAGGAGCAGACAGCTCCCTGCCAGGGTATAGGAAGTGGCTAACCTGGCTCCAGATGACTTCCGGCGGGTCCCTGGCTGTGGGAGAGATGTTAACAGTTCTCCATAGCTTCTTCCCTTTCCTGGGCAGACAGCTAGATGGCAGATTCCAGTCTCGCTAGAAGTAAGCCGTAGCCACATGGTGGGGTTTCAACAGGTAGACCATGGCTAGAAGTGCCAGATGCCACCTCCATGGTGGTCCAGAAAGCTGCCTACTTTTTCTTCTGCTCTCTCATCCCTTGTCAGCTAACATGCTGGTGATGTCCAGGATGAGGACGGCAGAGCTCTGTCATCCTGAGCTCCTAAATGACTATGTGCAGATGAGGCTACCTCACCTGGCCACCAGCCACTGAAGTTTATAACCACGACAAATCAATGTCTACTGCACCAAGCCCTGAGGCGTGAGTTCACCTGTCACAGTGGTCCACATTGCTCTTACTTATACCCCATTCTGGGGGTGGCTCATTTCCAGATCCTAGCTTCTATCAGAAGCCTCTGTATGCTTCTAACAAATTCCTCCTGTCCCTTAAGCTCTTCTGAACACTGTTGTTCCCCTCATTCAACAAATTGGGTAAAACGAGCTTGGACAAAAATGCCCTGGAAGCTAAGAGAGGGACATGGCCAGCTATTCTTTGGTGGAGGAGCAGGTGGCTGTGTCCTCCCTGCTCCATATAGCCTAGGAGGGCTGAAAGCATGCAGAGCAGGGCAGTGACAGGCTCTGACAGGGCTCACTGCTAATGACATCAACTAGGTTGTTTGCCTCTACCACAGCCTAATCTCAAAAAAGACAAACAGCCTTAAATTAAATTTTAAAGGAACATAACAAAGAACTTCCTGACAGCAACTGGAATATCTTGGATCAGACCACAAAGTCTGAAGATCTTCAGAGCTAAACATGAATAGTGAGACAACTGTTGCCAGTTGGTTAACGTCAAGCCTTGAGTGACCATCTCTCCTATGGCTTTTATACTAAGGAAGCAAACTTTCCCCACAAAGAAAAGAAGGAAAGAGAAATCTCTCCAGTACTTTTCCTCACAGTCCGTCACCTACTACAAGGAGATTGTTGCTATGAATTGTTCAGCAAAGGGTTACAGGAGGCCACCATTCCAGCTTAGAGATGATACTCAGGCCACACACAGCTCCTGAACACTCAAAACAGACGTAAGAAAGAGCTATGCCTGAGGCCAGGCCTGCCTCTTGCTGATGGAGGTATAGAAACTCATTTAGTACACAGGTATGGAGCATCTACATGTCTATACAGTAGAATCCATGCTGTAGGGGACCCTGGGACTTACAATTTACAGTTCCTGTATTCAACTTACCTACAAATTAATAGAAGCAGGTGTAGCATGAAAGATTAAATAAAATCATGGGATAATAGTGCAAATGATGTCACAAGAAGCTCTACAGCCAAAACATCGGGCAGAAGTCAGTTTATTATTCGTATCCAAGTTACTTTTCAAACCCATTTAATTTGCCTACACCACTTTCCCTGGCACTCCCAGTCCGGGAGTCTGATTTACTACCCCTTTAGAACATGCTACTAAGCAACATCCTGTATAACTGACCCACTTCCTGTATTTACTAAGCCCCACAAAGGCTGGGATCTTCTCTGTTTTGCTCACTGTTGCTCCCCGGCGCCTAGCTCAGTACACACAGAAGATGTGAAGTATGTATTTGTCAAACGGATTAAAACCACTCCAACTTTCTCAATACAGAAATTACCGATTGTCACCACCATGTTCCTAAATATACTATTCAGTACCTCCAGGAACATCCCAGTTTCTTCGCACACTCTGCCAACAATCCCCAGAGCCTCTGAGTCACCAAGGGGATGCCGCGTAAGCCTTCACACTTATAAGGCTCTTAAGGGTCAAACACAGCATTGATGTTCAGAAGATGTCCTGGGCCTAGCCTGGGTTCCCCATGATGGTCTTATCATCTGAATTAATAACAGTAGAACTAAGAAGGCGGCCCTTGGGCACCTACATGTTCAGAGGGTCACTAGAACTATTAGTGCTATTAAAAATACGGCACTAACATAAAAAGACAAGAATGTGCACCCCACATAAAATGTAGGTACTAGTACAAAAAAAACCTGAAACTACAAGGAAATTATACTAAAGCACCGGCCTATTTACTGAACCAGCCAGGGGCTGAAAGAACCTCCAGGGCAGGAGTGGAGGCTGCATCGCTTTGTCACCTGACATGTAGCTTCTTTATTCAGGATACATGTTGTCTCACAAGGAATCTTGAAACCCGAATTCCTGCCTCTCTCCTAGCAATCATGGTGCCAGTGTATTTGTTTTAGGTTTTGTGCTCTGGCGGCATGCGTGGGAGAGAGATCAGGTCTAAGGAGCTCCTCAGAATAACACTCTATTTAACCACTGAGTGGGACAGACCGGACTTGGCCTCGCTGGCTCTCTATGTTCACCTCACAGCTGTGGCCGAGCTGTGGTTCAGAGAGCAGATGACAAATGCTCATATATATCTTCTACCATTTAAAAAAATACAGATCTTTGTCTATAGAGTGTCCAGAAAACACACAGAAAAAGAATATCATTATAGAGAAGACGAAGCCAACGGATATGTAGACAGCCAGCTTCACATGCACAGAAAATTATGCAGAAACGATCTGCCAGGACAACAGTTTAATTTTCAATGCAAAACTTGGCCTAAAATACCAAGCTAGTCATAGACTTTGATTGAAATTATTTTCATTTGTCAGACAAAAAGAATCCTCTTCAGGAAATGAGAAGCACTATACCCAGCCGAATCCAGGGGGCAATGTTGGTATTACACCACCGCTCTTCCCCGAGTCCCCCTGAGATTCAGTCTAAGAAGAAGACAAAAGGCCTCCCCCAAACTGTAGCGCTCCCTGACTGAGGTTTAATTTGTAATGCATCGTGTGTGTGTGTGTGTGTGTGGCACACGTATATGAGTCAGTGCACACACATACAAGAACACACAGCCTTAGAAAAATGGTCACGCAGTGTTAACTGCCAGCCATCTCCAGTGACAAATGCTGCACCGAAAGCCACACCCACATCCACAAGGGAGTTTCTCCTATCTTTCCACTCAGCCCTTGCTCTTTGGAGTCCAGGCTGCCCCTGCTAAAGGAGTCTCTAATAAAATGAGGGAGATGAAGTTTATTTTTCAACTTGTAAGCCCAGGTTCAGAAAAGAGTGAGTTATCCCCAAGAATACTGAGTTGTGAAGGAGGAGGCAGCCCTGTGGAGCGGGCAGAGGACAAGGGTGGTGGGAAATGATAAACTAGATCTCTCTTTGTCACTATTGTTCCTGTGAACCACATCATCTTGTTTGCGACTTTCCTTTTCACACAGATGTCTCTCATAAGGGAAAATGCGTGGACGGACCATCTGTCGCTGACTGTGACATCAAAGCTCCTGAAGAAAGACTTTTCTGCACCAGATTGTACGTAGTGACACCTTACCAGGCGTGTTCATTCCCATTGCACAGAAGAACAAACTGAGGCTTGGAACACACAGAGCTAATATGTGACAGATGTGGTGCACAAAGCTAGTTCTGCCTGGTCCCAAACCTTGCTGTTATGCCACTGGGTTCTATGAGCAGGAGTGGAGCAGTGAAGAGTTAGGAATAAATGACAATACTGTGAGCATGTAACGCTGTGGGCAGGAAAATGTGGTTGCCAAAAGTGTAGGGTGAGTAGTACTCTTGTTTAAGTAATAACAGCATGACAGGTATCCCCAACACACCACAGTCCCCTCTGCCCAGCCCTCTGTGGAAGGCGCCTTTCCCAGAGGCCCAGCTCCTTGGGTCTAAGGGCAGAGGTGTTCTACATTCCAATCAACATGCAAGTGACCTGCCAAAACCCAACACATCTTTAAATTGACAACTGCCCAAATCTCTCTCTCTTATCATAAAGGGACACTGCTGTGCAGCTGCTTGATTTATGCTATTGAGCACGAACCACTCTGATTTTATTGTTAAAATTTATTTTTCTTTGGGTGCAAATTGAATTACAAAGTTCTAATGCCCTGCATCCCTTAATAACCATATTTTTAAAAATTCCTATCCTCTCATTGTCACTTGATATTCCATCAATTTTGCTAAAAGCAGTAAAGGTTTAATAACACTATCCCTAAAAGACAGTCACTGTCTCAAAAGACCCTGCATGGACATTTCCATTGCCATCTTCAATCTCTTCTTTTTACAGGAGCAGTTAGACCAGTAGTGCTACATTTTATATGGCTTCGGAAGTAAGAGAGAAAGAACCCTGGGAACTCCTGAAGCAGCTCCCTGTGAACAAGGTCCCACGGCTCCCTATGGCAGGCATGGTGGACACACAGGTTTCGCTATAGCCCTAGAAGCCCTTGTTTACTACAAATTCTATTTGTCAGTCTAAGGCAATGTCTGCACAGTAGAACTACCTGCAGAGCTTTTGTAAAAATGATTCCTAAACTCTGCCTCCTGGAGATTCTGGAGTACTGCCCTGGTATGTGTATTTAACAAGCATCTACGTTCACGAGGTCGAAGCTCTCATACACGAGAGGTAATAAAATAGAGACAATGAGCCATTCTGACAACCAGCAGAAAGCACCACCTTATTTGAGTCTAATGCTGGAAGAAATACATTTAGTGGCAAACTAATGCCACTGTGATGCGCAGGAGGCAGGCACAGAAAACAGACAGGGGCAAGGATCTTCTCAAGGGGAGATTTAAACTTGGCTGTGTCCCTCGCACCAAGATCTGTCCGGCCGGTCTGAAGAAAGTCTCACACTGTTAGGTGTCGTGGATGTCCTAGGATAAATGGCAATTATGGAAGCTCTGCATCAGTCTGACCTGTAAAATGGAAGAGTTTTTCCACCATATATCTGCTTATTTTCTATCTGAGTTGTGGGTAAATCTGTCTTGTGTTTGCAGTGGGGGTGGGGAGTTGAGCAGATTCTTATTGAAAAATAACAGTATTGCTTTTTACGAGAGACATTTTAATCTAAAACGCATTTCAAAACTATGTAAGAATGTCAGGGAGAGAAGAGAAGCTCGATAATTTGTCAATTGCATCCACTGAGAATACAATTATGAGAAAAATGAACTGTAATGATATAATAGATCTTTTTGTGTTACTTAAAGACTAAGCAATAAAAAAGTAGGGTGATAAGCATAAGGAGAATGTGGCTATAAATGCGTCTGAATTAGTTTCATGAGCATGTGAGGTAATGCTCACCCTATCTGCAGCTCCACCCTGGGGTGGAGCCAGCCCTGTAACAGCAACCACTCTGTTTCAGTTTGTCCTTTGTGAGGTTATTTCCCCTCCTGCTGTCCCACCCACAGGCAGCAGGTTGAACACACTTTAATGGGTTCATAACTGAAGCAAACTCTAGGAGGTAGGACCTAGTTAGAGGTAGGTCACTGGGGATGTGTCCTTGAAGGGTAAGGGTATATCATGTCCCTGGCCTGTTCCTTTCTATTTCTTTCTACTTCCAGCTGCCAAGACGTGAGGAACTTCGCTTTGCCACCCTGATCTGCCATGAGGTTCTGCCTCACCACAGGCCTAGAAACAATGCAGCCTGCTGACCGTGGATTGAAACATCGGCAACTATGAGCCAAAATAAATCTTTCTTGCCTTTAAATTGATTTTCTCCAGTATTTTGTCACAGTAACAGAAAACTGATGACCACAACCACTAAATAATTTTTCTTTAGATTTACTAAACCCAAAATATCTGGTGGCTTTCAGCTTATGGAATGTTTCTCTTTAGTCTTTAATTCTGTGCATTAAGTAGTAAAAAGCATGTACCTTGCTGTCAGTTTAACCTGCAGAAAAGTAGTATATCTGTCAAAAGAACTAAAGAACTAAAGGAACTAGCCCCAGGAGGCTGAGGAGCATTGTGATATTCTGGCCAAAGATGAGGGGGAAAAAAGGAGGTATATGCCCTGGATCATGAAGACCCCACCCAGAATGTAGTGTTCCTGCCTATTGCCTATACAACCTCTTTGCGTGCCTGAGTTCTCCAAGATGTTTTCCTCAGGGATGATAGCAGACACCTTCCCCAAATTTTGCAAGGTACTGGTCCACTTCACACCAACTTTCATCCTCTGAATATTGGCTTTCCAGCAGTGAGCAGCCTGGGTCTGGTAACAGCACAGAGATTGCGATCTCTTGGGTACAAATCCTGCCCTCAGCACTTTCATGATCTGTCTGACCTTCAGGGAGCCATGTAAGCTCATCAGACTCTATCTTCTAAGAGTGGTGTAAAGATTAGAGCTAATATTGCAAAGCACATAGCACAGAGGCTACCACATAGCAGGCACGAAAGCAGCTATTAACTGTTTTTTGAAAACTGTTATTGTTATAGTTGTCGTTTTTGTTAAGGTAGTTTTGGGAAAAGAGGCTCAGAAAGATCTAAGATTAGAATTTTTTTTTTTTGGTGGGTACTGGGGGTCAACCTCAGGACCTTGCATGCCAGCAGGTGCCCGTGCCGCTGAGCGATATCACCAGCCCTTTTTTCGTATGTGGGTAATGGGAGTCGAACTCAGGACCTCGCGCTTGCCAGGCAGGCGCTTATGCCGCTGAGCTATCTCACCAGCCCTAGAATTTTTGATGTAGGACAAAAACCAGCTTTACAGATGTATGCTTACATTTCCAGGGGTGATCTGAACCATTTGAAGTCCCCACACCATTCATGTTGAGCCTGGTGACCTGACAACCTGCACTCTGCATACCTGCTCCGAGCAGATTGTCCACCTGACTCAAATGGCACTTTCTAGAATAAAGTGGTGTAAATTGCTGCCACCAGGGAATCAAGCAAAATATTTTTCCTGCTCAAATCCGATGGTGTACAAAGGGCCACTCCCATCACCCCCAAGCTGCAGTCTCTGCTGCAATTTAAATATAATCTCAAAATAAGGAAGCTGGGCAGAATGGTGCATGCCTGCATTCTCAGTTACTTAGTAGGTGGATACAGGAGTATCACAAGTTTGAGGCCTGCACAACTTAGCAACTTAGCAAGACCCTGTCTTAAAATAAAATAAAAAAGGGGGTGGATATAGTTCAGTGGTAGAGAACTTGCCTACTCAATTGCCAGTACAGGGGAGAGAGGCAAAGAGGGGGAGGAGGAAGTGGGAGAGGGAGAGAGAGAGAGAGGGAGAAAGAGAGAGAGAGAGAGAGAGAGAGAGAGAGAGAGAGAGAAAATGAATTTAATCCTCTCCATTAATAAACAGCAGGGAGATTTTTCTTGATTTATTTACAACCATTTTCCCACTTTTTCACAGACGGAATATGCTGTCATTTTTCCACAGGAAATGGTGTCAGGGATTTAAATTTCTAAAATACTGTGATCTGATAGAGGAAATGTGGTTCCTTTGTTAATAAGTATAACAATGAAAACTAGCTTTGCCTGGAATCACAAAGGATTTAGAAAAGTCCAGCTTTATCAAACTCCTTACTCAAATGCTGAACTATCTATCTACAAAACAAAGTCATCTATTCAGCAAAATATTATCAGAAAGTTACTACCTAATTGTGCCTCAGACTTCTGAGGGTTGCATTCTATTTTGTTCTAATCATATTACTTAAGATTTTAAAAGTTGTTTGATTAGAAGGCTGATTTAATTACAGTACTAATAGAAATGATGAACATTACATATGCTCATATATTGCTAAAACCTTTTTCAATTATATCTGAGGTAAAGTGTGATAGGCTAATGCCAAGCATTTGAGCCTTTAATGACAGAAGGCCTCAAGCAATCTGCACACATTTTTATGACACACATTAAATATACATTCAAAGTACTGCTGAGAAATTCAACAGAAGTGTTGATTCACGCGCTTTTGCCAGACCTGGCGTAATCCAGCTGTCAGTAAATGTGTCTACACTGACTTTAGTGCTGCAGTGAAAGCCAGATGAATATGCAGAAATAATGAGGATTTCTTCTCATTCTTTTATTTTCATTCTTTTGTTTTTAAATGTGAAAGTATTACACTTTATCACTCATATGTCTTCAGGTAAGTTACTATCCTAGGCAAGCTCTTCAAAAAGAAATTGTTATCATCAGGAGCTATGCCAAAGAATAAAATAAACCTCAGTTTCTCACATGTAATGAGCTTTAAGAGAATGACAAGACTGAAGAGACAGTAATTTTCGACATATCTTGTGACTCCCTAATTTACAATCTGCATTACTATACAGACAGGGACTTGGCAATAGTGCCATTGGACCCTGATTGGCTGGATGTGGAGGATTCTAAAACAAGAGATGGTGATATATATCCGCAGCAGAATGCTGAGTTGTTGTACCATACTAGCAACAAAGGAAGCAATACTAGAGCCTCAGAGTCAGCCAAGAGCTTACATTTTTAAGAGTTCAAATGATTGGGAAAAGATAGCACCCAGCAAGCCTCAGGGAGGTGGCAGAATACCTCTGCTATTCCTCACTTCCCACTTGCTCTTTCTTTCTCCTCTTCAGCCTAAAGAAGACAAGAGAGCAGATGGTGTCCTTGATTCTGAGTCTTCCACCTTGTTAGTTTAACTATGGATTTTCTTTCCTCTCCCTCTGGAATGTTATCTTCTAAGTCCCCAAGACAAGGTGACTAGCAAAGGGAATTACTTTGGAAGAGCTACCTGGAAGAGGTTTTGGCATGCTGGTTCCCAACTGGATGACTGCCAGGTCAGCTGACTTGTTCACTGGCCCTGAGCCTACCTGTGCAGGTGGAAAGTGAATTGAAGAGAAGTGGCAAATAGGAGAAGCAGCCAGCTAGGGAAGGCAAAGGTGCAAGAGCTTCCCTTGGGTCAAGTGGGCCTAAGTCCCTGTTAGGACCCTATTTAAACAGGGCAGCTTGCAGGAAAAGGAGCTCAGGAAAAAAGGCTGTGGGTGCAGCACCAGGGAGGAGCTGAGGGGCAGTTGGATGAAGAAGAGCTGACACTTGATCTCCCATATCAGGAACTAAGGGACTAGGAGCCCCTGAGGAGTTCTGAAGAAACTTTGCCCTTAGGTACCACAAGAACTCTAGTATTTAGGTGTCTCCACCTGGCAGGCACCTATCACCAGTTGGGGCACCAGGCAAACAGCCATATCTACAGATACGTGGGGCTGCAGCTATGGCCAGTGGTGACTCCTGTCTCTTCCTCCACCCTAAAATAGAGCAAGAAATGGAGAATGAAACAAAGGAAGGGATAAGAGGGTCCCAGAGCTAGAATACATTCCTTCTACCCTTCTAAAAGTGTGGGAGTTAGGAAAATGGAAAGAGTGGGCCAGCGACTTCCCCCACTCCAAGTCTCTTTCTGCCTAAAGCAGGCTTGTGCTAGAGGGAGGCAGAAAAGATGAGATTTACAGAGGATGCAGGACTGGTGCTTTAAACTATATGATCCTGAGTTTATTTTTAACTAATGAAAACAAAAACAAGGAGGACTCCACCAAAGAGATGTTCAATTAAAAAAAATCTTTTCAGAGGATTTACCACGTGCCAGGCATTATTTTAGTCACTTAGATGCAAATAAACAAAACAGACAATGATCCTTGCCTTCCTATTACTAGGGAAGACAGGAGATTTAACACCACACAATTAATACGCTGAGCCAAGAAACATAAAACCAACGAGCCTCTACCAGGTCCCAGCTAGTCAATACACCAGACTGAACACATTTCAGGAATTCAACAACTTATTTCTGAAAGTTCTGCTGTCGTGCAGAACACTGCCTTCTGCAAAAGGGCCTATGTTGCAGGGGGTGGGTGAGATCTGAAGACCAACTGTGAAACCCAGTAAACCATGAGCTTGGAGAGATGCTACAGATACTCAGAAGCAGCTGAAATGTACTACAGGGATTGGACAATGATTTAAGAACTACTGTAAATTACACGTAGACAAGTATTGTGTTTTCTAAACAGGTCCTCTTACAAAAAAGATATTTATATAGTAGGTCCACACTTAAAGACGACTGAAAAATCTTTGGAAAGCCACTTTCCCTTCCTTCTTTTCATCTCCCTTTTTAGTTTCTCACTTGATTTTTCCTTCCCTGAGAAGGGATTTGCCTATTCAAGAGACTAAAAGTGCAGGAGACTCATGAAACCATGGAGCCCAACCGAGACAACCAGAGACCTCTGCGGCCCACAGTGGGTAATGGCTCTGAATTCCACGCCAGATTCTACAACCCATTCTCCTGCGTGAAAAGGACCACCGGCATTCTTCTCAAGGGCCCCTTGCTGGGCTGGGGAGTCTGGTTTTCTTGTAAGACTGGGGTTTGCTTTCTTTACTAATTCCATCCAAGGCACAGCTGTGCCTGGGCCCAGCTTTATCTCCTCAGGACACTAAGGAGTGAGTCAGTACGTAGTGTGACTGTGCCAATGCTGAGGAGGCCTGGGGTGTCCCTGATGAGCCTGGGTTATAGTTTTACTTAATGGCAGAGTATGACATCCAAACCCACCTAAAAATCTTCCACTAAGCCTTCTTTCTTGGCTGTTTCCAAGGCAGAGTAGTACAGACAATGATCGTTACTTTTAAATGGCTGAGTACTAAAAAAGGTAAGGCCACTTCCACTCTGAACCTTTCTATTTGCCCAAATGAGTTCACTCTTAACACTGCCCATGGTTAATGTCAGCCCACAGGGTGCTAATGGCCCAGTGACGCTTCTCAGAACAAACAAAACTTATTACAGGGGAAACAAAGGGGCTGTGGAGCTCAAAACCCTTCAGTGTGGTTTCTGTGAAATGCCTGTACTCGTCATAGACCAGTAAATTCTCTAAGCTGGCACAGTCAAGACTGGCTAATTAATTTTGACAACTAGAAGAAAACTCAAGTCTAGATTCAATCTTTTAGGGAACTGTGGGGCCTACTTAAGCCCTACACCCACAGCACCGGATGCAAATCTTCATCCTGGAGGAATAGTCTAAGTAGGTAAGCCACTTTCATTTTTCTGTCTTCCAACTATTTTATCATCCAGAATTGAGAATAATAATAACAAAACAACCCTGGTAAATGTAACGCCAGGGTAAATGTACTGGGTTGTGTGTAGATCTATGGGGCTGACATTAATAAAATTCTGCTTATCTCTAATACATTAAAACAGTATTTTATAGGAAAAATTTCAAAGTGTGGCGCAGAGAGGAGACACGCTGAACTCATTGACATTTAGCTAACAGAATTTTTAATAGAATTGAGCTGGCCTATGAAGGAAGAAAAATAGAAAAGAAATGCCAACCAGATGACTCCCTAGAGAATAATTCATTTTGGTTTTACGTGGTATTAAATATCATTTTCTCCACCAAGGTTGGAACCTGGATGAGTCTTAAAGCAAATTTTGTCCATCCAAAAGCTCTATTGTCATGACCCCAAGTCAATCCCGGGGTCTAGGACACTGCTATCAGCCATTCTAACAAGAATAAGATAATTCCCCAGAATGGTGCCATTTTCCATTTCACTGTGCAGATGACAGGAAGCCTTCCACATCACAAAGACCCGTGGCTTATCAGACTCTTTGGAGCAACGGTCCTCTTGGCTGTGTGTAACTTCTGGCTGGGTTTCACCCGGCCCATAGCTATCCTCAGCTACTGCTCGGACAGAAGCTCTGCAGCTCTTGACAGTAGTTTCCCTTCCTAGGGGGAGGCCCAGAGCCCTGGACTGGGGTTACTCCACTGCGCAGTATTCCACAGGGCAGGGCAAGCTCCCCCACTCTTCCCAGCGTGCCCAGAGTCTACGAGTCCTCATTCCCTGCTTCTTGGTCTAGATGACACTTCTTTCTTTTTCATCCTTCTTCCAATTCTCATTTTCCTATTTATGTTCCAAGTCTCTCTCCTCTGCCCATTTTCCTTCCTCTGAAAGTGGCCATAAAGAGATGGCTGAACCTTGCCCAGTGTTCTAATGTTCTTTTAGATTTCTTTCCCCAAAATATTCCTCCCTCCCTCCGTCTCTGCCTCCCTCCCTCCCTCTGTTCCTTCCTTCCTTCCTTTCTTCTTTCATCATTTAATGGTATACTTTCATTCTCTATGCCTCAAATGAACACTAAAATTCAGTTAAACCTTCCGGATTCTTTTTTATGATGTTTTCTTTCATGTCCATAGATTCTCAAGTTTAGTGTTTCAGGTCTGAACCCATGCTTAAATTCTACTCATGAAAACATTTTTGCTGAACACCTACAGAGGCCAGGAATCTGGCCTGCCACTGAGGAGCCACTATTTAATGAAACAATCATTCTAGAAGGAGAAACAATCTCCTTCTAATCAAGACAATAAATAATAAATAGAGATAAGACAATAAATAGGTAAACAATAAATACACAAAATAATCCTAGATGACATGAGTTCCAAGAAAACCACTAGCACACTATTAGAGAATGAGCAGGAGGCCTGTTTGAGGTGAGCACCAGGGAAGGCCTTTGTGCAAGGACAGGCAGCTAAGCTGAGCCTTCCAGCCATGCAGAAAGCTGGGAAAGAGAATTTCAGGGACAGGAGCAGCAAACACAAAACAAAACAAAACAAAACAAAACAAAAGCCTTGAAGCAAGAAGGAGCTAAGATTTCCTAGGAACTTGAAACAAATATGACTAGAGTCTAATGAAAAGGAAGAAATAAAAACAGGACAAGATTACAGAGAGAGCAAGGACCAAAGCTTGCAAGATTTTCTAAAGAACCTGAATTTTACTTCAGGGTAGTAGGAAGTCAATGAAAGGTGCTAAGCAGGGGAATAGCATGATCTGATTTTTAAGATATTTTTCTTTATTCATCATTCTTGGAAAATGGGAATGCAAGATTTCAGACTCCCAAATCCAGAGCACTCTTTGTTAGGCTCTCAAGACCAAATTACTATTAATATCTTCAAAACACACCAAATGCAGAGTCTAGAGCCGTGATCGCGAACCTTTTAGAGCTTTCAGTGATACAAACAGCCTGCTGCAGCACACGTCGCATAGGTTCGGACTCCTAGACCGCTGGTCTAGAATCTGCCTTCAAAATGATCAGTACTCAAAAACAAAAACAAAACTACACAGGACAATAGGTGCCTTTATTAACTCAAAGAATATTGAAGCCATGTAGTCAACACAAGTGTGAAATTACAGATCTACTCACTTCCTCGAAAGTCAAGAACAATTTTCTACTTGCATGTTTGTGTAGATATTTTCCCTTCCACACGGTCTCCTCAGAAGTCATTAGTAGAATTTAAGATAACAAACTGTGTCCTCAAGTTTCCTGAAATATTTCCCATTTATCTTCAAAAACAAACTAAAGAACATTCTATAAGAAGAGTGAGAAGAATATAAGAATAGTAACTAGTGGCTAAGCATCTGTGATCATCTCTATTGAAATGTAGGTAATAAGAAGCTAATGAAAAGGAAGTTAATCTAGTTTGGCCAGCAATCAGTCATGTCAACTTCTCTTTCAGGCATTTTATTTGATCCAATCAATCACAAATTTGTGAATTTACTGTTCATCTGGACCATCTTCATCTCACCTACCCTTGACCAGGACATACCCTTCCCATGTCCTGCTCTCCACCACGTTTTCTGCCACTGTTTCTTTTTGCATTCCAGTACTAAGGGTGGAACCTAAGGCCACACAGTTGCTAGGCAAGAGCTCTACCACTAAGCTCCATACTTAGCCACTGTCTCTTAATACACTGTCCTTCCATGTTCTACCTCTGCCTGTCTTCCTATCTTTTCCCTCTCCAAATTCACCTCACACCACAGCCTGGATTGGATGCAGAGCCCTGTTTCCCTCAGAAAGGCTCTGGATTGGTTCTTTTAAATTTGTTTTCATTATTATTTTGAGACACGGTCCCTAAGTCCTTAGGTTGGCTATGCTGGGCTTGAACTTCGTTATCTTCCTGCCTCAGCCTCCTAGAGTGGTGAGATTACAGTGGGTATCACTTGTAATTAATAGTGATTTCGTCTTGGAATCCTAACTAGGACTGACTAGATCCTCACTCTTTATTTATTTATTTATTTATTTAATGTGGGTACTGGGAGTCAAACTCAGGACCTCACGCTTGCCAGCAGGCGCTTATGCCACTGAGCGATATCACTGGCCCTCTTTTTTTCCTTTATGTGGGCACTGGGAGTCAAACTCAGGACCTTGCGCTTGCCAGGCAGGTGCTTACGCCGCTGAGCCATCTCCTCGGCCTTAGATCCTCACTCTTAAAAGCACCAAGGGTTGTCAATGAGAGATGCTGCTGTCAGGCCACAGAGAGGGTCTGGCCCATCCAAAACTTCTTTCTAAGTCCAGGATGATGTTTCCCAGCTATGGCAGCAGCCTTTTCTGAGACACTTACTGGATAGAATACAAGAATGATGTGGGCTTATTCTGGTTTTTCATTCACCCACCGGGGCTAAAATATAGCCAAACTTAAGCCGAGCTCCTCTCTAACATGGATACTGCTAAAGATCCAGTGCTTAGGAAGCAAGACTAATGTCCTCTGTCAGTAGAAAGACAATAAAAAGCTTAATATCTTATTTTTAGATTCTAAGTACCTAGATAACATGATACAAGGAAACCTCAGAAAAGTGAAGATTCAAGGGGAAAAATATGATAAAGGCTTATTTACTGTGCTTTATTTAAAAAGTAAAATGAAATATCAGTGTAATCTCAAGATACCTAAAATTGAAAATAACGTATCATAATGTTTTTTTTTTTTTTTAATAAACCTTCTTCCAATTGCTATTAATCATTCTTAAACCTAAGTGGTGCGGAATGATCTTACAAAGGAATGACTGCCAGAGATGTCTGTTTATAATAGTTGTATATTTAAAAATCTGCCTTCCTCCCCCCCGCCAACTTTTTTCTTAGACAAAGTAAAGTACTTTGTTGTGATAATAAAATGATGCACAATTATTGGAGTTTCATAGGTCAGTTCCTTCACATTTTGTTCTGGCTATAAACTAAAAGGTAACTCTCACAGATTTGTAATTAGTATGAAATTTCCCTGGACTTACATTGTTTGGCCAATTTACATTTTTATACTGTACACAATTTGACTTTCCTTCGGTACAATTGGAAGACTTTCCAAGCAAATCTATAGTCCCTGAAGTCTATGATCCACAGAAAGAAATTTCTGGATGATCATCAAAATTTGTGCAATCATTTTGATTGGCTTCAAAGAAAAAATGCCAATACCTTTTACATGACAAGTAGATATTCTGGGTTGGGGACTGCTGGGGGTGGGAAAGCAGGGAGATGAAGGTACAGGTTTTGTGGGTCCCTCAAGCAGTATGTGGTGGGGTAGGGGTGGTGTTCAATGGTGCAATGTAGCTAAAGCCAGGACATTTGTAAGCCATTCTTCACAGAAAACTGCCTGAAAACCCTTCCTCATGGAAAGGACACTCAACTGGGAATAATTTAGACCTCAGCACTGAAATCATTTTGGTCCTACCTCTAACATATTAGTTTTGACCTTCACAGCAGTTTTTGCTAGCCACTAAATGGCTTAAGCAGATGAAATACGGAAGCAAAACAAAACTCTATTCAGATACCATTAGGAAAAAGACATTAACGCTGTCCCAGTTTTGTAACACATTCTTAGTGCATGAATGATTGAGGACCAATTTGCAAAGAGAAACATGTAATTTACGTGTACTCCACTCAAACTCGAAAGGACGTGAGGCAGAGAAGATGGAATTCAATATACAGGGTATACCCGCTTGAACTCACCAGATACAGAAACTTAATTTTGATATTCCTAAAGAGGCATATTTGTACAAACACTTTTTCTATGAAATCTCACTTTGCTAAAAAGTTTCCAAGTATAACACTAAATTTTAATCTGCTTTTAGGCCCCTCTCCCAAAACACAATGGTAGCTTTTCAAAAAGCCCAGGAAGTGCATAGCAAGAACGTGATGAAGAAAGTCACCGTGCAGTGCCAGTGGATGGCAGGCAGCAGGGCCAGGGACGAGAAGTGCCACACTCTTGTCTGGGATCAGCTTCCCCGGTACCTTCTTAAATAGTATCTCTATCGATTGGCCTTGCTCTTTGAAAAGAGTGGACTAAGGCTTGACAGGCTGAGCCCACAGGGAAAAGCAGAAACTGTCTGCTCCCTGAGTCAATAAGTTTAGATAACTACAGGCCTAAAATGATTCCCGTCCCTTGATGCAATTTTGTTTTGTAGTCACTTGAAAATAGTTGCAAGTGACTGGGCCTGGCTCTGGGATAAAGTCCACGCTGTCTGCTGTCCTTTCTGCTAGTGAGTTTGCAGGGCCGGGAAGGTCCCTTCAAAAAAGGATGCAGCCTCAGAGCCCCAGCACTGTGTGCCACCACTCTCCCTCTTCCATAATAAAGGCAGGAGGCACTGAATGGTCCAGAGATTATTCACCAAAACATGTGACACTCAAGCATCAAACTACTTTGAAGTAGCTTCGAGGAAGGCTCTGTGCCAAGTGTGGCAAAAGACACAAGTTACATGGGACAGTCTTCACCATCAAGAACCTTGCCACCTGGAAAGGTGGAGGGCAGGATCCGACGGTAACTATGCATAAGAACACACTTACTAGTGTCACAATTTTGCATAATCAATTTCCCCTTTGTCATATTAAGGCTGGGCTTTTGTATCTGCTGTAGACCCATGTCTGACTGGTATTAGAATTACAAAAGTCAGTTTAACCACTTACCAGTCCAATTATTTAAATCTAGGGTGACCACAATTGCATAGTTTTGTTTATTTTTATAAGATAATACGACATAAATATAAATATATAAAGGACAATTTTATCAAATTTATTCAATATAAGAATTGACTGGTTGAAATGGCACCTGCCTGAGCGACCCTCGAGATACTACGTAAACAAATGCGCTGCCCAAGTGACGCTTGGGGTAAACTGTTCAGTGGTTAAATTTATGAGGCAAAGAAATCTTTTACTCTCCTGGCAGAATAACTGTTTAAAAGAGAACCATACACTAAACTACACTGAGCTCTACACTTAAAAACTGTTGGTAAATGTTATGTTAAGTGGCTTTTACCACAACTGAGAGAGCAAGACAGAGAGGGAGAGAGAGACACACACAGAGACACAGAGAGAGAGAGGGACAGAGAGAGATACAGAGAGAGACAGGGAGAGAGAGAAGGACTGTACCATTAAGTGAGCCAAATCTCTGAGTCGAAGATTGGCCAAATTTTTGTTATTATCATTTGTTTTCTACAAAAACTGTTTCTCAACTAGTACATGCAAATAAAGCCTTCTTCAGAGCATTCACAAAACGGAGGGAGACCCAAGTATTTGTGTGTAACAGGGACCTCATTGTTGCGGTTTCTCTGGCTTTTTTCTTTCATTTCTAGAACAGTTTGAAAATTCCACTGTTAGCCGGCGAGTAGTACAGTCCATGAGTCCTGACGCCTGGTCATCACGTCCCTTACATAATCTAAGACACTGCTGGCGTCCTGGGTAGCGGGGTAACAGAGAGAGTTTCCTTTCTCGATGTTTTGTGTGGATGGTCAAAAACTAATAAAAACTAAAACTGTTTGATTCCCAGCATCGTAAATTAAAAAAAAAGAAATGAAAGAAAGACTAAAACAAATGGTAGTTTCATTCATATTAAATTGGGACTGAGATAGCTCGGATATTGGGAGCTCTTTGCTTGTATACTCTGAACCTTAACAAGAATGTGAAGGTAAAATATATCCAACTTTTCTTGCTTTTTTCTTTTTTAAATTTTTATTAGAACATGTTTGCAGTGCATAATGATCACATTTATCATGGGGAGTTGGTACATGTATGTAACACATCTTAATTCTTTTTATGATCCTTTCCCCTCCTCTCCCTCTCCTCTCCCTCCATCTCATCATAATAAAGCTTTACTTAGTCCCTATTTCCATGTACTTGCTGATGGACACCTGGATAAAGGCAACGTTTCGTTTGTACCCCCTCTGCACTTCAACTGGATGGCAAAGGCAGTGAGCAAAGTACTGAGATAACAGCAACTCAGAAACTTGAAGGCAGCTAAATGTGGCCTTGGCAGTGCCACCCACTTCTCTTCCAGGACAACACTGGTTGCACAGGGACTGTCTCTTTAGGCATATGTGTATAATTCATGTCTGGAAAAAATAGCCTAAAATTTGTAACTATCTTTTCTGAATTTCTGAATTCTCTTGTACAATAAAGAGACACAGGGGAGTTGGGTGCAACTCTCCAAGAACATAAGACTTTCTTTTTTTTTTTATGTGGGTACTAGGAGTCGACCTCAGGACCTCGCACTTGCCAGCAGGCGCCCATGCCGCTGAGCGATATCACTGGCCCTTTTATTTCTTTATGTGGGTTCCGGGAGTCAAACTCAGGACCTTGCGCTTGCCAGGCAGGCTCTTACGCCGCTGAGCCATCTCACAGGCCCAAGACTTATTTTTAATGGGGAAAGAGGAACCTGTCTTAAATTATGGTTTTTTAAAGATTTGTGCCATAGATACATTTTAACATAACAATAAATACAAGATCCAGGAAGCCAGAAGAATTTTATTTAGTTGTCTGATTTTCTAAGCCTTCAGCAGTAAAACAAACAAACAAACAAACAAACAAACAAACAAAAAACAAAAACAAAAAACCCTGCTGTTGGCTGGCTGGCTGACTGCAAACCAAGAAGCTGAGGAACCTGTTGGCACCGCCTGGTCATGATCACCTGCTTCCCTGCAGTGTGAGGTGTATTCTGAGCCCAGTGACTCAAGTCTTCCACCAGGGGGAGCAGGGACGCTACCCCAGCATGGAAGACACTTGGTGCAAAATCAAGGTAGGTGCCCAAAGAGGAAAAACAGAAAGTCCCCAAGCACAAAAACAAACAAACAAAAACAAAAACAAAAAAAACTGCAGTCAAAACCAAAATGAAGAAGAAAACGTTGTGGGGTCAGTATAATCAGTGAAATGGCTATAAAGCCAAACAGACATCCCTTTTCCTGCTGCTTAAATGTCTAGGCTTGCAAGGCGGAGGAGCCTTCTCCAACCCGACCCGGGAGCCACATCTTCTACAGCAGCCTGTCTCCTGGTCACTAATGTGACTTAGCCTTGGCACAGCGCAGCTCATCTTAGAAGCAGAAAGTGACCACAGCCAAGCCACACTGAAGTTCCCTGTTGCTCTACTCGTTTGCAATAGTTCTATTTGTGTCTCTGACTCCAGGGAAAGATCAGTTAGTTATATGGGTTGTTTTTGGCCTGGCACGAGTGATTATGACGACTTTATTCCAAACCCTGGGCTGGTATTCTACCTAAGGACAAATACTTCTCCACAAAACCACCATCAAATCGCAAAAGGCAAGAGACGCCTTATAGTCAAAGTCTCCACTTGCCCCCTACCCTAGCAAAATGAAACCTAAAAAGGGCAAAGCTGGAAGCACTGGGCCTCAAAATGCATGGCAGGTTTAAAAGCAGACTTTTAGCCATTTCTGAGTCTAATAGCGTGTCGACAGGAAAAGCAGGCTTTGCAGTGGACAGCAAGGGGCAGGGGAATTTGAAAGGACAGATGTGGTGACACGCTTTCCTAATGGGTCACCACCAGAGGTCACATCATCATAAGGTGAATTTGAATGCCCCCAATCATGAACAAGATAATCCAAAAGATGATATCAGATACATAATAATTAGAAAAAAAAAAAAAAAACAGACCCATCTCCAAAGGAGCAAGACTTAAGTTTCATTTAGCTAATGAAGCTTGGGAGAGTAAATTATCCTTCCAAGACTGCTGAAAGCAGCAATGACAACAAAAGATACTCTTCATTTCCTGAGTGGCTCCACTCTATCAAGTGCTATATGGAACCTGCCGGTCCAGGGAGACCCAATCTAGGACATTCCTGGGAGCCTGCACATGGAATACAAATGCTGAGCAGTCACAAGTCGCAACATTTCAAGGAATGAACATGATAATATGTCAGTTTTATTTTAAGGTAATGATCAGAGCAAGCGGAAAATTGTATGTAATTCCAGAGAGAAACAAAGTTAACAAATTCAAATGAACAGTGTGAGTCCCTACCAGGCCAGATAATAGCTGTACTTTCTTCCATTGCCCAGTGCATTGTGTCCAGTCTTTAGCAAGATGATCAACAGAGTTATTAATTATTTAATTTACCAAAAAATCACCTATGAGTTTACCTAAGAAGAATGCAGGGGCTCAGAACCTTTCTACAAAGCTGCCACTAGAACACAGGTTAGCAATATAGGATAGGTAGCTAATAAAACCTACTTAGGCTCTAAAAGGCTTTCCAAAAACTGGGGGACCTTGCATATAAAGAAAATGGTTTCCTATTCTAATCCCGCTCTTCCAGGCAGAAAGATCTTCATGAAACTAGCACATACTTAAAAATAAAAACCTACACAGGAGAAGAAGTGGCAGGCAACATGTTAACTTTTGGAGGGGAGAAGACAGTCAGCCATACTCAGCAAGACCTAGGAAGAAGCAAGCACGATTGTGGAGAACTCTTTCCCTGCATAATGGTAAACAATGAGCCTTGTCAAATTTTTCTTATTTTTCATTATAGGAAACGTTAAGTGTCACAATACTTCCAGCATGCAGCGTGGATGGAAAACAAGACGGCACAGTGACTTCACGACAATGGTAAATCAAGTGCTCTGCCTGGCAGGAAAAATGTCATTAGCTTGCAAAGTGATCTAGCTGATGTCATTTTGGAGACAGAGGTAATATGTCTATTTAAATTTATAAGGAAAACAATCGATTTTCTTTTCTGCCATCTACCTTTAGAGGTCAGAAGGAAAATATTTATTGTGCCTTTTAAAGGAAATAGCATTCATTATACTCCCAAAAAAGTAAGTTTCAAATGGAGTAAATATTTCCATTGGCAATACATGACCAACTGTTTGTTCTCAAACATCAGGTTATAAAAGCCGAACATCAGCCCAAATGGAGTGCTACAGTAGCAAGAGCTTCCCATTCCTGCTCCCTCGGACAGGCTGGTCTTGTCCTAGCTGTACGTCCAATTCAAGGTCAAGGAAACCTCTGGTGTGTCTTCCGCTGCCTCATAACTCTCAGTCTAACAATAGAATGTCCCCAAAGAGGTTATCTAGGCAATTTACTAGTGTCACTATTTTTCAATTGAAGCAACTATGTTCTGGGAAATTTTCTTTTTTGCATAGTGAACATGCACTAGTAAAGCTTAAAAACAAGATCTGCTATAAGAAAATTTAAGCGAAGTAAATTTAAATAATAATAAGCTCATTCAAATAATCATGTTCACTTTTAACGATAGAGATGAATGATTACTGATTAGAAAGGATGCTTCTGGTACATTTTTTGAATGCAAAAAATAGGTCCATTCTATCAGATGCCTGCAGAACAACATGAGATTCCTTTGCCTAGAAAATCTTATAACTCTCCCAACCTTCACCATTCAAGATGCAGCTCGAACTCCACTTCTCCATCAAGCCCTTTCCACTTCCCATACACCAGAAATAGTAACTTTCTCCTTCTCACCCTGGATTCATTATATATTCAAATTTCCTCCTTACAAGATAGAAGACTCCTTGAGAGTAGCATAATGAACAATTCTTACATATATATTCTCTCTGCTCCCAGTGGCAAGCATAGAACTTTGTCCAAAACTGGGGGTTCAATGTAATTTTTCAGAATAAAATAAATATTTTATTGCATATTAATATGATCATTATTTTTACTCTCATAAGATAACAGTAGCTGCAGAGGCTAGAAAATATGACTGGGGAATATGACTTTAACAGAATTCTAGCTGGGCACAGTGGCACACACCTATAATCCAGGTACTGAGGAAGGGGGAGGCGGGAGGACCACAAGTTCAAGTCCCACCTGGGCAACAACTTAGTGAGACCCTTTCTCAAAATTATGAAAAGAAGCTCGGGATTTAGTTCCATGATAGAGTGCTTCTGGGTTTGATTCCCAGTACTGCCAAAACGAAAACAAAACAAAAAAACTCATATTCTAATTTCCAACTCCTGACAATTCCTGGATCTTTTAAAAACCTTAAAATATTTCAGTGGACAGATCAAATAGTTCATTGGATCTATGGGCCAACTCCAGTAAAACAAAAGGAAGTCGAGTGCTGAGGTTATAAGAAGAAACTTATTTTGAATAGTACAAAGTGCTGAGGTTAGAATGATGAGTTCATGAAGAAATTATTTGTCTGCCATATGCTTTCAGGTTAAGGAAGAACTTTCTGTGCAGACACTGCCACAAAAATCTTCTCAGGGATCGCAGCTAGCTCCGGAGTTATACTCATTTAAACGGCCTGCAGGGGAGATGAGTCAGAAAGCGTATGGAAATCAGGAACCCTGGTGCAGGGAACACCTTCTCCCCAAATGTGAGATGGCAATAACCCAGTATTTCAGAGAGCTTGGAACAATATTCATGCCAATTTGGTATGTCTCTTCTTTTTCAAAGTATTAAAAATTTAGAAGTTAAGGAACAAATATGTGGCATCCTTCAGCACCCACCTCACACACAACTGGCGTCCACCGACCAACTGATGAGCAGCTTCGCGTATCTTTGCTCGCCTCATCTTCATGTAAGGCAAATTTTCATTTAGCCCTTTTTAGTCTTATATTATTAAAAGTCATGCATATGTTGGGCCCAGAGAAAAATACTCCTCAGGCCACAGCTTAATTCCTGCAACATGATCTTCCAAGTCCAATAATAAAATTCAAAGACTTATGGACAATGTTGGTCAATTCATTTTCTATTGACTCACTTGAACACAATCTATTTTCTTTTTTCTTTCTTTTTTTTTAAAGAGAATAAAAAACAAAACAAAATAAATCAAAAAGAACAAATTTTCAAAACAACACAATAGGAGGGTAACAATGATACATTGCGTATCATTATCTTTAAGTTAGTTATTCAGGATACCAGATATTAGCATTCAGTTGTCCAAACATTATTGGCACAAACCTTACTCTTCAATGAACTAAGTAAAATTAGTAGTGTATCTATCTTAACCATCTTATATATATATATATACAATTTTTTTTCCTTTCCCTTCTTACTTTTCCCTATTCCCCCATCCCAGTCTCTCTTTCCTTTTGACCAGTTTCTTTTTGATTCACCATGTCTATTGTACATTTTGGATCTTATTTATTCTTTCAGTTTCTCATACTAGAGAGACAATACGATGCCTACACATGTGCATCCAGTTTATTTCACTTATGAGTATTTTCTCGAGTTGCATCCATTTACCTATAAAAGTCTCCAGTTTATCCTTCTTTATGGCTGAATAGTACTCCATTGTATAAAAATACCACATCTTTCTTATCCATTCCTCAGTTGATGGGCATCTGGGTTGTTTCCAAGATCTGGCTATTACAAATTGTGCTGCTATAAACATGGGTGCACATATATTGCTGTGGTATGATGTTTTTAACTCTTCTGGGAAGATACCCAGAAGAACACAATCTATTTTCTAACTGTTGAAGAGTTTGTAAGAACTTGTCTCCAATAACCACAGATTCCAGAAAATTCAAATTTCACCTAGGAGTTAACGGTAATCATCTCTCAGAATATAGCACAAAGCTAATCACACAAGAGATGCAGTCTGCTTGTGGACTTCTACTGGGTCGTGTCACTAGGATTACTCCAGAGGACTCCACGCCCCTGATTTATGCAAATTGGCCAACATGAGGTGGGTGACATTTTCAGTCATGGCCTCTTATTTCTTGATGTTAAGCCTCAGAAACACTTGTGGAACACTTAAAAGCCTGGAGCTTTATGATATTATTTCATTTAATTCTCATGACCTAATGAAATCAGTATTTCAACATCTGAGGACTCAGAGGTCACACAGAGATGTTCTAATCTACAAGCACATAGCTAGTAAGAGCTGGATCTGGAAAAACAACCCAGATATTTCTACCTTTAAACTCCACGTGTTTTCTCAGCTATATCATACAACTGTACTTCTCTGAGTATTTCTGCCTTCCTTCTGCCTGAGCTCAAATGGTTGAATCCACCCAGTTTCTTTTCAAAATACAATCGCTTTCTTAACCCTCATCTTCATCATTAAATATTCACCAAACTGAATTGAAAGTTGCCAATACTGTGACTGATATATCATTGTGTAAGATAAACTGGTAGAATTCTGATTCCAATTGCATTATTTGAAAAATCAAGAGGGAAGAGCTACCAGCAACTGTTGCCTGTGTATCTCAGCCTACACCACATGACTGCTGCTGTTCTGACAGCCATTTTTTCCATTTCTCTTTGGGCTTTTTTAGAACCAGATGGGCTACTGACTGAGTTATCAGTTCCACTTTATGCAGCTGGAGCATCCCAGAATTGCAGAAATAGCAATCTTCTGAATAATTTCTCCTGCCACAAACAACTGCTGCTTCTCCTATAATAATCCCTTCCTGGGTCTAGAGAGCATTCTTCCCATTCCAAGAGTCATGGCTCAGTTTATTTTAAACCACAAATATCTTTTTTGTATTCAGCTAAAGAAATGCTTCAAACTTGTGGACCACCTGATCTTCGTTTTGCCTTTCCTAAGGCAGATGATATTTGGGTTAAAGGACTTTTTATCTTCAGCTGTCACATAAAGAAAACAAAGACGGGAGGCAAGTGGACTGTCATTCAAGATGGAGAAGGTGTAAGGTGTCAGTCACAATGAGCTGCCCAGGTTAGGTTCTCTGCCTTTAAACTCCCCTAAAGGCAAATGTGCACAAACCACAAATCTTGTAGGCTATATTTTGATCATAATGTCATGCATACAGAAGTTTACAGAGTTAAAATGTTTATTGTTATGGAAGAAAATGCAGATCTCTGACCAAAGATTTTCTTTTTAGTTTGAATCTTTTGTAACCACAAAGTACTCATCAGTCAAACGGGACCTGTTAATATTTGTAAATAACTGGAACCACATTATATAGAATAATAAACTCACTTGTTATCCAGAGGCCAGGAATTATTTTTTCAGATAATACATCCCAGTAGCAAAGACTAGAACAATTGGCCAAATAAATAAATAATTTAAAAATATATACTACAAACTACACAAATCCTGTTACACTGAGACTAAATTTCAATGATGACAAAACCATAGTAACGTAATTTTTCTGTTTTCAAACTCTTTTTTTTTTAGCAATTTTACTGAGTATTGCACATAACAAAAAATTCACTCTTTTAAGAGTCAGTAGTATTTGGAATATTCATAAAAGTGTGAAGAAGTTACCACAACTATCTAATTTTAAAACATTTTTATCACCTCCAAGTGAACCCATTAGCAGTCCCTACTTCCTCTCTCCCCGTCATCTCTGGCACCACTAATCCACTTCCTCTCCGTGTAGATTAACACACTATGGACATTTCATATAAATGGAGTGATGTAATATATGGTCTTTTGTATCTGGTTTCTTTCACTTTGTATGATGTTTTAAAGGTTTATCAGCGTTGTAGCAGTTTGTCCATACTTCATTTTTATGGCTGAATAATATTTCACTATATGAATATACACCATTCAACAGTTGATAGACATCTGGTTTATTTCTACTTTTTGGCTGTTGTGAGTAATGCTGCTATGAACATCATGTACAAATTTTTGTGTGGGGTGTATGACAAACATCTCATTTTTTAATGAAAACTGCCATCTTCAGCAAGGAAAGAAATGGAAGTTATTTCATGTCAATGGAACAAAAGGTGTTAAGAGTAAGAATTGTGACAGAGCAGGAGCTGTAGGTACAATGTGAATAAGCCAGACCCGGGAAGCCAGACCTGGGAATGCAGGGTGAGTCCTATTCCCAAAGCAGCCAACTGCACGCACCCAAGGCAGCTTACTCACCCACAAGCCTCAAGAACCTGCTGCCATTCCCTAGTCATGAAATGGAAAGAGATTCTTCAGCCAAACCCTGACATTCCTCTCAAATGATCTCAAAACATATTCTCACTAATGCCGAAGCAGGTCAACAGGCAAATGAGATTCTTAACAATATTCCCTTTCATGTGATACATCACTTTCTCCAGATGAAAAGAGCAGATGCAAAAAAGTAGATAAGTTAATAAAAGAAAAATTCTAGTGGGATGCAGTGGCACACGCCTGTAATCCTAGCTATTTGGGAGGCTGATGCAGGGGCCAACCTCAGCAAGTTAGTAAGACCCTGTCTCACAAAAATAAATAAAAAATGAAAAGGACCAGAGACGTAGTTCAGTGGTAGAGCACCCCTGGGTTTGTTCCTCAGTAGTAGGGGAAAAAAAAGGACAATTCAATGTATTTTATTAAAATATTCCTAGGAAAGGACACATAGAGTTAAAATTTACTTTGTTTCTATGTTGATCAAATATCAAAGGCATTTTCTAAGTGTCTGAAGTTCTAGCCAAAGAGGTTATACATTAATTTCTTCAACCTCAAATAAAATAATAATATGGGAACCCAGTGCATGAAAGTCAATTTATTCCAAAACTAGAAGTTCAAAAGATCAGTAATTATGAGGCTATGTAGGACAAAGGAATGTATGGAACCCTCCAAATTACCAAAGGTGGCTTGCTAACTAGTGGCTGAGGGCAATGAGGATGACCCCCAACTTGGCTTTGTTCTCATTAGAAAGGACTTTGACCAAGCAGAAAGACAGCAGGGCCCAATAACACTGCAGTCAACCTCTGTTGTCTTTTCACAATTGATCTGCTTTAAACAAACAAACAAAAAATCCCAGAATAGATGGGTTACAAATGTCACACCCATTCACACATACATAATCACAATCTTTTCCATTAGCAAAGTTATAGTACCTGAATTTCCTGAAAGGGGAGGGCAGCCACAGAAGCAGGTACTATAACTTTGCTAATGGAAAAGATTGTCAAAGTCCTTAAGTCCAGAAGAAGTTGAAGGAATCCTTCCTAACCTAGAGGGTACATTTCATCCTTAATCTCTCAAATGGCTTTCAAGAAGGAGAAGCTTATTAACCATCCATGATCACTAGTTGGGTGGAAGGAAGTAACAGATGAGATTTCTGCCACAGAAATGTGCACGCACACACACACACAAGCAGATAGGAACCAAGTTTATTCCACTAAGAACTTTTGCCGAGAAATGATTTGTCTCTTTTTATAAATTTGTTTCAAGCAACACAACTTATCAGTGAACACAAGAACACATTAGTTGCCTGCAAATTAGCATTTAGTACAATTATCTACAAAAGGGACAAGGCGTCCACTTACATTTCAAATCTTATTCACTCCAGTTAGCCTGAAACTTTTTTCAAGTAACAAACACATCCAGGAACAGAAGATAACTACTCCTTATCAGCTTGGACACCATTTTAATCCACCCTTTAATAATGTTGCTGTTGTGTGAAGGCGGAGGAGGAAAGCAACCGGGGAAAGAGAATAACTAATGAATAGAAATTGGAAGCCTTGCAAGCTCACTGACAATAGCCAGAGTGCTATGATGTAAAGTTTCATTTTGTGCCTAATGACTAAGCAGGTATGTCTTTATTCTCATGAGGGAACAGAGAAAGTAACTACAGGATTTAAAATGTTTTCAGATTCTAAAATAAATTAAGAGGGGTGTGTGTGTGTGTGTGTGTGTGTGTGTGTGTGTGTGTATTACTGGGAATTGAATGTAGGGCTTTGACACTGAACTACATCCCCAGCCCTTCTTTTATATTTTCTTTTCAGACATGGTTTTACTAAGTTATTTAATTGCCCAGGTTGGGCTTGAACTTTTCGATCATCCTGCTTCAGCTTCCCAGATTGCTGGGATTACAGGCATGTGCCACCATGCCTGGCAAAATAAAAGACCTTTAATAATGATTTTGTTTGTTAAAGACTGTGCTTCAAAAATTTTAGCTATCTTCTTCTCTTTCTCCATGAAACTGTTAACCTGTGGTTTGCTTTTAATGGTTCCTTTTAGTGCAGAATCATGGTCTAAATTGTAATCCGAATTTGCTCGTGGTTCAATTCTCCCATTCCTTTTTATTACTTTTTTAATCATTCAAAGTAAATACCAAGTTGCAGAGAGGTACAGATGGCTGGGGAATCTACGGGAAACCCAGCTGGCATACCAACATGTCCAGAAGCCAGTAATCTCAGTGGTGGTTTCCAATCTGACAGTGGCAGGGAGAAATGTCATCTCCACAGACTGCATGCCAGCCAAGGGAACCACAGGGCTCGTGTTTAGGCCAGAAAAGACGTGACTAAAGTCACTCAGGCCTCACCTCACTGTCTGAGCAAATCTGATTTCAAGTTTCCTATGGATCGAAACAGTCCTACTTCCTTTGCAGCTGCTACATAGGTCAACCATAATTCTGTGACAACAGGTGCATGTGTACAAGCATGTTTGTGCACAGGTGTGCCTTCCTATGGTTTAGAATCTCCAATTATTCTCTATGACAGAACTTACCATATTTAACATTTATAGTTCATGAAAAATATCCTCCTGGAAAGCTAAATACAGACAGAATATCCCTAAGGAATTTTTCACTTGACTAAAAATGCAGTTATTATTCTCAACTTCATACAAGTGTAGAGTTTATTATAATCTTCTGAACAAATAATGAGTTTGCAGAATTAAGAAATAACCACATTCCCTTCATTTTTATTAGATACTAATCTATACTTGTGGGAAAATAAAATAAATATATCAGTGTTCTTAATCAATTTGTAGAGAAGACAAACAAATAGAATGTCATTTAAATAGACCAATGTGTGCAAACAAAGGGAAATTCCCAGTGTTTGAAAAATTAACTTACTTATGTTGTAAAATAATACAAATCATTTGGGAAGTGCATTCTGGGAAATAGCAAAGCCAAATTTTTCCATCAGGAAAATGATGTCCAAGAGCAACTGTGTGACTCAGTGAGTTAACTAATACCTTACAGCACCTGCCACACTGTAAGCACTCCAAGATGTTAACTATTATTAATTAATTTTTAAAACTTTTCCCAAACTTCCAATCACATTTCTTTCAAAAGGATCATACTTTTTTATTGCATAAAGAGATAGAAAGTAAAGTTTATTCAATAAGCATAAATCCAATCAAAGAAAGTGGAGAAATTAGATAATCGAAAGAAGAAAAGGGGAAGAAAAAGCAGGAGAAAGTACAACACAGGCATTTATAATTAAAGAGCAATACACAATGCTACCATAATTTAGAACAGATCATAGAAGAGCAAAGTTAAATATGGAAAGAAGCAGAGTAGGAGCATAACGAAGGAAAATAATGATGCCATTAAAAACAAGGTCACACATTCAGTGGTGCTAACAAGTAACGCGGGAATTGAGGCCATTACAGAACAATTTGCTGCCTCTTTCATATTTCATTTTAAAGGTTTTTATAATTATTCAAATTTCCTGGCACCACCACAACAGTGAAGGCCTTAGGAACTCTGGGATGGTCAACAAAAAATACTCTGGAAGAGGGTAAGTGCACCAGGTTGGAGTGATAGCAATTACTCTGTTGTGTATTTCCAGGTCAAAATCAAACCACTTCAGCTTCTCCTTAAATACCCCAAGAAATTATAGCCTTGCTCCTCCAGGAAAACACCCTCAGCTACATTCCACTACTCGAAGTTCCTTCTTGGGACCAGGAGAATAAAACACACAAGGAAGAAGTAATCTTTTTGGACGCATTCTCTTTTGCAATCTGAGAGCAGTACAAAGCACCAGAGTGGAGAAAGTCCAGGGATAGCCTAAGAAAGCCATATTAGAGTTGCCGTAGCAACCCCTACAGAACATCAGTTACCTGCCACCATGTGGCAATAAACTCAAGAGAACAACCCACACTTGGATACCTCTTTCACTTCCCGACAGACAATGAACTTATGACTTTATTCAATGCCTTCCAATCTTTTCCTTATGCTTTCCCCATTCCCTAAAGTCTCTCCGATGTCACATTTATCCCATCTTGATGGTCAGTGTGTGAACACGGAGGCTGCATAGCATAGGTGTTAATAGCATGGACTCTGGGATCAAGCTGCTGAGGTTTACATTTCTAAATAAGTGCAGTCTTACGGAAATGAATGTCACTGTGTGCCAGTTTTCTTATTTGCGAAATGGAAGGAAAATAATAATGCCTATCTTACAGAGTTGTTTTCAGAAATAAATGAGCTAATATTTGTTATGTGTTTAGAGCAATGCTCCAGAGGACTTTCCATTGTCAGGGGATAGGTGTGCTGGGGAAAGGAAATGACCTCCACACCAGTTCTTCTAAACAATGGTCCACGTTCAATGGTTTAATCATCTCCAGGAACCTGACTGCTATCCAATCTTTATCTCCTATGGCATTATTCTCCCATGCTCCTGGTTCCCACACCCATCTGCCTACCTGGCATAAATTCTTGAAAACCCCATGAGCACTTCAAACCCAATAAACAAACTCACATTGGAACACATTATGTTCCCCTTACTTTAGTGCCTTTGCTCTACTCCAGTTCTTTAAATGACAGTTATTATTCTGGCCTCAGATCTAACGTCCCTCCTGGGGAGGCCTTATCTAACCACCCTGATTACGGGGGCCTCTTTTCCCCCTGACCCCAGCAAAGCAAATGATTCCTTATCTTAGCCTCCTGCTAGAGTTTCTTCATTGCAAGAATCACTGCATTGAGGTTATCTTTCTCATTTGCTTGCTCTCTTGGCTGATTACAGCTCCCAGAATGGAAGCTCCATGAGAGAAGCTTCTTGTTTCATTCACTGTCTTTTCTTTGGAACCTAGACCACTCTCTGGCTCTTAGCACACCCCTAGTGTTTATTAATTTGTTGAATAAATTCCATACCATGAATTTCATGACATTGCATGAAAAATTTACTCTCATATATTTTACTTAAGAAATGTTGGGCCGGTGAGATAGCTCAGTGGCATAAGCACCTGCCTGGCAAGTGCGAGGTCCTGAGTTCGACCCCCGGTACCCACAAAAAAAAAAGAAAGAAATGTTTTCATCAATTATGTTTAAAATAAAAGGCCTTACTTGGTAGGATAATTCCATCTATCTAAAATATTTAGATACATGGAAAGGTCCACTGCTCCTGCAACAGAGATAAATGAATCTTTCCAGCTTTCTTTCTTATACACTTGACACAAAAGCTTGCTCAAGTTCATCTTAAACACATCTTGATCATGATAACAGTGATGATTCCCCTGTGATTTTAGGTATTTATGTTAAAAACAGATGTCCATAAACAGTAAGTAAATTTATTGTTACACAAATACCTCTTGTGGTTTTTGAACTTTAATTGTTTTCACTAACAATTATCTAAACTGTGTTCTAAGAAAAACAGGAACTAGCCTAAGGACAAAGAATGAAAATAAACCCACATAATCTTTTACCAGTTTCAACAAATGATAAGTTGTTACACTAACAGTTCCCAATTAAACTAGCAGTCATCTAACAGGTAACCAGCTCATTCAGCTAACATAAGAACATATCTGTTGACTCCCAGATTTACATGAGCCAAATGACTATTCATTTCGCTTGAGCTTGACAAACATTTGTTGAATTTCTACTTTGTGTGCTATCCCTGTGAAGTCCTGGAAAGTATATATTAAGTAAAACACACAGCCTGTCTTCAAATATTTGTGTAGGTTCCTGGCTTACAGTTGATGCTCAGTAAAAGTATGCTAAATCTACTAACACAGAAGGACAATCGGTAAGAAAGGTTTACCAAGTGCTGAAGCTTGCAGCTTGGAGAAGCAGAAAGAGCTTCTGCTTCGAGTAAAGGGATCAAGTAAAAGGGATCGAGTAAAGCAAGCTGGAATCTCAATCCTGAGGCCTCCTAGTGATCTTCAGAGAGCTTCTTAACTCATAAGATTCAGTTCAATCCCACTCCAAAATGGAGATAAGAAATCCTATGCCTTGCAGGATGTTCCAGTGCAACATTAAATATGATGTTTGTAAAACACCAGGCTTGGATCAGGACAAGGGATTAACAGATGGTAACCAGAGTCCAGCACATAAGACAGGCTGCAGGGAGCAGGGCACACTTTGAGACAAACTTATGATAGAAGAGATAGGTAGAAGATATACCAGGTGGAGTGCATATAGTGCATACGGCCTGGAGAGGAAATGTGGGGGTTAAGTGCAGCCCCATATCTGAAGGATGGTGAGTCACTCTGTTGGCAATATGAGGATGGCTGAAGCAACAAAAAGAGAGAATGGAAGGCAAGTCAGCAAGATACAGCGCTGGGATGAGGGCTTTGAATCCCAGGCCCAGTTTATAATCCATGAGGTTAGTTAAACAGGGATCTAGTAAGAGTCTGGGAAGGGGAGTAATATAAGCAGGTTAAAAAAAATCAAACAAAATGATAAAAATTTCAGATAAATCATAGGCTTGGAAGGGACCTGAGCAATGATCTAGTCCAGCCACTGCATTGTTACAGATAAAAATCCCTGGTAACTAGAGTGCATAGGAGAGAGGTCAAGGACCAGGGCAGGTCGGTACCAGTGTCCAGATTGCAATCCAAGACTCCTGACTTAACCAAGCACCCTTCCCCCAGTACTCCTAAAATCTATCAAAATAAAATATGTGTGTGTGTGTGTGCGCGCGCGTGCATGCACACGAGTATATCAAAATATGGTATGACATAGAGGTGTATATATACCTACACAAATATAAATATAAAAATGTATGTACATTTACACATATATTTGTATATATAGTCACACAATATATGCCTATGTGAAAATATCCACCAGTGTACATATTATGGTGACAGAGAATGATTTTTTCTGGGACAAAGAAGCAGAAGACTACTGAAAGGTTTATCCATCCTCTCCTCCCCAGACTAGCCTAATCTCTCCCCACCATTCCCAATGCCCATCCAAGCACATATCCTAGAAACATCTTCCAAGTTCACGGTTTACCCCGAGCATCACTCAGGCGGCGCCCTTGTTTACACATTGTCTCGAGTGTAGCTTGGGCTGGTGTCATTTCAACCAGCTGATCCTTGTATTGAATAAATTTAATAAAATTGTTGTTTTTATATTTCCTGTTATCTTATAAAAACTAACAAAAAATATGTAACGTTTGGTCATCCTATATTTAAATAATTGGACTGGTAATTGATTAAATAATGCTACAAGAGAGCAAAACCTAGAAAGTAGGGCAGGACAGTTGTAAAAAGCTCAACAAGCCAATGTCAGGAAAGACAAAAAAGAAGGGGCTGCTATGGATTAAAGGACCTATGAGCCATAACAGCCCTAGGTAGCACAGGGGCCTTGTTTCGGTCCTGATCATAAAAACAAAAAGTAGCTGTCAGAAGATGCTCTGAGACACAGAATTGCAAGTAAGGACTGGATAATAGATGTGGCCAAGGGATAGTGCAAATGTTTGATGCGATAATAGCAGGGTAGCTGCACAGAGGAGAGTCAGTATTTATAGGAGTATCAGCTGAAGGAGGGAGGGATGAAATTACATGCTATGCTACATTGTATCTGTTTCACAATACTTCAGATAAATGAAGAGAGGTAGATAAAGGAGGAGGAGCAAAATCCTGGTAAGTGCTGAATCTGAGTGATGGGTCTATAAGTCTATTGTGTTATTCTACTTTTCAGTAAGTTTGAACATTTACTGATTTAAAAAAATAAGGTTTCATTGCCCCCCAAAAAAACAGACTAATAAAAACCCTTAACCACACACTCCCCTTCTAAACCTATCCCACTCTCACATTTCATTCACTGATGTTCTTGTTCATCTGATTCCCTTCATGCTGGGATTCCTGAGACTTTTGCTCCTTCTCGCCCTCCTTAGACTGTCTGGGTTTGTTCACCACATCAGTGTGTTCAGTTATACTGCAGACGCGTCCCTAGCACTAGCCTTAGCCTCTATCGAGCTGCAGTTGGCATTTCTAATTATCCACTGTCCACATTCACCTGAACGCAACACATGCACCTGTGTACATATCCACCAGGTGGAATCATTAACCTGCAAACTCTCACAGCCACCCCTGTTGGTTCTTCCTCTGTCACTCTGAATTTTAGGTAAGGGCACCGCTTCCATTCCCCAAGCAAGAAATCTCCCGTTGCTGTCGACTTCTCTCTGTCCCTCATTCCTCACTTCAACACGTTTTGTCAACTGTATTTCAGCAAGGCATCACAAACTCATCCCCACTCCTCAGTATCCTACTGCTAGAGATGTGGCTCAGGCCTGAAATCCTGTGGTCAGTGCTGACCTCTCTGCTAGTGAACAGCTGTCCCCACACCAGGTCATCCTTGAGCCCAGTGTACTTTCCAAAGTCAGAACTGGCCTCGCCAGAGCTCCTTTGGAGCCCCAAAGGGCAGCATTTGAATTCCTGTGGATCTAAGAGCAGGAGTTAAACAAAAATAGTGGTGTTGACCTTGTGTCAGACATTACAGTAGGTACTCCATTTGTATTGTTTTATTTAATCCTCACAACAGATCTTTTTAAACAGATGAAGAAATGGAGGTGTAAATAGATGACAGTGATTTGCTCAAGATTGCAAGTCAGTAGAGAGCCAGACAGGGTCTGTGAACCAAGCTAGACCACTGACAGAGCATGGCTAATTTAGCTGATTCTCAGCTTAACATTTAGCCTCCCGAAGACCCAGTTTCTTCATCTGTAAAATGGGATTAATAAACCCTGCCTTGTAAGATTGTTGTAAGGATTAAATGGAATGAGAACTCAAAAAACTGTTGGTTATTACTTTTAATTGGATTGTTTCCAGTTTCTTAAGAAGGGATTTGGGGATTCCTAGCTCACGGTGGTTCCCCCTGGGCTTCCTTAGTATGTTTCAGGACTCCTGGGAAGAGTTGGTGTTGCTTCACTGAGCTGCCCTAAATACAGGAGCCCCACACTCAGAGAAGCATGTCCAGACAACCATTTGACAATGACACCATTTGTGGCTCAGCACTGACAGTGACAACTGGGTAAACTGATAGCAGATGCTCAGTCTGTGGGTAAGATACACACCCACAGATTCCATTTCAGCAAGGTCAGAGCTGTACCAGGGGATGGTACAAAGCTGAAGATGTATGGATTTGTTCTGTCTGAAGGGAAAGATCAATGACATAGCACAAATGCCTCATGAGCACTTAGCAAGTACTGATTTATGATGGATCAGCTCTATTATTCCTCATTGATCACAGTGATTTTATAAATTTGGGGCGTTTTGATAAGACTAGAGTGAAATGTTAGAGTTCATTCCCCTTCTGTGTTCAAGGTTATCAAGAAATCTTAATTGCAAGACCTCAAAGGTCCCATTTACTATAAGCAATCTAGCAGTGTGAAGAAGAGAAATATAAAATAATGAATAATTCAAAACAAGATACTGTATTTCTTATTTATAAAAGCACTCATATAAAAATACCCTGATGGATGTCTGCATATGAAACAAATATAATTTAATATTAAAGATGTCCCTCTACTCCATTTCTCTTTATTTAGAAAGGGTACCAGACATGTTCTTGTCAACTAGATTTTTTAAAAAGCCACAGCTAACAAAGTTGTCTGAGAGTCAACAAAATTATCCATTCTCCCTTAATTCCAGTTTGAGTGGCCCAGATGCCCTTGCAGACAGCCTGCCACTCACTGAACAGTCATGAATTGGAGGACCATTGATGTGAACAAGGCCTGGGAAAACGGAGTCTGAGAGAGGGCTGCAGACAAGAAGGCCGTGCCGCTGCAGTGAAGCACGGGCCCTCACTGCTGGGAAGCATGGAATGTTACCAAATGCGGGCCTCAAAGACACTTCGTCCAGAGGAAGATCAACGGTGTGCACAAACAGGAGTGTGGAAGAGTGTCACAGATTTGGTCTTTCATGTGTGCATTAATATTCCTGAAGTACAGCAAGTGAAAAACCTCTCTACTGTCTGACAACAGAAAGACTGAAAGGTCCCAGCTCCGCAGATTAAATCATCACTTGTGTTAAGAGTTTACTCAGCAAAGAGTTTATAACGCTGAGGACACCAGAAGACAGAAAATATCACCTCTGCAATGATCTTAACCAATATTTCAACCTGACTTAAGACTGATCAAAGTGGTGCCAAGGGAAAGACCTCCTTCCCTGCCCAGATATCCAAATCCATTTGACTTTGTTTGCTTCCTTTTCTGTCCTTGCTCAGGTTACCTGATTTGTCTACCACTAGCTGTTGGCCAAATGGTCAACAGCTGTGGGACTGCCTTACCACATCATCGCTCTTTTTTTTTTTCCTGTTTTTTACAGTTGTTTCAACAGCCTAAAAAGACTTTTTCTCTCTGTATTTGAAGCAGCATGACAGCACTTATCTGCTATTGATTGTTTTATCTGTTCTCAAACTCCACAGATGCAGCAGCAACTAAAGCCACCCGCAGGTTTGTCTGCTGGAGCTGGGGGCTGGAAGGGATCTCCTGCAGAGAGGCGCAGCACACTCCGGCTTCCAAATGGTCTGAAGACTGGAAGGAAGGCAGATCATCAGCAGAATGTAAGGACTTCATGGCTGGCGGAGGTGGGAGGCCAGCCTGCGTGTTTCCCCCAGTCTGCAGAGGGCCCTTCACTATTGTTCGCATGCTCCAATCCATCTGCTTATTTGCTTTTAAGTAAAAGGTTGGGAAACAATCCCCCAGTCTGAAATGGAATGACTTCCGTGCACCCGATTGTGTTGTCAGACACTGAGTTTGCCTCACTTGCACTAGAGTCTGCTCCTAATGGTCCTACCAAGAGAGAAGAGATTAGGCGTTTGTGAACTTTCAAAGGGAAGGCCTAAGAATAAAAGCTCTCTATCCAGCTGTGCTTCTTAAGATCATAAACCTTAAAGGGTCTGTAGAACCTTCAGTACAGATCTGCCTTACAATCATGGGACAAGGGGAGAGGGGACAATCAGCACAGAAACCAAGCTTGAGAATAAAACGAGGGAAAAATGACCTTCTATTCCAATTGGTGCAGTGAACAGTAAAGATTCTCTGAAGACTTGCTTAAGGATTTTTCTCTGAAACAAGGTGTCACTGGGTGAGCCTTCTCTGTACTAAACTAGATGCCAGAAAGAAAAGCCATGTGGGCAGTGTGTGACCCATTTTCCATCAAATGCCTTGCTCCATGCTGGTTGCTAGCCTTAACGTCTCCATCTGGGAATCCTACAGGCACATCTGATCTATGTTAAGGATGAAATAAAAAGTCACAGCCCTGAGTGTTCCAAACTATAGCTTGGGCAGACCAGGCAGTTTCTAAGTACTCTATTTTTTTATGCATTCATGTTTTCAGTGACTCAGGAGCAAGAGTTTATAGCCCTTAATTTACATACAACAGGATGGAAGAGAGATGGTCAAACTCTACTCACCCGCTCTAAGTTCTCCAGTATATACTAAATCCGCTTTTAGAATTTAAAGACCATAAGCAGACAGACCTTACCAGCTGAGTAACCTTAATCCAGAAACCTGAAATCTAAAATCCAAACTGTTCCAAAATCCAAAATGAGCATAAATGCACTCAGCACTTCAGATTTTTCATTTGGGATGTAAAATTTTTAACTGCAAGTTTTTGAAAACTGACTCAATTCTGCCGGATTTGAATGCTGGTTCCACTACTTGGTAGCTCTGTGCCCATGGGCAAACTGAGTTAACCTTCCCATGCCTCAGTTTTACCACCTATAAAACGAAATCATAATATTAAAAATTCCTTGCCTCACGGGGATGTTGTGATAACTGGATCCCTAGTAAATCACTGGAAACTATTAGTTTCTGTTAGCTTCTCATCTTTTATTTGCCAAGCAGCATAGCATTGTGGTTAAAGACTAACTGGATTTAAATTTATTTGTGACACTGTGTTCATTTCTTTATATCTCAATTTTCTGATCTATAAAATGTAAAAACTAATAGTCCCTACTTCACAGGAATATTACTAAGTTCAAATGAATTAAATTCAGAATACAGTCTGGCAGAGAGCAAGTGCTTAAAAAGCATTAGCTATTATTGTTCACAAACTAGAAGCCGAAGCTCTAAAACATACTGTCAAAGACAACCTATAAATTGTGAGATAATTTCCAGGAAGGGAAAGGTTGTTCCACAGAGCTAGTAGACAAGGGTGGAAGTAAATCTTACTACCGCCCTATCAATATTTCTTAAACCAGAACTCAATTAGAACTCAGTTTGTAGTCAAGAAAAAACTGGAGGGCACCAAAGCATACACATTATAATGCTTGTTCCTTTTGCTTCTTTTTTGTTTGTTTCCCTCTTAACCTTTTTAGTGTCTGATGTAGAGCAAAGGAGGATGTACAGCTGGAGAATATAGGTTTTAATTCTCATCCCCCTCTGTGACTGCTGAGTGAGCCATGACCTTTTAAAACCTTAGTTTACTCATCCACTTCTAAAACCTTGGTTTACTTACCCATAAAATGGGGATACCAAATTTACCTTTTAGAGTTCAAGGACTGAATAAGATATTGCTTGTGAGTTACAGAAGCACTATTCATGCTACTTATCTTCCTTTATGGTTCATGCCTTATTTATTGTCCTTAGCACCAATCCTGGACACAATTTCCTTGTTAAGTAATTATCTCCCTTCACCTCTGATACAGCTCTGCCCTCTAACCTACTTTCTTCATCTTAACATTTCCATCCTTGCCTTCTTACCCTCTCATGCATGTCTAATTTCCAGTTATTATAAGCTGCTGTTCCCAACTATATAACTACAGCAATGAACTATGTCTGGCACTGGAACCTTGAGTGGCCTAGAAAAAGCCCGAGTCCAATAAAACATCTGCAGCACACCACCCTGAAATCAACTACTGGGGCCAAAGACATCCTGGCAGAAAGCAAGGGAAACAGGGGAGCAGTGAGCCACTGCGCAGGGAGGCAGCGGGGCATGAAAAAATGTTTCAGAGTAAGCAGATTTCTCTTTTACCAGCTGTTTGATCTGGGGCAAGTTACTTAACCTCTTTGGGAAGCAGTTAGCTTATAACTTAAAATAGACTTATTCAGGGCAGGGAGGAGGGAGGATCTTTATATGGATTGGCTCTTCTAGGAATTCAAACTTGTGACAACGGCCCACACACTGTCTGCCCCACACATACTCCAAACCACTCTTATTCCATTCTACTTTTCTCTTTCCTTGGCTATTATCACTTTCTAGCATAGTACGTAAGATACTCATAGACTATGTTTACCATCTATTGTCTATATCCTCCCCTGACATCTGGCCAAAATGCAGGAATCTGCCATTCCTTTTACTAATGGATCCCCCGTGCCTAGAGTAATATGTGGCTCACAGTAGATGCTGCAGGGCATTTGTCAAATGAATGAATGAATGAATGAATGAATGACAGGCATTATGAAGTATAAAGCAAAATCTGGCTAGAAGTACTACCTTTTGGTTGTCATATCCTGGATATAAATTTCTGCAAAGTCTCTCATTTTCTTCCAATTTTAATTCAAAGTAATTTTAACTGCCCCCCTTTCCCCTTCCCTCTATAATGTTTTAGGCTTACAGGGTTAAAGTTTAGTGAAGTGTAAGACATGCACTTGACTTTTCTCAAATATTTTCCTAGCTGATGTAGCTATATGACAGCACTCTGGCACCTGGGCACTGCATTTCTGTTAGGATGAAGGGGAGGAGAACAACTCAGCAATCATCCTCCATCGTTATCTGTTTGGCCTGTAGGTTTCACATTCTCTACAACTTCAATAATACATTCGTTGTATTTCACTACAAACTATGTTCCAGAAAGTGAAGCAATGTGCTACGTAGTTCTAAATCTTTTCCACCAACCATGCTGTCTTGCTTTATTGTTCAGTGATGCAAAACTTCTCCTTTACAGAAGATGTATTGGTCTTGATCCCATTAATATGGGTCAGTAATACTCTAAGTAATACTCCAGGCAAGACGAAATCATCATGAATGTGAACTCAAACATACAACCAAAAATGGTTTTTCCTATCAGAGCCTTTGAATTTATCAACTTATCGTCCATATCATAGTAATATTAATGAGGTCAGAGACAGCAGTTAAAATTATTTTCTCAACTACTTAAGATTCTCAATGGCCGGTGAGATGGCTCAGCGGCCTAAGCGCCTGCCTGGCAAGCACGAGGGCCTGAGTTCGACTCCTGGAACCCACGTACGAAAAAAGGGGCCGGTGATATCGCTCAGCAGCACGGGCGCCTGCTGGCGCGCGAGGTCCTGAGGTTGACCCCCGGTACCCACAAAAAAAAAAAAAAAAAAAAAAAAAAAAAAAGATTCTCAAAAAAAGAACAAAACAACTGGAAGTAGCACAATCTGCAAGATAGCTAAGAAAACTCCAATTATTCAATACACAAAAAATCTCGCAAATTTTAATGATGATCTTTTCATCAATCTAATGCATCCATATAATACTGAACAAATTTCTTATTCATATAACACAATAAAGCCTTCCAGACAAGAATCCTTGGAATTACTTTAGGGAAGAAAAATGAAACAGCATACTTGGTTGTGGCTCCTTGGTTTAGTTCATCAAAACAATAAGCATCACAATTTTCTTTTGGGAAAATAGTCTTTCTTGTTGTTATGATGATCATTATTAGGCACCTTAATTCTTCCTCCTTTTTGAAATGCCTCCCTAGTTGCTTCCTTATAAAACATTCTTTTCCTTTTCTCTAATACAGAGCTATCTTTATTTCTCTATTTTCTTCCAACAGGTTTATTCTGAAGACTGCTGAATTTATGCCACCTTAAAGTTAGGAAAGACAGGAAATTCTAAGCATATAACTATCTTGAGCCATGGGTGCTCGATTTAGAAAATTTAAACCTAATAGCTTTTATGCTTTGACTTTTTAAAGCTACCCTATTTTTTAAACTTTAAAGGATATAAACCAACGCTTTCTGAATTTTAAGCCAGGTGTAGGGTTTAATGAAATGCATAGATCAGGCACTTTTCTAATTTTTTAACTGCTTTGCTAATTTCACATTTTTAATATACACTAGTCCCAATTACAGCTGTCTTAGCCCAAAGCAAAAAATAAATAATACCTTCCAACACCTCCATCAAGCTCCAGCAAAGTAAATCAATGAAGATATAATCTCCTCACGAGATACGGTATTATTAGCAGCTGGGTTTTGAAAATCAACCCATTAATATATAGGGATGTTAATAAAACATTTAAAAGCAATGTAGAAAAAGAAGAGTGAAAAAGATATTACATAAAAAATTTCCTACATAAACCAGCGTCCTACACAAGCCTATATTTTGCTACTCAGATCTTGGTACTGCTCAAAAAAGGACATCAGAATATGGCCCATAAAGATTAGCTTTGCAAATTGTACACAAACATTTTAGTTTGGTAATAGTTCTTCAATCATACAGCTGTGACGTACCTCTGTGACATGCCAAATGGTTAAGAAAAAGCCAATGTGGTCAGTGAGATTGGGCTGATCAAGCTAATCCCACCATGTGGCTTCATCCTCAACACAGAATAAAGCCTCTTGGAAGACTGATGGTTTCTCACAATGCCTACAACAGAATGGCCTCTGCAGTTTCTTCCAAAGGTAATAAAAATGTGACTGATTTGCTCTCATTCTCCCTAATTCCTGTCTTGTAATCCCCCTACTACTGACTGAGGAATAAATGTCATTCCCTTGAGAGTTACTAATTCTACTATGATTTGGAGTTAACACATGATTTTAGTCTGCTTAATATTTACATTTAAAACTTATGGGGGCCAGTGAGATGGCTCAGCGGCATAAGCACCTGCCCGGCAAGCGCGAAGTCCTGAGTTCGACTCCCGGAACCCACATAAAGGAAAAAAAGGGGCGGTGATATCACTGAGCAGCACAAGCAGTTGCTGGCAAGTGCGAGGTCCTGAGGTTGACTCCCGGTACTCACATTAAAAAAAAAAAAAAAAAAAAAAAAACACGGAGTTTCTCTCCTTAAGTCTATTTTTTTTTTTTCATTTCTGATGCAGCAACTTCAAAAAGCAAATCAACCCAAGATTCTTCAGAGTACAGCATCCCTCCAGGACCACTTATTTCCTCAAAATAAAGGGTTTCCACATGGAGGAATCCACCATTTGCTAAGGTGGCTGAAGTTTTCTTTCCAAATGCTTTAGAAGGCAACATCCCTATGACACCTGGGGATCTGATTATACTGGATGGGCTACCACCTTGCTGGCTATAGTCATGCAGAGGACACCTGTGAACTTAGCAGCTAATGGTAAACTAAGCTCTCTGTCCCTCACGATGCTACAGGGCAATAGCAGGTGTGAAGACTGAGCTCCTTAAAGCAGGAGTGAGTCAGCCTTCTGTTAAGAGGTCAAAGAGTAATGTACAAGTATTCTAGTATAAACCCATTTTATGAGGACAATAAAGAGAACTATGCCATGAGGCCATCTAGGTGATAAAGAAGAAACTGAGAGCTATTCCTTCTCATACTCACCCTCTATCCAAGCTGTCAAGTTCAACAGATCCTATCAATAGGAGTTTGACACCTTCTGGTTAGATGCAACCCATCAAGAAGGGCACTCCTCGGTCACTAATGCGTGGATAACTTCAAAAAGGAACAGACAAATCAAGACTGAGTAATAAACTGCCAAAGATCTAAAGCAAGTATGAATTAAGGGAGATAGAGAATTATGGGTGTAAAAGTTCACTTTGAACTTAAAAAAAAAAAAAAAGAAGAAGAAGAAAACAGCTTAGGTTCATCTGTGGCTTGTAGTTTAGGCTCTGCTGCTTTTTAGTCCCTCTGTTGTCAGCCTGTAACATGAGTGATATGAACACATGAGATGAGATAAAGATTGAGAAACGGGAGATATGGTCATGACTCACCCCCAGCTCTCATAGCAAAGGGATACAAATGCCCCCCAGCTTCTGAAAACTGCTTCTCTCCACTTCTTACACATTTCACCTGCCATACGCTGAGTCGATGTGTTTGCAAAAGACAATGAATGACTGGAATACAAATAGATGCTTTCTCTGTAGTTGAAATTTATATTTGTCTAAGCCTTAGAAAAAGAGTCTTAAGTCTCAGTTAAAAAATATGTTTTAGGCTTAGAGTAATCTGCCGGGTGGCTGTGTTTTCATTATTCACTCACTCTGCACTGTTACAAAGGGAGTTTAAGCATAGTCAATTTACAAGTACCCATAAAAACTCAAGGGAAGTTATTCAGATAATCTAAAATAAAACCTGTTATTTTCTTACTTTGTATTGAGATTTTTATTTATATTCTGGGAATTTCTAATACTTTAAGCTTTGTATTTTAAGTTACCTGATAATGACTCTGTCAGAAGCTGGAACTTTATCTAGTTTTCCTAATTTATTACTCTGTTCACACCTCTTCCCAACTTTCCAAGTTAGAAATAGCCCCTTTCACTCTAAATTGATGCAAAGTATCAACCTGAACCAAAATGTGTGGTTCACACTTTCTGATGTGAAAGAGATAAATAAAAGACAATGAAGTGCCTCAGTAATGAATGAACTTTTAACACCCACTTTCCTAAAGATGTTAATAAGGGACTCAGAAGCAAGATAACATCCCCGAGTAACTGAATTGTGAGTTCATTTCCAATAAAAATAGCTGTTCAAACTTTAATGTCAGATTGTTCTACCCTTCCCAACATATGTCAACTGATCAATGGAATGTCTGTTATGAAGATCAATCTGTCACAAACCAAGTAAATGTGACCCAAAGATTGGAAGGAATTCTGAAGAACCTTTTGGAATATTCATCAAAATAAATATGTTCACCAAAGGCCTTTCCCATTTTGTGGACTCTGGAGGACCAAAATTCCGTCCATGAGGTTGTTAGACAGCCTGGAACCAGGAGCCCTGCAGAGCCTGCTCCTTCTTGTCCCCAGCTGATCACAAGCAGGATCCTCCCTCCACTTCTCTTCCGGGGCTTATTCTTAAACTGCCTCTTCATCATCCCTGCTGCCAATAGAGAGATGTCCTCACTGGCTATGGTGCCAGTGCAGGGTGAGGTTTCTTGTTGCTATGGTTTAGATCTAGGGTGTCCCCGCCAAAGCCTCACGTATTTGGAAGATGACTAGATCATGGGGCCACTGTGCTCATCGGTGGACTGGTGTGTCTGGAAGTGTATCTCTCACTCCCTGGCTCCTCCCTTCTCTCTCTGCTTCCTGATTGCCATCACATGACGTAATGGTTGATTGACTGTGTCAACTTGAGCAGTTTAGAAGCTTACCTAAGTCAGCTCAGCAATTCTACACCCTAGGGCATAGAGGACCCACCCTAGGGTGGCTTGTCCCTAGAAGGTAAAAAAGGTAAACGAGGAAGGACGGACGGGCTTCTGTTCTTCAGAGGAGCTCCAGTCCTCACCTTCAGCTTGGATGTTGTCTCCTGGCTTCTAGCACAGACTCTTCGGCTTCTGCCTCGGATCCTTCAGACTTCCAGCGCAGACTCTTCAGCCTTCCATTACAGACCCATCAGCCTCCTGATACAGACTTGCACGGAACACTGTAGTGAACTCCAGACCTTGGACTGAACCCTTCGGTCTCCAGTGTGCAGAGACGCTCTGCACACTTCCTCATCCAGCTCTGTGGCTGACCATAGTAAGCCAATCTTGTAATTTCTTATGTATTTGTATATCTTGTGTTCTATCTGTTTCTCTAGTAAAACCCTGCCTGATACACATAAGCAGCTTTCCTCCTTAGCAGGCTCTTTCTCCACGCTGCTTTTCTCATGGAACTGGCAGATCATACATGGATTGAGGCCTCTGGAACTATGAACCAAAATAAACCTCTTCTCCTTTCAGTTTCAGGTGTCAAGTATTGTGTTGCAGTGAAGAGAAAGTGACTAAGACATCTGTACAGAATCTAGTGTTGAAAATAAACCTGTCTGAATTCGTGTGTTATCATTTAGCAAAGCATACAATAATTATGTATTGCTACATAATACGACTTATGGAAGTTAGGTAAATTTGCTAAACTATAGGAGAATAGCTTGTCCAACTTTTGTAAGGTAGATAATTGAGGAAATCACCATGAACTTAGATGAGCTCTTATCCATCTCTATAGTATATATGAACTCAGTGAAGTAGATCTATTCAGAAAGCCAAAAGGTATCCATTCAGTAAATTTCTACTATTTAAGAACCTGTGGAATGATGAAAAAGAATAAGCCAAGATCCCTTCTCTAAGGATACTCATAACCAAGGAGACAACACCAACAAAGGCATAAACTAAGGTAGTGAAGCCTGGGATTGGTGGTGTAAGACAACTACAAGCACTCTGGGAGTTCAGGAGGTAGAACTGTTCCCTGCCTGATAAAGGAGGAAGTGTAGAAAAGTATTAACCCATATTTCTTTTTCTTTTTTAAATGTGGGTACCGGGAGTTGAACTCAGGACCTCATGCTTGCCAGCAAGCGCTTGTGCTGCTGAGTGATATCACTGGCCCTTTTTTTCCTTTATGTGGGTTCCGGGAGTCGAGATCAGGACCTTGTGCTTGCCGGGCAGGCGCTTATGCCGCTGAGCCATCTCACCGGCCCCTTAACCTGTATTTCCAACTCACCTTGTTAAACACAATGATCATAAGAGGAGAAAGAAAAAGATGGAGAATTTAAGATTATGAAGAACGAAAATGTCCATGTCCATTACATTCAAAATGACTATATCAGACAATCAGGCAATGGAACAAATATGAGGGATAATTTCAGGGCTGCTGGCAAAATAAAGGCAGGCAGTGTGGTAAACTGTGTCTCATTTGATCAAGTCTCAGAATGAACACAATTTAGTTAGAATTTCCTGCCACTGTGAGATTAGTACTCAACAGAATGATGGGGTTCACCTAACAGAGAGTCACACAGCTGTCGTGGACTTCACCTGAACAGCTCTGCTGGCAGACAGGCCAACATCTGTATCAGTCAAGACAAATCTGTTTCAATTTACACTTTTATTACTCTTTATGGATAGAAATGCAAGATTCCCTCCATAGTCATTAGTGAATCATGCTGACACCCAAAAATCCTGCTCAGGGCTTAACAGAGCTCTCAGTACAGTTTATTTGTATAATATGCACGGGGGAAGAAATACTCCCCCCAAGCTAATGTGCAGACACTGTTAGGGCTCCAGGATGATTTAGTGAGACTGTCATCAATAACAACAGTGTGTTTATTGAGTGTTTACTATTTGCCAGTGACTGTTCCAGCTGATTTGTATGGATCGATGCATCTCACTCTTACATGGACACTATCCAGGTAGTTAATACTTTTGTCATCCTCAAGTTACGAGGATTAAACTGAATGGACAGAAATTGCATAGCTGGCATGAGGTGAGCGGTTTGGCTCTAGAGCCCATGCTCTTATCTACTACACTACGCTGTCTCTAAAAGCATCAGGATAACCCTGTCATAAAGTGTGCAGCACAGGAGCACTGAGGAAGTAGATAGACCTGGCTTGTTAATACTGTCTTTCATGGTATACAAGAATCCGTCTGTTTTAAGATGTGCTGCTACTATCTTTTACACCACTGAGAAAGACTAAACACTGCCAATCCAACTGCGACACCAATAATATAACAATCCTGATTTCAGAGATGCTAAAATGTGGAAGAAAATGTGCATCCCAGAATTCATTAAATTCTGTTTCACTATTAATTCTACTGGACAAGTCATTTCACCAGGGGCTCAGTTTCCCACGGCTGTTAGATAGGAGGATGAAGTCAGTGATTCCTAAGGTCCAAAAATTCTGGGCAGCACCAACAGGAAAAACATGGCTAGTCTGGCAGTAGGGGGAGAACAGAGAGATGCCTAGGGCTTCAGACTCCCACTCAGGGCACTGCAAGTGTAAAGGCAGGTGCTGGGAGTGAGCACCTCCTAATCTGCACACCAGCAGCCAGATTTAGGGGTACTGACGGCAGAAGCAATGTAGGATTGAGACGGTGTCTTCTGACTCCTCCAGCCAAGACTTTTCAGCATGACCTGCTCACACTTAAGAGTACTTACTTTCACGTTTCCTGGGAGCTGTATTTCCTTGCCTTGGAGCATTTCTTTCCATTTTTATTCCCTTTCCAGCATGCCTTCGTTTCTATTAAAGTGCCTGATGTTTTAATGAGATCAAGGACACATGTGTGAGCAGGCTGGTGACTTTGCTGTATCTCAGTTAAAAACTATATCATATCTCATGTGAAATCCATCACTGATCAAATGCAATAGGCTCTTGCTACTCAAAAGAAGGTCCTGGGCCCACCAGTACCACATTGCTGGCAAAAGTGTAGAATCTCACTCCCCATTCTGGACCTGCAGAATCTACATTTTAACAAGATTTCTTAGGGATCTCACTAAGTTTGAGAAGCACAGGACTAGGAAAAATGATGCCAAACACACAGAAAAGCACTCCAGTAATAATAAGTACTACTTCTTAAACACCTAATACATGTCAAGTGTTTTCCACTCAGCATCTCTATTTCATTGAACATCACAGAGAAGTAAATGATGATTCGCTTAAATTCAGCACCCTAAGTAGAAACAGTACACTGTTTATTTCAACCCAGTGGGGCAACATTTTGTAAGCACTTTTTTTTTCTGCAAATAGTATCAACTCACCTTCCATTCTTTCCCATCTAACTATTAGGCCTTGGTAGGAGACAGTACATTCGTAAAAACTAACGACCAGACTTGCATGTTCCACTGTCTGATAATAACTGTGTGCACTTTGGTTAAATTCTCTGAAATTGAATCTCTACATCAACAAAACAGGAAATCATAGAGTATAGTACAAGGATGAAATTATATGATGACTGTAAAATGTTCAGTGGTATGGCATGCAGGAAAAACCCAACAAATACAACACAGTGCCCCACGTGGCCAGTAGCACGTCAAACTAAGTAAGTACAAATCACTGGCCTAACAATTTGTCTGTGCTTCAATTTCCACAAGAAAAAGAAAACAAAATACAAAAAAAAAATACTCAGTATGTTTTGGGATTATCCATCTATCTACACTCCTAAGTGATTACAGGCAAAGATATCATTATCTCCTTGAAAAACCTCTCTTGCTAGTGAAGGTATCTGATACAACTTTAATTATGTTTGAAAAATCAAGCCACAAACAAAGCCTTCCTCACAGGATGACAAATATGCATAATTCGATGTCACAAGAGCCACCTTGCTCATTTATTGAACTCCAGGGATGGGACATGGAGGGTTCCTTTTGACAGAGTTATTAAGCAAATAAGGACACTCATGGTTGCTGAATAAATTAAGCTATTCTTGTTTGACCTTGCCAAACTGGGTTTGAGTGACCGACATGATCCAGCATTGTCTGGTGCTCATTTGCAGACGTGCAAAGCACGCTCGCCCTGTCCAGACCCTTCTTCCTTTGTTGCTTTCATAAAAGGTTTCATTGAATTGCTTATTAAAACTGTGGTCTATAAAACTACTTCTTTGAAAGATTCCTCTGGCTTGCCTCCAGCTCAATTAGCAGACTACTTCCAGCTGATGAAAAGTAACAGTCAATATCAGATTATAGTTAGCAACTATTCACAAGAGTAATCAAATTAGGTTTTGGTATCTATGGTGACACAACAAAAATTTCCACTAAGTCCTGTGGTTTGACAATAAAGCTACCACAGCTTTATATTAAATTATTGTTCAAAATGTTTTCTCAAAATTGAATCTGTATTTCAGGAGATACAGATACAAGCCTAGGGACATATCGAAATATTTTAACTACAGTTTTCCATTTAAATATTAAGTAGCCTTAAAAGTATAGGGAAACAATTCTTGTGGCTCTGGTCCATCTTCTCTCCCAACAAATCCTTCTCAATGATCAATTACGGCTGGTTATTATTGAACTCAAGTACCAACAGATCTTTCAGTCAAACTTCCAAATCTACAGTCAGGACTGGACCAAGTAGAAAGATGGAGGGAAAAGAAAGGCAATCATAGCTTTGGTGTGCTTATAAGCCAAAAGAGATATTAAAAGTGCACATTAAAATACACTACTAATACAGTATATATTAATAATTAATAATGTCAATTCATGTGCACCTAGTATATATGACATAAAATTATGTACAAATTGAGAATAACTACAAGTAGGCAGAGTAAAGGGCCTACTGGAGTTGGGCTCAGTTCATTCAAAACAATGAAAATAAAATATTTTCCTTGGTTTAAAAAAAAGTCTCTGGTTCAGCAGATCTACAGGCAGACCTTTAGTGAGTGGTATCACACACCATTCTTTGGTGAGTGCCTCTTTGCCCACCATGTGGCAAAGATCCCAGAAAGACTGTCGCCCTCAATCACAGCTGTCATTCTTGTCCAGCTGCTAGACCTGCAGGCACATGTGGGAGCCATCTTCTACATTTCCTGAAAACCAAATCTGGCTGAATGGAATACAGAAAGCTGTCGGAGACCCATCCACCCTGCAGGCCCCCATCCTGCCATTTTGTCTCAACTCCCTTTCCCCTGCTCTAGAAGCACTAGAGATAAGGTGGTAGGCACTGTAGCTTGGCAGTTATCCAACTAGGGAGTGAAGTACCAACCTCCCCTCTTATAGGTATCTCCAGTCTTCACCAGGAGTCTTGCCCTCCCCCTCACTGGCCACCTTTTGATGTTGGGAGAACTAAATGAAATAACATACGTGAAAGTAACTGGTAAAATGTAAAGGCTAAATATAGATTACTGCAGGACAGTAACTGGTTTTATAATTACTATTTTTTAAAAACACACGCCTAGTGCTTACCTTCATTTAAATGCCAATCATCTTGTTCAGGATCCAAGAAATGTGCACAACAAAGTCAGAAACAGCACAGTGGAAGCCACTCCACTCTGTTCCCTTAATGACTTACATTTACCTTGGCAACCAAATATACAATGACTTGGCACTTAGGAGCCCTTCAAGCACCTAGGAAAACAAAACCAGCACGAATCTGTCTCTACTGTGATTCCATCTATATGATTCAATGTTTTGGCAATTTAGTCACAGCCATGTCTCTTTCCCTCTTGTCACTATAAAAGTACTGTAATATGATCTACAGCTTTAGAAATTGTATCAGTTATAGGCTCCATTCAAATAATTAACTTAATATTCCATGATTACCAATTAGGTGCTCAATTGGACAGACGCTTGCTTTTACACACAAAAGCAATGTTGCACATGAATACCACCTGCATCAAACTTGACTGACAGGTCTTTTTTTTAAGTTTTAAAAAAACCCAAAAAACCTCTTCAGAGCATTTAATTTTCAGGCTTTTACGTGTCTGATTTGACAACCTGTATGTGATTTAGGTGGAATATTTTTGTATTTTTACTTTGCAAACCTACATGTTCGCCAGGAAACAGCATTTCCTTAGGGATATTTCAGACTGGGGAAAGATGCATGGATTCATGAGAGACCTATTTCAAATTACCAGTTAAAGCACATTTCTATAGTGGGCACTTAAAAATCACACCTTATATTACTGACTCAATAGGGTGTATTATCTTTCGCCAGCCTCTCTTTTCATTATTACATAAACGAATGATAGAAAAAAGATGATGACCTGTGATTCCCTATGCCTTATTCAACCTCAAATCTATTCCTTTCTCCAGAAACACAATCAAATATCTGAGACTGTTCTCTAGAGGTTCAGAATCTAAATCTCTGGTATTATCCTTGAAGACTTTGTACTTAAATTATAATATACTGCAATATTATTAGGAATTTATAAACCTTTAAAGATAACTTCATGCACAAAGTCTTCCAAAGAGTGGAGATTATTCTTTGAGAAGAAAAGGTAGGCTGAAGCAAGGGCTTGTTTCTCTGATGTGTCAATCTTTGAAATGGTTTTGCTATAGTGCAGTGGTCACATCTCCCAGTGAAGGAAGGGAAAGAGCTACAGAAATAAATAGTACTGTGCTCTCAGCTATGGTAAAGCAGACTGATTGGAGGGGCAGATTTAGTTAAAAGTGCTAGGATATGATGGCATGGCATTAATCAAAAACAAGTTTGTTTTCATTTTTTAAAATTTTCAATTTTATTATGAAGTACGTAAATACATTTCTTAAAAATGTATATCACAACCACTCTACAGCTCCACAGTTCATCACAGATTGCCTTAATGTTTACATGAACCGAGTAAAGAGAAAATCAAAACAACTGGGCAAGTTTTTAAAGTTTATTATTCATTTGGCCAAGCAATTCAGCATCTGTCATTGGGATATAAGAACCAGACATATGCAGATTTGTTGGGAGGAACAAAAGGAGGTTTATGAAAGCCAGGATGGAAATCTGGGCACCAAAGGAGGCAGTGGAGCAGTTAGGAGCAGAGCTCTGGAGTTGGAGCTCCTGGGATTGGTGCCTGCTCTACTACTTATCAATTTGCTTAAACTCTTTGGCACCATTGCCACATTTATTAAATGAGGATACAAGTCAGATAATGCATCTACAATGCTTATTACATAGTGTGCTTACACATGGACATTATATAGGTATATTTTCCATAAAGTTCAAGGATAGGAAACACAAAATCATAGCCTCATGCAAACAGGAAGGAGGTTGGGATCGGAGGCTGTACTTTTCAAGGCTACCCCCCTTCCCATCATGACACTTGTGCCTCTCTCTCCATGTTGCTCTCTCTATAGATCAGCTACATACATTTCTCACTGGTACTGGGCCAGCCTGGTTGAGTGAACTCCCTGGGACCTCTCCATTGCAGAGGACACTACCAAACTCAGTCACCAGAGCTGCAAAACTCAAATGGCCATGAGAGAAACAGGTGGACCAGAGGGCACTGCCAATTAACTCAGTGACATGATTTAAAAACCCAAATGGCCGTGAGAGAAACACAAGCGGACCACATCAATTTAGTAATAAGACTGGACAGCCAATGAGATCACTGCCTTGGGACAGGAATCCAACACTGCTCATGTCAGCTACTGTGGTCTAAAGCAAGGCCGGATGGGTCAAAGGAGCTAAAGACCAGCCACACTGGATGGGCTAGATGACTCACTGAAAGACCCTTCCTCAAAAAGCAATGGATAAGGAAAAGGGAAATATAATGAGACATCTTCAAAAATCTCTCACCCTTGCCCTCCATTCTACCCCAACACTCAATAAAAATAATTATTTGAACAAAACTTTCTATAGTTAGCTGCTGGCAATGACTGAGTAGCAGGGGGAATAGTGGCTACCTCAAAATATATCCATGTGTTCTAAACCTCAAACCTATGAATAAGATATTATTTGGGGAGAAAAAGGTCTTTGCAGATGTAGTTCAGGATTTCTAGTTGAGATCACCCTGAATTTAGGATGGATCCTAAATCCAATGACAGATGTCCTTACAAGAAAGGCAGGGGGAGCTCCTAGAAACTGGAGGGATGCTGTCACCAGCCAAGGGACATCTGGAGCCATCAGAAGCTAGAAGAGGCGAGGAAAGATTCCTTCACAGAGCTTCCCAAGGGATCACAACCTTGCTAAAACCTTGTTTCTAGACTTCTGGTTTCCAGAACTGGGATGGGATAGATTCCTATTGTTTTAAGCCACCAATTTGTAGTAATTATTATGACAGTAATGGAAATCTAACAGACTCCAAAATAAGTATCTGTGTCTACTCACTCAAGGAGTACTTCCTGCATTACTACTACATACCAAGCCCTAAGCTAGGTATGACACTAGGTACATATTAGATACAATAAAGAAAATGTAGATTCTACAGACAAATTTTGGCAAATGCGCTGCTTTGGCATTCAACTTCATGTCAGAATGTGGTCAGAATGCAAGAAAAAACTAGCTCAAATGACAGAGGTACAAGAATAAAGAGGGCTGGTACTCTGTGGCCAAATCCCCAGGGGCAGTCTTATTCCGTTCATAGAACAAATGTGTATAATTAAGTCAAGCAAACACTTATAGTGTGTCCAGGATAAGCAAACCACTCACCAAAGCACAGTACAGAAAACTTGGGATTGCTGTTCCTCACTTTTTTATTCAGCAAATGCCTCCACTTCAAGATCAAGTATCATGTTCTCCATGAGACCTTTGCTGATCAACTCCCTAAAATACGAGCAAGTTCTTCCTCTTTAAATCCATGTCATTATCACACCACTAGCCGTGCATTTGCTCATCGTATGCTCATGATTCTGTCTCTTCTACCGAACTACAGGCTCCCAGGAAGAAGAAGCTGTGCCTGTTATATTTTAGTGTTGCCAGCACCTGGCATGAGAAATGCTCAATATATTTCTTGAATAAATGAGTCAGGTTATTTATTCACGAGTCAAGACGCTGTGTTTACATATGCATAATAATAAAATGTTAAAATACTTGTATGATGGACACTTAAGGGTAGTCATACTCAGGCTGAATCATATCAAAATAGATGATTTTTTTCTCTTTCTTTCCACCTAATTGCAATTCAATGCCAATGTCACAGCCTCCTTCACTATATAATCAAGAGTATTCCATGCAAATACATGAGTAAGTAACCTGAGCATGATGCAACAAAAGGGTAAGGAAACAATTTTTCAATTTTAATTCCAATGAACTGAATTCTTTGAAGCACTACAAATAAATCTGCTATACATTTCACCAGAAGAAAAGTATATATACAACTACCTTATTTAATTAACGTTGCCATTTATTTATTTATTTATTTATTGGTGTTAGTAGGGATTGAACCCGAGACCTCTCCTCTGAGTTACACCCTCAACCCTTTTTAATTTTTATTTTGAGACAAGTTTTGCTAGCCATTGCACAGGCTGGGCTCAAACTTGCAATCCTTCTCTCTCAGACTCCCAGAGTGCTGGGAATATAGACATGTGCCACCGCACCTACCTATTAATACTGCATTTAGATGGAGGAAATGTTTTGGACCAAACAGGTTTTTAAGCAAATTAGTCATAGGAAAGTTGGTTCGGTGCTGAAGATTCAAGTAAAAGAAAAATGTCACTCATTTATTTAGTTGAGGCAGATTCTACCTTCGTTTTTAATGTCTAGGTCTAAGAAACACTCATTACCTATACTGAAATGGGGAAACTATTTACCTCTTCACATATTATTTTTTCATATGTAGGCAAATAATGATGTGTTGCCACAGCCTTATGGGGCTATGGCCATGCATTTTGTGTGAGAAGGAACAGGCAGTTTTCACAACTAGCAGAATACAAGCTGGAACCCAGGAGGAACAGGCAAAATGTGAGTGTTTTCTCATGGCTTGCCAATGGGGCCATGAGGAGCACTAATCTGCAGAGGGCTACTGCTATTCCTGGGTCACTGAATGCAGAAAAGAGCCCCTCTGTCTCCTGAAGGAAAACTCTCCTTTCAAGGCGAGGAGTCCCTCTGCATTAGGACTCTGACCAGGGACACCACCCTGGCAACACTATCCAAGGCCTGGCCATGCCACAGCTCAGCCTCCCTAGACATAAATCAGTTCAAAAAAGTTCTAGGAACCTCTGTCCAATGGTACACTTTTGATTGTTTTAGGCATTTCTTAAGTACATGAAATCCTTTTTGTCTGTTTTCATTTTAGTTTCTTTCTACTCAATTAGAAGTCAAAGGGGGCTGGTACAAAGGAAACATTTAAAAATACAGATGGCTGGCCAATGATAATGATAGGCATTTAAATGGCATTTTGCAGTTGTCTAGTCCATTACTGCCTAGTCCATTATTCTAAACAACTTCACAAGTAGGCAGGACAGTTATTATTCTTCCTTTTTATGGATGAGAAACTAAGTTTCTGAGGGATTAAGTGATACATTCGAGGTCACCTGGCTAATGAGGGTACTTGACGCTGATTAAGTTTACCCTTACCTAATCAGATTTCCTTTAGCCCTTTTGGCTTGACTCCCCTAAATTTTAAGCAGTTCCCCCAATTTAGCCCTATTTACTCTCTTATTTGTATCAAGTAGCCCAACAAAATCTGAGCACCCTTCTTTAAAGCTCTCTAGCTAGTAACTCAAAAACTATACATTTCAAACAAGGATTTAGGATAGTCACCCTACATCCTACAGACCCACTGACTCCGGCACATGAACACACAGGCTTCCTCACGTCCATTATCACCTCTGGAGATGTGTGAGCGGCGGCCTACGCCAGGAGGGCTTAGGGTGACAGAGCAAACCTGGAGCTCAGAGGCAGGCAGAATCCAGGAAGCAGCTCTCTTTTTAGACACATAGTGCCCTGTGCAGTAGCCCTTTGCCACTTGTGGCCATTTCAATGTCAATTGGATAAAATGAAAAGTTCAGTTCCTCAGCCACTCTAGCCACATTTCATCCTCAACAGCTCCATATGACAAGTGGTCACCACACTGGACAGCCTAAATACAGAACACTCCCCCTCATGGAACAAAGTTCTATTAGACAAGGCTGTCTTAAGAGTTTTCTTCTTTCATCACAGCACCCAGGAATTTTAATTTTAGGCAAAAATTAAAGAACTTAAGTCACTTCAAGTAGGTCCAAAGCACACCACTTAGGAGGTGTGAACTGAAGAAATGATTATCTTCTGAGCTGCACCCCTCCCTCACACACTGGGCCACCAGGTTATACAAAGGCAGGGTGCCATTCACACCATGCTGTCTCCTAGGATCCTTCAGCCCTTTGTCCTGTGTCACAGCTGCCCACAGCCAGTCTGATCACCCCACAGACTGTGTCTTCAAGTGTTTCATGTTGTGCTTTCAGCATTCAGGAGCAGTAAGGACCTCATCCTGCCAAGCTGTAAAAGAATCTGGAGACAACACAGCAGAATCAAAGAGTATTTTTTTTTTTTTTTGTGGGTACCGGGGGGTCGACCTCAGGACCTCGCACGCCAACAGGCACCCGTGCCGCTGAGCGATATCACCGGCCCCTTTTTCGTATGTGGGATCCGGGAGTCGAACTCCGGCCGTCGCGCTTGCAAGGCAGGCGCTTACGCCGCTGAGCCATCTCACCGGCCCCAAAGAGTATTTTTTAAATCCCTTACTGAATCAAGGTGCTGCCCTATAAATGCTATTATTACTTCCTCACTGATGAGTTTCTCCTTCCAAATCTCATTGCAAATGCTTCTCTAACACCTCTACTTACTCAACGGCAGAAATCAGCTCCCACTCAGAAGGCAACCAGGCACTGCCACTGACAGATGCACAAATATCACATGTGGATAGATTATAAGAACATCTTCAAGACTCAAATTACAGGTGAGTACTTCCCAGGTCCCTCGAACCTTTCTTTGCATAGACTTGCAAATTAATTGATCAGGAGTGAAAAGGATGGCAGGTGTGTTCCTTCCTCACTGCTGATATGAAAACATTCCTACCACCTCCACCACCACCCAGTTCACGTGTTTTGAAATGTGCTATGCGTAATTCAAACGTTTTCTAAAAGGTTCTTTTCTCATTAGCTTAAATTGGAATAAGATGCTTCCATATGGCCCCAGGACATTAAAAAAGTCAGCAAAACTTTTTTTTAATAACAAAATTAACATAAAATAACCTTATCATTAAAAATTGAGAAACATCATCCAAAAAGCCAAATGCCACGCTAAAATTATTCTTGGAGTACCAGAAGGTGGGGTGATTGCCAGAGAGGTGTAAAGACAGACACATCTCAATAGAGGTATTCCCATGATTTGTGAGAAATGGAAATGTTTACCTAGCTAAAATTTTAAAGATAACTTTTCTACACCTAGCTTTCTCTTACTGATCCTGTCTGTTAGCTTTCTGCTTGCTAACAGACAGACACCTACAATTTAAAAGACAAGAGGTTTCATTTAGCTCATGATGTCAGGGATTCAGCACATGGTAAGCTGGCTCCAAGGCACGTAGCTCATGATGGTGGGGAAGTACAGTAGGGGAACGGCACCAGAGAGGAAGGGGCAGGGAACCAAATATAGACCGCCAGGCCATTCTTCAGTGGTCCACCCAGACACACTCAGAACTGTGCTCCATCAATACTCTGGGTGGCTCCCAAGACAATCAAGCTGACACAATCAAGCTTAATCATAACACCCTCTTTAATTCTCTTAATTCATTTCAGATCTGTATAAGGGAGCTGTGTTTTTCGAAGAAGACTTTTTTCTATCTATAGAAATGCAGCTATACTCAGCTGGAGAAAATAATCACAGTGTAAAAACAGGCAAGAAAAAATGTGGTGTACACTCTTAGGTGGAAAACTATTCAGCCTTAAAAGGAAAGAAATTCTGACACTTATTACAACATAGATAAATCTTGAGGGCCTCATGCTAAGTAAAATAAGGAAATCACAAAAAGTCAAATATTGCATGATTATACTTATATGAAGTACCTAGAGTAGTCAAATTCACAGGGAGATAAAGTAGAATGGTGATTTCTGGAGGCTGAGAGAAAGAGGGAACCATTTAATGGGAACAAGGTCCAAGTTTTACACGACAAGAAGAAGAGTTCTGGAGATGGAGGGTGGTGATAGCTATACAACGATGTGAGCATACTTAATAATACTCTATACTTAAAATTGGGTAAGAGGGTAAATTTTGTGTTATTTGTATTTTACTACAACCAAAAATATTGTGAGGAAAATAGCAAGAAGTCATGTAAAACACTGAGGAATCAGGAATATAAGTCTAAAACCTATGGAAGAAAATTTACTTTTATAAGACAGGAAAGAAAAAATGATGCCAGCAACACAGTGACCAAAGTATGAAGAGTCTGAATGAGCATCCTCAGTCAACAAATTTATAAACCAAGACACAGAATGTATTTAAAGTAGTACACTAAATTTGCCTCAAATGAGGCTGGATCAAAAATGTTAGCCCTCGTGGTTAGGTAATACATGAGAAATCTGTGTGACTACTAAAATATAATAATGCAACAAAATGGGTTCAAATTAGGCTTCTCTTTTCTTTGTTTTTCAGTTCCACTTATCCTGAGGGCTACTGAAAATATAAGATATTCTGTCTTTACTGTCTATGATGCTGACATGAATCAATAAATAATTAAAATAAACATTTGTTGAATTCATTATAATATACTTACTGGAGACTAACATTTCATTGATTACATTTTTTAAGAATGACACTGCCCTTTGCTTTCCCAAAAATAATTACCCCTAATTCATTCTTTAATTTTAACCTTTATTAATAAGCTTCATCAAAATTAATACCACCATTGATCCAACAAAGCTAATAACAGCTTCTGGAAGTTATTGCACCATTAATGGTCAATGATCATTTTTAATGATAATAACCAATTACCAATGAAACTCTGCAGAAAAACTGGCAACCTTTAGAATTCTTTAACTCAAGAAGAGTTACAAATGGGAACAGTCCTGCAGTTTGTCTACTGCCAGCAAAGCATTATATCTAGGCCAGTCATAGAAAGACCCAGGTTCTAGTAAGTACAATTCCTACTAGCTTTAGCAAATCCCAAAGTAATACTTGGAAAGGCTACTCAAAAAGCCCCAGGGAATACCATGTTATTCATTCAACAAACTCTCATTTATTTCACTTAAGCAACAGATTCTTATGGCTACCTCCTGGGCCTTGTTACCACTGGGAATTGTTCCACTTCTACAATCTTAAATTCAGATATTACTGTATTCAACTGCAGTCCATGATCACTTTCACTCTTATTCATTCACCTGTTCCAGGCACTCTACCTCTAGCCATCTGTTGAGACTAAATATCTCTTCCCCTCTCTTTTCTTCCAATCTGTCTCGCTGACTTCACTTTCAAGGTTAGGGCTTGCTCTCCTTCAATCTGAATTCTCCTCTCCCCTATTCCTCTACCATACTCAGCCTATTCTCAGACTAGGTTAAACTCAGCCATCTGCAGATGCCTCTCCAGCGTGGGGCCTGCCACGTGCTGCAGGAAAAAAATAAACAGGGCAGACTGGACTAGCCATAAATCTATGACTTACAGTTTCAGCACACCCCAAAAATATTTTAGTGAGGAAGGCATTAAGTCAGCTCCCTTTCTCATCTATCCAAATTTTTACCACCTTCTCAAGCACCTAACTCCTTTTTCTCTCCTATGAACAAATGACCTCATCTCTTCCTTTATACTAAAAACAAGAGTCACCAAGGAATAAGTTTCATCAATTTTCAGGCCTTTTTCCCAACTGCCTCCAATTTATTTGTGTTCCCATCAATTGTTCATACAGACCCTCCAGTTATAAGGAAAAAGCCTACTGAGGACTTATTTCTCCCACTTGGACCCTTCATCTCCTCCTGTCCTCCCAGGATCCTGCCTCATCCATCATCCCTCTCTTTTCTGCCTCTCATCTTTTCCTGTCCTCTACCAGATTCCTTCTAGTCTACTAAAATATTTAAGCCTTCTTTAAAAGAAACAACAGCTCTCCTTCAACCCTGTGCCCTTCTCCAGCTGCCTGTACGTCTCTCTCCTTCTGAGCATACATCCTGCAGACATGATGATTCTGCATCTTGCGTTTAATCCCAATACACTACAAGCTCACGTTTGTCTCCTCTGCCACACTTCCTAGGACATCCCACTTCTTTCATTTCCTCCAAGGTCTCTAGCTGGTTAATCTCAATCTCCCTTTCTTCTTATAAATGCCATTGTTTCCTAAGGTTCCCTCAAGTGTAATCATAGCAGTCAGCACCCAACCGGCTCCTGATGAGTCACTGTGCAGTGGCACTGGGATCCCTCCTCCCAGCTACGGCCTTCTCTTTGCCTCACTCCGAGCCCTTCCCCAATGACTCCCTCTCTCCCCAAAAGTTGATGAATCCTGTATCCACATCTCCAGCCAAGAGTCTGTGGGAGTGCCACAACTGTATCTGCAATCTTTTTTAACTGAACAAACTCTCCTGATTACCTCATAGGCATTTCTGACTTAATGGGCCCCCTCTCCCCTAACAGTATTTCTCTCTCTGACCTTATATCCCCTCTCTCAATCCATGGTCTTGCTGATATCCCAACCATCAAAGCCAGAAACTTCAACACTGCCCTTGATGGCTTTTCTACCTCCTTTCCTCCAAAATAACACTAAGCTGTAGCCACATTCTGTCAATTATGTCTTCATTCCTAAACCTCTGCTCACCTATCCGTCTCAAGGCTATTAAGACCCTCTTTATCCACCTACTACAATGTTGCTTGGCTTTTTAAAACACACACATGCCTCTATTCCCTAGCCACAAGTGTACCTCATCCTACACCAGCCCAGTCCTGAATGACTCCCTCCTTTATCTGGCCTCCTTGCTTGCACTTTGGGTCTTTCTCCATACTGTTCCCAGGCTTCTGCCTTAAAAGCAATGTAATTATTACATCACAGCCCTAAATCATATAAATCTTTTTCCAGTCACAGAGGCTTTATCATGGTCTGCTCCTGCCTACATTTCCATCTTTTATCCTGCCATTCCTCATATACCCTTCCTCACTGCCTACTGCCACTGGTGTTATACTAAACCACTTCAAAGTCCAAAGCCCTTTTCTGTCTTTGCTGCATGATACATTTCCACTCTACCTTGAAGACTCTACTGCTTGGGTTCAAAGGCCACCCTCTCCCTAAAGAACACTCCATCCTTTCTCAAGATCCTAGTTCCCGCTGTACTCTAACTGTTCACACTCAGGGTCAACTCCACAAGGCAACTCCACAGTCTTAGGGACAGATACACTTGTTCATCTTTTCCTTCCGCATACTCAACACATAGAAGGTAGTCATTAAATATTTGTGAAGCAATAAGTGCACTAATTAATGAATACAAACAAAGTGGTATGTGCCAGGACATCTGTTAATATAGCATGAATACTAATCACATATTAATTAAGCACAATTAAGTTTAGCCAGACACCCTTCCCTCCACTGATAAGCCACATATTATGCTTTTTTGACAGAACACGACTACGCAGTATTATGACACACGAAGTGTACCGGGTGATATTTTATGTCCACGACAAGACAACTGACTAGTACCTGTAAGTCCACATCATCAAAACCCCACATCTTCCAGCAGTAAGGTTCCTAAAACAGTCACAAGGGCAGGTATTGAAATGAAACCTTTTTAATAGAATGTTTCCATCAAACTAGAGAGACTAAAGAATCAGCATTTACATTACAGATAGAACAAGTAGTAGACTATGGAGTAAAACATGGAATTTATTGTTGGCCTCATCTGTAAAACTGGGTAACATGAATGACCAATATGATTATAGATCAGCATTTCCAAAACTGTGTTTTGCAGATCTCTAAGATTCTCCAAAATATACTGTTAACTTCCATTTGCTAAGGGCACCCCAATTACTAGGCACTGTGCCAAGTGTTTTATACACAATTATCTCATTTAATTTTCATAGTATCCCTATGGGCATCTATTATAACTACACCCACCCTAAAGATGAAGAAGCTGAAGTTAAATTATAGAACTTTCCTGAGGTCCCATCATCCAGGTGAATGCAATGTGAAAGCCAGACTTGTTAACCACTGTTAGCCACTTAGTTATAAGCCCATGTTTGAGCAAGTTTGGACTCCTGGCATACTAATGCCCTTCTTGGAGGTTACAGAGTGTGTTAACATTACAAGGCCTCAGAAGTCTCCTAGTTGACAAGGTTTTCGTATAACACATTTCCCAAGCTTATGTGACTATAGAAGCCTTTTTTAGCAAAGCCATTTGTAACATATAGAAGGCACGTGTTTTGCAGAACACAATTTGGCTTCAGATATAACCAAAGGGATTATAAACTCACTGAGGCCGGGAAGAAAAAAGTAGGTGATTGCAGTATTTGTTACAGGTGATAAGGCTAGCAAGGCATTTATGTCATCATCTCAAACATCAGGTGACATAATAAAAAGTATTTTCCATTCATAGAATTAAACACCTATGCCCTTGATTTGAGCCCATGAATCAAGATGCTGATTCTAAAAGATAATCTGCCAAAGGGGCAGAGCTGGTAAAGGCTGCTAAACTGCTGCTGTGATTTCTAAGTTTTAGGTCACATAAGTGCCTACTTGTGCTATTTTCCAGTTTTGCCATCCTTTCTAGGATGCGCACATCCCTAAAAGAAACCTTGGGCTTCCAATAAAACAGATGAGTCTGAGAGCCTTCATAGAAACAAGGCTGGAGAAAAAATATCTTGGTTACAAATGACTCACTTGGCAATTCCACTGCATCATTCTCTGCTATTTATCGAAATTCCATTTATCAACTACCTACTATGAGTCAAACTCTACCCTAAGAGAAAAAGATGGCCTCTTCCCCCGGGGAGTTCTATCTGGTAGGATGAAAGCAGCATTCAGAGACATAACAATAGATTTCACTAAGTGCTAAAAATGCTTTGGTATTGACATCCATTTTACCTTTGGAGTGAAATCCAAGGTGCTTCCTGCCTCTCCAGCCTCTCTGGCTACTTCACTCTGGCCTTTTAAGAGGCTGCAAAATTCTTTCTGACCACAGGGCCTTTGCACATCTTATTCCTTCTCTGAATTTCATTCCTCTCATTCCTCACAGGTATGATTCCTTCTACACCTTCCTCTTTTTAAAAAAAATTTAGATTTATCTCCTTGGAGAGAGCATCCCTGAACTCCCTATTAAGTAAGAATCCCTCCTGACCCCTTTATTATTCCCAGCACTTTGTTTGTTTTGGTGTCTACCATGGTTTAAAGTCATCTTACCTATTTGTTAAATTTTTTTGGTCTAATTCTATCACCATGACATGAGAGTCATGAGGACAAGAAACATGTTGGTTTTGTCACTTTATACTCGGTGTTTAGCAAATCTCAGGCATTCAGAACAAATGAGTTACGTTAAAAAACAGTTTGCTCAGTGAGGGACACCGGATACAAAAGGTCATAGATTACATGATTTCATTTATATGAAATACCTAGAATAGACAAATCCATAGAGACAGAACACAGATTAGTGGTGGCCAGATACTGGGGGAAGAGGACAATGAGGAATGACCACTGAACAGGTCCAGGATTTACTTTTGTAGTGATGGGAATGTTCTGGAGCAAGACGGAAGTAGAAGTAATGCCTGCATGGTATTATTGTCAATGTACTAAAGATTGCCAGTGGTACATTTTATGTTATGTGTGCTTTACCACAACAGAAAAATATTCAACTCTGTGAATAAACACAGACACGTATACACGACATCTCCCACAACTACGGTTTAGATTTAGAGTATCCCTCAAAGGCCCCTGTGTTGAAGATTCGGTCTCCTGTCTGTGGCACTACTGGGAGGCGGTGGAAATTTTAAAAAGTGGGCCTAGTGGAAGAAAGTCATGGGGTTGCCCTTGAAGGGGTCATCGCAGTGGTGGCAAACCTATGGCGTGTGTGCCGCAGCCAGCTGTTCATTATCATTGAAAGCTCTAAAAGGTTCACCCTCATTGGGTTATTGGGACCCCAGCCCCTACTCTACTTATCTCTCTCTTTCTCTTTCTCAGTCTCTGCTTCTTGGTCACCATGAGGTGAGCAGCTTCCTCTACCATGTACTTGTGCCATGATGTGCTGCCTTGCCAAAGGCCCAAAGCCAACTGACTGTGTACTGAAACCTCTGAAACCATGAGCTAAGTTTATCATCTCAGATATTTTATCACAGTAACAGAAAGCTGACTAACATGCCCAATTTCCTGGCGGATGGCAACTACAAAGTAAGGTGCTTCTCAAGCTCAGCCAGGCTGGATGTCTGCTGAAGATGACAACAATAGAGTAGGTCCTAAAAAACTGAACCACCAAAATAGACTATCGGTTTTTATGAAGTTAATTAGTCTAAGGAAAACCAGCTCCTCATTTGGATTGTAAGTATATAATCAAATGCAGAACCTCAGGTTCAAGTTTCCTAATGTCCGTTATCAAATCAGACTATACCATACCAATAATTTCATTTCTGTTATTGTCATAATCAGTGCTAATCACCATGGCCAAATTAATTCAGAACAATCTGCACAACTGTTTAGAAGCAGAAAATGAAGAAGGTAACATTGTCACATTTCATTTATTTTACACATATGGAGGACAGGATATGAGTTCCACATATCTGTCCTTTGTTAGCCTACCAAGCTGGCCCAGAAGAGAAAAGGGAAATTACTGGTAAGACACAGGTACTGGAAGGAATTATACAAGTAAAGTGCAACTTAGACTAAAAAGTTATGAGGAGCCCCCCAGTCAGGTACACAGCATTCCCACTAAGAAGGTTGACCATTATTATTATTTTTTTTAATATGATGGAATATTATTCCACCTTTTACAAAAAAGAAAAAGAGGGCCAGTGAGATGGCTCAGTGGCATAAGCGCCTGCCTGGCAAGAGTGAGGGCCCGAGTTCGACTCCCGGATCCCACATACAAAAAAAGGGCTGGTGATATCGCTCAGCGGCACGGGCGCCTGCTGGCACGCAAGGTCCTGAGGTTGACCCCTGGTACCCACAAAAAAAAAAAAAAAAAAAAAGAAAAAGAAACACTGTCTTTTGGGGCAACATGGATGAACCTGGAGAACATTTGGGTAAATGAAATGTGCCAGGCACAGAAAGATAAATACAGTACAATCTCATTTACATATACACTCTAAAATAGTCAACATCCTAGAAGCAGAGAATAAAATGGTAGGTTCTCAGGAACTGGCAATGGGAGGAAATGGGGAGGTAATGCTCAAAGAGTGTTAAAACTTCAATTATGCAACATATTAAGATTAGGAGATCTACTATGTAGCAAAGTGCAATAGTTAATAATACTGTTTTATACATTTACAATTTTCTAAGAAGACAGATCTTAATTTATTTTTTAAACTGACAAAAATTACGATGTAAACATGATGCTATGAAATAAGTATACATGGTAGAGTGGGTAAACAGAGCTAATTCACAGATGCAGTACCTACATACTTAAGAGAGTAGCTCTTAGGTTAAATGCTGATAACCACCAGTCTTTATTTATTCTTCCATTACTTCCAACATCTTATCAACACCTTGTGGACTCTTTCACAGCTGTAGGAAAAATTCCGAGTGACAAATGACAACTAAAACTGCATGCCCAGGGGAAATATTTGGCATACTAAAGAAATGCAATACAAGAGATATAAATGTGTTTTCTTTCCATATATAGAATTTAAATACAAGAATTTTAAAAACTAAAATTTGCACCCAAAAAGCTGAGATTCTGTTTTTACATGGAAAGCAATTAGGGACTTTCTAAATTTCCCAAGGTTACACACAACAACATAGCCTTTTAGAACTATGAATTATTTAAGTTTTTTTTTGTTTTGTTTTTGTTTTTTTTTTTTTTTGCAAAACTATAGAAGGGGAATCCCTCTAAATTGACCTTTAAAACTTGTGTTCTTGGTAAGCTGAACCCTACACACTGCCAAAGGCAACACCTTTTAAAGAAATATGCATATACTGGGCCGGTGATATAGCTCAGCGGCATAAGCGCTTGCCTGGCAAGTGCAAGGTCCTGAGTTTGGTTCCTGGTACCCACACACACACACACAAAAAAAAAATGCATATAGTTTCTTAAGGATCCATATTAAGACTTTAAAGATTGCTGCATTATATACAAATATCCATATAAATATCCAAAGGTAATTCACAATGACAACAAAGAGACAGTGATTCTCCATTATCCCATGGAATCGGGCACCACGGTACCATAAAACGTGATAAATCAACCAGAAAGAATATGCATCATAACCATATTATATATCTTGTCCAAAAATGTTTCTGAATTGACTTTTTAGTGAAGAAACCAAAATTACAAAACCCAGGGATAAAATCTTTAAAGTGAGAAAGAACTGAATCTTAAAAATTTCAACTTTTCTATTTCATCAGACTATTTTACTAATTTTACACCTATTACACAATATTTTCCTTCTTCCTCCCAGTAGTGGTAATTGAACCCAGTGCTGGATCCCCAACCCCTTTTTTAAAATTTTTCTTTCTTTTTTTTTTTGTGGGTACCGGGGGGTCGACCTCAGGACCTCGCGCGCCAGCAGGCGCCCGTGCCGCTGAGCGATATCACCGGCCCCTTTTTCGTATGTGGGTTCCAGGAGTCGAACTCGGGCCCTCGTGCTTGCCAGGCAGGCGCTTAAGCCGCTGAGCCATCTCACCGGCCCCCAAAATTTTTTATTTTGAGACAGGATCTCACTAAGTTACCCAGGACACAAACTTGTGATCCACCTGCCTCAGTTTCCCTCAGTGCTGGGATTGTAAGTGCACACCATCTGCTTAGCTTGAAATCTATACATTCTTTTACATCTATTGTATTTTCGAAGTAAAACATCCTTCTGCTGTGGTATTCTGGTGAGAGACAGGGCTCTTGGACCTCACTCCTATTTGCCCTTTGTTTTCAGTAGACTATTAACAGGTATTACTCACAATACCTGCCACTGAGCTGTGCACTCTATGTACATTATCCATAAAACCAAGCTGTTTATCCATTTAATGGGAAGAAACCACTGGCTATGGCAGATCACTCTTTCCAAAGATGGCCACAGTGTCCCGCATCTCACACGCTCTTGTGCTGTGTGGCCTTGCCACCAAGAGGTTGGCCATCCATCTTAATTACAACCAGACTTCTCTGTATCGTGTTGATTAGATACTCTTTGCTGTATCCTAGTGGTTAGAAACAAGTCACAGGTCCCGCCTCTACTCAAGGGAGGTGATTTCTCAAAGACATAAATACCAGGAGTTGGGGACCCCAGGGGCCACTTCCAGTAAGTCCCCCACCCACAGATACCATTCAGAGAGTCCTCACTAGAAAGGCTGTGTGGCTGACACTGCAAGGACTGGATCGAGAATAGCAAGATCTTGTTAAGTGAAAAAGGAGAACATTCATGTGTGCAATTAAATAGACAGCCTAAAATAATTTTTTTCTCCTTACAGAAAAGGCTTTTAGGTTACTGAAGAATTCTACAATTAATAAAAGTTTCCGTAATGCATAACTCAGGGTTTGGGGGTGAATACTAAATTTAAAAGATTGACCATTTTCTACATCTACATTCCTTCCAGTATCATAATTTTTGTAACAGGCTCTTTAGACTACTAGAATCTTCCTAAATCATTTATTATTTATCCATTTTACAGGGTGTTTGGGCCTAGGAGGTAAAGCTTTATTTAATATATCTCAATAATTTATAGGCGACAATACACTGAGGGAAATGTCAACCTCATAAAAACTGAAATTTAGAAAGTGAGAGATGTTCCAATTTTCCTCACAGAAAGCGAAATTTATGAAAATAAGGCAAGTCAAGGAAGTATATTAAAACACTTCAAAACATAAAGAATATGCTTAATGCATCAGCAATCTTTAGCCGTTTTCCTGCGGGCTATGCTGTGTCGCTAATAAACATGGCAGCTTGTGCCTAAGTTATGACCGGGCCTGTCATTCTCCAGACAGTGCAGCCCTGAATACAAACAGCCAGTGGAACGAAAGTCACTTCAAGGTATAGCTATGTCTTGAGGCCTTGCTGGCCTTGCTATATCCTGCCTTTAAAGGGCTTCCATCTTCTTCATAAATGTTGTGCTTCCCTGCTTGTTTGTTCTGACTCTGGAGCGATCACAGCAGTCACAGAGATGCTCCCCCAAGTGCCATACAGGCAACATAATATATGGGAGGAAAACCAAAAACAAAAACAAAAAATCAACTTCTGATTTGCTACCCAAAACAAGAAGTTCTTAGCAATCATCTGACAAGACAGAAGCTTGGCCAACTTGGCCCCCAAAAACCCAAGGAAGTCAAAATGGAGAAAAGTGACAACAGCGTACCAGACCTCTAGTTCAGGGAATAAGAAAAGAATCTTCCAGCAAACTTTTAAACCTCCAAGTGATTTCTAAGATGTAGCTATCACCCACAGTTAGATTTTTAGAGGTTACTCGATGAAATTCAACAACATCCTGAGGACTGAGGTGGAAAGGGCAGGACCAGATTATGATGGACATGGCAATGCCACAGTCAGGATTTAAAGTGCTGAGGATCAGCCGGGTTCAGTGGAGCACACCTGTAATCCCAGAACTGGGGAGGGTGAGGCAGGAGGATCCTGATGAGTTTGAGGCCAGCCTGTGCTACATAGTGAGTTTCAGGCCAGCCTGAACTACATAGCAAGACCCTGTCTCAAAAAATCAAAATAAGGGCCAGTGAGACAGCTCAGCGGCATAAGCACCTGCCTGGCAAGCGCGAGGTCCTGAGTTCGACTCCCGGAACCCACATACAAAAAAAGGGTTGGTGATATCATTCAGCAGCACTGGCGCCTGCTGGCACACGAGGTCCTGAGTTCGACCCCCAGTACCCACAAAAAAAAGTCAAAATAATAATAATAATAAAAATAAATAGGGGCCCGTGAGATGGCTCAGCAGCTTAAGCGCCTGCCCGGCAAGCGCAAGGGCCCGAGTTCGACTCCTGGAACCCACATATGAAAAAGGGGCCGGTGATATCGCTCAGCGGCACGGGCGCCTGCTGGCGCGCAAGGTCCTGAGGTCGACCCCCCGGTACCCACAAAAAATAAATAAATAAATAAATAAATAAATATATAAATACATAAATAAATAAATAAATGGTGAGCTCCAGGTAAATGAAAATAAGTGCCGAGGATGGGACTTTTAAGTAAAGCCTACAAACCCACCAACCCTAGCAATAAACTAGCTGACAATGGACACAAGTGCAGTATCAAGAAGTCTGAAAAGGGAGTGGCAAACCTCTGCAATCCCAGCCCTCTGGGAGGCTGAGGCAAGAAGATCACAAGTTTCAGCTCAATCTGGGCTACTTAGTCACTTAATGAGATTCTGTCTCAAAATGAAAAAACAGACATAGAAAAAGGGCTGGGGATGTAGCTCAGGGTGAAGACCCTGACTTCAATCCCCAGTACTGGGGAAAAAAAGTGGGGGAGTGTGATGTGTGATAAGCTAGCTTGCTAGCTAGGTGAGTTGTTTCACCTCTCTGGGGCTCAGTTTCTCACCTACGAATTACCTGTTTTGCATGTAGGTCAATTCACTAATCTGGTAGCCTGGATCTGGATTCAGAAATCTGAGTATACCTGGTGGGCTTCGGAAGGAAAGGAGATCTTTGAGATATCTCTGCACATGAGAAACGGGGGTGCATACAGCAACAAAACTTATATCCCAAGGGGGTAGAAAGCTACGATTCTGTACTGGACTGAGGATTGGAAGCAAACAGGAAGACCGTACAGACCCATGCCCAGCCTAGACCTAGGAGGAGCTCAGGCCGGACCCAAAGAAGAGAAGGGCAGCATGGGAACAGCAAAGAAACCTTTCTGACGCTGCACTCTGGAGGACAAACGCTATGTCTCGAACGCCCCCTCCAAAACTCCTGGTAAGTGTAATTGCCATTGTTAAAGTATTAAAGGATGGGACCCGTAAGTGGTGATTAGCTTACACGGGCTCTGCTCCTATGAGCGGATCGAGGCTGTTGTCTCAGGAGTGAGCTAGTTGTGGAGAGAGTGAGTTCCTGACAAACTGGGTGAGTTCAGTCAGTCTGACTTTGTCTCTCTCACACTTGCCCTTCTGGAACTAGCCATGGATTTCCAGTCTCTAGAACCCTGAGAAATGATTTCTTTTCTTTATAAATCACCCAGTTTGAGGCTAATTCTGTTACAGAAACAGAAAAGAGAATAAGGGCATAAGAGAGCCCCAGGAGACCAGGCACCAGAGAGGGATTCTGCCGTGGTTAAGACCACATGGTGTGTGGATGGATCACAGCCCATAATGTCGTTACCACCAGTGTGAACCTCTCTGTAGTTACAGGAAGGACGGGCTACGGAGCTCTGGATCATTAGAATTACCATGCATTTTGGGAAAAGTCTGGAAAATATTTTAGTTTATAAATCCATCCTTCACAACATTTTCTTTAAACCAGAAGAAAGGTAAAATACGCATATTCCTTTGGTTAATGGGCGGTAAGAAATTGCTTCCATCACCAGGCCACACTAAATCACACTAACTGAATTTCCTTTTAGTGACCCGCTATAGTATTTCCCAGCTTATCTACTGTGGCTTCCTCATTTACCCAGAATTTCACTCAAACCCAGCTCTCTGGGGAGGGGTCACTGCAACAAGGCTCTGGTCAGATTAAGCACAACATGGAAATTCAAGCCACATTTCATAAAAGACAACTTCTGAGAAATTCTAGACCTGCTTCCCACAGCTCAAATGTTCTTCAAAGTCCATTTTAATTAACACTGTTTCAAATGAAAAGTGCTTTGTCTATTTATTCTTTAAGAAGGAAATTCGGGTTTTCTTCCATTTGAAATAGCTTTATTGACTCGACTTGCAGCAATTCCCTCAGGTAGCTACCACCAGCACATCCAATTCAACTAAGGATTGGATTCGATTACTGTCAGGTAAACAACTTACTACCCACACAGATTCAGTCCCAAATGAAATCCCCCTGTTATTGAATTGAACACTTCTCTAAGAAGGGAAACTTAAAAGACTCTCTCACCAAAAGGTGAACCTTGATGCTGTGTAGCACTAAGGGTTCCCAAGCCACAGGAACAACATACTTAGAGGACCCGTGAGGTGCGGGGCAATAGTTACACTTAGCCCTGGAGTCCCCATTTATATTACTTTGCAATCTTCAATAGGTATCAAAAGCTTCAAAAATATTTGTATCTTTAGACCTAACTAATCCACTTCAAGGAATTATTCTGTAGTAAGAAAACAAAATTAGTATAGAAAGCTGCAAGGATGTTCACTGCAAAGCTGTTTACAGGGTGAAAACTGTGGGCAAATTAATGTTCAACAATAAGAAGTGGTTAAAATATATTATGCAATTAAATATTCTATAGGTAGCTTCATACGTAACAGACAACAGAAATAGTAATAGAAGTAATAGAAATGCAGTGAATAAAGCAAGTTATAAAAGTTTGTACTATAATGCAAAAACTAATTTATATAGCATATACATTTGTATGTAGAAAATGAGTGGAAGAAAAAAACACTAAAATATTAATGATACTTATTTTTTAAAGTAAATTAATGGGCAACTTTTATTTTCTTCTTTTCTTTCATTTTTTGGGTCTACGTTTGTAAATTTTTTACAACAAACATGCATTACTTTATTTGTGACACAAACTAAAGTATTGGTTATAGCTACTATTAGAAGAAACCAGAAAAATCTAACCTAAACCTTTTAAGGGAAAAAGACGTTTTATCATCAAAAGGGAAAAATATTAACATTAACGTTATCTTTAAATTTAATTTAAAATAAAATGAATTCAAAACTTATCAAAGTAACTTCTAATTTATGAAAATAAAGACCTTCTAGAGTAGAAATTCTTCAGCTTCTTTGGGTCACTAAAACTACCTTTGAAATATCTGATGAACACCCTGGGTGCTATTCCTAGAAAGATGCTCATGACCTCAAATATATTTAGCATATAGGTCCTGGGTTTCACAGAGACCCAAAAGCTGGTTCACAGATTCCAGACAGAGGCAGTGTGTTTTATGCTGAACACTGTGACAGGAAATCACATGACCCAGAGTAAAAATGATAAAGAAGAGTAAAATAGAGTAATAAAATATAGCATCCATATGTGATGGGTTAGTAGTGTTTTGTGAAATTTTGTCTCAAAAATCATTTTTGATGTGTGGGTACAGCTAAGGATATTTAATTATATAATTTGTCTATACAGGTACCCATGTATCTACATCATGATACAAAATATATTGATCATAGTAGGGTGGGGTTAAGCAGTATGAAAGTGAGTGCCCTACAAGCCCATTACCCCAGGTTTAAAAAATTCTGCACTGAAAAGGAAAATAACGTCAGGGTAATTTCACAATGCAATGAACTGCATTTCTTGGGGGAAATGAAGAGTAATGAGTAGAGTTTCTCAAGCCTCCTATAAAGGCTAAAAGGAGCAAGTAGTTCTGGATTTATTCTGCTGTACATTCCATGAACACTCAAAGACTTTATTTCTAACAATGATTTATTCACTACCATTAAGTGTGGATAACATTTACCTATTTACAGCTTGGACTCTATGAAAGTGAACCATAACCAGTCATATATAAATTAATTTTCTCTCTCTATTTATTCTTTCTCTCTCTCATTCATTTATTCTCCCTGTCTCTGACTCTTTCCCTTCCCCTTTGTCTCAAAATAGCAGTTTTGGGAATAATAACATACAGTGCTGATTGAATCTGAGGCATCCATACCAGCCACGAAGAGACAGGCATCTGTTTCAGACTCTCCAACTCATGCCACATGCCTGAGTCAACTGGATTTCCATCAAAATGGTGGATTCATGTCCTGCTAAGACACTAATTCAAAATGGTTTCCTCTTACCCCTGCTTCAGTGATGCCACCTGAGGGACCCTAAAAACACCTTGTCAGTTGGACAGATACAGAGCTATTTAGTTTTATAGGAAGCAATGGGGCCGGTGAGATGGCTCAGCGGCTTAAGCGCCTGCCCGGCAAGCGCGAGGGCCCGAGTTCGACTCCCGGATCCCACATACGAAAAAGGGGCCGGTGATATCGCTCAGCGGCACGGGCGTCTGCTGGCGCGCGAGGTCCTGAGGTCGACCCCCGGTACCCACACAAAAAAAAAAAATTATAGGAAGCAATCGTAACTGCTTCACTTCTAGCTTAGGGAAATGGAGCGAAAGTAGGAAACTGGCACTAGGTGGGGTACCTCTGTTAATTACAGCTCCTTTTATTTTTCTCACCCTCGCTGTGGGAGGATGGCTACTGCAAAGCTCATCTTCAGCCCCCCTTTCCTGAGAGCCCTCCAAAGAGAGTTTGGAACAAGAATTATTACCGTGCACCGAGGAGTGGAAGAAGAGCTTCAGGCATCACTAGGAAGCACATTTCATGACCATTAACTCGCTGCATGTGAACAACATTTGGCAGCGTCTGAACTCACGTTCATACATTACCCTCTGCCCCTGAGAGTGAGTTTAAAGGTATTTCCAAACAAAGGAAAGGAATTTTCAGGGGATAAATTATCTGAAGGTCAGTGAGAATCAGTCCCAAGATGAATCACAACTTGGGGTGAAGGCCAGGGGTTCGATCATAGGATTTTTAAAATTGAGGTGAAATTCACATAACATAAAATTAACCTTCTATTTTTCAGTGTGCACTTCGGTGGCATTTAGAACATTTGCAAGATTGTGCTACCACCACCCAGCTCAAGTTCCAAAACATTTGCACCCGCCAACCCAAAAGAAAAGCAGTCTTAAACAGTCACTCCTCGATCTCAGCATCTTGAGCTTAAAAGCAAATCTAGTAATTGTAGACTGTTCACAAAAGGTATAAGCTGAGCCTGATGTCAGAGCAGGAACTGTAATTATCCTGTCCATCACTGTACTGTTAGCCCCAAGAATAACAATCGCTACCCCTTTTTCATCTCCCATGGAGACACCTGGAGCTTGGATAAGCAACTTGTCTGAGGTCACCGAACTGCTGGCAGCACTGGGCCAGGAAGTATAATGCAAAGCTGACGCTGTCTAACACCAGCCCATGGCTGTTTGCAGATGAGGAAATTACTCATAGCGCAGATCCCCACTAAGTTTGCAAAGCAGGGGGAACTAGAGAATCAGAAAAACTAGAGGCCTGGAAATACTTCAGCATCAGGATGAGTGGTACATCTGCCAACTGGATGAGTGAGTTTACAAAAGGGAGAGTCCTCACCGTAGCAACTCACAGACATCATTTCTGGTGATCTCTGTAGGTTCTAGATTGCATGGTGGAGCAAAGGCAAACCTACTCTATAAAGTGATGCACAAAAGCCATTTGCGTATTGTTGTAAAATAAAACTTCTGAAAATCCTTCCTAAATAGCTGAACACCCATCATTTCATCATTTGTGTCAAAAAGAAGATTCTTGGAACAGATGGCAGTGCTGATCCAAATAAATGCCCAATTCCCTCTATCTCGAGATTTTATTTTATTTTTTTTAAGTTTTTTTTTTTTTTTTTTGTCTTTTTTTGTCTTTTTGAGACAGGGTTTTGCTATGCAGTTCAGGCTGGCCTTAAACTCACAGTGATCTTCCTCCGGCAGCTTCCTGAGTGCTGGGACTACAGGTTTGCGCCACCATGCCCAGCTATTTTGAGATTTTAAAGCTTTAAATTTTGTCCTTTTTTCTCGGAAGACAGTAATGTCAGAGTGTCTGCTAGCACGCCCATTTTCTGACACAGACCCTGGAGCCCAGAGAGATCAACTGTGATCAGAGATATCACTGCAGCAAGCTAGAACCTTGGAGACCAGCAGCTACCAGGATGGGTGAGTGCAAGGAGACGTGAAAAGGAGACATGAAACTGACTTCCAGGAATGCCAGGAGCCTTGCAGAAGGACTTCACCACCACAGTGCAGGTGGGACAGAGAAACAGTTCTGAGATTCTACTTAAACTTAACTTTTGCTTCCAACCTGCTGTGGCCTAGGAGCTAGAGATTATATTTTTCTATGGCTTATTGGGTTTAGCCCAAGACATTATTAATATTTGAAAAAATTTTCAGTATTGCTTTATTTGAGCATTATAGTATTCAATTGTTTTAAGATATTTTTTGTGTAATTTTATTTTAGTTTTAAATCTGATTTTGCCCTTCATAGTGATTTTATTACATGGAGAATGAGAAGTTCCCTAAGTAAATAAATGTTTAATTCAAAAACAACTGAATCCGATGGAAAAATAGGATTTCATTTAGCTTGTCTTCTATTATTCAGGAAAACATGGCACAGTATAAACGTCAGCTCTTGTATTTCCAGACTTACAGGGACTCCTGTGTTCTAGTCAAAGTACCAGCTATGTAGGGCCGGTGAGATAGCTCAGCGGCATAAGCTCCTGCCTGGCAAGCTCAAGGTCCTGAGTTTGACTCCCGGTAATCACACTAAGGAAAAAAAGGGCCGGTGATATCGCTCAGCGGCACAAGCGCCTGCTGGCAAGCGCAAGGTCCTGAGTTCGACTCCCGGGACCCACATTAAGGAAAAAAAGGGCCGGTGATATCCCTCAGCGGCATAAGCACCTGCTGGCAAGCACAAGGTCCTGAGTTTGACTGCCAGTACCCACATTAAAAAAAAGAAAGTACCAGCAATGTAAAATCATGTATCTCCCGAGTGCCCTAGTGCTATCTACATTGGTCACATGAAAGCCTAGCAAATACAAAGCTTAAAAGAAGAAACTTACAGCCAGTATCTTTACACATGTATGGACAGTCTTTTACTTAACCATTCATCCATCTAGCTGTGTATACACCCACACATCCATCTGTCAATTCATCCATCTTTCTCCTTCCCTCCTCTTCCTTTTCTTTTTTCTTCTTCTCTTCCTTCCTTTTTTCTTTCTCTTTCTTTCTTTTCTCCTTTTGCCCTCTTTCTATCCATCTTCTTTTATCTATTTTTTCTGTCCTATCTTTCTAACACTTATCTATCCATCCATCATCTGCTATGTTGCTACCATTAAAACATTTAAGATTTTGGACAGGCATCTTCACAGCCAAGTATCTTTAAACCTCATTAAAAAGAGTGGACAGAATTCTATTCATCCGTTGCTATAGAAGCAAAGTTCCAATTTAAGATAACCAAATTTGCTTGTAAACATTAAGCAGGAGTTCTAGATTCTCTGGGCCAGTATGGGTCAGGAGACAAAAGAGCATACAGTTAAGAGTTCAGGTTCTGCATTTGACTCCTGCGTTCAAAGCTGGCCTCCCCAGTCACCAGCTATGTGCTTGTAAGCAAGTTTCCTAACCTCTCTGCTCTTGCATTTCTTCCACTGTGAAACAAGATGGTATTAATGCCAACTCCCTGGGACTAGATTAAGTGAGTCAAATAAGTGAGGTGCTTAAACAACACCTGGCACCTACGGAGCACTCAGTGTTATTACTCTGCCTTCCACAGGTCATTTTATATCTGCTTCTTTAATAACAATCAAATTAGTATAGCCTAACAAGTACTCATCTGATAAATGATTATCAAACTATGCTTTCTCTCCCACATCATTTCCTCCAAATGCCATTAATAGGGATGGAGACTTCTTTAGAAACATACCATAATTCATCTTTTTTTCATAATTCAACTGTAGTTTTGTAGCCCTATTCATCTTACCTCAGAGTTTTAAATGACGGAACTTCTAACATTACTAAAGCTGATCAGCAAGGAATGTGACACAGTTAAAAAGTCAATTTAAAAAAAAAATCTTTCATTCAAAGAAAAATCTTCTTGAATTGAGCCACTTCACTCATTTCAAGAGAAAAGCACATTTCTATAACATGCTGGCCTATTTCAGCAGACAGGCTGAAATAAAAGAAATGTATCCAGTCTGAATCTAACATCAAGAGAAAAAAGAAATATTATCTCTCCCCTTTGCATTCATTTGCAATATATTTTTTTATCAGGAGGTATAAATAATGTATGATGGCATTTTAGAGCCTCAGATTCATGTTTCAGTATGTTCTATTGCTTTATATTTTGTGGTGGCGATGCATGTGATTCTACAGTCCTCAGTCAATGTGGCCTCCCAGGGGACTGTTTTAGAAAGGCAAATGGGGCAACTCCCTCTCCCAGGGCTCCTGTATCTGCATGCCCTTGCCCTCCCCTACTTGCTTAGCAGGTATGCCCACATCTGCCCAGCTGCTGAGGCCTGCTCATGACATATTGCAATGCCTGTGAGACTGCGATGCCCTGCAGTGACACACCTGTTCCATGACAGCCATCGCTTCTCCATGCAGGAAGGCTGTGGTAGTACTGGCAGTCCCCCCAGGGCTGGTATTGCTTCTAGCAAAAACAAACTGTGATTTCCCTCTCATGTGAGCATTTGTGTCTTTATTTCAGATACATTTAATGAATACAGTAAAGCGAGATGTTTTACTCAACAATTGGCCATCCTATTATGTGCCCTAGAAATAAAAGTAGGAAAATGCTTACAAGGGGGCATTTAGTTGCTAGGCGCTACACATCATGTTTTACCCTCTCTGTACGTGTGTGTGTGCGCGCATGTGTGTAACAAGAACTGGCAAAGTGATGGCTGTGTGGCACACAACAGTAACCCCAGCCACTCCGGAGATGGAAGCAGAAGGGTCACAAGTTTAAAGAGAGCCTGGGCAACTTAGAAAGACCATGTCGCCAAATAAAATTTAAAAAGGCAACATATACAAGACCCTAAGTTCAATCTCTAGCACTGGAAAAAAAAAAAAGACCTGGCAAAATAGTGTAGTACTAAAACAAGCAATTTAAAAAGAAATTGCTATGTTATTCTCCCTGAAAAATCAAGTAAAGGTTAGTAGGGTTATCATGGTGTGTAACCATTTTCTCGAGAAGCTGAGGGTCCAGAGTTGTTCAGACGATAGTCTGAGATGGAAGGGCATAGAAAGAAGTGACAGAAGAAAGAGGCAGGCAATCTTCTCCTTGCCTGGGGAGAAAACTGTTCAGACTTGATAGATCTCTAATTGACCTAGCAAAGCTTGGCTTCCTTCAGTTAAACAGACTTTATTGACTTTGGCAGGATATGGCCAAGGCTAAATATTATAATAAAAATATCACTAAAAATAGTGATCCTGAATAAACCTGCCGTGAAATCTTATGACATGGCAGATACTCTAAAGCATCTAGGTCACGTGTAAATCCCTGAAGCCACTTTCTGAACGCCTGCTAGGTGCATAGCACCCCACTGCACCCTGCGGGGCCTGGAAGCTGTGTTAGACACATCTGCAAGACAAGAAGCTGGAGGTGCTCACTGCAACATGGAGACTTAGAAGAGGAGCCAGGGAGGTAATAAAGGCTTCTTAAAAGAGATGGCATTGTAAACATTTCTTTAATTAAAAGTAGATTTCAATAGGATCAGACAGGGGAGGGGCCAGTGTGTATTAAAGGAGTGAGTGGTCTTTATTGGTTGGCACACATGAATATCACAGCTTTCTCTCAAATCTTTCAGAACACCCACACGAAGAAGTTCAAAAGTCTGAGTAAAGGCCTTTCCCTGATCTGTACCCTGTGCCCCTGGCCACTCTCATTTCCCACTGGTCCTCATTTCTCACCTTGGGGAGGAGCCACCTACAGCTCGCTAAATTCCTGTTCTGTTTCCACTGCTGGGAAATAAGGTAGAAAAGAAGTTTGGCTCAAATCACAGAAGGCTTTAAATGGCAACAGTGATGGCAATGGGGAGGAAAATGTCTGACATTTTCTGAGCACTTACTGTGACAAGCACTGTTCTAAGTTATTGATCAACAATGAGAAGTCAAGGAAGAGTTTTGGAGCAGGAGAGTAATGGGGTTAGAAGTTATGCTTCATGAAGATGGATCTGATGAACACAGGTTAAAGGGCCAGCAAGGGGGAAGGGGAAGGCAGTGATCCCACGGGTGGCACAGGACAGAGGTCAGCCCAATGCCCTCACAAGTGACAGATGTGATAATGATGGTGGCTCGAAAGGGAGAAGGGAAGGTGATGGGTGCTATCTGGGACACATCTGATTTTAAGAGGATATTCACATTCAGTGGGGCAGACAGGCACATGTGTACTACAGTGCAGGTGACAGTACAGCTATGGACAGGCCACATAAATGGACATCCTGAAGCCATAATGACACTTTCGCAAGGGATAGTAACAGGGCTCAAAAATAGAGCTTTCAAGAACACCTACACCCCCACAAGATGAAAAAGAAGGGGTAGCTAGGGAGGAGAAGGCAAACCAAGGGGAGCAAAGAGAAGAAAGGGGAATACAGAGGGGATAAAGTGCTGCAGGTGGCAAGCAGAGGCCACCAAGGGGCCACTGGACTCGTGGCTGGGGGAACATCGCTAGGAGGATATTGTGTGTGACACACAAGGAGTGAGGAGTACACGAAAAAGGAGGGCAAGTGGTGAGGATGCAGAGAAAGAGAAGCAAGAGGGAGGGAAGAGTGCTCTGTGTCTTTTGGGCCTGAGGAAGCCCTGTGATGTTTGTAGGCTGCTGTCAAAGATCTGCTGGCACAGAGAAACCAATGCCCAGGGAGAGGTTTCACTGACTGATGATGCAATGTCCAGAAGAGGGTAGGGGAGGCAGAGGTCAGTGACAGGAGCAACACTCAACAGCTGAAGGAAATATTTTTACCCTTGGAATTAGAGAGAAGAGGAAAGTGGACACTCGGGGATGGAGAAGGGAGAAGGTGAGGGAACTCTTCTGGAGGACCCTTTCCTCCATAGGGACCCTTTCCTCGCATAGGCAGGTGGATGGCACAGACATGCTTCTCAAAGAAGATGGGAAGGGCTCTCCCTGGGCTCAGTTGGTCACTACAGCAGGTCACCCACCCGATCACCTAACGTGTCACCCACCCACAAGAGGAGCAGTGAAACTAGAGGAACTCCAGGGGGTTCAGAGTGACATTGTCACTGAAGTTATTCTAAATGGAGGAGAAAAAAATCTGAAGGTATGTTTTTATTTTTCCCCAAAGGCAAAATAAAACATCATGACAAGAAAGAAAAGAGGTTCATATCTTCTTTCTTTAAATGTCCCTGTTACACTCTGATGTGCAGGAAGGTCTAGAGCTGGTTCATATTAAGGCATCAAAACAATTCGGAAGATAGTGCCCCCCCCTTATACAACCAAATGGCCCAGTTATTGTGCAGCCACTCTCACGGCTTCACAGAGCATATCCGCTTACTCTCCAGTGCCACGACACAGAGAAACAGCTCCTGATGTGAGAAAGGTTTCAAAGAAAAAATCTTTTTAACTTAATCACTTTAACACACATAAAGGCATATATGGGTTTATGGCAGACATATCCAATTTGAGAATGAAAAACTAAGTATAATACTGTATCCATCTATTATGATCATGTATGAAGTACTAATCATGATTTATAAAATATTTTAATATTTTATTCCCACATTCAATTGAAATCCATCTCACTGTATATTCTACACAAGTGACTATTTACTTGTACCTGGAAGCAATTTAATTTCAAACAAATTTATGTGAATTGTATTGTGCTATTTATAAGAATACTTAAAATCAAAAGCTTATGAATTAATTTTTATAATATTGGGCACAAAATTCAAAAAGAGAGAGAAGACTCTTACCTGTTTTTACAGGGTAATATAAGTAGGAATACAATAGTCAAACCATCAGAAATATTATTCCAGCCAGAAGAGATGAGAGTGTGAGGAAAGAAAAAAAAAGTTGAAATTAATAGTGATATAAAAACATTTCCATTTTCTAAATCAGCAAGCAAACAATATGACAAACTGAGAATTACCAATTGTTTTATGAAAGAGGAAATCAACTATAGATCCCATCATTTGCTGTATTCATAGTTTCTAAATACAAACAGAATTACTCACCATGCAAACCATAATTTCAAAGAAAAATTATTTTGATTTATATGTTAAAGTGTTTTAAAGTTAAGAAGGGGATAGGCAAACTCGCCTGCAAGCTAAATGCACCCACAACTTGTGTTTGTAAATAAAGTTTTACTGGAACCCAACCATATCCTTTAGTTTAGGCATTGTCTATAGCTACTTTTGTACTACAGTGACAGAACAACAAAGACCATATGGCCTAGATAATATTTACTATTTAGCTCATTATAGAAAAAGTTGGCTGGCCCCTTTCTAAAAGTAATGACACCGCTGTTCCTTTAACTTTTTCCTTCTCAATCACATCCTAACCGGCCTAGATCTAGGGTGGCCACCAGCCACGTGTGACAACTACACACCTGGAGTGTAGCTTGTCTGAACTGAGGGGAGTAATGTACACACTGGACTTCAAGGCCTCAATGACAATAGCAATGTAAAATGTCTCCTCACTAATTATTAAAATACTGATTACATGTTGGAACAATAATACTTTCGATATACTGGGTTAAATTAAATATACTTTTAGTTTTTGACATAGCTACAAGAAAATATTTCAATGCATGGGAAGCTCACATGTTATTTCTGTTGGTTAGTGGTGGTCTAAAGTCTAGACCCTGAAACAATAATGCTCTGAAAACTAGGTTTTCCAGGATCAGTCCTAACTTAACACAATTCAACCTACATCTTATGTCTAGGAATATATCCTACATTCCTTGGCTTTAGACAGCTATTGATAGGTGTTTAGCCTGCTTTTTGGTTTGCTTAGCAACTGAACCGTACAACTTTTCTGGTAAGTTTGGTCCTTGCGATAGCTGAAGAAAATGAGTGAAAATGTTCAATTACACAGTGTAAGTTGCTGGGATCAAACTGTCAAGGAACAATAAATTTTGGTGAAGGCCAATTAAATCCTTTCATTGTTCCTCCTGACACAGATAAGAGCAAAGCAAGCTCTCATCTCCAGCAAGTTCCCTGCAGCATATAAAGAATTCAAGGGAGTGGGAGGAAGACAGGGCCGAAAATGTTGTCAGAAAAAAGCTCACGTTAGCCAGTATTTGCTGAACAAATAATGGAAAGTGCAACCTCTTATACATAACTAATTATAACCGCAACTTCACATGTACTCTGTTCATTTGCCTCACTCCCCACCCAAAGGTCAGCAGGTATGGGAGGCGTATTTTTTTAAGTAGGGAGTTTCCTTTGTGGTAGGCATATTATTTCCATGCATATCCACACGGCACAGTTAGACAAACTGACAGCCATTTACATAAGTAATGAGAAGTCTTCAGTCCTGGAGATGATGATTCACTTAACAGGTCCACAATATTTGTCAAACATAACACCACTTCCCAGGACATGAATATCCACATTTTCCTCCCAAGAATGAACAGACCCAGCTACACAGGGAGACTGGTTTTTATCACTTCAGGACTCAGCCTCATCACTTAGACACTCAGCAAATGCCATGGGGTGGGTATGGCAAGAAATGATGGGAAAGCAAAGCATGTCTCCCACTGAGCATCTTTATAACTTCTTAAAATTTTAGGCTGATTTCAACTCAACAGAGCCAACTCTCCATTCTTCAGGAGAAGAACTCAAGTCCAATATTCCTTAAATGCTTGTCAGACCTTTCCTAGCAGTCTTTCTGTCACGTTTCCAGCTATCTGGTCACCAAACTGGCTACCCCAGGCCAGGCCAGTCCACTTGGCTGGAGGGAGAGGATACAGGGGTGAACAAGATACAATTCGTCCTTGCTCTGAAGTTGCTCAGAATTAATAGGGAGATAAGGTGAGCATGAAATAAGATGCAAGGAAGACTAAGGTAAATCTGTAGCAGAGAAGCAAAGTGATTTGAGCTCTCACATATGGAAAAGGTCCTTTTGTTTCATAGAGAAGAACCAGGAATCTGTGTAGAAGATGGCACGAGATGGGAGCAAAGGGGCGTCTGTGAAGAGGGAATTACCTAAAAAAGGCAAGAAAGCAGGAAAGCAGTGGGCATGCTGAAAGAACAGTAAGTGGGGCATTTTGGCTGGAACATCGATTTAGGGATTGGGGGAAATAATTCGAATAGCGTGTTGGAACTGGGTTATGGAGAACGTCTCAACACCCGACAAAGAAACCTGCGCTGCACTGGGCAGGCTGGGGAGAGTCAGGGAAAATTTCAGATGGAGGCAATGACAAGATGCAGAAGGATTCAGCCAAGAGCCGTGGCTGGTGTCAGCAAGCCCCAAGATGTGGATGGTACCCTCACTTGCAGGGTAAGCCTGTCCTCTGGGACCATGTTGTAACTATTATCTTGTCTTGGAGGTGGACTGGACCAGACAACGTCTAAATTCCCACCCACTCTAAGAAATTCTGTGTCCAGCAGGAGAGCTGTTTTTGGGAGATATATTTGGCTTCAGTGGAGACAGAGGCTAGAAGGCTGGGGATCAGGAAGGAAGCCACAGCAGCACTACAGGGTCATGTCAAAATGAGTCCTAAGATATGTGTTTGAAGTAGAAGGAGAGAGCAACATATAATTATCCAGAATATTTAGAAAAGAAAAATATAGGGCCCATTTATTCAATGTGTTGGCAGAGCAGAAAAGAAGGTTCTGAGTCTGGAAATGTGAGAAAAGAGCTGAACCCTTAATACTTCAAACCACATCCACAGACACAGGGCCGGGCCAGGGCGTCAGAGACAAGATCCCTGTGGCCAAGAGGCTCCCCTAGCAGCATAAGCATGAGGCCGCAGTTGGCTTACATGTTGATGTTGTCATTTTTGTCACTGATTTGGGGAGAGTAAAGGAAGACAATGACAATTTCAGTCTTGAAGAAAGATGCAACCGCCATAGGCCACCTAGTGCAAGAAAACAGCAAAGGAATTAGAATTCTCAAACCCAACTCTCATTTTTCTCCCTGTGTCATTTTGAGCAGTTCAAGAGCTCAAATGTCCCACCTTTAAAATCAATGGCTGATAATAATGTCTTCCTCAAAGTAAAATGAGGAGGGGCTGGTGAGATGGCTCAGCGGCGTAAGCGCCTGCCTGGCAAGTGCGAGGGCCCAAGTTCGACTCTCGGAACCCACATACGAAAAAAGAGCCGGTGATATCGCTCAGCGGCACAGGCACCTGCTGGCACACAAGGTCCTGAGGTCGACCCCTGGTACCCAAAAAAAAAAAAAAAAGTAAAATGAGGATTAAATAGACTATTGTTTGGGGGAGCACTTGCAAGGTTGGGTGCTGGGAGTGTGGAAATGGTTTGCTAGAGCCCCAGTAGGGGCTGCCGCAGAGGGTCAAGCAGTCACGACTCCAAGGACTCCCTGTGAACTGGCACCTGGTACAAGAGCAGGAAGGTGACTGGGCCACCCTACATGGAGGTGACAAAACAGGCTCCAATTTTGCAGATGATGGGGACACACTCTAGGCTGACTGGTAGGTGTGAAATGTTGTATTCAAGCTCTCCCAGGTAAGAGTTTATGTCCCAAAAAGGAGATGATCTGCTTGCCTTTCTATTTCTCTGTCTTGGAAAGATTGACATTAAAGGGAAAATAAAACTAAAGAGGAGATCACAGTAATCATAAAGTAATAGCGACATCTCAGTTATTTAGACCAAACAATCAATGCAAATATGGGGCATGAGGACAGTGTTAAATTTCATCTAAAAATATACAACTACACTCCTCTCTGTAGGTGATTCAGGGTTCACAGGCAAGAATTTTCCCAATAATGGATCTTTTTCCTAGAACAGTGAGGCTTTAAAAAAAAAATCTGAATGGCATGTTCTTAAAAGAGAACAATACCTGTCTCTAGAAGGCTGAGCATAATTGACGATCTTCTTGGTGTCTTGGTGTCTCTGCTGGATGGCATAACAGGACAATGCCATGAGGGGTACTAAGGTGTACAGAATGTCCTGTCCATTCAACAAGAGATCATAGAACTCTTAGTGATTACACTTAGTGATTCTGCTCTCTCCCCCATCAAGGGTCTCATCTCAGGGTGAGATATTCTTATATGTTGTCCATATAACCTTGAAAGAATGAAGAGTCCCAAGGGAAAAATCCCTAGCCCACGTTCAAATCAAATGAAGAATCAGCTTTTGTAGAATTCTAACAAAGTGAGTCCCAGCTGAGAGTTCTAAGGCGTTTCCATAAGTCTTCTACACCTAAAGTGTGTGAGTTTTGTGACAACTATTTCAGTCCGTGCTTATGTATCTTCACTGTGTTTCATTGTGTTTCATTTTCTTGTCTCTATGAACTCAAAGAATATGGTGTTAAAACTATGACCCCCACATAAATGTAGAATTATTATATTGCCTTCTCTGCTATAAAAATGCTGGAGGGTCCAGGCTCAAGGTTATCAACAAGATTCTAGTAACATAAGCTCCCCACTATTTTCTTACAATAACTATTTTCTTAATGTTTAAAGGGACTAGAAACTGCTTTTCAGTCCTGAATTTCTCATTACAAATGGCATACTGATGGCCTAAATCACTTGGTTTCTGAGTTTGGCTAGTCATGCTGACGCTTTCCAATAATGAATCCTTTATTTAATATTTATAAACCACAAGCTATTTGAGAATCCCTAAAGCTGCTGACAACTAAGGAAAGGGAATATTAAAACAATATTTTATCTTCATCTTCTGTCTTGTCCTACACCATGCGAAGTTAACAGATTGTAACTGCTGCCCAGTCACACACCTTCCAGGTCCACAGAAACCAGGGCCATTAAGAAGGCAAACAAGAAGAAAAGAAATAACCACAAACCCTCATAAGCCATTCATATGTACAGATAAATTATCTTACTTACGGAATGTGGCTGGATATTTATTTAGTTCTTACAACACATTACTTAAGTGGCCTCAAACTCTTTCTTTCCTTCCTTCATTTATCTCTCCCTTTCTTTTCATTCTTTCTTTCTTGCCTTTCTTTCTTTCTTTCTTTTTCTTTCTTTCCTTCCTTCCTTCCTTCCTTTCCTTCCTTCCTTCCTTCCTTCCTTCTTTCCTTCCTTCCTTCCTTCCTTCTTCCTTCCTTCCTTCCTTCCTTCCTTCCTTCCTCCTTCTTTTTGGTACTAGAGATTTAACTTAAGGCCTCTGCACTGAGCTACAACCCGACTTTTTTATTTTTTATTTTGAGATAGGGTCTCGTGAAGTCACTAAATTGCCCAGGTTGGGCTCTAACCTGCAATCTTCTTGCCTCAGTCTCCCAGAGTGCTGAGATTACAGGTATTCACTAACATGCCCAGAGGGCTTCCTTTCTCAATAAAGGAAAAGTGTCGCGGTAGGCTCCCAGACACCTCTCAACTCATCCATGAGTGTGTTTTATATCTTGAACACTCCAGAATACAACAAGGCCTTTAGGGCCTCAAGGGTTCTGTTTCTGTTTTTGTTTTTTTGTTTTTGTTTTGTGTCTGTGCTGGGGATTAAACCTAGGACCTTACACATGCTAAGCACACAAGCTACTACTAGCCTACTCACCCAATACCTAGAATTTTCTTTTAAATCCAAATACCAATTCATAGCCCCTGAAGGGAAGATGAACGTGGGAAAAAAATCTCTACTGTGTATCAAGGTCAAATCCCTAAGACAAGGGTTTCTTCCACCAGACATGCATGTGCTGCCACCTGTGTACAACTGCACAGACAGGCAGCAAAAGAAACTGCCCCCCAGGACATGTAGGTGAGTTAATCTGGGGCCCCATTACCACCACTGGATTTGAGGTTAATTTTCCCTTCCTGTCAATAGCGCACAATAAAAGACAGCTCATCAATCATATAAATTAGAATAGCCCTCAGGCCCAAGCCTCAAAGAAACTAGGCCAAATCCAAAAGAAATCAGAATAAATTGCAACTCTCAGCAGTTTTCTTCTCTCTCGTGAATGCACAGTGATTAAAAAAAAAATGTCTAAAGCAGTAGTCTACAACAAGACCCTACTATGAAGAGATTGCTAGCCAACAGACTTTGTAACTATTCCTACAGTGTATGTAGGATTGATTTCTTAAAGCCATTTCTTGGATATTCACCAGGAGTGCTTGTTACAACGCTGTGAACACAGTGCATATTCAATAAAGGCACATTAACTAATTAAGGACAAGCTGGGGAATAAAGTGTTTTTCATCATGGTGAAACCCAAAAATCACAAAGACATGTCTTCCAATTATATTGTAGGGACAGGTTGAACACAAGCCCATTTCTCCATCTTCATCAATTAGAGACTGAAGGATTATGTAACGAGACGCACAGAGGTCAAAGAATACACATATTTATAATGGAAAATAGAGAATCACAAATACAAAGTGTCTAGCATTGCTTTAGCATCACAACCATACATACCAGAGTAAGAGTGTATGGCATCTTAAGCAGTTAACATTTTATGAATTTAAAAATTAATTAAAGGGCTAATATATACCAAGCCAGTGGTCTCTAAGAGTGCACGCTTTATCAACACATGTAAGAAAGCTAGGTAAACACATCCTTTTATGAAGACAGCTCCTGCAGGGAGACTAGATACACAGCCCTACGGATTGTTTACCTTCCATTCATATGAGCATTTCAATTTTCCAGAGAATAACCACTGTTCTCTTTGCAGAGTAGAGGAGAAATATGTCCCCTTCTACTGAAGAAGAAATTCAATTAACCTAGTATCAAATTTAGAATTGAAACCAGAAGTGAGAAACTCCTTAATTTTCTTCTTAATCTTTCAGCCTTCTTCATCCTGTCTCCATATTTGTACATCCTGAAGCTGTGGCCCTCCTGACTCCACTCCCATCTGCACATTTTCTGCTACATTTTTAAATAACCACACCTACTGCTACTGCTGTTGCTACAAAGACAATGATAGCTACAACTCCTCTTGCAATTACTACTGCCACTACTACTACCACCACAACAACAACTATTACTACTACCTACTACTACTACTGCTTTTGCTATTACTTTAGGGTGCAGAGTAGCATAGCAATCAGCTCAGGTTTGCCTCCCAAAGCAAGGCTGATAACATTACTGATCACACATGAAACAGCCTATTTCAGATGCACAGCTCATCCCAAAGCTGCAATTACTGGTCCAAATTCTGTAGTCAGAAGCAGTGATGTGTCTGAATTCCAGGGAAATGATTGAATGGAAATGTTCACTTCTGATCACCTCTCACATACAAATTACTGTGTATGCCAATCTGGCAATTACCTCAAAAGTAATAGTAAAAGCCATGCAATCAAATTTGTTATTATGGTTGCTTTCAATTATAGGAGGCAAGAACCTGCCTGCAGAAATTTACTGATGAGGAAAAAAATGAATCTCTGAATCTATTTTAATTTTAAATGAAGTCATTTCATTTGGAAAACTCCTTTAATTTTGGGAAAGACTGTTGAAATACACAGCTAAGTATAAGAAAATAATTAGCTCATTTACCCTGGCATACGAGCAAACTTTTACTGCATGGAAAACAAAACCTCAACTTCCACTATTGTCTTCCACTGAATCCCAACACACAGAAGCTGTAAGTCTCTAGCACTTCTTAAAGGGACACAGAAAAATGACATAAGGAAAATAAAAATGACAGAAAAATATCATTAGGTCCTTCTGGAAAGAAGAAAATGCTATTATGTTCATCAAATTCTGCTTTGGTAAGTAGGGAAAGGATACTTCCCAGCCTCCCTTGCAATTAAATAGAGCCAAAGAAATGTGGATGGAAGTGAAGTAAACCATATCCGGGCCTTATCTCTAAAACTTCCCACTTGACCCTCTACACGCTCCCTCTCTTTTGGAGGTCCGCTGGCCATTGCAGGGAATTCTGGGATGCACTAGGGAATAGAAGTCCTAGAATACCTAAGTGGTGTCAGGCACATAGTCCTCTACACACTCATATCCCTGCTGACCTGAGTTAAGTCCTTGAGGTCTGGGCAGGAAGATGGTTTCGGCAGACAGCATACTCTGGTCAAGCAAATGCACGAGTATAGAAACTGGTTCTGGTGTCCACTACTTTCATGGAAGTTAGGTAGTCAGGTTAAGATTCAATGTTTAATTTATTTAAGAAATGGTTCTATAATCAATCCTTATTATTCACAGATTCTTCTTTTTTTGTTTTTTTTTTTGTTTGTTTGTTTTTTTATGTGGGTACCGGGAGTCGAACTCAGGACCTCGCGCTTGCCATCAGGCGCTTGTGCCGCTGAGCGATATCACCAGCCCCTATTCACAGATTCTGTATCTACAAATTAGCTGACTTGCTAAAAAGTATTTGTAACCTCAAAATCGATATGTGCAATACTTTCTTGGTCATGCACAGAAGGTTGCTCAGAGCCCATGTTCTCAGCTGAGGTCAAACAAGGCAACAGCCTGCCTTTTTCCTTCAACTCTCACACTGTAAACAAGCATTCCTTTCACGATCTATTTAATGCTACATTTTTCGCATTTCTGTGCTTTTTGCTGGTGATTTTGCTGTTTGAAATGGCCCCAAGGTAGTACTGAAATGCTGTCTAGTGTTCCCAAGTGCGAAAAATCTGTGATGCGCCTCACCAAGAAAATACCTTAGATAAGCTTCATTCAGTCACAAATTAGTCACACTGTTGGCCAGGTGTTTTATGTTAATGAATCAACAAATCCATTAAATAAGGTGTCTTTATAGGAAATGAGACAAGTTTATGTATTGATCAAGTAACAAAAATATTGTAACTGACACTCAAGGATCCTAACCCTGTATTTCCCCATGAACTAATGTATTCTTCATTTTGTTTAAATCAGTAAAATTCACATTACTATGCCTAAAGTGGTACTTTTCAAAATACAGCCAACTTTTTCCTAAAATTGATTAAAATTAAATTATTTAAATTCTATCACAATTATAAAAAATTAAATTATTAAAGTTAATTTGTGTTTCTATTGTAGTTGCCACTGTTTTCCCTTAACTTATTCACCTATTCAGTGTTTTCCACACTTTTTAATCACATGTGGCGCTACACAGACTATAGACACACTTGCCTTCAGAGCCCACTCCCTAAAGGCCCTGCATCCTCCAGCTGTAGTCTGAATTGGCTGCTCTTTAACCCTGTTTTTTGTTGTTGTTGTTCTCACTCAATGAAACTGTATTTGTATCTCTACAAATCAGAGCGAATGTAAATGTGGATTTGGGCAGAATGGCAGCAGCACAGAGAGGTTCACAAAGGATCAGATGTGCCTTTTATCTAACTACTGTATAAATATAATTGTCACTTTTTTACATACATAAGTAATAAATATAACAATAGATGCCATTTAACGATCCCCTACTGACCCTTGACAACCATTAGTTCATTGACATTAGTTCTTTTCTCGTATTTTAATTTAAAAGCTTTTATTCTTAGAAAATTTTATTAGTGCATGATTAAGTACATAATGTTCACATTCCTTGTGTGGAGCTGGTACATGTACATAACACATCTTAACTCCTTCTGTTTGCCATGACTAATGATCACATTCATCATGGGGAATTTGTACCTGTACATAATATATCTTAATTCTTTTGTTTTCCCATTCCTTTTCCCTCCCTTCAACCCATCTTCCCCTCTCTATTTACAAAAGCTCTGTGTCCAGTTTTTTCTTTCCATTCTCTTTTGAAAATCCCTTTTCCCCAGTGAGATGGCTCAGCGGCGTAAGCGCCTGCCTGGCAAGTGCGAGGTCTTGAGTTCAACTCCCGGTACCCACATAAAAATAAGTAAACAAATAAAATAAAATCCCTTTTCCCTTGCTTCCTTTCCCTCTTCCCTCTCCCTCGTTCCCCTTCCCATTTGAAGAAGTTCTTCCTACTTCCCAATATCTAGCCTCCATTTTACTCTTTATTTACCCTTTGGGTTTCTCACACACACACACAAAAATATGACATTTAAACTTGAATGTCTGATTTATTTCACTTAACATGGTTTTGAGATGCATCCATTTACCTAAAAATGTCTCAAGTTTATCCTTTTTTATGGTGGAGTAGTACTCCATCATATATAGATACAACATTTTCTTTATCCGTTCATCTTTTGATGGGCATAAGGGCTGTTTCTAAGATTTAGCTATTATAAATTGAGGTGCTATAAACATGGGTATGCATATATCACTGTGGTGTGATGCTTTTAATTCTTTCAGGAAGATACCTAGGAAGGGGAACAACTGGGTAAAATAAAACTCTAATTTAAGTTTTTTGAGGAATCTCCATACTGATTTCCATAGTGCTTGTAGCAATTTACGTTCCCACCAACAAAGGAGGAGGGTCCTCCTTCCTCATAGCCTCACCAGCATTTGTTATTGGTTGATTTCTTGATGCTAGGCATTCTTTTTGGAGTGAGATGGAATCTCAGTGTTGTTTTAATTCGCATTTCTCAAATGACGAGTAATGTTCAACATTTTTCATATATTTATTTGCTGTTTGTACTTTTTTATCTGAGAAGTGTCTATTCATTTCAGATGCCAATTTTTGGATTGGGTCTTTAAATCTGGGGGATCTAATTTTTTTAATTTATGCATCTTTCTACTATAAGAGATTGTCTTGTATACCAGTGTGATTCCTACTGTCTGATACCAGTACCAGAAAGGACTTGCCACTCTATTCTATATAAATCTAAACCTGAACATGGAGTCAATTTCTGATGAGTTATATTAGCATCAATACCAAAAATGACAAAAGTATGATTTAAAATAGTTTAAACTGAAGTAAAATCTTATTAAAGAAATTCAAGTCATTCAGGTGTTTTGTTTTTTGGGGATGTCTTGTCTAATAATTTCCTAGATTTCACAGTTCGGAATGAGACAACTCTTACACAATCAGGTGAAAATTCACCACAGTAATGATTAAATGTCAAAAGATGTTTGAGAGCAACTTTCACTCCAACAACTTATCTCCACTACCAATTTATCATCCAGCAGGTCATTGTTGGTGACAATTTTTAATGAGAATTAAAATCCTGAAGATTACATCTAAAGGTCAAAATTAACCTAATATTGAGTGGTCGCTTCCACTCCTGCAATGAAATTCATTATAATGGAATAGGACCTCACTTGCAAAGAATCACTGTTATTATTTGTGTCTATTAGACAAGCCATTAATGGTCTAAACTTCTACACCACTAATTCTATTCAGTTACTTTTTAGTCATTCCACGTACATGCTGCATCGACATGATTAACGTACTCTTAAGATCTCAAACTTGTTTTCTTCATTTGGGGAAAAACACACACATTTCTATTTGTGAGGGGTGTGTGTGTGTGTGTGTTAAAAGTGAAAAGGATTCAGTTTTAAAATTTAATTGCACAGCATTAAATTTTGTCCCATGGAATTACTTTGTTCTCACGGGATCTCAATGTGATTCCAAGTCCTTGGAGGTAGGAGGAAAAGCAGGCAGAAGCATGCTTCCCCCATTTATTCCTGTCAGCCTGCTCAGCAGCATTCTGCATTACTACTGCTAATCTTCCAAGAGGCCTGAGAAGCTCCGGAGCCCCAGGGGACTGGGTGTGAGACCTGCTACCTACTGAATACTTGACTGGGGGTGGGGGGTGGTAAGTCACCTACTCACTCTGAGTCTGTTTTTCTAGCTACAAAATAGAGATGAAAAATGTCCACTTCAGCATAGCTATATGTTGCATGCCCAGCATGTGCTTTACAAATGCTAGCTATCATCAGTACTACGATGACCTTAAAGATGAGTAAGCACAAGCCACAAGATGATGTCATTTTCCTAACCATCTGTCTGGCTGGGTCCAGTCCCCGTGCTCTCTTTCATACAAAGTACTTATTCACATAGGATGCTTTAAAAATGTCTAGGATCTTTCATGGCCACTGTTCAGACTTTGCACAAAATTTGTTTCTAAGTTTTCCAAAAAATATGATTATTCCACTATGTCCTTGAAGCACCACTATTTGTCCCCTTCTGTAATTGTTTCTCCTACATTTCCCCAAGGCACTGAAAAAAGTAGGCGCTTTTCTACATACGCTGGAGACATTTAGCTTCTTCAAAAGACACAAAATTGCTGGGAAGCAAAATAGTCAATGAAAATCTTTATGAATTACTAAATAATCTTTTTTCTAGGCCCACTGTGATCCCATGAGTCCACAGACACGAGTCTGCCAATCTTCATAATTCTTATTTGTTGAGTAATGAAAAAGAAATGACTGCCCATCTGGTTTAATTGTTTGGCTTTATATGTTGTATCTGGAATGTACAGTGGTTCTCTAAGAAGGCCCTGGAATTTTTCAAATTAATTTATAATTCCTTTGAAATATTTCCTCTAAACCATAGAATCCTATCTTTTGAAAATCCTTGTAACTCATAATTCAGAGCACTGCACTTAATGTGTTCTTGAGCACAGCAAGCTCCCCATAAATATTTGCTGATGGTCCAATAAGCATTAGCTGATGATGAAAACCCACCTAAAAATATATGCAAACTATATCAAGATACATAGCACGGGCACAGCCACAAAATAACTCAAAGTTTCCCTAAAGAAGCAGCCAACCTATGCTGATCTACAATTCTCTCTGTCTGTCTCTCTCTCCCTGTCTCTATCTCTGTCTCTCTGTCTCTCTCTGCTGTCTGTCTCTCTCTCTGTCTCTCTGTTTCTCTCTCTCCTTCCTTCTCTCATTGCTTCCTTTTTTGTATCCTTGTCTCATTTCCATGATCTGAAGAGCCTTCCTTGACCATCCTCTCTGCTTACTCCCTTCTACAGTATAGAGCATTTCTTTTCTTTACAGGACTTCTTACTATCTGAAACATCTCCTCCTCCATTTACTGAGTCACTCATTTACCTTTTCACCCTTATTCTTCTTTAATCAGAATGACAACTCTGTAAGAACATGGTCTTAACGTATAGGTCACCACCGTCACCCCGACACTTTTAGAGGTGCATGCCACACAAGTAGATAATGCAGCAAATAATGTGTAAATAAAAAAAAAAAAGGATGCATACATATAGCTGTTTTTACATTTGTTCTCCAGCTATGTCTCATAATTAACTTAAACCCAACACATGGGGAAAAGCTTCTTTCCATTTATTTTATATTTCTTAAAGTGTCTAGCACAATTATAAAGTCCTGATGAAAAACGATTGGGAAAATATCTAAATTACTCTGTCAGCTGAGCAAATCATTCAGTTCCAGTAATTTGCATACTAAATTACTCAAACATCTTAGCAACAAAGCCATTTTCAACTGACACAGTATTTCTTGAAATCAATGATGACACAATTTGGAAGATGTTGGCCATTTATTTCCAGTGAGATTCTAAATTATTTCAACATTGGTTCAAATGACTTCCCCTAATGGTCCATACCTGGCAAACAGAGATGGTCTAGAAGACTAATATTTGAAGCTATCACATAAGTTCTTAAAAACACCTACAGTGAATGAGACCATAAAAAGAGGTAAAATAATAAACTACAGTGTCAAAATACACCTAAGGTATAAAGCTTACCACACGTATGATTGGATATAGGGAGAGAATCTGCCTGTTTCCTCCAAGTTTCAGCTAGCGTTCAAAGCTGAAAACATACCCTGGATGACAAGCTGCCCTGACTTAAAGATAGCATCACCCCAAACCCTCCTAAGAAGTACCTTAACTGATCGTTGGACCAGCCATACCTCTGTAAAAGACTAAAGGTGTTTGGGGAGAATAATGGAGTGTGAACAAAAAATATACAGAATGTTTAAATTAAAAAATTTATTATAGTAAAAGAAACATTGCCATTAGTATCTCTGAGAATTCCTCACTTTGAAGAAACTTATCCAATCATTCTTATACTTTCAGAAGCAGTTCTGGAATTCCTCTTTTCGGAGTGTCTTTAGTTACACTGTTGTGGCTGCCTTGATGTCCTGGATAGATTCAAAACATTTACCTTTCACGGTCATTTTGACTTTCAGAGTGAGCCAGAAGTCAAACAGTGCCAGATCGGGGGAGTTAGGTGGATGAGGACACACTGTAATGTTTTTATGAGCCTGCCTCTCTGTTGTATGACACTCAGCAGCAACATTCACCATATTTGTTATCACATCTGGTAAAGACATTCACAAAAGAGGACTTCTAGAACTGCTTCAGAAAGTGGCAAGAACAATGGGATAAGTATGTTTGAAGCAAAGTGGAGTATTCTGTGGGGGATAAGTGGTAATATGTCTTTCACTGTAATAAATTTTTAAAAATTTAAACATTCCCTGTATATTTTGATCATCCTTTGTACTTTTGAAGAAAAGCAATCCCTAAGCACAGGCCTTCCTGCTCACCTACCTCAAACTGAGTAGTAAGCATGTCAAGTGAGTACCTTGAAGTGATGAAGGTACCTGCACTAAGGAAAACCTGGACTAGATTTTTTGAATTTTTTAAAGTGACTGGAGAGTTATTGGGTTGACCAAGAGGTGGTTGTTACAAACTGGTGTTTGAAGTTTTAGAAAATGCTTCTATTTTTTGCAAATGATCAGCCCAGAATCTTGTCCCATGCATTAAATATGCATTGACTTCCCAGTGGAGAGGAAATGTACATACAGTTTATTGAATGCTAAAAGCCTTTTCATGTTTTGGGGAATGCTATTTTAACAGAATTCCCTCTTATTTTCTATTCTCATTCCAGATCATTAAAACAGGAAAATAGAGTCCCAGCTCTGTGAAATTATCAAATTAACCTTCTGTACATATGTACATATTTGTTACAGCTTAGATGCACAAACACAAACACAGAGAGAGAGACAGAGAAAGAGAGAGAGAGAGAAAGCCTAAAATTCCCAATTACACATAGGTGATTTTAAGCTATTTCTTTTTAAATTTTTCTTTTAAACAAAATCGCTGTTAACGCTCTCCAAGTCTTTCAAAGGGTTTTCTTCTTTCAGAATGCTTTTTCCTGGAGATGGGCGTTGAAATAAACGAAAAATGGACAAGCCAAGCCAAGTGCATTCTTGGCTGTAGCTTCCTTGGGAAGTGCTTTGTGGGTAGGCAGCTGAATGAACTGCTATAAAAGTCATGAAGAGTTGCCACTTCATCATTTCCGTTTCTCTGTTCCCGGGCCACACCATTCCTTTTTGCTTGCATAAGGAACGTCAGGCTGCTAAGAGGGAATAAGCCTTTTAACGTCCAAGTTTAATCAACTACTGAATATTTCTTTTCTTGTAAGAATTTCTTCAACACATTTTCTGTTTTGCTCCATGCTGAGAAAGATTATTCACATCTGTGGTACTGTGTTCTTGCAGCGCTGGTTTTTGTATAAACAGTGTAGTATCTATTTGTGCCACAGCCTGATACTCTTCTCCCAGTAGTCACCTGTCTCTTCTTTGGTAATGAGAACTGGACTTTCTGGGAGATACACGGCCATTCGGCTGACATTCTCTGGCCTCTCTTGCATTGGGTGTGGTCACATGACCAAGTTTCAACCACAGAGATATGCAACACCCAAGAAACGTGCTCATGGAGGTGGAAAATTATCCTTTTGTCACTCCCTCCTTTCAACGGGCTAGGATGTAAGTGTGATACAATGACTGGAGCTGGAGTAGCCATGCTGGGCCATGAGGAAGAAGCCTAGTAACAGGGATTGAGAGCAGAAGAATTGGATCATCATACCAGCTCCAGACTATTTACCTATCTTTGGATTTATTTTATCTAAAAAAGAAACGGCCTTGTTGAAACCATCATTATTTTAGGCTTTTGTTCACACACGACAAACCTAATATTATCTGACACAGTATTCAACTTGTGCTTCCTTGGCAATCTCTCTACCAAATTCTATCCTCAAACCAATTGGTGCTGAGTTCTACAAAATATGATCTTTAAATTCTATAATGCAAGCTTATGTGAAACAGTTGACTATGTTCTTTCCTCCCACAAGCCTAAGTGGCATGGCATTATCTCAGAATGCTATCAGAGGTCATCTTTGCAGGCTCAGAATTGTCCCCATCCAGAATGGAAAGAACAGTCTAGAGAGATCAACAGCTCTGATAATATTCAGAAATATTTTATACTCTTCACTGGCCTCAGAAACCAGTAAAATATGTACCTTTGAGAACTGTTCAGCATGGAGACTAGACAACTACTCTCAAGCCAATGTGTTTGTGTTTATAGCACCTTCATAAGCAAAGTAACTCAGAGTCCTGTTGGTTTAAGCTAGTTTCCTCTCAACACAGGTTTAGTCTTAAGGCATATTTTAAACTCAAGTTCAGACCTTGCAGACGAACACTAGCTCTACTGTTAGGCGTTTCTGTTAATGTCATTGGATTGACCGTATCATTCCTATTACAAAATACTTTTGCAGATCACTCTGACCATGTTGATCATGAGCTGGTTCTGCTCAACACATTATCAGGCTTCCAACCTTCTCCCTAGTGTACAGAAACAACCATCGCTGCAGCTGTGGTTCGGTGTCAGCTTTGCTATGTCAGGGGGTTAGAAGAGTCTGGTAAATGGCAGTATTATCCTGAAGGCTAACCAAGCAAAGTCCAAATGTCTACAGCACATTTGTAAAGGGCACAGAGTCCTTGTAATACTACAACCATGCAAATGACAATCTGCGCTAGCCTCCATACGCCAACTCATTTAGTGTCATACAATTAGAAAAGCATCATGGCATTATTAGTTACGTTTTTCATAAAAGAGATATTTTCAGGGCCTTAATTGATATAATATGTAAGTAAGAAACATCTTGCTCAAATTCCTAAGTGTGGAAAAAATTCACAGGAATTCCTAAAGCTGTTTGTCTTTGACACTTAGGAAGAATAAAAACATATTCTAGTTGTCTTTTACCACTTTCCTGTACTATTACATGACTTAACCCCAAATGAAAAACCAAAGGATATTATAGCTTAATTATGTTTTCTATTAGAATAAGGCTTCCAAACATCTCCCTAGATTCCTTTATATAACGTCTTCTCTACCTATGGTTAACTGCCTGGACTCCTGACCACACATTTCCATCACGTCATCCTAACAAGCAGTGTCATTCACTCCACACCAAGTAAGAGTGCTCTGTGAATCTGGATGGACGGAGAATAGATCACAGTGTGCTAGCTTATTTTTTTTATTTTTATTTTAAAGAGAAAAGAAAAACAGAACAAAATTTCAAAACAACATAATATGAGGGTAACAATGGTTAATACATTGCATATTGTTAATTTAAATTAGCTACTCACAGTACAAGATATCAGCATTTAACTGTCCAAACAATATTAGCACAAACCTTTCTTTTCAATGAACTAAGAGAAATTAGTAGTATATCTAGACTATCTTTATATATATATATATATATATATATATATATATATATACATTTTTTTTTTGCTTTTCCTTTCCTTCTTTTCTCCATTCCCCCATCCCAGTTTCTCTTTCCTTTTGAACAATTTCTTCCCGTTTCACAATATCTATTGTACATTTTGGATCTTATTTACCCTTTCAGCTTCTCACACTAGGGAGACGATACGATATCTACACATACACAGCTGGTTTATTTCACTTATGAGTATGGTGTCGGGTTGCATCCATTAACCTATAAAAGTCTCCAGTTTATCCTTTTTATGGCTGAGTAGTACTACATTGTGTAAAAATACCACATCTTTTTTATCCATTCCTTGGTTGATGGGTGTTTGGGTTGTTTCAAAGATCTAGCTATTACAAATTGTGCTACTATAAACATGGGTGCACATATATCACTGTAGTATGATGTTTTTAATTCTTCTGGGAAGATACCCAGAAAGGGAATAGCTGGGTCAAATGGGACCTGCAACCCTAGTTTTTTGAGGAATCTCCACACTGATTTCCACAGTGGTTGCACCAGTCTACATTCCCACCAACAATGGAGAGGGCTCCTTTTTCCCCACAGCCCCTCCAGCTTTTGTTATTGGTTGATTTCTTGATAATAGTCATTCTTTTTGGGGTGAGATGGAATCTCAGTGTTATTTTAATTTGCATCTCTTGAATGACCAGTGATGTTGAACATTTTTTCATATATTTATTTGCTGTCTGTATTTCTTCATCTGAGAAGTGTGCATTCATCTCAGATGCCCATCTTTGGATTGGGTCTTTAAATTTGGGAGGTCTGATTTTTTTGAGTTCTTTGTATGTTCTCGATAGTAATCCTTTGTCTGAGGAATAGCTGGCAAACATTTTTTCCCACAATGTGAGTTGTCTCTGTTGGTGGTTTCCTTTGCCGTGCAAAATCTTTTAATAAGATGAGAGCCCAGTTGTTGACTCTTTGTGATAGTTCCTGTGTGATTGGGGTTTTATTCATGAAGTCTTTGCCTACAACAATGTCTTCAAGAGTTTTACCTGTTCTATCTTCCAGTAGATTTAATGTTTCTGTTTTAGTATTTAGATCTTTGATCCATTCTAATTTAGTTTAGTGCATGGTGAAAGATATGGGTCTAATTTTAATCTTCTGCATGTACAAAGCAAGTTTTTCCAGCACCATTTATTAAAGAGGCTATTTTTCTTCCAGTGAATGTGTTTGGCACCTCTGTCAAAGATAAGGAGGCTTAGTATGTCTGGAGTTGCTTCTGCCTCTTCTAATCCATTCCACTGATCTTCAGGTCTGGTTTTTTGCCAGTACCATACTATTTTTATCACAGTAGCTTATAGTGTAATTTCAAGTCAGGGATTGTGATGCCCCCTGCCTTGCCTTTGTTGTCCAGAATTGCCTTTGGTATTCTAGGTTTCTCCTGGTTCCAAATGAATTTTAGGATTATCTTCTCTAATTCTGTGAGAAATGTTGTTGGAATTTTGATCAGGATTGCATTAAATCTGTATAACAATTTTGGAAGTATAGACATTTTCACTATATTAGTTCTTCCTACCCAAGAGCAAGGGATATCTTTCCATTTTCTGATATCCTCTTCAATCTCCTTTTTCAGAGCACTGTAGTTTTCAGTGTAGAGGTCTTTTACATACTTTGTTAGATTGATTCCTAGATATTTCAGTTTTTTGGATGTTATTGGGACAGGTATTGTTAGCCTAATTTCTCTTTCAGTGAGTTTGTTATTTGTGTACAGGAAGGCTATTGATTTTTGAGTGTTGACTTTGTATCCAGCTATGCTACTGAATTTGCTTGTTAAATCTAGCAGTTTTTTAGTGGAGTTTTTGGGGTCTTCTATGTAGAGTATCATGTCATCTGCAAATAATGATAATTTCACTTCTTCCTTTCCTATTGTTATTCCTTTTATTTCTTTCTTTTGTCTATTTGCTCTGGCTAAAGTTTCCAGGACGATGTTGAATAAGAGTGGAGACAGTGGATATCCTTGTCTTGTTCCTGATTTTAGCAAGAAAGCTTTCAGTTTTTGTCCATTTAGTACGATGTTGGCTGTTGGTTTGTCATAGATGGCTTTTATCCGATTGAGATAAAGACCATCTATTCCAATTTTCTGTAGGGTTTTATCATGAATGCATGCTGGACTTTGTCAAAACCTTTTTCTGCATCAAGATGATCATATGATTTTTGTCCTTGGCTCTGTTAATATGGTGTATTACATTTATTGATTTATGTATGTTGAACCATCCCTGCATCCCTGGGATGAATCCAACTTGGTCATGGTGTATAATCTTCTTGATGATTTGCTGGATTCTGTTTGCCAGTATCTTATTGAGGATTGTTGCATCTATGTTGATTAGCAAGATTGGCCTATAGTTCTCTTTCTTGGTTGGGTCCTTCTCTGGTTTTGGTATCAGTGTAATGCTTGCTTCCAGGAATGAATTTGGGAGTACTGCTTCCCTTTCAATTTCATTAAAGAGTTTGAGAAGTAGTGGTGTTAGGTCTTCTCTAAATTTCTTGTAGAATTCAGCAGTGAATCCATCAGGGCCTGGGCTTTTCTTTGTTGGAAGGTTTCTAATTACATCTCCAATTTCATTGATTGATAATAGTTTATTTAGGATTCTTATATCTTCTTGACTCAGCTTTGGTAATTCATACGTATCTAGGAATCTGTCCATTTCTTCTGCATTTTCCATCTTATTAGAATACAAGTTTTCAAAGGAGGTATAGATGATCTTCTGGATTTCTGCAGGGTCCATTGTGATTTCATCCTTTTCATTACTAATTGTGTGGATTTGAGTCTTTTCTTTCCTTTTTTTGATAAGCTTGGATAAGGGTTTGTCGATTTTATTTAATCTTTCAAAGAACCAACTCTTTGATTCATTGATTCTTTGTATTGTCTTTTTAGTCTCCAAAGAATTAATTTCTGCTCTGATCTTTATAATTTCCTCCCTTGTACGGGCTTTTGGCTTAGTCTGCTCTTCTTTTTCTGGAAGTTTGACGTTCACCATTAAGTTGTTAATTTGCACTTGCTCTGTTTTCCTGATATGGGTATTTACTATTATAAATTTCCCTCTTAGGACTGCTTTCATTGTGTCCCATAAGTTCCAGTATGTTTTACTGTCATTATCATTCAATTGTAGAAACTGTCTAATTTCTTGTTTAATTCCATTTGTGACCCATTGGTTGTTCAGGAGGGTACTATTTAATTTCCATGTGTTTGGTAATTTCCCGTGGTTTCTTTTGCTATTGATTTCCAATTTCACTGCATTATGGTCTGATAATATTCATAGTATAATTTCAATTCCTTTGCACTTACTTAAGCAGATTCTAAGAGCTAATGTGTGGTCTATTTTGGAGAACATCCTGTGTGCAGCTGAGAAGAATGTGTATTCTGATGTGGGGTGGAACACTCTGTAGACATCTACTAAGTCTATTTGTTCAAAAGTTTGGTTCAGTTCTAATATTTCGTTGTCCATTTTTTGTCCAGTTGATCTGTCTTCTTGTGACAGTGGGGTATTGAGATCCCCCAATACAACTGTATTAGTGCTTATTTGATTTTTCATGCCCATTAATATTTGTTTTATGTAGTTGGGTGCACTGGTATTTGTTGCATATATATTTATGATTGTTATCTCTTCCTCTTGGATTGTTCCCTTTACAAGGATGTAGTGACCTTCTTTATCTCTCTTAATTATTCTTGGCTTGAAATTCACTTTGTCTGCATAAAGAATAACTACCCCTGCTTTTTTCTGTGTTCCTGTCACATGGAGTATTGTTTTCCATCTTCTGACTTTCAGTGTATGAATTTCTTTTTGAATTAAGTGTGTCTCTTGTATTTAGCATATTGCAGGATCTTGCTTCTTGATCCATTCTGACAGTCTGTGTCTTTTGATCGGTAAACTGAGACCATTAACATTGATGGTTAAAACTGATATGTACTGACATCCTTGCCATGTTATTTTCCTGTTGCTGGCTCCCCCTCTTTTCTCCCCCCCCCCTCAATTTAATTGTTTGCCTTGCCTGGTGGATTCTTTCTGTTGGGGTTCATGGAGTTATAGTCCTTGTTATCTCTTTCTGGAATGTCCTTCAAAACCTTTTGGAGTGCTGGTTTGGTGGTCATAAATTTCCTCAGATGTTCTTTGTCATGGAAGTATTTTATTTCTCCATCAGTTTTGAAAGATAGCTTTGTGGGGTACATCAATCTGGGTTGAAGGTTATTTTCCTTTAGAACTTGAAATACTTCACTCCAAGCTCTTCTTGACTTGAGGGTTTTTGCTGAGAAGTCAGCTGTGATTCTGATGGGCTTTCCATTATAGGTGATTTGTTTCTTTTCCATAACAGCTTTTAAGATTCTACTCCTGTGTTGAATTTCTGGAATCTTGACTATGATATGCCTGGCTACCTCTTTCTTTGTTGAAGTTCCTCTCTCTGTGGACTTCAAATCATGCTTCTCAGTTCTCAGTTCATCACAAGCACTGCATTGCTCAGGCACCCTTTGCTTTCCACCTACCTTGCAGCTGTAGGGTTTTGCAAACTCACATGATAAGGATCCTTTGCATCTTGTCTTTGAACCATCTCTTAGATCTTTAAAATATATATTTATTTTAGAAGTGGTAAAGGCTCTTTAATAGCAAAGGACAAGGAACTCTAGAGAGATAGTGACACAACTTAAAGCATCTCTTAATTTTCTCTCATAAGAAGATATAAGAGACATGTGTTTACTGATGAGATCATCCATAAGATTTGAAAAGCATTTTACACCCATCACTTGACTGGATTTGTTATTTCATTTCAAATACTTTTTGTTGTATTGCCATTTACAAATTTCTTAATTGATGGCTTTCACTAGTCAGGAATTGCTAGCTATTAAGGTAACAACTGACATTAATAAGAGAAATAGCGTGATACAGTTGAGTGCCTACCATTTGGCAGGTGCCAAGTTCTGTGCTCATATCTGAGAGTATGATTTGACTGAGAGAATCAGACCATCTTTGTGAAGGATCATAAGCTAGCACACTGGTAGGACCAAGAAGGCAGAGTGGTGAGCAGCAGAGAAAGAGCCTGTCTGAGAGTCGCCGTCCAGATGCTGGAATACAGCAACCTGAGGAAGACGAGAAAGAGGGAAGTGGGTCCCCTGGACCCAGGAAGGATCTGAAGCATGATTTGAAGTTGACCAGGATGATGGCAGGGTGGCTGCCTCCAAGGAGAAAGATACAATTTCCAAGAACTTGGAGGCTGTTCTCATTTGGATATGAAATGTTCCCCCAAAGCTTCTGTGTTGAAGATGTGGTCACCAATGCAGCAATGTACTGATGTGAGGTGCTGGACACTGTAGGATATGGGGCCACACTACAGGAAGTAAGTCCCTGGGGCAAGCCCTAGAAGGGCTTATCTTGTCCCTAGCCCCGTCCTCTCTCTGCTTCATCTCTGCCATGAGGCGAGTAGCTTTCCTCCACCACAGTTTTCCATCATGAAATGTCTGCCTCACCACACGCCCATAAACAATGGCACCAAGAGACAATGACTGCAATCTCTGAAACTGAGAGCCAAAATAAACCCTTCCTCCTTAAAAAGTTGATATCCTCAGGTATTTTGCCACAGCACAAGAAGCTGACTAACAAAGAAGGCCCTTGAGAAAACAATAATAATCTTGAATGTTGTTGCAAAAATGACCCTCTTTATAATCAAGGAACAGAAAATGAAACATAAAGAAGGTGTCATACTGTGTTATTTATACAATTTCAGAACTATTAAGAATGCCAACAAATCAAATAGATTGGGAATAACAGAGGTAGGCAGTAGAGGCTGGCTTCTAGATTTGTATCTTCACAGAGGTCAAGAACACAGATAAAAACTCACATGCTAGACTTTTTTGGGGAGAGAAGAAAAAGCGAAATTGATGAAATCTTTATTGGATATATGAACATTTTCCACAAAAGGTTTACTTTTTGTTAAAAACATTTTCTTTGTATCATCCATACATTTCAATAGTGAAGTTCTTGTCTGTGTTTAATAAATATCAACAAAATGCAACGAGTTATAATTTTCATGAAACTCTATAGATACTCCATATTTACTACGTTTACTCCTGTGTGCCATATATTTTTTTACATTCCATGTGAAATGAATTGAGACATTTTTACAGTAGATATTTATTTAATCTTTTTGACATAATATTTGTACAATTTTATGGGCACAGTATTGTAATTCTGTATGTATATACAATGTGTAATGATCAAATCAAGGTAGCTAGCACTTCCGTCTTCCCAGACATTATCATCATTTCTATGGTTGGAAACCCTCAACCATTTTTCTCCTATTTTTAAAATAGACAAGTAACTGTCATGGACTATAGCTGCTCTACTATGCTATATAATAGTAGAACTACAAACTACTTTGCCCACCCTTGAACTGTACTTCAGTATTCACAATCTATCCTCTCACTATCTTCCCTCTAGTGACCTATATTCTAGTCTCTACTTCTATGAAATCAACTTGAATTTTCTACAAGTGAGTAAAAACATGTGGTGTATTATATGTCTTTCTGTGCCTGGTTTATTTTATTTAACATACTGTCCTCTGGCTACATCCAGATTGCTGCAAATGACAGGATTTCATCCTATTTTATTTTATTTTAACTTATTTTATTTTGTTTTGTTTTGAGACAGGGTCTTGCTAAGTCACTAAGTTGTCCAGGCGAAGTTCAAACTTGTGATCCTTCGGCCTCAGTCTCACAGAGTGCTGGGATTACAGGCATGTGCCACCTTGCCTCACTTGGATTTCATCCTTTTTCGTGGTTGAAACAATATCATGTGTTATACACCACATTTTTAATCCATTCATTCACCAGGGGCATCTTGGTTGATTCCACAGCTTGGCTATTGTGAATGATACTGCGATAGACATAGATGTGCAAATATCCTTTGATATAATTATTTCATTCTCCTTAGCTTTATACACATTGATAGCATTGCTGGATCATGTGGTAATTTTGTGTTCCATTTTTTGGAGGAACCACCGTCCTGTTTTCCAAAATGATTGTACTAATTTATACTCCTACCAACAGAGGGGATACATCCAATTTTAAATGTCTGTGGCAACTATGAATTGTATCTAAAAGGCAGCACACTACACGGGACACACACACACAATTAGCTGTATTTGACACCATGGAAGCGGCAGAGATGGCCCATGAAGAGTGTAAAAGAAGAGACAATAGCCAAGATTCACAAGCACTTAAGTACAGACAGAAAAAACACTCAGAGGAGGAAACCAAGAAAAACAGAAATTATTCAGGAGATAGTACCTCTAGTAAACAGGGATACAAGTAAAAATGAGCAAGTGTGAAAAAGGAGACAGCATCCACTTAGATTCCATCACTAACTATTAAAATCAAGCAACTGTTAGAAGGAAAAACACCCTGAAAGACTGGAAGACAAAGTGAGGTCTCTAAACATATGCATAATTTATCAACACAATTGGGCCAGGGTTTGCTCTTAGTAGGGATCACAGCCTACCAAAGAAGGCACAAGTGTGCTGACATACAGCTGGCAGTATAATGACACATGAGATGTCACACCTCCTAAGCACGACTAAGTGTCACATTTCATTGAGGGGCATTCCACATAGAAGGATCGCTCCCTTCTAGGGCCAGAGCATAGAAAGAGAGAAAGATACCTACTATTCCCCCAAATTAAAAACTTATTCTCTCACCTTTGTTCATTATATAAATCTATGAACACTCATCTCTCTATTCCTTATAAAGAGTCCAGCATTAGAAAAAGAAAGCAAGTTTTGCAGTGAAATGCTCTACCCAAAATAATACTGCAATAAAACTAGACTATGTAGCAATTTTATAATAACTCTATTATAGCAGAACTTTCAAGATAAGTAATTTGAAAGCATGAGTGTTTTAAATTACTTAAAAACCTTAAAAACTGCGCACAACTAAAACAGTTTTTTGGACAGTTGACCAAATCTGAGACCATTATTTACATGACCAGTCACAAACACAGTCAGTATTTCAAGTTTACTTTGCAGAGCCTGACTTACGTAGTGAATGGACATGACCTATGCCTGCACAGCTAAAATTAGGCAAAATGCCTGGCAATTTTACATATGCAGCCTCATTTAAGACCCCAACTTGGGAATCATCAGAAGCAGAATTAATGGTGTTCACTCTGAGGACAGCACAAGCAAACATATTGTTCTGAAGGAAGAGTTGCCTGAAAGGATTCTCTACATGGATCAACAGGTTTCACTGGTGAGAAATAATTCTCTTGGAAAGGCAGGTGCCTTTGAAATCCTTCTTCAGTCCCCATTTCTTTCTGGCAAAAGAAAAAAGTTTGAAAAATGTAGAAGTAAGATAATTGTATGAATTGGAAATATTCACAACCGTACTGAAAAAAAGGAGAGAGAGAATATGCATAGCATTCCATCAGCTTGGCTAAGTCACCAGCCAGTGGGACAGCATAAAAGAGAAAAAAGGTCTAAATCTCAGAAATATTTCAATTTACACATTGAGGCCAGTGGAAATTATTCTAAATATAACTGGAACAAATAGCAGCATTTAGGTAAAGAGAGAGTTTGGGGCTTGCTTGGGTTTTTTTTTTTTAGCTCTTTTTTTATTTTTTACTTCCATACTTTACAGCTATTTCTTGGAAGAGATCCTGTTTAACCTCAAATCTATACTATTACTTTTGTTGGATAAGGCAACACTACTGTCTATTCCAATTTTGTAATATTAGAATATTTCCAAGGGGTAAATTTGCCAGTACAACATGATAAGACAAGAATATCTGATACAGATACGACACATGCATCACTGCTACAAATCAAAAGGGTAAAGTCTCATTTTGTGCTCATTCCTTCCCCGTTTCAGTTACAAAGCTTCTAGTTTGCATACATTAAGGTATAAAAGTGTCCTCAGGTCTGAGTATACACAGCATACACACACACACACACACACACACACACTACTACTGATGGCTGGTTTTACTATCAACACAAAAACATAATAATTATTTTATTTTTTTAGACACAAGTGAAGGATGTTTTTGTTTGTGCATTGGATTCATCGATGAAGTCACCTCAGCCCTGGGAATTACCTACTAGCTAAATAACTGGTTGTCACACCAGGGGAATAGCACCCATTGTTTTTTCCAAGAGTCATGGTAATAAGTGATATTTCTATTTGTTTTTACTTGAAGGTTGAAGAGAAAAGGAATTTTTAAAAATAAATTCTAAGATTTGAAAAGCATAACAAAAACTTTGTCTGTTTTATAAAAAATGTCTTTGTACCTATCTAAACATAGTCAAATTTCTATTCATGTGTATTATGTTATTATAATTGCTTTTTTTCCCCAGTCTGCTTCATTCCCTTTCTGGCTCCAAGGGATCCAACAGCAAGCCCTCTGGAGCTGTAGTAAGAGAAGAACCTCTCCAGTCCTCTGAGACAAGGTGCAACAATTTCTTCTACCCTTGTGCAAACTGCCAGACCCAGACAGGGAAACAAATTGACATCTTGCAAGTCATGGGTCATTGAAACAGCTGACAAAACTTTAAAGAACACTTAATGCTCCACACCATGAGAAAACAGTGTCCGGTTGGTTCTCTGACTTCAAACAGTTGATTCCTTTTAATACAACAATTCATGGGATGCACATTCTCTGCACAAATGCTCATAGTGAAAATAAACAGAAAGCAGAGACTCCTGGGCCCCAGGGGTTTGCCTGGAACATGCAGAAATAATGTGTAATTTAGAAATACTTCTTTTTACACACATCTCCCACCATGTTCTTTCTGATATGTCTCCCCTAAATTACTTAGATAGTTGTATGGTTGATCAGCCCCATGTGTCAGGGCACCCTAATTGCACGCCCTCCAAAATAGTGAAAGGAGCATTGTGAGCCTGCTGGCCATGTCCCTCCTCTGACGGCTGTCCGTTGCCTGGTAGTCTGCAGGGCCACCAGCGAGCACTGGCAAAGGCTCCTAGGAGGCGGTCACTCCACCAGCAATCTACACACCCCACAAGGCTCTGGGGTCTGCCTGAACCCTGCCCTTTACTCCTGCCTTGCATCTCTTCCCAGCGAATTCCACAATGCTGCGTATACTCCTGTCTTAAAACATCGAGGAGAACCCCAAAGGCTGGGCAGTGTGTAGTCCTTATAAAATAAGAGCTGCTTAGCCTACCAAAGCGGTGTATGCCTGAGCAGAGGCAGGAGGACTGAAAATCCAGGGACTGCCTGGATTACATAGCAAGAGACCTTTTCTCTAAAATAAAATAATTTTTAAAAGCTGCTTAGGTTGGGGAAGGTGAGGGTGAAGGAGTGATATCAGCAGTGACCCAGTGTCTACAGGCAGAGACTCAAATTCAAATTCTTCAGCAGGTCACATCGCCTTTGTCACCCTGAGAAAGTCTAGCTTCTCTGGAGCCTACTTTCTTCAGCTGTAAAATAGAGATAATGAGCATAGCTGTCCTCCAAAGGTTTTCATGAGGATTAAATGGGATGGAGTGTGAAAGTTCTTGGCTTGGTGCCTGACTTATCATAGTAAGGGCCCAAGAATTACTGTTATTGTTTGCCTGAACTCTACCTCCTAAATAGATCCATGAATGGGCTTAATAAAGTGAAACATTTATGGACATTTCCTTGGGTCCTTCCAGTTAAAGATGTTATTGGATTCCAATCAATTTAAATCAAATATTTAAAACCTGGCACACCACCATCTCCCTGGTCTGGTTCTTCCCCTGGGAAGGCTGCTCAATGCCTAGGAACTTTAGGCTGCTCAATCAAAGCTCCCTCATCCTACTATTTCTGTGTTAAAGGAAAATGTTCTCCTCTATAAGCTCCTTTTATAACAGACAACCTAAGACTGAAGCATTGCCTCCAAAATTAAGAGTCTAAGTATAATGCTTGCTCCTGGCTACCTGTCTAGATCTGTTAAATTAGGAGTCATCCACACCATCTTTCTTAAAGTGTGCATGACATCAGAGTCACAGCCAAAATATTTTGGCAATGTCTGGTTGTACCAAACTTGTCAAACTTGTCAATTCTCGATGATGGAAGCTGCCTTAGGTGACTATATTCTGTCCCACATAGTCCCTATTGCTTTCTGTCCCTGCTGCCTGCAGCAGGGATGGATAGCTGCAGTGTCTGCAACCTAGGGCACAAAGACAAAATGGGCTGTAAGCCTGTCTCCTTAGGGATCTGAACTAGAAAACACTGGAAGAATGAGGAGGTGAGGTATAAGAAGGGAAGATGTTAAGGAGGGGAAAAAGTGGCTAGAAGGACAACCATGAACCAGATGTTTATGAACACTAATAAAAAGGAAAAGCTGGAGGGGGTGGAGCCTGTAAGTGGATGCACCTAGATAGGAAGCAGGATGCCAGCTGGCAAAGGCAAAAGCAGGCAGACAGATGCTGGGCAGCCATCCCCAAAGCCATGGAGTGCAGGTCCAGCAAGGGCCCCCCAGACCCTCGCTGATGACTCCAGAATAACCCCTCAAGCTCCCAGATCCGCTAGGCCCATTCCTTTGGTTCCTGCCTCAGATTTCTGTAAACACATTTCCCTTAACTCCTTATATATGTGAATACCTGAATACAACCTGAATACAACTGTGTCCTTCCACCCAGGCGTCTCATAGAACTGCATCAGGTATTTCCAACACTATGGAGACCCAGGCTTTCTTGACAGTATCTGATTCTTCAAATATTTTAAAGTAAGGTAGATATTAGATATTAGAAAATGTACCCCTACTTCCATGACTTACTTTTATAACATATAGTTTCGTATTTCATGACAACATTCTTTCTTCATCATGTCACACTGTTCAATAAAAGTCCTTCATTGTGGCAGCATTCACTCGTCTCCAAGAAATGAAGGGGCCATGTGACTGTTTTGTTCGTGTCGAGGTGATGCTGGGTAGACGAAAATGAGCCCAGTGGGAATAACTTTACGAGCTGGCTCTCCTGCCATTACACTCAACCTCTATGCACTCAGCCCCTTGGTCCTCTGCAAGATTAGAAGGAGCCAGCACCATCTGCTTGGACAGAATACCATTTCCATCTCCTGCCTTGCCCTGAGCTAGGATGTCTCTCCTTTCAAAGGGCTACACCTTATTATATTTTGAATAGCTGTTATATTTTATTTATTTGATGAAATGCAAAGTACTTGCATTTTACAGTTTAAAAACATTACAGTGGAAAAAAAATTTAAATATGTTCCCCAGACCTGCATAGCACACCATTTATATTCAACAGTGTTAATACATAAAATTACAAAAATTAAAACTGTCCAAAAAGAAATCAGATTCTTGCTGAGAGCTACTTCTTTGAGGAATAAAAGTCGGGGGGAGAAATCTAGACATTTTTACTTGTCTCTAGGATATATAATTTCATCAGGGACATTCAAAGGGACAATTAGGTCAGCTATTATGTGTCAAAATCTTGGGCAAAATGCCAAACATTTAACTTGAAAACTGGCTTTGAAGTTGAATGGAAATCTGAATAGAAAAGAAATTTAATTTACTTTCATAAATATGGATAAAATATGGAAATATCTAAGTGGATTTTTGTATGTTTCAAAGAAATGAAATGTATTGACATTTCCCCCAATAATATTGACTTTAACTGGCTAATATAACACACAACTATGCAGTAGTAGATTGATTGAGGTAGCATGTTTTTGTCTGCAAGAAACTAAAATCCTGACTCAAACCTGCTTAAGCCATCAAAAAATATTATGTATTATTCCACAAGGGGAAGAACAGAGATGGTGCAGAGTACAAGATTAGCTGAGACTGCTTACATCAAAAACCCATCTCTTGGCTCTGTCAGCAGCATCCTTACACTCACAGCCATAGATTTAGCAATTTCAGGCGTGACTATTCCAGACATGACAATGTCAAAAGAAAAACATTTGAGTTTTGTGTGTACTACTCTTTTGCTTGCTAAAAAGTATTTTTAGTCTAAAAAACTTGAAACCTATAAAAATTATCAAAATTGTACAATCCATATGCCCTTAAGATTTATCAGTTGTTAACATTATACATTATATATTTTATCTCCTCCATAAATATATGCATAATTTTATTGTTATCTCAGTACAATTTGAAAGTATATTATAGATGTCATGATCTTTTACCCCTAAATACTTCAGCATCTATCTCCTAAAAACTGGGACATTCTGATATTTAATCTGGACTGGGTTGAACAGCACCTACTCCCAAAATTCCTGTTCACCTGGAACCCAGGAATATTACCTCATTTAGAAATAGGATAATGAACTATGTGATTCTATTGTGTTAAAGCCTCCAGCTTCTGGTATTTTGTTATAAATGCCCTTGGAAACTAATGCAATGGCATAATACATGTATGAAGTGCAGGAAATTCAATACCAGTATCTCAAGTACAACCTATATTCAAATTTCATAGATTTTCCCAATAATATTCTTTATAGCAAGCACCAATTCAGAACCATACATTGCATTTAGTTGTCATATCTCCTTAGTCTCCTTCCATCTGCATCAGTTCTTCAGCCTTTCCAGGCACTGAAAGTTCTGATGAATATAGTTTGGCTTATACTACACTTGGTAGATACAAGTAGATGGCTGAGGCCCCCATCTGACAGTCTATTTCTTTTACCTTTGTTTCTGCTATACATGGCACTACTACCAGCAACCTATTTTTCCACTCTTCCCCTTAAACTATTAAAAATGCTATCCTGTAATTAAATGCCCAAATTAAGACCTATGCCCATCACAAATCTTTTACTGACTCTGGATCATGATTCCTCCCTCCTCCAGAATTCTATAATAGTTACTATTTCGGTGTTCATTTGGCTTCTAAAGATAACCTGACTTTATTGTCTTTTATGTGTCATATATTACTAAAAACTCCCTTACAGCAAGTACTATACACTCGATATGTATATTACTTGAATTTAATTAAGTTAATATTTCAAGTAATTTATTACACAATTAAATTCTTGGTTCTCACTGACTTTTCAGCTTGACATGGATGTAGCACAAAAGAAGAAAATAAAGAACAGATCTTTCCATCTCGAAAAAGTCAGTCATTATAAATCAGTAATTATTTCCCCGAGAACAATTATTCTTTCAGATATACAGCTGATGTTTGCTCATTAGGTGAAGGCACTCCAGAGAATAAGATATGACTCATAAATAAGAGGTAAGGTGGTTTTATTATCAGCTCTTGCATTGAAAAGCTATATGATCCTGTTATTCATCAGAATGAGGAAAATGAGGCAATTAGAATCAAGCCTCACTAATGCAGACTTACATTATTGAAAGCCCATCTGCCTAAAAAAGAAGTTTGATTTATAGAATATTTCTGAGGAAATGCATTTTAATTTTTTTCGTGTGAATTTATTTTTTAAAACGAAATCATAATGAATTGCTCAACTGAGATCCTACTTTAATGAATATATAAGAGTGGTCTGTAATTAGCATATCATAATCAGAGACATTAATCAAATAGAAATCTAATTTAGTTCAGGATCGAATTTAAGAATGCTTTGACTTCGTAGCTGTATTCCAGTCTCATACTTTTCTGAAAATATGATATTAGTTTATTAGATGACTTTGCTTTCCCTTTTAAAGTGAATTAGTGGTTCACTTTTGGTTTAAAATTCAGTTCAATTTCCTAAGTCAAATAAGTAGTCAACATCTTAGCTTGTATACTGGCCCTGCTTACACTGGAAATTGCAGATCTGGCAATTTACTCCATGTAAGTAAGAGTTTCATCATGCTTAAAAGTAAGTTGCCTTGTCCCCTTCTGCTTTTGTGGATGTTGTACCTATCCAACTTTCACAGACACACAAATTAAGCATCACTCTAACCCCTTCTCAATTATCACAAATAATGGTATCTTCCAAATTGTTATCAATTTTTTCATCTCCCAATGCATCTCTAAGACCGTGGCCTCATTTTTTGAACTCAAAACTTGGATACCTAGTTTTTGAAAAAAATTTTCTCTGTTCTGTTAATGGACTTTAGAGGAAAATAAACATAACATCACGATCAATTACACATTGAGACTGGTTCTCATTTGATGTCTAATTATGCTTACTGTCACACACAGTGACAATTTAAAACCTTCTGATAAAGCGAGCCCAGTAAAGACTTCCTGCCACCACAAATTTCAAGGTCTAGTCTGGGCATGTTCCATTTTTGACATTTTTTTCAAGAGTGTATGACTGTGGCCCCGCATGATTCTTTCCTATTAAAAAAAAAAACTGAATTGACTATACTGTCAAACATAATGTCAAGCAGTTTCCTCATTATAAAGTTCAAGGCTATTTCTCAGGCTATCTTTCTCCATGAACAGCGGAAGTCTTCAGACTTAGCCATTGTACTCTTCCACAGTAACAAGGAAGTCACCACCTGGATGACCTGTTTGAACGACACAGGGTACTCTGTAGCTTGCGCTGACCCTCCCTTGGTTTCTGGCCCTGTGCTCAGGACTCAGCTTCGCTTCAGCTCAGTGGGCCACACAGAGCCCACGTGCTGCTGAAACTGGTCTACACCAGCATTCAAGGAAGACCAGTCAGGATGATCTTACATCCTGAAAAACATCTCCGCATAAAACAGGATGTGTCCTGGTTCCCCTTCCGTTTGACTTTCATTTTAACGATTTAAGATCACAGTACAGAATAAAGAAAGAAATAAGCCTTCAGACAATGTTTTCAGCTTTGCTACTTCAGTGGACAACTGGTGTTTCAATAGAACTATTACCAAGAAAAGTGGCTTCACTTTGAATAGTTTAAATATCAAAATCATAATTTTTGTAAACAGTCTTCCAATACTAATTGACTTAAAACAAACAATTCACTTGGCAGGTAGAGAATTTTGTGAGTAATTTATGGGGAGAGTTTTGTAAGAAATAGAAGTGGGTGCATGAACCAAAAGCTTTTTTTCAATGGCTATGTGAGTCACTGTCCACACTGCTCTGAAGTTGTCTTACTTCATCACAGCCACCATGCTCACATCCGCTAAAGTGCTTTTATTGAGGTGTGTACTGGAGGAATCCTCTCAGCTCGGAGGGAGAGAAGGCACAGAAGTGGTTCTATGAAACTTACTCCCTCTCTGTAATTATTCTTAAAGCCAGTTTGAGAGCATTATAATTGACTGATTCTCCACTGAAAAATGTCATTGTTTACATTCAGTATCCATTGTGAGAAAACCATGTTAGACTGAGAATATGAAGAACAGGGACTTTTAGGAACTCTTAATCACCATAACTCATGAGCTCTAAATCTCCACGTATTATAAGATGCACCATTATTTTATAGATAAGAAAGAGATAAACATCAGTAAAACTGACACGATGCTTCTTATACCTATTAAGGATGTTCTTCTATACACAAATTTTTATCATGTATCACTCTTGGGCTTACGTATGAAAGAAAATAGTAGAACAGCAAATTAGTTAAGAATCCCAACTTTTTTCACGTTGGGAATCCAACTATGAATTATGTTTTCCCTCCAAACAACTCAGGTCCATGCTTCCCTATACAATACCACCTCAGGGCTATCAAGAGCACAGACAATGCAGCATTCCATAAAAATGTTCCACCACATAAAATATTTGTGGACCTTCTTCCAAGCTGCAAATGCTCATTTTGCAAATTATGCTACTGGTACTCTGGACATTCATATTTGCCCAGGCAATTGTAACTTCATGGCTGGAAGCAACTGTGAGACACCATCACTATAAGAAAACATCCTGTATTGAAAACTATTCAATTAGTAACATACATTTATCAATAAAATGTGGTGGCTTTGTGACCATGTGTGTCTAGGTTACTTTTGCATTGCTGGGACCAAATGCCTGAAACCTCCAAGTTAAAGAAGGAAAGGTTTATTTTAACTCAAAGTTTGTTAAACTTACAGTCCACAAGTCAGCTGGCTCTAAGACAGGGTGGCATGGCAGAAGTGGCATGGCAGAAGTGGCATGCCACTCACATCCAGGATGGGTCTTCTGTCTTCAGGAAATCCACTCAGCCACACCCAGAACTATGCTACTCCAGTCAGTGGACTGACCCACAATCCATATTCACCACCCTAGATCCAGCCACCTCCAAAAAGCCCCACCTATGAGCTCATCCAGATACAAGGATGAGGGGACATCCAGATACAAGCTATAACAATGCGTAAGCCCCATAGTCTGGATGTTATAAGCAGGAAGGAGTCCTAGGGATTTGAGATGTGATTTTATTTGCAGTGTTTTGTTTAGGCAGATCTACTCCGAGGGTTGGTATAATGCTTTTAGACTACTTAATAACTACTACTTGATAACTTGAGAATACAGACAAGGCTTACAGTCCCCTGCTCCCTTCACACGCACCACCTGATAGGCCCTAACCTGAAGTGCAATTATTTGGAAAGTTGTCTTGATTACGTGATGTTTCCCACTCAGTGACTGAAGGGAGGGGAGGGGAGAACAGCAGGGTTGGATTTCTGTAATCTCTTGATTTTCATATTCATGGAGATTAGCAGAATCTCTGCTTTCAGAACTGCTGATTAGTTTTGGGCCTTTTCTTTTTCCTGAAAGCTGTAAGAGATTGGAAAATGTAGCACCCTCTAAATATCACAACTATCAATCCCCCTAAAGTAAAAATAGTGCACTAGTTTAATAAGATTATATTATGTAAGAAACTGTCAAAGCCAATGCTATTCCCTCACCTGTCCAATAGCTGGAAACTGTGACAGCTCAGAACTCCCTGAAGACCCTGAGGGCCAGCCAGTTTTTAAAAAACTATGCTTGTGGGGCCGGTGAGATGGCTCAGCGGCATAAGCGCTTGCCTGGCAAGCGTGAGGGCCCAAGTTCAACTGCCAGTACCCGCATACGAAAAAAGGGGCCGGTGATATTGCTCAGCGTCACGGGCGCCTGCTGGTGCGCGAGGTCCTGAGGTCAACCCCTGGTACCCAAAAAAAAAAAAAAAAAAAAAAACTATGCTTGTCTCATCATCTTACAAAGTATTTTGTCTGCTCTTGTTTGTTTCATTTTTGATTACATAAAAACCCTCTGGTTCATCATTTTGTATAATTGCAATTGAGTAAAAGTCCTGTTTACTAACAAACACCTACAATCAAATCCAATTAAAAATCCAGCATAAAAGTAACCAAAGTCATAGTGCATGGACTTTCATAAACCCATTTACTTGTTTAAAGTGCAGTGATTTAAAAGTTGCATTTGCAATTGGGTACACTCTTGAAATGGGAAATGGGAAGTAGAGGTTATAAAACAATGTAAATGTACAAGAGAATGATTAAAGTTAATTATAACCTGAAAATATTGAGGAATGAGACAAGTGTGCTACTCGTTGTCCCTGAGAGTCCCGGCAATGAGTTGATAATGGAAGAATTCCCTTGTCTACAATTAATGAATCCATAGTGATAAGCAATAGTCAATTGAAAGAGCAGAGGCTGTTTCTTTAAAATATGACTTTGATTATGTACATATGTAAATGAGGTTCACATAGATGACTCTTCTGTGAAAACATGTGCAAGAAGTGTACAGAGCTATCTGTCTTGGAATGACAGTTTATAAAACCAATCACAGAAGGACTGCTGCCAGAATCTTTTAAAACCAAAAAGGGACACACTGGCCAGAAGCGATGCCATATAAAGCTCCATAAAACAAACAAATAAAATGATTAGTCAAAGCTGTCTTCAAGACTGGTTATATCTCTTTAACAGGAAAGCTCACATATTGAGAGAAAATTTGTTGAACCCCAAAACTTGAGATGTGGTCAAAACAGTTTCAGGGAAAAGAAGTAGAAAAATCAAGTTGAAAGGCATCACTGTTGAATGACACAGTTTCCATGTGTTTGAAAGAAATATTTAACTTCCGCTTTTAAGACGGTACAGTGAAAATCTTGAAAAGTCTCAAAAAACAGAAGATCATGATAAAGGCAAAGCTGCAAACAGAAGCCCTGTCTGAAAGTCCGTCAAGTGAGCAGACAGACCGCCAAGTCCTCATCTCAACAGGGGAGTTAGGCAACTTTTCCTCCTCCATGCCATCCTTACAGAACATAGGAGGTCAGTCTTAGGAGAGACTGAATCCTAGACACCAGGTGGGTCAGAACTACTTTTAATACGTGTGTATAGCAAACTGAATACTTCTACAGCAAACCTGTAAAACACAGGTAAGATACTTCCATGTTGACTTAGCAAAAGGCACTAGTAAAAATTTTTGAACACAAGGTTCAATTCTTGTTTTTCTTCATGAGGGAAAATCCTCTATATAATAAAAAATTTAGATAAGTTGAATAAACCCACTCTTCATCTTAATGATACAGTGGGTCACAAAACTGACTATTGGGCGGTGGAGGAGGAGTGTGCTGGCGATTGACTGAATCCAGGGCTTTCATACTGAGCTACATTTCCAGCTTGCTTGCTTGCCTGTTTTCTTTTCTTTGCTTTCTTTCTTTTTTCTCTGTTTCATTTTATTTCCTCCCTGCCTCCTTTCTTTCTTTCTCCTTTTCTTTCTTTCCTTCTTTCTTCCTTTTTCTCTTTCTTTAATTTTATTTTTCAGACAGGGTCTTGCTAAGTCACTAAATTGCCCAGGCTGGGCTCAAACTTCAGATCCTCCTTCCTCAGCCTTACAGAGTGCTGGAATTGTAGGTGTGTACGTCCACAACCAGCCAGAGTTGGCTATTTTAATAGACTTTACCCTCAAGCAACAACTGAAAGGCAGAAAGAATAACAAAGCAGGTTGTTGATGCCACACAAGTCAGCTGCAACGAAAATAAAATTTGAGAACTGGATGAGAATTACTAATCACAAGGACTAGGACTATGAACTATTTGGGACAGCTAGTTCATATAGAGGAAAATTAAAACATGGAAGAAAAAATTAAAATATGATCATCAGAACTCTTCTAACACTGACAGTCCTTTGCACATGTTTCTCTAAGACAGAAGCAGAAAAAGAATGGTCAGTGGACAGAGACCCTCGACTAATGACTCACTCCTTTAACAAGAGGGAGTCCTTCAATGAGAGCCTAAGGACACTTCATCTCCCCACCTCTTGAAACAAGATTTTAAGCATCTCCTCTAAGTGAGTATGAAGTCTTTATTAATGTGTTTCCGAAATATAAAAAAACTGAGACCAAAGGAAGTGCCTGGAGCATGAAACTGATTTGTGGTATTGGCTCCTTTGATTCAACTCAATTTTCCAAATTTGATAAGATTCAATTAAACAGCATCTTTCTGTTCCACTAAGACCATCAGGAAGTATTTTCCATTTTGTTTTGCTTCTTCTCAATGGTAATTAACTTTAAATATGAACTCATTAGAAGAAACTTTAAAATATCATAAAATAGAATGCAAAATTTGCATAAACCTGGAGGATAGGGCACAAGACTTCCAAAAAATTCCACTTGACGCTCCCCTTTCTAGAGCCTCAGGGGTCTGCATTTACACCTCTGCCACGGAGGACTCAGCTGGAAGCCTGCATGGAAACTGCAGTTCCCTCATTACTACCTTCCTCTTTCCATAATCCCAATCTGAGGGGTACTCAAAGGAACATAAAAGCAAAGTGACTTCATGGACACCCCTTTAAATCCTCCTTACTCTACAAAGGAGCATTTATTTAACAGTCTTTCTCTGAGGAACAGATTCTATCTTCTTTCAAAATGTTATTCATTTGTTCCTTATTAATTCAACAAAAATTCACTGCAGGTTTAATATATTAAACCTAATTTGTGACATCTTATTTTTAGATTTTTTTTTTGTACCCTCTGAAGGGTCTCTAGAAGAGAGCAGGTATTCCTTCCTTCCTTCATTCTATTCAGCAAATATTTATTGGAATAGCTTTTGCAATAGACATAGGTTTCTTCCGGCTCAATACATCTTAGTAAAACATGGGGTTTAGAGGAGGCTTGACTCCTCCACCGTCCAGCTCCAGGTGTAGGGACAACATCTCTCCAGCTTAGTAATTATTTCAGGAGTGGGCATTTGACCCAAACCAAGCTAATCAGAGTCACCCCTAGGGCTTTTGTTGCAACAGCTTGAAGGAGAGAACCTCTTATTTCTGTGCTCAGTAGTCTAGAATTGTTGGTTGCTCTAATTGCCTCCCCATGGAGAGAGTCTTCCTGGGAAAGCAGCCAGTACAGGGAAGCAAGATAGAAAGATGGAAAGAAAGGCAGAAGTGATGACACCATATGTCCCCTATGTCCCACCATGTCTGAAGTGCTATACCTCACCACTGTATTTCTGTTTGCATGAGACAATGAAGTCTGCTTTCTGCTTACACTGGTTTGAGTTACATTTCTGTCCCTTATAGCCCAGGGGGTGCTACGCTTCACCCAAAGCCAGGTACCAGACATGCTTGTAGGGCTAGAAGGGTGAACGAGACAGTGAGCATCCATGCAGCTTCCACAGCAAGAGAAAAAGCAGAGGCAAAGGTGTCAGTTAAGAAAGCCAGCTTCACGCTCAAAACTCAAGTTCAGAAACATGCTGAGTTATCTACTGGATGTGTTACATTTGACTGTTCCCCACTATAAAATGGTCATAACTAGATCTACCTCACAGTCTTATCTTAAGAATTACATGAGCTTCTAGATGCAAATCACTTAGCTGAATTCCCAATATACCGTGGCTATTAATAGGGAGGAAAACATGGTTGAATTCTACACCCAGCATTCCATGTCATTTGGCTACAGAATTCAGTTCTCTTCCATCCACTTCTTTCCTGAAATAGGGCAAGCATTCCCAGAATAGTGTCTTTGCTGCAGGAAGTGCTGCTTTTCATCAGCCAAGAATCAACATGGTTTCTCCCCACGACGGTTGTGTGAGGCATGCACTGTTATAATGAGGTTACCAGTCGGGACCTAGAGCAGCTGGGACACAGTTTCCTCTTATCACCCTGCTACACCAAGAAAGCAGAGCCACATACAGAATGGCTATTCTTGAAATTAACCTGAGGGCTCACAGAGTCTCTCATTTCTAGGTGAACTCTTTAGAGAATTTCTATTTTCAGATTTAAGGTAGCCTCATTTCTAACTGCAGGGTGAAGACCTGGGAAAACTCCTTCTTTCCCATAATTAATTACAAGTTAATCAGGCTTGTCCAATCTGCAGTCTGCCCCCTTTTTCTAATGTTATAAGAACAAATATAAAAAATAAGTATTTGTTACTTATGTACATTAACCACGGTATATATTTTATATGTGGCCCAAGACAATTCCTCATCATTCAGTGCAGCCCAAGCAAGCCGAAATTTTGTATTATATACATAGTAGATCCCACAAAGGAAGGCACAAGTATACACATATACACATATACACATATACATACACATGTGGACATGTGTGCATGCATATATATGTATGTATGCATGTATATGCAGTTTTGTAGGGTTGCCCCCAAACACTAAAATATATAACACAAAAGCAGCTTTTTAAAGGTAACTCCTAGAACTCACCTTCCTGCAGCAACTTGGGCCTAGCAGCCTTGCTGGAACAGAGCTTTACCATGGAACAGTCAAAAACCCTTGGGTGGCCTTTATTTTCATCATGTGGTCCCACCTTACACCTCCTGTACTTGAATTCACCCAATTTCATTAGTTCATCCTGCAGCTTGCATCTAATTGTCTGCACTGTCTGTCCACATTTGATCATGTTTTGGTTTGGGATGACATAATAACGCTAATAACACTTTCAACAATCACTACCACCATTCGCTGTGCTTTTTATGTGTCAGGGCCTTGAAAAGAAGGCAATATTATTCCAATTTTACTACTTAGCTCTATAAGCTTTCTGTTCAAAGCACTTTTCATAACCACAGTTGTATCATTTGTGTGATTATCTGTTTCGTGTCTGGCTTTCCTACTAAACCATCGACTCCATGAGATCAAGGACTATTTTTCTTTTACTCACCACATTATCCCCACCACCTAGCAAAGTGCCACACGCACCTGCACATAAAGACAGTCAAAGAGTATCTGCAGAATGAATAAGTAAGTCATTGTTCAGAGAGCGGTACTAAGCTTGAAAAAGAAATATATTAGGTCACAGCTAATTAATTAGTGGCAGAATGTTAGGACAGGTCTACCTCCAATGTCCAACCTCTTTCCTTTTTCTTATTTATCTGAGACTTCATGAGACTTTATGAAAGAAATGCACCAAGATAACTAACTGCCATGGTGATTAAACATGTGTTAATTTAAATAAGCTGTCTTTATGTGTAAGCTGATATTTTGGTTTAAATGAACTTTATTTCTTCCAGTGAGCAATAACAACAAAAATGTGTCCAGGCAACATACTTGTCACACTGCAATTCTGATCTGACTGAACTGCTCTCTCCTACAGCCCCACAGATGACACAGCCGTTGTGACAAGCACACTTTGTGAAGGGAGACGTTGCCCAAATGTGATTACCTGGAAATGACATCATGATTTATAACACAATTTTCTAAATTCTAAAGCTGAAATTTATAACAACAATATCCATGGGGGACCTCCCTTCCTCTTAATTGGGGTTATCTGCATTATCCACATTCTTCTATTTTTTGTTTAGAAAAAGAAACCTTCTGCAAAATCTGAAATGCAGACAGATGCAAATGCTTCCTAATTTGAAAACAAGTAGCCAGGGATTTACAAAACAAAAAGGGAAATAAAATAATGAATTCAATATATTTTCAGGATTCTCTAGAAAGGAGTAAGGTAAAAATATTGTTAATATTCCAGAAAATCATCCATTGTTTAAACCTTACTGATACATTTTCCCTCTCTCAATGAAACAATGAAACAATGGAATAAAAGTTACTAATGTGAGCCACAGGCATAGCTGCAAAATAAAGAAACCTGAAGATTTATTTCTAACAATACATTTCTCACTTAGAATTAAGTTCCTGATCGATCCTTTTTTATATAATCACCAAGACAACAAAATTAATATTCTGCAAAATATCGAAAAGAAGCCTATAATATTAATCACACTATAGGTTTTTAATCCCCTCTCCCATTTTGAGCATCTGTTCCTTATCAATCTGATGGTTTGCCATAAATATACCCTTTAAAGGAGGTAAGTGTATAGAACCTCACTGGTAATTCAATCAGGATCTGAAATATAGAGGGTTTATTTTTATTTTTGGCTCAATCCACCAAGAACAAATATATACTGTTCATGTGTCGTTGAGGTATAGAGAAGCCTATTCAGCTTAGTTTTTAAATAAACATGTTATTTTATTTATTTGGCAGAATCTTAACGTTCAAAAGGCATTGAACTTACAAAGGGATCATTTCCCGGACAGTAAAGTCCTGGATGTGAAAGTGAAGAAGAGACTGGGGTGCCCACAATCCAATTCTGTGTGGCTGAAAGGCATTCAGAATCAACTGCAAGAATAGAGTCGATATTTATTTTGAGCTTTTGGCTAAAAAGTAGTAATTTAAGCTGGGAGAAAATAAAAGTGTTTTAGTGTACAGCAGTGTTTGGAAAGTAGTAAGCACCCATATTTTAAAAGGCAGTGAGTACAAGAGCAGATAGGGCCAGAGCTGGGGCTGGAGGAGGGAGGTGGAGAAAATATTCATGGAAAATTTGAGTTCCAGTACTACTCTCATAACTAGGATTTTTTTCTAATTAAGATACACCACAATTTATGAGTTATAAATTAACATAAAGGTTAAATATTTCCACTATTAAATTCATAATAAAAGAATATAAAAGTCTGATGAACCGAGTAGGAGCTCCCATTTCTCTGCCATCCGTCCTCAGCGTCTACTTTCCCTCAGGTCTCTAACACATCACCTTGTGTGGGTCTCTGGTCTATAGCCTTTTGCCTTGGCAAATCAGCAAAGGTCCAGTAGAAATATGTGGCAATGTCCTCCCCTTCCTGGTGAAAACACCCCATGGCACATGAAAGGGGCCTGCCTGTGCAGTCAAATGGTGCCACACATAGGCTATTTGCAGCGGCAGAAGCACTTTTCCTCTCTGGACCTCCTTACTGAGGTTGAGCCCTCTTATTCTCTAACATTTAATGATTGTGGCACTTGATGCTGAAGCCTAATCCAAGCTCAGCCCTCTGCTGAGCACAGGAACCATCGCTTCCTTCCCTGGGACCTGCAGGCAAAGGTTAGGCAGAGCAGCCCACTGCTTAATGAGATATGGAAAGGATCTAGAAAGAAGCAAAGAGTCTTCATAGCTTTTAAAAAACTCATTTTTAGGACTTCACAAGAACGGGTGAAAATATTCACAAAGCTGTACTATTTGAAATGGAATCATCAATTAACTACCACATTATACTGCCTTAGACTTGAAAATAATCTTTGATAGGGATAATGTCTTTATTACTTAATTTAATTATAGTTCTTAGGAGAGAAATTCCAGGAACGAGCAGCCCTAAATAATTATTTTATGTCTTAACTCCCTTTTGACTCATTCATTTACTTGCCATCTATCCTGCAGCCTGGAGGAGGGGGGCTTACATATGGCTACACATTACTATACAATACAACGAATCATACTTTACACATAAAAAATAAACTTTTTCCTATGTCTAAATTCTAATAACTTCATCATTTGAATCTTCAGAAAAGGAAACAAAATAATGGGCTATGTCCCAAAAACAGTTTAATCACAGAACACAAAAACATTTGTCATATATGACATTTTACATGGTCTCATTAACCTCTCCTTTGAAAATTCACCCTCTATAAACAAAGGCCATGACAACACATATAAATCTATCTCCTGTGAATTGATATGCTATATAATTAATTAATGTGCCTTCATTTTAATTACCATTAGTTTTTATGTTTAATGTTAGTGGAAATAAAGTAGTCTTTTAATTCTGAGTAGTTATTTTCTCAAAATAATCATTTCTGTGACCCTGTCAGTGCTTTCCAGAACCCATTCCCTGAAAGGGTAATTATTCTTTTTTTTTTTTTCTTTCAGATTGACTTCTGCATAAACTAGAGGCAGCCCAAGAAACTGTGTGAATGTTGGCTACTTCATCCTTGCATATCCCCAACAACCTCTCATTCTGACATCCTACCCAAACTTCTTGAGCCCACACCCGCCAGGCACCTGTCCTGGACCTTTTTCTTGGCAGACCCAGCACTTAGCTAGCTGCAGGATTGGAAATTAAGTTGAAAAAGTAATCTTTGCCACAGGGTTTGCCATTGACAACTTGATCTGTGTTGTCCTTACCAAAAATGGCTGCTCTTCGGTTGGAAGAATCTACTCCCTAGAAAGCACTGTACAATGATTAAGCTGGGGAAGCTGGCCTGATAAATCCACTTTGAGGATATACGCTAGAAAACAAACCGAAAGCACATCTTTAAATAAAGATGCCCATCTTAGTACTCTTTATAAGAATAAATAAATAGAATCAAGTCAACTCATAATAATGAAAGATTCAGTATATTATGGCATATTGGCGTTATGAATACTTTATCATTGTTGAAAACAGCACACATGAAGTTTCAGTTCTACAAGATGATCAAGCTCCAGACATCTCCTGTACAACTTCATGCCTAGAGTTAATACTCTACTGTACACTGAAATCTTTAAGGTAGATCTCATGTTAAGTGTTCTCACCACATAAAAGAAGATGTGCATACGAAAGCATGCAGTTTTACAAATTATATACAAAACAATGCTAAATAGAAAAAGTAGAACATCCTGTTGTATGCACTGCTTACACCTATGCAAAGTGTACAAAAACTGACAAAAATTGGAAGCAAATTTAAAGTTATAAACACAGATTATAAATTAATCATATTCTTTTTTTCTACCACACAAATTCAGTATATAATGAAAAAAAATCAAAATAGTAGACAATGGGAAAGAAGATAGATTTTTACTTGCACAAAGAGCAGGGTTCTTTTTTTTTTTTTTTTGTGGGTACCGGGGGGTCGACCTCAGGACCTCATGCACCAGCAGGCACCCGTGCCGCTGAGCAATATCACCGGCCCCTTTTTTGTATGTGGGTTCCGGGAGTCGAACTTGGGCCCTCACACTTGCCAGGCAGGCGCTTACACCGCTGAGCCATCTCACTGGCCCAAGAGCAGGGTTCTTATGTTCAATGATAACTCAGTGTCTCAGCCCTTCTGGTGGTCAGGCTCCACCATGCTTCCACTCAGACAGGCAGGGCTGATTGATTACTTCAATAGAGCCAGCCAAACAGAACCAGATATGGGTCAGTAGATTTCTACCAGTGGAGCCATATTACATTTATATTTGAGATATGGCTTCAGTCCTCTCTATTTCCCTTGATATTTTCCTCTGTATTTCTCATCTACACTAGCCAAATAAATCTGACATTAATCATATACTATTCAGAGCTGTTTTATCTCTATTACTGCTATTTAAGGTTCACAACTCCATTATTAAAAAATCATTCCTTCTCCCTTTAAAGTACAAAAATAGATGACAGTAGCATGCTAATTAGTGCCCTAATCCCAGCTCAAAATAGCAAAGCTTAAAAAACAATTCGGGCAAGTCTCACATTGTAATACCCACAATCTCAGACACATATAGCACTTTACAGTATGTAAAATGCTCTTGTAAACATTGGTTTATGCCACCATAATATTCTTATTATGGTTTAAAATTCGGCTTAGCTTACATTAAAATAGTCAACTTCTAGCAGCTTTCTAATTGCTAGGACAAACTAGGCAATTCAAAGAATACTGAGAAGAACTACTTATTTCTCAATTAGAATATGGAAAATGATATCACTAAAGCTGGCAGTTCTGTTAATCTAAAGTAAGGTGGATGGACATCAAATCTACCATAAAATCTCATTATTTTTCAAATGTCCTTTTAATGTTTATGTATTTCATGGGTAGAGATGAGGGAGCACAATTTAGTACTCATTCTATTAATAAAAGTCTGACCAAAGTTGAATATAAAGAGGTTATCATTCCTAAACACAATTCCGTTTTCACTCCTGCTGTAATTCAGCAGTCATTTATTCAGTGTTTACGAAATGTGCCAAGCTCCAGGCTGCAGAAAAAGATGAGTGAGTGATCACTGAGGCAAGACTACCAGGTGGTCCTGTCAAGCCTGGGATTCAATTGAGCTTTTCAAACTTTGGGATGACTAAACACATGAGTTTATTTCCTTCCCCATCCAAGTTCCCATTATAGTTACATGAAAGGGATAGAGAGCACATAAAAGCACAAGAGCAGAGACTAGGAAGGGAACCACTGACATAAAAGAACAAAACCAGTTTCTAGAAAACTATGCCTGAAGAAGCAGGGTCAAGGAAGACCAGCAGAAAATACACTTTTGGGGGAGCTACAGCCCAGAAAGGAGCTGGCTTGCCCTGAAAAAACCCAGACAGACTTGAGGGGCAGAAATGCCAGGTATTCTGAAGATGATGCATGGCTGACAACAACCAGCAGTGATGAAAAGTCACAGAGCAGACTGCTACCTCCTCTTCCCCGTAATTATCAGGTATCTGAACCTCAAGCTAAAAGAAGAATATTTATCAAAATAAAGCATACAAATCCTCTTGTTGAAAAAAGTCACCAAACAGCCAGGAAAATGAATTTTGAAAGGCCCGACTTGGATTGTGTTAAAATGTTCAGAGCACCAAGGATGATCCTATAATCTTCCAGAGAGAAAAATAAAGCCACCTACACAAAATGAAAAATGAGACTGGCATCAGACTTCACATCAGAATCACAGAAGGTAAAAGACAATGAAAAATGCCTTTCAGTTGTGATAGGGAAGTTACTTTTGGTCCAGAAGTCAATTCTAGTCAAACCCATAATCTACAGGACAGAATAAAGACATTATCAGACACATATTGGGAGAATAAAGTCACTATTGTAAATGTGTGGACAAATAATGCATAAAGTTTACCCTTCACTCCCTCTTCTTAGGAAATTACTAGAATATTTGTTCAATCAAAGTTATATGGCAAACCAGGAAGAAAAAGACATTAAATTCCAAAAACTGGACTCAGCCAAGAACAGCAACGAAGGGTCATGCCTGGTGACAGCTGTGCAGCTGATCCAGGGTCAGTCAACCCAGAAGGAAGCAACAAGCAGACAAAGGAATCAGGGACTCCCCATCACAAAAGAGATTCCACAGATCTGACACTGTCCTGAAGCATCATGAGACCTGAAGACACTGGATAAACTTAAGAATGTGATAAATGCAAATAAAGAAAGAAATAAGAGACTAGTAGAATCTTTACTTAATCTGTATACAAAAGGAAATATCTTAATATGCCCCTTGGCTCCTCAGTGACCAATATTTACTTGGTCATTATGATGTAAAACTATTGATTTTCAACTTTTAAATTTTAAGGTCTGAAGAAATCACTTATGGTTTAATTACGGGTAAAGAACTGAACATAGGTGTTATCACAAATTATAAAGAGATGTTATAAATTGGAAGCAGATAAAAGGGAGGGCTTCTATCAACTTCATTTTACAAAATGAGGAATCAGAGCTGCCATCTATAGTTGATGACACAAAAAGAAAACTATCAGCTGCTTAAGGTGAAGAATTTAAACAACGCAGGAATTATAAAAAGTGACAGAATAGTTATGAGTGATGAGAGTTTAGTGAGCTTGGGTGATATAGGGATAGCTACTTTTTTTTTATCCAAATAAGAAATCAATAAATAATGACTGAAGTTGATAAATCAAGTAGTAGCAGTATACATTTTCATCAAAAGGAGTGGAAAATATTTTTGTATTTGTTTATGTATCAATATGAAGACTTTTCTAGAAGATATAAATAAAAGTAAAAATTTTTTTCTGTGTTTTGAGGAAATTTTTCACTGTAAATATTTTTATACTTTTCATTTTGACCATGTAAATAAGTTACCTGTTCAAATAATTAAAAGTATTAAAAATTAAAACATAAAAATATATTAACAAGGGGGCCGGTGAGATAGCTCAGCAGCATAAGTGCCTGCCTGGCAAGCACGAGGTCCCGAGTTCGACTCCCAGTACCCGCATACAAAAAAAGGGCCGGTGATATCGCTCAGCAGCACGGGCGCCTGCTGGCGCACAAGGTCCTGAGGTCGACCCCCGGTACCCACACACACACACACACAAAATATATATATATACATTAACAATATTGCAGCAACCATCCACAGAAATGTTTAAAAGATATAAAATTGTTTTCTTCTACAGATGGAAGATATTAATCATGGAATTTGTGCTTATGATTACAAACTCACTTGCACAATACTTTTTAACAATTTTTATCAGTTTTGATTGAAAAAGTAAATATGTTTTTAAAAAAACCTCAGATGGAGAAAAAGGCTTCCTTAAGAAATGATGCCTTTAAGAGGTAGCAGTTGTCACATAAGAATACACATAAGGACTCTTCCCCTTCACAGTCCCCTCTTCAACTTTCTACACTGCTCCTTCCCCACCCTCCTCCCAAGACATTCACAGTAACAACACAGTTTCCATAAAAGATGCTTTGACATTAAAAATAATATGGAAATATACTTAATACCTTAAAGACTTAATAAAAGTTAAATAAAATGAGTATTTCTCCTTTAAAACTTCTATAAACGAGGCAACAAACAGAGGTAAATGATTACACTACTCATCATTAAAAGAAATGGAAATTTAAATTACTGTGTCAGCTTTTACAGACAATATTGCTAATCATAAAATCTTTTATCATGCATAATTACTAACTGATGACAGTACGAAGTATGTCTGAAGTTATTGCCGAAATATTTTTTAATTTAAATAAAATATACAAAAACCTTCACAGTGAGAGTAAAATTAAGACTTTCGAGTCCCAGTGCAAAGAGTGACCATCTGTGTGTACCTGGCAAGGTCACCTCCCCTCTTTCTACCTCACCTCATTTCTTCATCTATAAAACAGTTTGGCTAAATTCAATAAACTCTAAGACACCTGCCCACTGGAGTCATTTTTGTTTGTCTGTTTTAGTTTTGTCTGCTTTTTACTTTTCATCCCACTTACTGGTTAGTAGCAAAGGATCAGTTACTGGATGTGACTTGTTCATAACCACTAACATCCTGGTATGGGAAATTTCATAATTCTAACATTCGAGTCATTTGCCCCAAATGAGGATGCTAAGGCTTGTCCAAGGTGCTGCCACTAAATTGTTTGATGTAATCAGTTATGTCCTGGGGGAGGGTGTACCCAGGCAAGAGTACTTGTCCAGCATTTTCAAGCCCCTGAGTTTGTTCCTCAACAGCACAGGAGAAGAAAAACAGAATCATAAAATATGTGGCCTCTTGTGTCTGGCCTCTTAGATGGGGAGAGACGAGTGAGGAAATAACAAGGGACTGACCCAGTCCTGGAGCTGTTGACAATGCCAGGTGGAGTGTTCCAGTGCAATGCGAAAAGAGCTCCAATAAGATTAAGTCTATGGTGCTAATGGGACACAGAAAGAAGTAATTAACTCTGCTCAAGGTTGTGAAAAGAAACAAGGGAAGATAGGAGAGAATGATGTAACACATTTTAGGCTCTAAGTGTGAATTTTGCTTTTATTCCTGCGAAATTACATCATGTTAAATTTAGCTCATTAATCCAGTTTATTGAGATATTGCTGTCTGATAGGATTAACCCTTGATCCCAATCTGTGTCACCTATGTGACATCTCTAACCAAAATACTGACTTAAAAGTTGAACAAGAAAGCTAAGAGGATATCAGTAAGCTGGCCAAATAGGATGTTCCCATCAGAATCTTGTCCATAGCACAGTAACTTCACAGCCAACCACAGGCAAAAGTACCTTTTTGAGAGCTTTGAGATCCAGGTAAGAGGTTGTGAAACCCCAATACAGCCCAAGACTTAGGAAGGCCTTTTGAGAAGGCAGAGCTGTGCCCAGGTGATGGACTCACAGACCACAGCGCTGGATCCAGACCCACCACTGGCTCACATTTCCTTGTGGATTCGGCCACAGCCTGTCTTGTTCTTGGTCCTATTACCAGAACCATCTTACTGGGAGCTCCAGAAGTCACCCACTCATGGCTTCCATGATAAACCTGCTGACCTTGGTGCTGACTGTAGAACACAAAGGGCCTTGAGAGTTCTTGCTAGTAGTGTTCAGAGTTTATAGTCCTTCCAATAGCACAAAACACAGAAGCAGAGTCACCTGGGTAGGCCCGCCTTACCTCACTTATAGCTACAGACCCTGGAGCATCCCTCTAACTCTGTCCTAGCCTTTATCAGCCATTGACCAGAACAGTTATGACTACCCACTCAGTAACCCAGCCAGAGCCTTCGCAGCCAGCCTGCACACTCATCTGAAAATGGAACAGGCCCACTGTCTGCAGACCCTGAAGCCAACCTCCATCCCAGTACCAGCCCTCTGGAGTAAGGGTACTTGAGACCATATAGTTCACCTGGGGGCCCAACTGAATCCATGCCCAATGGAGCTCCTGGAAACAGGTCTGGAGCTGAGCAACCCACTAAGGATACACCAACAGCTGCATGACTCAGCTCCAACCCCACTCAACTGTGATTCCGAAGCAATCCCATTGGCCTCAACCTAATGGAGAAGTCCTCAAAGAGCCTGTAAAAACTGCAAGAGGTACTTCAAATGCACAAACACCAAAACAAGGCTGCATAGGTAACTCAGAATCAGGCAAATACGACACCACCAAAAGACCCTAACAGGTTGCAGCAACCAAAAGAGTAAAGACCTACACAATGCCTGAAAGAGAATTCAAAATAATCACCTTAAAGAAGCTCAAGGAGATGCAAGAAAGTACAAATAGACAACTAAATGAAATTGGAAAAGCAAGATATGAACAAAAGTAGTTTAATTAAAAATTATACTTTATAGCAACTATAAAAAAGAATCAGTTAACTAAGCTGAAGAAAATGACAAATCTGAAAAAAAATCAACAGAAAGCTTCAACAGTACTCTTGATAATACAGAAGAGAGAATTATGAAACTTGAAGGTGGGTCATTTGAAATTAGCCCATTAGTGGAACAAAAAGAAAAAAAAAGAATGAAAAACACTGAAGAAAGCTTGAAGAATCAATGAGACATCATCATGAATATGAATATGCAAATTATGGGAAAATAAATAAAAGAAAGACAGAGGGGGGCAAAAGCCTAACTAAAGAAATACTGTCTGAAAATTTCCCAAATCTTGGGAAAATACAAATATTAGGAATCATATAACTAAAAATATCCCAAGAAAGATCAACTCAAAGAATATTGCAATGTGCACTATAACCAAACTGTCAAAAGTTAAAAAGAGGGAATTTTAAAAGTAGCAGAAGATAAGAGACTCATCATGTATCAAGGAATCCCACAAAGGGATCATCAGACTTTTCAATATAAACATCAAACCCAAGAAGGGACTGGATGATAATTTTAAAGTTTTGAAAGAAAAAGATCAGCCAAGAACACAATACCCAGCAAAGCTGTGCTCTAGAAATAAGGGAGAGATAAAGACATTCCCAGACATAAGGTAAGGGACTTCATCATCACTAGACCTACCTTACAAAACCTGTTAAAAGCAATTCTCCCAATGGAAATGAAACGATGCGAATTGACAACTCAGAAACATTTAAAATTTAAAAATTCAATGGTAACAGTAAATATACAGACAAATTCAGAATACTCATACTGTAACGGTGGTGTGTAAATAACTTTCATTTCTAAAATAAAGGTTAAAACACAAGACTATTGAAAATAATTATTACTATAATAATTTGTTAAAGGACACTTAATATTAAGAGACTCAGGAATAAACCCAAAGATATACAATCAACTAATGTTCAACAAGGGCATCAAGAAGACACAAGATGGGAAAGAACAGTCTCTTCAATAAATGGCCTTGGAAAACTAGACACCCACATGCAGAAGAATGAACTGGATCCGTATCTCACATCATCCACGAAGATCAACTTAGAGTGGGGTGAAGATTTAAATGTGAAACCCCAAATCCTAAAACTCCTGGAAGAAAACATAGGGGAAAAGCTCCTGATTTCACGTGTTTTTCATTTGTTTTGTTTTGTTTTGTTTTGTTTTAGATAGGCCACCAAAAGCACAGGCAACGAAAACGTCTTAGTCATTTCCATCATTGTTAGGACATGATACCCAACTGCAACTTAAAGAAAAGGAGGTTATTTTTGCTCGTATTTTAGAAGTTTCAGTCCCTGCATGGTCAGCTGGCTCCAGGTAGAAGCAGCAGAGTGGAAGGGTGTGGCAGAGGAAAGCTGCTCACCTCATGGCGGCGGAATCAGAGAGTGAAGGGAGGAGGGGGGAAAGGAGATACACCCCCCCAGGTCACACCCCCCGTGACCCACCTCTTCCAACCAGACCCCACCTCCCAATGGCAAGTCAGCTCTAATGACCCACACCACAATCACCCTCCAAACAAACCTTCCCATGCTTTGTGGGGCATTGTAGATCTAAACCATAACAAAAAGCAAAAAAAAAAATGGTATAATATCAAATTAAAAAGCGTCTTCACAGCGCAGAAAACAATCAGCAAAACAAAATGAAGCCTATGGATTGGGAGAAAATATTTGTGGACCAGAAATCTGACAAGAAGTTAATATCCAAAATACACAATGAACTCAATAGCAAAAGAAAAATTTAAAAATGAACAGAGGAGTTGAGTAAACACTTCTCCAAAAAAGACATAAAAATGGTCAAGGGTATATAAAGAAGAGTTCATTCAACCTCACCAATCATCAAGGAAACACTATCACATTACACCTCGTGGGATGATTTTGTCAAAAAGAGAAGAGGTAATAATCATTGTGTTGGGAGGAAAAGCCCTCGTACACTGTTGGTGGGAAAGTAGATTAGTGAAACCTCTGTGAAAAACAGAATGGAGGAACCTAAAGAAATTAAAATCTGAACTGTCACATGGCCCAACAGTCCTTCTTGTGGGTATATAGTAAAAAACAAAATCATCACCTCCTAACACAATGGAATGTGTTAGTTAAAAAGAATATAGTGTTAGTGTTAAAAAAGAAGATACTGATATTTGTGGCAATAGAAATGAACTTGGGAGGCATTTTGAGAAGTGAAATTGGCCAAACAAAAGAAAATTAATGCATGATCTCATATGTGAAATTAAAAAAAATAATAATACATGGAACAGACAGTGGAATGGTGGTAACTGAGGCAAGGTAGTGGAATAATGGGAAGATGTAGTCAAAAGGCTCACAAGGTACAAAGTTTAAATTAGGTAGGATGAATAAATAAGTCTAGAAAACTAGGGGTCGGTGAGACAGCTCAGCGGCATAAGTGCCTGCCTGGCAAGCGCGAGGTCCTGAGTTCGACTCCTGGAACCCACATACGAAAAAAGGACCAGTGATATAGCTCAGCGGCACGGGTGCCTGCTGGCGTGTGAGGTCCTGAGGTCAACACCCGGTACCCACAAAAAAAAAAAAAAAAAAAAAAAAAAGAAAGAAAACTAATGTGCATCATGATGACTATATTTAAGAATATTTGCTAAGCAAATAAATTTTAGATACCCTTACCACAAAAAAGAAAAGTAGCTATGAGAAATGATGGAGTTATTAAATTGTTTGACTGCAGGAATTACTTCGCTATGTATATCAAAATATTAGAATGTACACCTTAAATACATGCAATAAAAATACATAATACAAGTCCTTAAAATGTAAAAAAAAAATTCCCTCTAAGTAAATAATGCACTAAGCTTTTATTTCTTCATTTGACTATCATAATAAAGCAATATAAAACTTCATTTTCAGTCTAGAAATCCTGGCAGAGAGAATTGTAGTCTGATATAACCTGTCCTTAATGAACCTGCATTAGACCCTGGCTCTCTCCGAGTTCATATATGACCTGCTTAGTATTCCATTCTTAAAATTTTTTCTAAATGTGCATTAAGTACCCCAATCTTCCCCAGGGATGAATCTATCCTCTTTGTCCACTTGGAAAAAAAAAATCAGAGTTTTTGTTCATTTTATAATTTCTCAAGGTCATTTTCTGTAGTGATCCAAGAATCTTATTTACAAGTTCTCCCAGTATCCTGGAATATAATTTCATTAATGTTTGAGGGCTTAAAATCAATTAGTGTTATATAATCCATCATCTATCATGTCACTTACTACCACCACTAAAGTATAAAAACCACAACAAAGGGCCGGTGAGATGGCTCAGTGGCATAAGCGCCTGCCTGGCAAGCGCAAGGTCCTGAGTTCAACTCCCGGTACCCACATACGAAAAAAGGGCTGGTGATATCGCTCAGCAGCATGGGCGCCTGCTGGCATGCAAGGTCCTGAGTTCGAACCCCGGTACCCACAAAAAAAAAAAAAAAAAAAAAAACAACAAGAAATTAGTGTGAACTGCAAACATCTCCATTAAAAGAGAGCCAGAGTACATTAAAAAAAAAAAAAAAGACTATGAATTCAAGGCAAGAATAGGATATAAAAATGGCAGCTCTATAGTTTCAATTCCTTGGAAATACACAAAACAGTAATTCACTGAAGTGAAGTAGCTTTTTTTTTTTTCAATTTTTGAGACAGGGTCTAGCTGTATAGTTTAGGCTGGCCTTGAACTCACTATGTAGCCCAGGCCTCAAACTCATGGAAATCCTCTGCCTCAGCCTCGCAAGTGCTGGGATTACAGCCATGCACCACCATGCCCGGCTCAGGAGCCATTTTTAGTAACTATCACGCATTAAAATATCTTCAGAATGTGAATGTTTGGTTAGGGTTTGTCCTTGGTCCTCTCTGCTGTTCTCTCTAAATATCAGACTTATCCCCTGAGAGCCATGTAGTGTTTAATAACTGCAGGTCTGTGTCTAATCTGATCTCTCATAAAAACTCTAAGATACCTGTTTCCAGCTATCTACCACGTTTTCTTTCTAGACAGGTCCACTTTAACCTCAAGGTCACCTTGTCCCAAGACCAACTATGACCTGAAAAAAACATTCTCCTCCTTCCCTTTCCTCATTTCTGTTGCTAGGGACATTTATTCTTTCTTTGACCCTAGCCTGAAACACAAAACATCTCCATCCTTCCCCCTCCTGCATACCCAAATCAGTCACCAACTTCATCAATCTTCCCTTTGTAGTAAATCTTGCACAATGCCTGCCTTTAATTGTCACAATCAGAATTCAGATTTAACCTCTTCACCTCACACAGACTCTGCAGAAACCCCACCCCTCCTTTCCCCACCTGGGTCTCTGGACCTTGATCTCTCCCACCTTCCATGACAAAGGCAACACATCCAACTTTCCAAACAAAGCACCCTCTCATCGAGTCATTTCCAGGCTCTAGTGTTTCCAAGGACCTCTCCACTTTCCCACCTGATGAGCAAGGGTACCTACATTCTAACTTTCAAGACCATGGGTTCTTGTTTACTACTGCCTCTAAACCTGTGCACATACATGCCCAGCTAGAATCCTTTTTACAACTCAACCCAATAACATCTATTCTTCTTTAAAATATTACCTCTCAGTCAAAGGCATAAAAACACACAAAATACAGGAAGGAATGAAGCTATCTACATAGGGCTTAGAATGACACTGAGTCAACTGGGAAATTGCTGGGAACTTATTTACAAGACATTCTTCTAGGCACTGTAGAAGATAAGATTTGCATCCCTAGATTATGATGCATCCCTAGAGAACCACCACATATAGCATCTTACAGAAAATGCATCACAATTCCCAATCAAAATAAGTTACAAAACTCTTGAGGGAAAAAAATCATATTATAGACTTGGAGCAGCCTGTGTCATAAAATAAGCATGTCTGAAAAGATTAAAAAAACATAAAAATCTGATTTTTTTCTTTTTTTATTTACTACTTTTTATTGGATGAGGCTAGGAGTGTTTTCTTCAATAAATATTAAACTCACTCTAAAAATAGGGAGCCACCTAATGGGAGTCAACTAATGTCATTACAGTGCAAATAATCTTTGATCTTTACCTCCAACGGTATGAATGAGATACTTTATTTTTAAAAACAAATTCTTATGCGAAATATTTGCAAATTTTGCTGTAAAGAAGCAAGTTAAATAAGGTGAATTTTGTTTCTAAGAATCTTCAAAGGCAGAGGTAGTCAATCTCTGGGGAATTTAGGAATTTGAAGCATTAACTACCTCTACTTGGCTCTTCAGATAATTCTGGGGATGGTAGCAGGAAAAAAGAATGCTCTTCAAAAAGCATTCTGGTGTAAAATCCACATGTGATCTGGAGCACTTTGTTTTAGCTTAACACCACTGATGAAGAATTCTTCCTCATTCAGTGAAAGAACTGTCCCTTCACAGACTTTCTACCACCGTTCTAAAAAAGCAACACAGTGTTTGCTAAACACGATAAATGCCACCTAAGAATTACTTAACCACCTTCATATTAACCACCACAGAAATATCTAGATAATATTTTACTTATGATCTCAGAAAAAAATATTTTAAATCCATTTAGCCTAATGAAAGGCAACCACATATCTTCTGTACCAATTTATGATGAACAGGACTAAAAACAAAGGAAACATTTTTCTTCTACAATTTATAAATGAAAGATTATAAAATATTGGGAAACATATCAATCCCTCCTCCTCTATATATAAAAAAGGAGTGATAAATTTAAACTATAAAAATGGTGGCAGTGAGGGGAAGCTATTCACAGTAACACAAAAGAAGATAGTACCATAGTTCTAGGGTAAAGTTAGCAAGGTTTTGAGAGGGGTGTTAGCTTTCCATCACTGTAATACCTGAGGTAATCAACTTATAAATAGAAAAACCTTATTTAGGCTCACAGTTTTGCCAGTTTCAGCCCATAGGAAGACCCACTCCTTTTGGATTGTGGCGACAGGGAATAATACATTAGGACAGGAACATGTGGCAAAATAAAACCAATCACCTCATGGGCTAGGAAATGAAAGGAAAAGAAAAGGAGCCAGAGTCCCACAGTCCCCTTTGAGGGTCTGTCCCAGTGACCCAGAGACCTCCCACTGGGACCCACCTCTTAAAGGTTCTACCAGCTCCCATCTTTGTCATGCTGGTGTTTAAACCTTTAACACATGAGCTTTGAAGGGACACTTAAGATTTGAGCTCTAACAAGGGGTGACTCTTCTCTATATTCAGCTATCCTGAGTAATAGTTTGACAAAATGAGAAGAGAAATTTACCCCAGTCAAAAGACATAAATATCTTCCCTTTCATAGAAGACAGGTGTTTTCAGGTGTGTTCAGGGGTAATCCTACCATGCTCATCTTCAATAGACTTTTCAAGAGTATCCAAATAAAATTATTTTCACTATCCTCTTAAGGGTATAATACACACAACCTAAAAGTTAATAAGAATGATGGACAATATTAGTAAGTACAAGGGCTCAAATAAAACTTCATGGCTACAAGTAAACAAATGGCTAATGCAATTAAGGATCTTGTATGACCAAAAAGTAGAATAAAAGCTCATGTGTGTTATAGTACATATCATGATTTCATTCCTTTATATTTTCAAATAATATTCCATTGTATGGCTATTCCACATTTTTTGTCCATTCATTAGCTGATGGATATTCGGATTCTTTCCACTTTTTATTATTAACAAAGCTGCAAGAACATTAATACTCAAGTTGTTACACAGATATGTGTTTTTATCTCTGGGAAGAGTAGAACTAGGTTGATACGGTAACTTCGTTTAAGAACTACCAGACTTTTCCATAAGGGCTGTACCATTTCTCCCCAGAAGCAGTATATTAGGATCCCAAATTCTCCAAATCACTGATTATACCTTTTAATATCTGTCTTTTCACTATTGCCATCAGGAAAAAGTATGAAGTGGTACCTTACTGTGGCTTTGATTTCCAGTTCCCTGATGGCTAATGAGATGAAGCACCTCTGGGCCTTTGTGATTACTGGCTATTTAATGTTTGCTCTGGATTTTCAATACATGTCCTTTACTGGTCAAGGAAATTCTTTTCACTTCTGGTTTGGTAAGTACTTTTGTCACGAATAGGTGTTTATTTTGTCGAATTCTCTTTTTGAGTTTGGAAATGATCACTTTTTAAATATCAGTTGTTTCTGTTGGTAAACAATTCTTCATATTTCTGAAATCTATAAAATCCTAAAAACATGTAATGCATGACACATATATCTCTGGGGAAAGAAGATTACTGGGGATTGAACCCAGGGCACATGGGCTCTCTACTGAGCTACACGCCTAGCCCCATTCCACATTCGTATAATAAAGTTCAAAATTATTAACTATAAACTCTAAAAGTTCTATTCCTGTTGAATAAAAATTATGGGAGGCCATCATTTTGGACTGATCTTCTGCACTAGGCCCTAACAGAAAAAAATCAAACCAAAATGGAGTCACTCATACAAAATGCCATATGATCAACCTGAAACTTTAAAAAAGCAGATTGTTCCAAAACAAACTAGTTTTTTTTGAAAACAGAAGATTCCAGTCTATTTGAATCAAGGTAATAAGAAAGTCCCCTCTACTTTAACACTTACAAAAACAGTAATTTGAACAAACTTGATGTTATCCAATCACCTTTTTCCCCACCTCATTCTGTTTCCTTGTTCCCACCTTACAAAGCCCACTGTTCTGCTCTTGCCCAATGAGAGCTCTAATTTTATTTTACAGAATAGTTGCTTCTCTGACTCATGAATCAAGAATAAAAGTTCATAAGGTTATAAGTAAGTTTGTCATAATGTTTTACCGTGTCTATAACACAAATTGTGGAGAAGCATCTGTGATGTATTTATTTTGAAAGAGAGTTTATTATGAAACCTATTATAACTTTGTGAATGGCAGAAGTTATGCTGCTGCTGCTGCGGTTGTCCTTACTGTTGCTGTTCTACTCCTCTATCTACTTTTGCAAACTACTTCTTGCCAGCTCCTATTCTGAACAGCAATTCAAACACACACTAAAGGTCTACAGAATACCAAAACCCTAGTTAAACACAATTTCCACAAGATGACTATAACAAGAAGCAATTCAAATAAAATGGAAATGGCAACATTCAGGGATCTGTGTTCAACTTTCAAATAACCAAATCTGTTCAACATTAAAGTGGGCAATAACAGGCAGATTCACTGATAATCGAATATACCTAAGCCAAGTGGCTTTTGGCAAAACCTGTGTGCAACCTTCTTAACTCAGTTAACTACTTTCTAGTATTTAACAAAATCATTAAGAACAATGGGCAGCTTTGTCTCTAAGATTACACACAATCATTTTGTTAAAATATCTGTACACAGATAATAACACATTTGTCCCCTTATAAAAATTTGACTCTAATTGGAAATGCCATATTCTGTGCAGGATGCTTCAAGAGATGTTAAAATCAGGTAAAGTATATCGAAAACACTTTCAAGTAACAGACCTGCAAAATAACTAATACACGTGCCAAGCTTCTGGAAACTACTAATATGGCTTCTGCCAGCTAGAATAGCAAGAAGTAGCAGTCCAGGACAAGGTTTTATGAGGTGTGTTTTACCAGGGGAGAGAAACGTGATAAAAGTAGCTTGTCTTCTGAGATCTTATTAAAAGAAAGCCTCAGTAACATTAAGAACATTTCTGCTGTTTGTTTTCAATGTTTACACTCAACCAATGAGTCTTAAAACACAATGTAGTGAAAAAAATGCCATTATTATTAAGATCATTTCAAATACATCATTTAAAATCAATTTGGGGGGCGCCGGTGAGATGGCTCAGCAGCATAAGCGCCTGCCTGGCAAGCGTGAGGTCCTGAGTTCGACTCCCGGAACCCACATACGAAAAAAGGACCGGTGATATCACTCAGCGGCATGGGCACCTGCTGGAGCGCGAGGTCCTGAGGTCGACCCCCCGGTACCCACACACACACACACACACACACACACACACAAAAGTCAATATGGGGGACAAATTATACCTGAAATGCATAACTAAATCTTATAGTTTCTTTAAAATACTTATACATAATTTCTTTACTTTTGCATTGTGCATTCCTCATGCTTCCACTGCCCCCAACACGGGCTGCTCAGACTCAGAAATTTTGGACCATGTTTGATTCTTCTCCTGAGATTTCTAATACTGCCAGAATTTCCTTCTCTTTTGGGATGGATAACAAGGAGAAAATGCTTACAAAATTACAGAGATCTACAAAAACAAAGATTGCATCATAGAAAGATGAGTCACTTTCCTCTTCACCCCAACATTCGGAATCCTTACACACGGTGACCACACCACATAAAATGCAGTGAGTGGCCGAAAGGGACTCTTCTTCCACAAAACACTGCACTAATTCTCCAGCATTCAGCTTTTCCACTTGAATGGAATAAAAACGCTTTTGAGAACAACAATTACAATCCCCCATTTTTTTCCTCAGGCGTACTATTGGACTTCTTAGTGATGCACAATGCAAATCAGGCAGGCTTCCTTTCACAGAGTGATTAATATGCAAAGACAGCCTGCTTTTTTAGTAGGATGTGAAGAACCACCAACAAGCTTTTCTAAACCCAGAGGTTTCTACAATTATTTCCACTGTTTATTTTTAAACAGTAGATTATACAATAACACCAAGCGCTTTAGCTCTAATTTGCCAATATTTTGTAAACAATGATAATTTAGATTTTTAAAACTGTTGTATCATATTTAAATCTATGGTCAACTATTGATTCTAATGAATCAACTTTTTCCCAAATCTAGGAAACTCAGTTGTATGGAACAATAGTAATCTTCTTAAGAAATTGCGCTTCATTTTTAAATAGCAAATGATCTGTCTGGCATAAACCTTTGGAAAAGTTATGATTTTTTATGATTTATTATAAATTCCAAATTAAGTCTAAGAAGTTACTTTTTAATAGTAATACATCTAACTTGTATGTACTTTTATAAAACTAATGACTTTTAAGTGCAATGTCTGTTTTATTTTTTTTATTTATTTATTTTTTTTGTGGGTACCGGGGGTCGAACTCAGGACTCACACGCCAGCAGGCACCCGTGCCGCTGAGCGATATCACCGGCCCTTTTTTCATATGTGGGTACCGGGAGTCAAACTCAGGACCTCGCGCATGCCAGGCAAGCACTTATGTCACTGAGCCATCTCACCGACCCCCCAGTGTCTGTTTTAATAGAAAATTAAATAAAAATTTGTTCAATAAAACAATGCTACGAAGAAAACAGAACCTTCATACAACAGACTACATACATATGCACATTTAAAGATCATTTCTAATTGCATTTAATTTTATTCTTGATGTCTACCAAAGCTTTGAAAGAAATGTAAACCGATCATAAAATATAATTTAAATGTTCTTAAAATCTATATAGATGTGGTTTTAAGATACAAGATATGAATGAGAATGACTTCAAATTGAATTTCAGTCAAAGTATTTTTAAATGCATGTTGATCACACCATTTATTTTTATATTTTTAATTAATGGCCCATATGCCCAATTATGGCCCGTATTGAACCCATCTTTTTCCAATAGTCCCAAATTCCAGGACATGTGACTCTTACCAGCCAATAACATCTGCATACCATTAGGATTGCTCTAGGATAGATATTAGCATCATTTCAAGGAAATCAGGGAATCACTCAAGACATTTTCCCTGGGAAGTTCTAGTGTCCAAGTAGTATAAGTCACTTAAACACTTGCATTCTCCAGACAGTATCAGATACACAATCTACACTACTGAATTCATTGTAGATTTAAATTGTTTTCTTCCTTTATTTATTTATTTGTTAGTTTATAAAAAATAAAAAAGATGAAAGTGAAAACTAAATTAACAGTGAAGTCATCATTTTGAATCTCTCGTTGAGAGAACTTTAGAAGTATGTAATTATAAACCCACTGATCACAAACAAAAAGTGCAGTGCTTAGAAATGCACACATAAATTGTAAAAATAATTACATATATGTATAATTTATATTTTCTTAAAATATCTTCAACTATACTTATTTTATTGTTAAATAAAAACATTTAACTGTCCAAGGTTGTGATAGCTATACTTTTTTACCGCACAGGACAGCAAAAATATTGCTCAATGGAATGCATTGATTTACCTCCTGGTGACTTTAAATGGACCTACTTTAACCATCTCTAGAAAAATCAAATAATAAGTGATTTTGCAGGTTTCTTATTTAGATACAAAACTACTCCTAGTCACCTAAATCAATCACTATGTGAAACATCTGTCTCTTAAAAAACAATGCTTAGAATCTAACTTGGCTGTGAAGAAGTACAAACAATAAAAATATTCTTTTTATGAGGAAGTAAATGAACTGCCTTCATGTCCAGTTATCTTAATTGAATCTGATTGGTAATTTAAATTCTGATTTCAAAGTCGTTTTAGCTCAAAATGACCTCAAACTGTAATCTAGTGTAGTTAACCAACTTACTTTAACTCTCTTATCTGCAAAGAATATCAAATAATGTCTCGTTTTTGGCTTCATTATGACAGCTGATTTTCTTTGATGAAAAATTTAAATTTTAAACATGTCATGAGTAAATTTAAGCAACATACACAAAAGGAAAAGTCTGAGAAAGGAATACATAACTCTTAGTTATCTTTTCAAAGTTGCCTTGGATGTCATTCCACAGGAGTAAATATTACGAATGTAACCAAAAACAGTTTAGAATGCAGTTTAGAATTGTTCACAAAGCTACTGAATATATTCACCTTTTACCTCCAACTCTTCAGTCAACTACATGGAACACAAGTGTTAGTTCATAAATGCTGGATTAAGTGACTGTTTCTAGTAAACATTCTACTGCCCAACAAGTGATGGCCATTTGCAAAAGTATTCATGAAGCTGTTCTACTGGTTCACAGCATCACTGACACACCCAAGTCTTTAAATCCAAGCAGTATGGCGTCTCTGGCCACCCTGGAATCTTTCGAGAACTCTAAGTTTGGAAAAGGTTCTTCAAAAATCATTGAGTGGCCTTAACTCTTTGAACTGTCAAACCCTTGAAGTTGCCTTGACATTCCTCTTTTTAGGTCTTTGCCTTTGATGAACCCCTAGAGCATTTACTTTTTCCGTTCAGAATTCTTCTTTCAATCTCAACAATTCTATACTAAAATATATGAGATAAAAGATTTCAAAAGTCTGCTTTGTCTTGTAGCAATTATGAACCCTCAAAGAGGCCATCTGTAGGTTTTTTAGTCTGCTCCAATATTAAAGCTAACACTTGCTGTCTTACCACTAGCTTCAACCTCACACACACACACACACACACACACACATGCGAGCACACACACACACAGGCACAAGAACATGTGAGCACACAAACCTGTAAGCTACCAGAGGGTAGCTTACAGGTTTCTCTCCTCCCATCATCCTTCGCCTAAACAGAAGATTGGATTTTTTTTTTTAAACTGGAGAGGTTGAACCATAAAGAATAACGGTCAGTATTGAAGCCAGATGTTGATTACTGAAAATAAGGGGAATAAATGAAATTCTACTACTGGAAAATTTTTCTCTCACTCAGAGAAAAGTAAGAGTCAGGCTTACATTCTCCAGGCTGCAAAATGTCGGTCTCTCTTAAACTGACCATCCCAAAAGAAAATGTAGGGACGAATGAATGGATGTGGACACTCCCCACCCAACAGCCCCGGTCTGGGCACGATCACCCTACAGAGTGAAGTCCACCCACACGGAGCTTTCCACAGCTTTTCAGCACCTCGCTCGTAAATACTGCTGGGCAGCCAAGGAGCCTTAGTGTTTGAGGCATGAAATCAAACAATCCAAAACGTGAAAGGAGATACTAAAACATAAGAGGACCCCAACAGGAAAAAAAGACAATACAAGAAGTAAGGTAAAGTTTCTAAAATTCTCAGCAATATAAAAGATATCGCAACAAGAAAACAGGAAAAAAAGAGGAAGCTACAAAAGAGACACTCAGATAACCACAAAGCGGTCTTAGAAAATTAAAAAAATGTAATCAAAATAGAAAATTCAACAGAAAAATTGGAAAAAGGCTAAGGAAATGTCTCGGAAAGTAAGAAGAAAGGTATAAAGAAAAGTCAAATGATCATTCCAACTTCTGAATAAGAATTCCAGAAAGCCCAAGAGGAAACAACACAGAAAATATTAAATAAATAATACATGAATATTTCTCAGCACTGAAGGACACAGGTTTCTAGACTAAAATGTCCCACTGAGAACCTGCCCCAGTAAATGAAAGCAGACCTACATGAAAGCACATCACTGAGAAATCTCACAATGCTGTAGACAAAGAAAAGATCTTAAAATCATCCAGCTAATGAGCAAAAAATGCCTTATAAAATATCAGGAATTGGGATGGCACTGGACCTCACAACTGCAACACTGAAAGCTAGAAAACACAAAGCAACACGTTCAAAATTCTTAGGAAAAATAATCTCCAATCCAGAGAACTATGTTAACTGGCAAATATAACGTAACAATAGCAAGTCTAGAAAACCAACAGTGTATATTGGAGAAGAAGGCTAAGGTCTGGGATTTAAGTCCCCAGGACAGATAAGGAATCATGTTTTAATATACTAAGAAGAGATTTATACTGCCATCTGAGAACTTGCAGATAATCAGTGATAGGTATGTAGAAAAATAAAGGAAACAAAGGCCACTACAGACTCAATGAAAGACAGAAAGTTACCTAAGAAGGAGTAAAATCATAGAACTGCTTAAGGTTCAGCTGAAAAAAATTTACAGTAAAAATAATGTAAACATTACATATGTTTTAACGAAAAATAATTATATTAGGACAGCTGATGTAGAGGAAACAGGAAGAGAACAATGTTCAAGAGGGCTGAGACCCCACAGAAAAAAGGCAATGAACAATACTTTAAATTGAAAAGTGAATAAAGTACAAGTATGGAGCTAAAAGGGCACAAATAGCTAAATGAGTAGAAAGTAGTTGCTTCAGGGCAGTGAATTAGGAGGTGGGAAAGGTGAGGAGGAGAAAGAAAGAGGGTTAGAGGAGAGGACTAGTGTTTTTTATTAAGAGTCTTAATAAGTTTCTAAGGACTGTAGAAATTGCTTTGCTAAAATAATAAAAATTAATTCAATAAAAGCAGGAATGACAAGCAACTACCTCCAATTATTTGAGCTGTTAGGATTTTTAATTTAGCAAATTTTTAATTTAGCAAAGAAAAGAGACAGTGGATGACCCACTTTACCTTAATGACAAATAAAGAGCTGTGGACTTTAAACCAAGCTGAGGAACTGTATATAAAAAGATCACTCTAGGAGAATGAAGTGTGAAATATCATTTGTCCTAAATCCTTCAGGTTTAGAATATATCAAGTGAATTTTCCAGATGAGTAGCACGAATGCTACCATTTCTTTCACTCCGACTTGCAGTTGGTGAAGACAACAGTACCTAGATATGTTGGCCTTATCTTTCTAACTGTATGCAAACTCCTTGAAGTTATACCTCATTAGTACATAACACACAACTAAACATGCAAAGCACATGCTCAAAAATTGAATCCATGTAACTTCTGCCTGCTCCTAGAAATGATCTATCATTGGTCCTTCCAAATGAGCTTTAATTGTGAACACCTATTATCTATACCTCACTCTTATAGTCATTCCCTTGGCATTTTGTGACAAATACAGGTTGTTTTTTTTTTTTTAAACAAATACTAAATGCCTAAGACCGAAAAGTTTTTTTTTTTCATTCTAAGTTTGCCTATCATATTTTTCCACCCTTTACTTATCCAAGTAACTACATCTTCTTACTTGCAGTATACCTGTTCCCAGCTGCTCTATTTCCTTCATTCTAATCCAAATCTAAGAGCCCTTATACATGTGATAGAAGCCAGGAAATTAAGAATGGATGGATTCTGAATCACAGTCTAAAAGCTTCCCTGTGGATCAACTGCATATAATTAAATGCAGGGACTCTGATACACCTATTTTGGCTATTCAGAGGCTTCTTTCCCTAACTTCTTCAACCTTTATGTTCCACTAAAGAATTAAGCTTACCAGACAAATGACTTCCACATCAATGAAATGTCTCCAATATGATCTTAGCAGTCACCGTTCTTTAAGTAACCTAAATTTTATGGTTCCACCTTTATGGAAAATGGACAAGTTTTATATTAAACCTATGTAAATAGAAAGTATAATCTACATAAAACTTTGATTTTTAAAATTCTACTATTTTTTAAATTCTCAAAGTCACTATTCACTAGACTTTGCTTTCACAAGAGGTAAAACAGCTAAACAATCATGAATAGCATTTCTAACTCAATTGTAACCCGTGATGATCCTGAACTCTCCAAAAATGAGGAAAATGTGATTCTAATTATACTCAATACTTAAATCCAACACTAATTGTATATCCCTTCGCTGTGAACTTTAGCAAAAAGAAAGGAAGTGAGAAAAATTACTGAGTTCACTATGTTCCAGACAGTTGTATAAATCACCTCGCTTTGTCCTTCTAATAACACTATTAGGTTGGTATTATTATGCTTGCTTCACAGATAAATAAGCTGAGCATTGGAGAGAATAAGCAACTGGCTCAAGGTCATAGAAAGCAGAGGGATCATGGTCCAAAATGCAGGCTTAATACCAAAAGCCTGTGGGACAGCACTGACATTATACACTACCGCCATAACACCAAAAGGAAACACTTAAGAAAGATAATTATCACCCCAAATCAAAGAGCCTGCATCAGACTCACATCTTCTCATGCCCATAATAACATATCTTTGAGGCTACTGGATTATACCATAAATCAAATTCTCATAGAGCAATTTTGATTTAACTGGTGATTGGGGGCATCTCCTGTAAACAAAATGGGCACTTGCAAATGAAATATGAGTAAAAGAACAGTTTAAAAAGCAGTGGGTCTCAACCCCTTTCACTCTTTTGCTGATCTGATAAAAATAATACATTCAATCTGCGACAAGCACAACAAGCATTAAAAGACTGCTATATACAATCACAAATATTCTTTAAATGTATGTATATCATGGCCACTGATGCAAGAAAACAAAACTGTATCTAAAAACTACCTTCCCACATGACAAACATGGGGGGGGGCTTCACTTTGTTAATTTCCTAGTACATGAATTTGTACTGTCATCCTTTGAAAAGGTTTTTGTCACTTTTCCCCTTGCTGGCTCCACCTGCATGAAGCCTCAGCTGAAGCCTTCACACCACGGAGCATCCCCTCCATCTGTCTTGTCAACTGTCGTGGACCTCGGCTCTTACTCGGCGTTTGACTCCAAGAAGAGCCGACGTCCACGACAGTTGGAGTGCCAATGACGTCTTAAGTCACTACTGAGCTGAAATCGCTCTCCAGTGACCGTGCTCCTCAGAAACTCATCGTTTCCACTTGATGAATACATTCCTTATACTCTTACGTACGAAAGCACTGCTGTCCTCTTTTTTACTACACTCTCTGTTTTATAACTGAGTATAAAGCAATATGTTCTCATTACAGAAAACTCAGACAACATAAAATGTAATCTATCGTCTTCCAGTCTTGATGATGGACTAAAGTGAAAGAGGTGCTTTTCGACAAAACGGGTATTATAACTACATATAGTATTTGCTCCCAGCTTTTTTTTTCATTTCACATTATTACAGTTTTCTAACCTCAGGGTTCATACCACTCAGCTCTGGTTCCCTCTATTTCTTCAGTATTACTTTCTAATAATAGGCAACATACCATTCTGGATACACAACTATTAAAACATAAAAACTTCTGAGTATGAAAAATTATCCACAAAGTACTGGCTGTAATTTATGATGCTATCTCTTTATTGAAAGAATACAAAACTACAGACTACTACTATCTCTGAGCCTTAGTCTTCTCGGCTGCGCTTCCTCCAGCTTCCTCCCAACTCCCATCACGCATGTCTGTTTCATATGTCCTTACCCTCTACCGAGCTAAAGCCTTCCTTCAAGTGTCAGCTCTGACTTCCATCGGCAAGAATTCTCTAGCCACGGCCTGTTCCCAGGCAGTCTTTATACTGCCAATGACGTCTTAAGTCATCTTTTGCTCTAGATGCTATCTGGGGTTCTCAGCTATCTTTCTGTTTCCTCTCTAAGATTAATATTTCATAGTTAGAATTTTGTCTTCTTTTTTTGTTTGTTTGTTTTATACCTGCAGACAGCTAAGAGACTGCTTAGCTGCTAAATAAGTGTTTTTGTTGTCACTTCTTCCCTCGCTCAAAGCTGTCCATGACCTTGAATACTAGCTCTACCACAGATTGCTTCATCCTCTCTCCAGTCCTGTATTCTTCCTTCCATGACAGTTGCTGTCAAACTCTTTGGTTTGAGTCATAGAATGCTGTCATAACTGATGTATTACACACACACACACACACACACACACACACACACACACACTGAAACAAGTTTCTCAAAACATATTTATCCTTACTATATAAAAATTCACTCCTTTCTATTCTGTTCCATTTCACTCCATGCCTTCCTCCTTTCATCCCTCCCTTTTTCCTTTTCTTCTTTCTTTTTTCTTCCTTTCTTTTTCTACCTTTTTTTTTTCTTTTCTAACGTATATAGAGTCCAACTAAATCAATTTCATCAGCCACAGTTTGGAAAATACTGATCTATAAATTAAGATATTAGTATGTCCAAACTTTTTCTACAACCTAACATGTCTCTTGGTTTCCCCATCATATGGATAGCATCACTATCAGTTTATTCCACTGAGTTTGCAACTTAACCAATCTTTCTCTCTCATGCATCTTCCATTTTGGATCTGCCATCTACTCTCACTGGTTGTTTGCCATGTCTAACATCTCAGCTGTGTTCATTTTATCCTTATCCACAGTAATCAGAAGTGTCTATTTCCAACATTATTTGCTTTATAAAATATATCACAGTTTTGTTTCTAACAAGCTCTTCTGGTACACAAAATTTGATCTCTATAAAACCCTTCAGTTACATGTCTATTAATAAAGGTACAGTTGTAAAGTATTTTCATTTGCAGTGCACTTTGCATATATTCTCTTGTCTTGTTCTCCTTTTCATATAAGGATATTACAGTTCAAAGAGGATAAGTAACATATAAATTCACTTAGTTAGAAGCACAGCCAAATCTTAAACCCAGATCTTTTGAATCTCAAGCCCAAAAGTAATCTTTCTTCATATACCAGTCTTCCTACTACTTACAGGAAGGTACTCTCCTAGGACTTCTCTGGCTGCTAAGTCAGCTTTAACTGGCTCCCCTTCTCCCAGCTTCTAAGTCTGCATCATCTACTTGATCTTCCATACAGCAAAAAAATCCCTTCATTCACCCTTTATTCTGCCCAGCTACTACAGTGGATGCTACATAATACCAAAATGCCCATTAAGTACACAGTGATCTCTACCTATTGCCCCTGTTTACCTCTCTGCTAACTACAGCTGGTCTCAAACACAGAGCCTGCTCAACCACATGCTCAGCTGCTATTACTGACCCTCTTAAATGTTTTTAAACTTGATTTCCTAATGTCTCTAACAGCACCCCTCTCCCAATTCCTCTCCTAGCATTTAAAATTTTAATATGACCTGCCCCAAAACCCAGCCTTTAACTGCTTCTCAGAAGTAATACTTTAGCTAGACCCATCTCCTATGGGAAAACAGATCCTCCTTGCCCTATGTACCTCAAGACTCTGCATCTCCAGATCAAACACTTGCTCCTCCATGCTTTATTCTGACATTAAACCCAACCAAAGTGATTTCTGCTTCCCTAAGCTAATCTCAAAACTGCTGCCTGACTCCTTCATTTAAACTCTTATTCATATACCACCTTTCATGATTTTTTGTTTTGTTTTGTTTTTGGGGAGAGGGGACCAGGGTATTTCTTAACTGTTGGGGAGAAACTTTCTTCCCAACCACCCAAAAGCTTCTTCAGGGCTACTATAGTGTTTTTAAATTTCTTCTGTTTTCTCTCTCAGCCTCTAGCTCAGAATTCAAACTATGGATATCATATTCCCAGTGCATCTTTTAACAAACATTTAAAAAAAAAAGCTCTATTGAAGATGAACTTTTTTTTTCCAGGACTAGGGTACTGAACCCAGGGGCTTCACACTGAGCTACATCCCCAGCACTTTTTCTTCTTAATTTTTAATTTCTTATATTGAGACAAGATCTTGCTAAGTTGTCCAAGTTGGGCTGGAACTTGTAATACTCCTGCTTCAGCCTTCCAGAGTGCTAGGATTACAACAATTTTTTATAATGAATTTTTTATAAGCACCTATTGGGTGCCCACAGTTTATCTGCTTCTCACGTAATTTTATTTAAATTTACCAAAAACCCATGGAGGGGGGTGTCATGAACCCTATTTTACAGATGGGAAACAGGTTCAGAGAGAAACAACCTGCAGAGCATCAGCATGGCCAGTCCAGACATGAGATTCCAAAGATCTGAGTATCATTCCTCCCCCAGGATGTTCTCTCCCCACTTTGGTCAGACTCAAGTCAGTGCAGAAGGCACAGGAGCCCCATTTGTTGGCATATTTTCCGATGCCAGATGGAGCCACCTAATGTAAGCCATGGTCCCAGATCACCTGCTTAAATCATCTCACTATTCTCAGGCTCAGTTTCTACTTCATGACCTATACAATCTGGCCTTACAGCATTGTTTCTCCTGATCTCTGGCCATTCCTCCTCATGTACTCTTACCCTGTTCCTCAAACCTGACTAGATATATTCTGCTCAGGGTACCTGCTTCATCTTGTAAAAGCAAACCCATCTCCAAAGCCCAGCTCAAGGGAATCCCACGAAGAATTAATTGCTTCCTTTCTTATGATCCAGCAGTGTTTAAGTCCTGTCTCCATTCGTAGCTATAGAACATCTCTGGAGACACGGACATATCTTCCTTCATAACCTTCCTACATAACCTGAAAACTGGCACAACTATTGAAGCTAAATGACCTTCTCAAGAGAAAGGTTATTGCAGGTTTATTCAAGGTTTCTTGAGTTAAGAAAATTAGGAATGCTTGCTGTAATTTAATGTTTGTTGAACCTAAATCACTTAAAATAAGAATATCATCTGTCCTTCTTATTTGACATTTGTTTAAATGTTTCTTTCTCCCCTTCCCAACCACCCAATGGAAAGTGGATTTCCCCCAGCAAACTCTCAAAGTACCCTCTTCCCTTCCTTAGTTTTAAACTAAATATGTCATTATGAGTGTGTGTGCTTTGCTTGTTTAATGGCTGTATACCTGTACAGTACTAGACTAGGGCCTTCATGGAAGCAGGGACGTGGTATTCTTAGTGACCAGTGACTCCCAGTACCTGGCACAGAGCAAGTGCAACTAAATGTTTATTGAATAAATGATGTGAAATTAACTGATATCATAGCTCCGTAAAGCATACAGTGGTCATTAAGATATAATTATTGGTATTATATAACCTGTTTATCTGCTCTTAGCTACCTAAAGCAAAATCTTCATTCTCTTGTCTAGTATCTTATGCCTTTGGCTGGCAAAACTACTTCCTGCTCCTGAAGAAGGGCACTTATGTCTGACTCATTTGAATAATAATAGCAATTACTCTATTTTATTCTATTTAGTAATTTACAAAAATATCAGCAGGGACAAACAGTAGAACACCTCAGATCTCACTTAAGACTGTTCTGGAAAATGAACATCAAATAGCTCACTTTTTTCAAAAATAACTCTCAGATCTCACTTAAGACTGTTCTGGAAAATGAACATCAAATAGCTCACTTTTTTCAAAAATAACTCTCGATTTTGATTCATTATTCTAGCCCTCAAAGCACTATGCAAATAACTAATAGTTGGAACAATTAGCCTGTATTCTCAAGCAAGTGGATCCAAGCAGACCAAAGGAGAGTTGCAAAAGCAGGGTGAGGGCCCGGGAAACAGCTCAGCGGCACAGCACCTGCATGGTAAGCGCAAGGTCCTGAGTTCGATTCCCAGTACCAAAAAAAAGAAAAAAGAAAAGCAGGGTGGGGTCTTTCAAGGCTAAGCAACTGCAAGGGCTCCTCCCAGGGCACTGGGGGATGGGGACCTCCTGGTTATGTGTTTTTTTAAAAATTTTTTGCCAAAGCAAGAGAGTTTTGTACTTTCCTTAAAGAAAGTCCTCAAAATTGCATGCCCTCCAGGATCCATTAAACCTTGATGCATCCTTTTACGAACAGCTTTCAATTTTATAATCAAACCACTTTTCCTTCTAAAGTATTCACCACCAACACAATGGTATACATACACTTAGCAGCCAATTTCTTAGGTCTGGTTCTAATCACTTCAGAATTCATATTCTCATAATATCCTTTTATAAATCCTTCTAAAAAGAGCACTTTGTCTAAATAATAATTTTTTTCTGGATCCGTATACATCCTTCTCCCTCATTTAATTAAACACTGCATGCCTTGAAGTCTTGTGATCTCTAAAACTGTCACATAAACTCTACAAAGCAGGCATCACTGATTCTCTACAACTTGGAGTAAATAACTTGTCCAAGACGAGACAGTCAGTAAGGGATACAGCTAGTGCTTCACCCCAGGGTTGTACACTTCTTAATCTCCATGTTCCACTACTCCCAGGGATCCTTCACAGAAGAAATTATGTCATCTCATCCTTTGTAACTCCCCACAGAACTGATGATTAAAAGCTGGCACTTGATAAACATATCTGATCAACTATTTAAAAGAATGCCTAATGTGACACAATCTCAAACAGTGTGACATTACTATCAATACTCCTAAATGAGGAGGTAATCAGAAACCAAAAGAAGAGAATAATATTCAACAAAAGACTTTTTACATATTATCTCAGGAATGACATAAAATAGAAAGGGGGATTTTCCCAGATGTTGCCAGTGTTTGCAGCTACAAATCAAAACATATTCATTGAAAGTATATAGCCGAATACAGGTCATCAGCCACACCATCTTTGAATTCAAGAAAACATCACACATATTTGGAAGGTAAAGAATGCACAACAGGTTCACCAAAAGCTTTTTTTCAGAAACACATATATACAAGACAGATCTTTTAGTGCGGTCCTCTTTACAACTCTGATTGTTCAGAAGCTGCATTAATATTGCAGGAAGGGCAAAGATGTGTCGACCCAGCTGAAATTCAGTTGACTTGATGGCCGTGTGTAGACATGGCCTCAGAGTGCCGTAAGTGTAATGTATTGAAATCGCCTGGAAGGCGCCATTTGGCACCCACACCAACATCAAAAGGCAATGTTCCTAATGAGCATCTGCAGCTGAGAGACAGTATTTCAACAACATGAAATGAAAGGGCATAATGGCACCACTGCCAACGCCAAATAATTTACATCCCTTACATCAGCAAACGGTTTTAAGGTTTGGTCGCAGCGGTTAATAACAAGAAGAGCCAAAGCGGACGTGACTGTAATCTTCAGTCTTACTTCTATATTCTGTTACCCTATAGTAGCAAGCACACCTACTGTATTATTGAATACAGTTTCATTAAAATATTTTTTAAATTAAAAACTCTGGACCTTATAGACATCTAATCCTCAGGATCTTTGCCCAGATACTTTTTGAGTAGATTAAGAAACATACAATTCTTTTGTTTTACTCAGAATTCCTCCTTTTTAACCAAAGGTGTCTTAATCTTAAGTCTTTTTGATTCAAAGCTCCAATGACTATTATTTTATACAGCTAGATGATTAATGCTTTCAAATTTATTTAATCCGTTACCCAGTTTTAAAATTAGTAAAAGGTTATTTGCAATTTCCAGCCATTTCTCTTAAAGTTCCAGACATTTCTTATTCTATATATTTGTTAGATTATTAAACTGAATAATTATCAATTATGGAATATACATTAAAATATTTATCTTGATACCATAAAACATTTGTATGCTCAAAAGCTCAACACTTCAATAATACAGGAGATGGAAACTTTTAAAAATGTCTTTGTCTCCTCCCAGGCTAGGATTGTTCTCAGCAGACAGATGGGGACAGGTGCAGTCCTGCCCTCCCCTCCCTGCCAATTGGTTCTGGTCTCCATCACCACAAACCCAAGATTGTCAGGGAAGTTCAAACTGTTCTTTAGCAACAGGTAGTCAATCACTCATTTTACATGAAGTCAGGAAGGACTGTAAAATATCCTTGGAGGTCTGCCAGTAGCATTGAAGCCACTTTCAGTCTGGAGAGCGGCCACAGTTCTTTAACACTGACAACGTAAATATGGGGAATTCATCAAACTCATACTAAATAGAGGCTTCAGCATCTTAAAAAATTAAGTGGTTGCACCAGAAATCCCAAAGTCCATATTTTAAGCACGGTGACGTTTACAAAATGCTGTCTGAAATTTAAAAGGATATGTCACATCTAAAGATTAGTTTTCAGATAAAAAAACTGCTTTTTGATAAGACCCTGTTCCCTATGACAAAAATATGCATAGAGATTATTTACAAGAAATTACATATTACCTAAAGAATCCAGTTAATGATAAATGATAAATGTATTCCAAAAAGAAGCACTAACTGACTTCTCCCTCTGCTTCTACTCTAGGCATAGAGTAAACACCCACATATCTTACAAACAACACATCCACACCATGATTTTTGTGTGGTCTTATGTGCAGGGGGCTTGAGGACAATTGCTGCCTTACTTCTTGAACAATTAAGCTCAAGGAACCAGTCATCAATTAAACTCAGCTTAATCAGTAGACATAGGAAGACTTAAAGGAAACTTCTTTAATGAGAAGGGAGATGTTCTGCTATTCCAGCGTTATTTAAAAATAAAAACAAAAACTTGGGCAAATGTATCTGGAAAGAAGTCATCAAGTTCAGTCACTTCAGGGAGAGCGAACTTGGCAACTTTTAGATTATTGAAAAGTTAGCCAGGCTGGTAGACATTTAGGTGGTCATTAGTGGGAATAGAAACTCAAAAATTTAAATAAATGACAGACACACTGCCACACTGTCTGGATTACTTTCTTTATCTGTTTTTAACTGTTAAGTTTTAAATGAACTCTAAGTTAATTTCAGGATTTTAAATATGCCGATACTTACTGAAAGAAAATTGTCTTTTGGGGTTTTGGATAGAGTTGCTAAAGGTTATCCATATTCTTTAAATATGGCTTTATTATAATCAGTTAATTTTGTCAGGGTCAAATCTCCCATTTCAAAATTAAAATCAAAGAAAAACATAGCTCGTTGTAATCGTATTCACAATGAACCTTGCTGAAAGGAATATTAAATCGTTTAGAAGTGGTATTAAATATACCTCATATGTATGTTACCTTTCATAAAGTAGCAAAGGTGTTGTTTGTTCTTAAACTGATGTTATCTTGTTAGAAAACCAGTTCTATCCATCCCTTGACTCTTGCAAGTTAAACTGGCAGAGGACCATGAAATTATCAAGTAAACATGTGACTTAACCATGCCAAATCCTTCAAGCAAACAAATTTTCCACACAATATCCAAAAAATGCTGCTAACATAGACTCCAATGTACTATGCAGTTCTAAAACCTTTCATTTTACTTCTAAAGAGCCTAAGACATCAAAATGAGAGGGGAGGCCACCTGGCTTATTTCATATATTAAGGTTAGCACACTTTGCATTTAAATTTTCATATCCACCAAGTAGAGCACAGAACAGGAATCACCACCGTCCCTAGGGATGCTACAACATTTGAGCTGCCCCTCCCACAGGAAAAAGCAAGAGAAAAAAAGGTGTGTGTGTGTGTTTGTGTGTGTGTAATATTGTTTTTGTTTTTGTTCTGACCCTTTGAGATGAGCTCTCTGGATTTTTTTAAACCATGCTAAAAACAATAGTTCAAAGGAAAATTATTTCTCTTTATAAAACCATTCAACTTCTTTCTTTTGTGAAGCAACCTGGTTGTATTTCACATTCTGCTTTCTTCCCATCCTCTCGGTTCTTGGGGCTTTCACTCCAGGGAGCACTGGCCAAAAAGCCACTCTGGCCTGAGCATCCAGGAACAACTCATGTGGGATTCCCTAAGCCTGTACCTGTCTACAAATCCCGTGGGATGCAGACACCTAGAGTTACACCCATCAGAAGTGGGAGAAGGCAGCCAAGCGATCTCCCAGTTCCCAAAGGGAACATTATAGATCAGTTCTCCACCGTCTTGCTAGCACGCAGAGGGAGCAGTTCTCACAAACACACCCTCTGTGGGGAAAGGTCGCACCTCGGAGAGTCTCCGACAGCAGAGAAGGGCATGACCCTGGCTGCCCCGGCCAGGTAGCAGTAGGGACCCAGCCCCCGAGCCCAGCCAAGGTCCCGCCCCGCCCCGCCCACCTCCCAGCATCTCCCCGGCCCGTGGCGTCAGCGCACGCGCGCCCGTGCGCCCAGTCACCACGCGGGGGCCGCTCGGGGAGGCGCCCTCCCAGGCGACACACGCGGCCCAGGAAGCCACTGCAAGAGTGCGCGCGCGGGAGGGGGTGCGGGGATGCTCAGATGCTCCGTGCCGGCGCGAGAGAGGTGCGAGTGGGCGAGCACGGGCAGGCAGGACAGAGAGACGCCCCGGGTGACCAACTCATCTCCATTTTATTTGCTCGGAAACTACGGGGCAGGCGGGGACGGCCTCAGGGCGGGGTCGCCCCCGCGGGGCGCGAGCAAGACCGTTAGGCTGCAACACCAGGAGACGGATACGGCCCTGGCAGGCAGCTCGAGCGGCCACCCGCGCCGCAATAAAAGCCTCTCGCGGCTTCCCGCCCAGCCAGCCTCGCTCTGATTGGTCGCCATGGGAGGGACCGAGTTGGCTGGAGGCGGCGGCGAGCGCTGCTCCCGGGCGGCCCGCGGAGGGGACGCGCTGGGTGCTCCCCGGCCAGCCCTGCGCGCTCCCCGTCCAGGCTAGGCTGCCTGCGGCAGGTACGGCGGCCGCTGGCCGCGGCGACCGCGGTGCACAGAGCTCCTCTAGTCACTTCCCAGCACACGCCCCCCGACCCTAGTGTCAGCCCAACCCACCCAGCTCTCTGCTGCCCCTGCTTTTCTTTCTCCCCGCCCGTCCGTCAGCACCGGAGCGCAAATCCTTGGGTGGGGTGGGGGGAGCAGCTGGAAGGAAGGGTGGGCAGGCACGGAAGAATTTTCCAGGGAGGCCGGGATGGAAATAGCCACATGAAAAGCGCCTCCTTTCCGTGTCTGCCTGCTGAGGTCCTCTGGGCGGCGGCGCAGCCCCCGCCACTCGCGGCAGCATCCCTACTGTCTTCTTCCTAGCTCCCTATTGTTCGCACTTTGCCGGGATCTGGAACCTCGCCCAAAGAAAGGAGACTGGGGCGAGGTGTTTCGGGGAGGCTACCTGCCATTCTTTTCTGGCACCGTGCAATACGGAGCTCGCGGTGCGTGTAAAGGCACACGCGCGCACACACGCGCGCACACACCAGGCAGCCCCGATCACGCCCTCCTCGCCCTCCGCCCCTCCGTACTTCCTCCTGTCAAAACGCGGCGCTCGACCCTCCCATCCCTCCTTGCTCCGGGCCTAGGGCAGGCTTTGCAACTAACCCGCAATTTGGCAAATGAAAAACTAACGTCATATGGACGGGGGTGCAACAACGGTCATACAGCCCTGCTATTCTGCCCACTTCGCCCCATTTTGCAAACCGTTATTCAGCCCGGGGCGGCGGCGGGAGTGAGGGGGTGGGTTAGCGAAGCTCAGCGAGCCTCAGTTTATGACACCCGGGAAAATAACGATGGGGGCGGCTGCCCGGCCTTATTGTTTCTCCTTCCCGGAGCCGAGGCTGACAAGCCCCTTCCCCGAGGTATGCGAGCCTGAGCGACGGCACCAAGGAGCCAGGACATCGCCCGCCTTCGGAGAAGGAGCGCTGCCCGTCGTCCAGGTCCCCAGGAGCCATCCCCTGGCTCTCATCGCTGCCCGTACACAAAGTGGGAAGGGCGGGCGCGCTGGCGAGGCGCGGGGCGCTGGCGGCGCGGGGAGACAGCCCCGGTCCAGTGCAGCCCGGGAGGGCGCGGGGGTTCGGCTGGGCAGCAAAGGCGACCCGCTTCTTTCGCAGCTCAACGAAAATGACCAGTCTTAGGTTTCCACATAAAACCACCCCAAATAACAGTGTTCCTCTGGAAAGGATGGGGGGAAAGGGACAATTAGCAAATCACATGCAGAATTAAAAAGAAAAAAAAAATGTACCTGCGGTTCCCAGGAAAAACAAAGTCCAGATGAGATCCTTAGTTTGCAGCATTGTAATCTGCTGTCTGGGAGGGATGTTCTTGCCGCGATAAATTCTGTGCCCCCACTTTGCAGCGAGTGTGGACGGCGGCAGAGCAACAGACCTAGGGGCAGACAATTGCCAGGCTTAGTATGATTATTTTTGCAGAATTGTTTCCTGCCAGCGGCTGCCGAGCTGCGTTCACGCGCTGATCGGAGAATGAGTGACAGTCCCAGCCTCAGCACACTCGCAACTCGGAGATCCTTGCGCTGGCCCGGGTGCGCTTTGATGGAACTGGGGATGGGAGCGGGCGTGGGGGGGCGGGGGTGAGAACCTCACTGTGTCCTTCCACCACGCCGGCCACAAATAGTGCCGAACATCAAGGAGGTAAGAGACAGGGGAGGCAGATGCGGACGCCTGCAAAATGCGGCCTGGAGTTGCCGAGGGAGCAGGGTTCTTTCCCTGGAAATCTAGGCAGAGCAGGAATTTCATCTTTTCACACTTCTCCTTCCTGCCTTCCCGCCGCCTCCTGCCATCCAGGCCTCCTTAGTCAAGACTTTGGATATTTTAACAACTAGTATAGAACAAAAACAAAGCCTTAGAGTGTTTACATTCTCAAAGTTGTGGAATCCTTCCATTTAGACCCTAAGATCTTTGCGGCTCAAGGACACTCTAGGACTTCATTTTCTAAGTGCAAAAAATTAGAAATTTGCAGGGGGTGGGGTTCGCTGTTGCTGGTTTCGTTTGTTTGTTTGTTTGTTTTCTCCTGGCTATGAAGTTTGCACTCCACAGAGAGCCCACACACACACCAACACCAGACAGCAGATCCCAAGGGAAGGAGGTGGGAAGCTACTTAAGTTAGAAGAAAATGCAAATATTTAAAAACAATTTCTAGAAATAACTGGAATAAAATATTTCCGTGTTACTAAATGCTGAAATCTGTGCTTTTTTAAAAGGCCAAGTCTTTTATATAGGCGTTATGCCATAGGAGCAACATTAATATTTTCCACCAAAAGCAGATAACTTCAGTTCTAAGGATATTAATGTAGAATATTCCTGAGATACCAACACAATGGCTTCAATTGATCTCATAGCTGTGTTTTAAAAAGAAGTGGAATGGGGGGAGCAGGGTGAAAATAAACATATCTCAACACCTGATCAAAGCAGGAACGAGGAAGAAACAGAGGTGAGGGTGTGATGTAGGGTTGCCCTGTTAGCCTGGCACAGTGAAAGCCTCTAGCAGAGTAAGGCACCAACACACTAACACTACCAAGCACTGCCATTTTCTTTAAAGCGCATGATCCCTACTGCTGTAGCGCATTTTTAAAATGAATCCTCTGCTGGCTGGCTGACACCAACCACCCTCCATCAGTCCTTCACCCCTCTTCCTTATATGCTCTCTCAAGCAGGCCACATCAACACACTGGGATTTCAGGGAACCCTTAAAGGGTATAGTCACCCCAAAACCAATCTTTCATGTTTACTTTTGTAATGTTTACCTTACACCAATTATAAACAACTGAAAAATACCATAAAGTAGAAAGAAGGCACTAAAATTAGCCCCAAATCCCATAGATTCCACAGATACCCACAGATATTCGAAGTCTTCTGTATATGCATATGATTTTTATGATTGGCATATTATAGTAGCATTTAGGAGCCTGCTGATTTTTCTGAATGTTGCATTGTAAGAATTTCTATGGAGCCATTAAAAGGCTTTCTAAATACTTTAATAGCTATGTAATATTTCTTCCTATGGATGATTCTTTAATTGTTCCCCCAACATTGATATGTAGATTGTTTCCAGAGTTTGATAATATGGTGTCTTTCTGGACCATCTTTCAACAAGTATTTGTTGAACAATCACTGTGTGTAGCCCTGTATGTGGTGTAGTATATATATATGTGTATATACGCACATATGTACACACATGTATATGCATACACACATATATATATGTAGTAGTTTGCATTGAATCTGAAATGTCTCCCAAAGGCCTGTACGCTATAGGTTTGATCCTTAAAGTGGTGTTATTGGGAAGTGATGGAACCCTTAGGAGGCAGGGCTTAGTAGAAAGAAGTTAGGTCATAAAGGTGCATTCTTGAAGGAGATATTAGCACCTGAGCCCCCCCATTGTTTTCTCTTTTGCTCCCACCTTGATGTTTTGCCTCGCCACAGGCCCAAAGCCAATGAGGCCAAGCAGTAACAGACTGAAATCTCTGAAACCATGAAACAAAAGACTTACAAGCCTTTTCTCCTTGTAAATTCTTTATCTCAGGTATTTGTCTCAGTGATGGAAATCCAACTAATACTGTGTGTGTGTGTGTGTGTGTGTGTGTGTGTGTGTGTGTGTGTGCGCGTGTGTGTGTGTATGCACTAATGGTTTCTCTACTTAAATGTCTTTGGCTTCAGACATGAGCTTCTGCTAGCGGAAAAAATTACCACACTAAACTTTATAAATTCGTGTGGGTGAACATATCAGACTCTTTCCTAAAGAAGATGTCTTGATAGTGGAGAAAGATGGAGAAAATAGTCTGGGGGAGGAGGACAGAAAAGTTTGGGGCACCCAAAATAAAAATGTTTAATTTTACCACCAAGAAGGAGACACACCTTTTCCTTCAAACCTCCCTCCTTATAACCCAGTAGACTTGAAAGATGCCTCACTATTTTTCTCCCCAAATGTTCTATATTTAGCTTTTCGATGTAGGCAAGTGTGGAAATCCTATCTCACTTCGGTATGACTGAATTTTTTTCTTTCTCTGTCCAGCCCCTCCCTGCCCTGTGTAGCTGTTGATCTCTGTTGTAATGACTCACGCTAGAATTCTGCCCCAGTTACTCCAGTCTACACTCCTAGTATCTCTCCCATGTTATTTTAGCAGAATGCATCACTTGTTTCCAACTCTTCAGCTCTGCTCTGTGACACATTTAAGTCCTCCCTGAACCTCGCTTTAAAATGAGGTGAAGCTGTGGCCCTCTGCAGACCTCTCTCCCTGGAAAGACTCCCTGGCTGTCGGGCACACATCGATAAGCAACTACCATGTGATCATCCATAGGGTCAAAGCAGAGGAAGGAAACACCCAGACTGTGCTCGAGAGGGAGCGTTGTTAGTAAAAGAAGAGGATGATCTAAGGAAACAGTCACAGCAAGGGAACCAGCAAAGAGGCCAGGACAGTGCGCCGCCTCGTGTGGCAGGCTGTAATCTAAGGCAGTTGCAATGGGAAAGGGAAGAAACAGGAACACAGATCTGAGAAATACTTCCAAGATAAAAATGGCAGAACTTCTGAACTTTCCAAAGATTTGTGTCACAGGCAAAGGAAGAAATCCAAAGTCCTCCCATTCATTCCACAAATATTTATTGAGCATCAACTAAATATCTGGTACTGCTCTAGATGCTGGAGATTGCAGCCGTGAACAAAAGCATGGTCTTCACTTTCATGGGCTTCCATTCTTACGGAGAAGACAGACAATAAGTCACTAAACATCTAACATACACATTGTGATAAGTGCCAAAGATACCAATAAAGAGAAGTAAGGAGATAGGGAGTTCTGAGGTGGGGCGGAATTATCTTTTGGAACAGGGGAGCTATTTGACAAAGATCTAGAGAAAGTGATGGCTCCAAAGCTCCCAGTGGGAGAAATTGAACAGCTCCTGGTGACAAGGACAGAGAGTAGAAGAGGAGGGGAAGATTCAGAGTTGGCAATTAGTAAGGAGCAATAATGTCAGCTTTGGAAATACTAGGTCCAAGATGTTTGAAAGACATCCAATTGGAAATGTGCGGAAGACAGATAGAACACTACTGTTTAAGGTATGGCCAAAAGAAACTGCCAAAGAATAGAAAGGCAGTTAGTGAGAAAGAGAATGGAAACATGACAATGTTGCAAAACCTGAAGGAGAAGAAATTTCTTAAGTGATCAAAAAGGTGAAGGCTTAAAAGAACTTCCTAGATTTGACCATTGGAAAGTCCTTCATGGTCTCTAAGAGAGCAGCACTCATGGAGTAGTGGAGAAGGGAGGCAGCCCTGTCCCTGAGTGAAAGGGTGGGGAGGAAGGAGGAGCTGGGCATGAGGAACATCCTTCCAATAGTAAATGATGGGGGAATATGTGATAATGACAAAGAAGGGAAGACAAGGTTGAGGGACAAGGAGGCTTAAAGAAGTTTATCTTTTCCTCTCTTTTGACATGAGGACTTTGTCATCAGGTTATGAAGTAAGTCAAGTCAGTTGTCAGCTCCTGCTCATCACCACCATGACCTGATGCACTAACTTGGACTGTTTCAAAAATGAACTTGGTATAGAATAAAGTGCCCCAAAGAGGCATTTTTCTATTGCAATTGAGAAGGGGGATGGCAGGAAGGCCCCCAGAACTCAAGCTACTCTAGGAATTTTATTTCACTGTTGACATGGGCAGAATGCATTCTTGGAAGCACAGCAAATTAGAACCAATGCAAAAGAAGAGACCTCAGGCTAGAGGAGACGGGAAGACAGCTGGGTCCAACATGATGGAGGAGATAAAACTGAGCTCACCAACTTAAGGAGTGAAAGTCTTTAGAAGCTCCCCAGCTCACACTTAGCTTCTCATATTCCATATCTAGTTGATGTCTGAGCTCTACTGCATGGTAAGGCTGAGACAACATGCTTCCCTCCCTGTTTAGAGTTGGCTTAGGCACTGGTTAAGTACTTACTCTTGGACACTTACCAGTCAATCCAGTTGAGTGGTACTGGGGACTCTGAAGAGCAGGGGGATGAGATCCAGAGTCACTGCTTCTCTGTGGAAGTTGTTCACTGCACAACTTCAGAGGGTTCTTTTCACACCCACTCACCCACTCACCATATTGTTATAACAGTTTTTCTGGCATCAATGGAAGTAAAGCATCAAGGAAGAAGTATTATTTTCTTTTGCTTTTTTAAATTGTGCAAGAAACTTATTAAGGAGTACTTTCAGGATCATCACCCGAGTGGGAAGGAAGCAGGTTGGAAAGAGAGAGAAGTAGTGCCATGTGGGCACAAGAAGACCTCAATCAGCCCCTTGAGGACCTTGAACCTAGTTACAATATCTTTACATTGACCAGAGATTGGGTTCAGGTCATCCTGAGAATGTGATCTGACCTTGGGAGAGGTGGCTGTCTTCAGTGAAGGGCAAATTTCCAAGGTAGAGCTGACAGATGAGGATTCCCAAGCATCCGGGGAAGAAAGTTCCCTGGTCCAGAAGGGACAGCCTGGGCAGCTTAGCATACCACTCACTACCAGAGCTTAGCTCTCAGTCAAAATCTAATTTTGGTAAGTTAAATTTTTCTTTTCTTTTTATTGTGGTAAAACATAATATATATATACCATAAAACTTACCATTTTAACATGTATAGTTCTTGACACTAAGAACATTTACATAATTGTAACAACACTCACCATCATCCACCTCCAGACATCTTTCATCCTCCTCAACTGAAACTCTATCCATATGAAACACTCTAAATTCCCCCTGACTCCAGCCCCTGGCAACCACTATCCCACTTTTTACCTCTGTGAGTTTAAATCTTCTAGGTACATGGTGTAAGAAGAATCATACAGTATTTGTATTTTTATGACCGGCTTCTTTCACTTAGCATTTTCAGGGTTCATCCACATTGTGGTGTGTATTAAAATTTCTTAACTATCTAAAGCTGAATAATATACCATCATATGGAAATACCGTGTTTTCTTACTCATCTGTCGACAAAACATGGATTCAACATTTTTTTGTATATATCTGGAAGTGGAATTTCTGTATCATGTGGTCATTCTATATATATATTTCTTTTTTTGAGGAGTTTCCCTACCATTTTCACTGGAATTCACCGTTTACATTCCCACCAGAAATGTATAAGGGTTCCAATTTCTCCACATCCTTGCCAACACTGATTATTTTCTTTCTGTACCTCTTTCTTTTCCCTCTTCCCTTTTCTTCTACTAGTCATCCTAATGGGTGTGAAGTGGTATCTTATTGTGGTTTTTACTTTTCACCAATCTTTGCTTTTCTCAAATGTTTAATGATTTTGAACAACTTTTCATGTACTTACTGCCCATTTCAGTATCTCTTTAGAAGAAATAACTATTCAAGTCTTTTGTCCACTTTTAAATTAGATTTTTTTTTGTTGCTAAGTTGTATAAAGTCTTTATATGTGTGTTATGGTTTAGATCTAAAATGTTTCCCAAAAGCCCTGAGTTCAGAAGTGGGGCTTTGGGAAGACGATTGGATCATGGGGATGGTATACTCACCAGTGAATTAGTTCACTAATGAGCTCATAGCTGACTGAGCTATTTGGAGGTGGGTCAGTAGGACTGTGGCCTAGAAGGCTATAATCTTGGCCCTGGTTCCTCCCTTTCCTCTCTGCTTCCTGGCTGCCATGGGATGAGCAGTTGTCTTCCATCAGGCCCCTCCACCTTACCATTTCTGTCTTGGAGTCAGAAGACCATGGACTGAACTGACTGGAAACTGAGCCAAATAATCTTCTCCTTTAAAATTTGTGTGTTGGATGTTTTGTCCAAGTGACAAGAAAGTGACTAATACAATATGCTAGCTGTCAGTCTTCTACCAGGATGTAATTGGCAAATACTTTCTCTCATTCCACTTTTCACTCTGTCATTAGTATTTGCATAGATATAAAAGTTTTAAATCCAACTTAACCTATTTTTTCTTTTGTTGCTTTTACTTGGGGTGCTATATCCAAGAAATTATTGCCAAGTTCAAATCCTTAGATTGCCCTTTAGAGTTTTCTTTCTTTTGAGAACTTTATAGTTTTAGCTCTTACAGTTAAATCTTTGATCCATTTTGAGTTAATGTTTATAGACTTTTTTTTTTTATTCCAGTGTAAGGATCCAACTGTATGTGTGTGTGCATGCATTCATGTATGTAGCTTTCCTAACACCATTTGCTGAAATGACTATCATTTTCCCATCAAATGACCTTGGTACCTTTGCAAAATTCACTTGACTAAACATGCTGGGGTTTACTTTTGAACTGTCCATTCTACTTAATTGGTCCTAATTCCTGTTTTTGTGCAAGTACAATACTGTTTTTATGTCTATGTTTCTGTAATAAGTTTTTCAATCAGAAAGTATGAGATCTCCAATTTCGTTCTTCCTTTTAAAGGTTGAACTATTTAAAGTTCCCTGAGATTTTATACGGATTTTAAGATAGGTTTATTTTGACAGAGATTGAAGGGTGCTTTTTCCTAATCTGCTCCAGGTTGTTATTAGGGCTGGTCTGGGAGCCAGGGTGACATCTTGGAGATGAGTACACTATCTAGACATCTCACTGTAGGGCTATGGGAAATTGAGTCACGAACTGCATTCCGGACGTTCTATTCTTTTTAATGTAGATATGGAGATAAGCAGCAGGCTCAAATCATACAAATCAGACCACAGAGTATGCGGCCAGCTTTGGGAAGTTACTGTGAAAATGAAAGATGGTATTAAATGGCTCCTGGGCTCTGAGATGAATTCTGACCCCAGGCTCCCTAACTTCCTGTTTTTTCCAAAATAAAACGTCTCTGGAATAAGTGCTTTAAAAGATTGGAGAAAGGAGCCAGAGTTTCCATATCAAGATCTTATAAATCACAAAGTATGGCGGAGATTATTTTAGAGACACAATAAGATCCTTCTCCCTCTTACACATCCTCCCACGTGCCCCAGTGGCAGGGAAGTGAAGTAGATGAGCGCTCAGCTCCAGAAGTCTGACAGTCCAAGGTCAAATTCCAGCTTCTCTACTATAGGTCCTGTAGATTGGGGTAAATTAGCTCACAACTGTAGACTTCTTTTTTTCTTGTACATAGAATGTGTTTTAGTTACTTTTCTCTCGTTGCTGAGACAAAATACCTGATGCCCAAAATTAAAGAGGAAAAGGTTTATTTAGCTCACAGTTTGCAGAGGTTTCAGTCCATAATCAGCTGGCTCCAAGCAGGTTGGCATGGCAGAGGGGCAACAGTTAAAGGAGGCAGAAGACAGCAAAAGCAACAACAGCAAAAAAGGGGGGAAAGCAAGCCTCTTTTCCTCCCTTATACTGTATGCAGGCTACCCACCCTAGGGTGGGTGTAGCACTCACAACATCTCCCTGCCCTCCTCTTGCACAGGCTCAGGATGTTTACCAAGTGAGGACCCTGGCCCCCTGCTGAGTCACTTAGTTAAGCTTCTAAACTTCTCAAGTTGACACAATGTATCAACCATTACACAGTGGGACTGGGATAACATCTATCTCCCAGATTCCTTGTGAACATTAATTAAAATAATGTACAATGAGGACTTAGAGCAAGTCTGACATTCTTTCATTCAGTAAGTGTATACTGAACACCTGTCTTAAGCAAAGCACAGTGCTAGTTGTTCAAAATCTTAAAAGTTAACAGAAAATACACGTTTACAGACTTGGTAGGGAAGATCAATAGCTAAACAAAGCAACTAAAAAGTTACAAATTGTAATTAGAACCAGGAAGAAATACTCTTGATAAAGAGTAAACCAGAAGAGATCTACATTAGATCTGGGAGAGCTTTCTGGAGGAGGTGACAAGTTGCAACCTAAAGAATGTGAAGTACCCAGCCATGCAAAGAGCAATTGGTTGTGTATTCAGAAGTATGCTAAGAGGCTGTCCTCAGAAGAACCTGAGTGGTTCTACAAACTTTTAAAATACCAAGGTGGCCAGGATGGAAAGATCAAGTGGGGCAAGATACCGGATAAGGCTAGACACACACTGGCCACCTTGTGGACTAAAGTAAGCAATGTGCATGTTGCTAAAAGTTCAAGGAAAGACAATGGAGGGTTTTAGCAGGAGGAGGGACATGAGTTATCTTAGGAGTTTTAATAACCACTCCAGCTGCTGAGTGCAGAGTAGCTTGTAAGGAATGGGTGCAGGAATCCAGTCAGAATCCATTGCAGAAATCCAAGGACGAAATGATGGCAGCTGGGGAGGTGGTGGCAGGGAATGGAGAGAAACAGAGACAGAATTAACTAAATTTGTTGGTGGATGGAGGAAGAGAAAGAAAAAGAAAAGATACAGAAGACACAGGAATGATTTGGTTGAAGGGGAGAGGAAATCAGGAGTCCAATTTTAGAGGACTGAGGTCTCTTGTGAGACATTCAAATGGAGATGTCAAGTTGTTGGTCAGATAAGAGAGTCTAGGGTTCACAGGAGATACAAATTTCAGAATCATTAGCTTGAATGGAGATCTAAACCGAGGGGCAGGCTGAGATCACTGAGTGAAAGAATGTAGAAAGAGAGCAGGGTCCAAGCCCTGACCCTTAGGAACACCAATATTTTGTATTTCAGATACAGAAAGAAGTACAAACAAAAAAACAAAGACAAGGTGCTGGAGAGGCAAGGGTCCTACCAGGAAAGAGCAGGGACTCAGGCTCAAGGGAGGTGGGAGTTTTACAAACAGAAAGTGTGTGCCCCTCAATGAGTGCTCCTGAAAAGTCAAGTAAGAAGAGGACAGAGAAGAGTGCTCACCAGATTTGGGACCACAAGTATCATCAAGAAACTTTACATTATCAGGCACATTCTGTGGGGCTAAAATGGGTGCCTAATAAATGCTGACTGTAACAATAATAGTGAATGCATTTTTTTTTTTTTTTTTGAGACAGGCTCTCACTATGTAGCCCAGGCTGGCCTTGAACTCACAGTGATCCTCCTACCTCAGCCTCCCAAGTGCTGGGATTATAGGCATGTCCCACTATACCCGGCTTATAGCGATAATAATACTAGACTCCTTACTCATTCCTTTTTTGAGCTTATATGATAAGAGAATGACATTTGGGGAAGGATCAGTGGACAGGAGTGTAACTCTGCATGACCAGCGATTCACAAGTAGAAGTTGGTCTTATTTTAAGAACTCTATTGCTCTTTCTGAATAATTGCCATACTAGTTGTGGGTAACTAATGTTTTAGCAGAATTCGTTGGTCAGAAAGAGGAAAAATATTTACCTTCCTCCCCCTTGTGATGTTTGATCTTATTGTCAACTTGATTGGCTTGACAGATGTCTAAACTAGTAAAGCACACTTCTGGGTGTGTCTGAATGGGCCTTAGGGGTGTGGCCTTGGGAATTTTATTTGGTCACTGGCCCTTTTCTCTTTGGGTTTTTCACTGCTCTCTGTTTCCTGGCTGCCATGAAGTGAGCAGCTTTCCTGTCACACCCTTCCACCATGATGTTTCTGCCATGCCACATGCCTGAAAGCAATGACGCCTGCTGACCATAGACTGAAACCCCTGATATCGTGAGCCAAACAAACCCTTCTTTTTAAGTTGGATGTGTTTGGTATTTTGTCCCAGATATGGAAAGGTGACTAATACACCCTTTATCTTTATTTCTCTAATTTAATCTTTTCCATCAACTCCTGTTCCTCTGTGTGTTCTGTGCTTGTATTGCTTTCCCTTGTCACTCACCAAAAGAGCACAAAGGAAAGGGACATTGTAGGTCTTTCCAGGTTAATCCGAATCTTTGGGGCATGAGACCAATGCAGGGACCCGTGCCACCGTCTTTCCTGAGCACAGACACCTTAAAGAGTGTGAGAAGAGATAGAAAAGGAGGAAGCAAGATAGTAGGCATTTATTATGGAAAGTAAAGTCATTCATTGCATTCGCCCACCAACATCAGCACCATCACTTCTTTGCAAAAAGAATCCACCATTTCCTCTTTGATGCAGGCACTGCACTCCATCTCTCTTAAGAATCCTCCAGCACCATCCTGAAGAAATATAGTGAGTAAGAGAATGATGTTGCTAGGTCTACACTATTAAATATCCTCAAGATGTTCACATTTGAAATCCATATAGGTCTAAAATAACTCCCATCCATGCCTTTCAAAGACTGGGGGCCATTTCTATCCCTGCTCCTTTTCCTTCAGGTGCCAAGATTTCCACAGAGCCTAAGAGCTCCTAGGAGCTTCCAGGAGACACAGAACTCATTCCAGCCACACTCCAAAGGAGAAATTTCCTGTCGCATCAGGAAGAACTGTCGAGTGAACCAGGCATGCTCCACATGGGAGGCTCCCACCCCAACTGCTACCTATCCTTGCATCAGTAATGGAGAATCAAGAGGAAAGATTCTATTCAGGGACCCTCTGACCTGGAGAATGTGACAAACACCAGACCACTGGCTCCTGCTGCCCTTCACTACACCCCCAGTGCCTACCATAAATGTCACTCTAAATGTGTGTTAGAAGAATGGGATCAAGAAACAAACCAATAAAGGGCTCAAGGTTGCTTTGTTCTGGAACTTGGGCCTAGGATCTCTTCCCTAGATTTATGAAAGTTGTGCAGGCCCTTCTCATCTCCCATGTGGACTACTCAGGACTCAGCCTCAAACCTCCTTCAAATTCCCCTGTCCCACCTCTAGAGCACCCACCTGTGAAAAGTTAAAAGTATCACTGTCCTAAGGAACACTCTTTAATGCCTCCCCATTTTCCTTGGAGTTCAGTCCAAGCCCATGAACCCATCCCTCACCTCTTGTCTCTTCCTATGCCCCACTGAGGGCCTGTTTTATTTTTCTCTCATTGCTGACATAAAATACCCTGACACCCAAAGTTAAAGGGGAAAAGGTTTACTTAGCTCACAGTTTGTAGAGGTTTCAGTCTATAATCGGCTGGCTTCTCCAAGGCAGGGTGGCACATGGCAGAGGGGCAACAGTTCATGGTGGCAGAAGACAGCAAAAGCAACAAGAGAGAGCGAGACAACCCTCTTTCTGTCCCTTATATTGTATTCAGGCTAACCACCATAGGGCAGGTATAGCACTCACAAACTTAATCCAACCATTGGACCGCAAATCAATCACAAACTCTAGATTCAGCCACCTCTGAAAAGCCCACCCCCCATGATTGCTTTGGGGGGACATCTAGACACACACCATAATAGGATCTGAATAACTACACACACCATCCTGCATGGGCTGCCTCCTCTTGGTGGCCTGGCTGTTACCCACTCATCGGAAACTCAGTTAGGAATGAAGTCATCTCTTCCCTGGCCCTTCCAATTTTTTGTTTCTTACTTCCTTTCTGAGTTGGTTGCTATTCCCAGAAGCTTCCAGAATGTCTGGAACTTGCATCATATATTGTAATCTAATTGTCTTTTTAGACTCTGTCTCCTCTACTAGCCAGTGATATTCTCTGGAACAGAGACATTTATTTTAATTTTATATCTCTATCTCCTAGCCTGTTGCCAGGCACATAATAGTTGCTCAATGCTTATTGTGGAATGAATGAGTAAATGTTATCAATTACTTCTTGGTGGACCACTTGCTTTGGATGTACTGTGATGCTCAAGGAATAAATTACATGGTGGTAGCAGTTAAAGGTGTAGCAAGTATGTCAAATTTCATCATAAGATGTCTTACAGAGAATCTTTGGTCTCAATATCTCAGACCAGTCTCTGAAACCAATATTTTTCAGTTCAGAGTCTCCTATCTTCATTTAATCAAAAACTTCTATTTCCTCACCAATTCCTTCCTGTTTATTGTCTGTGAAACATGGGCACCCTGGCACCATGCCCCTGTCTACAGTAGTTTCCTCTGGTAACAGGTTCCTCCTCTAAGCTCTGGACTTGAAGCCCCCAGACCTCTGCTGAAGAGATCTGTCCTGGCCCATGGTTCCTGCTTACCACTCCTTCCTCTTGGGGTCTTCTTTTCTTCCTAATCAATATGTTGTCCCTTTCTGCCTTTGCTAATACAGCTCATGAAGAAATGGCATGAAAAAAAACACATTTTAATGTTTTTCTGTCTTTCTGTTTCCTGGATAATTTCAAGTTGCTCCCCCTCCCCCTGCCATATGATTTCTAAGCAAGTGAGTGGAGGGAGTCATTTCTCCTATTAAAAGGTCACAAGCATAGACTCTGGTTTATCCACTGGCAACATTTTAAATCATTGTCCACTAAAGCACTGAGAATGCAAATAATTTCTATTTTCATCAATCTTCCAGTAGTATTGGGGAATTTGGAGCAATAAATAATAGCTTCCCAAATTCCCAACATCTTGCTCTACCTCCATACTGGCCCCCTCACTGGCCCCCTTGAGAATATCCTTCTCAAATGCAATGAGAACAGCAGATCTTTCCACTCCAAAAGAGGTGTAGCTCATGGAGAGGGCAGTGGGGTCATGCTACTTCAGCTCAGGATGCTACGAACTGTCCCATTCAGTTCAGGGTTGCTCAATCTAGCCAGTGGCTGAGCACAAGTTAATGTCCCAATACAGGCTGTGTTATCTCTTCCTCACCCAACCTGTCTACTTTTCCGACTGTGCCTTGGAAAAGCTGATGAAGGAAAAGGTAAAAAAAAAAAGAAAAGAAAAAAAGAAAAAGAAAAAGAAAAAAGAAAAAAAAGTTTACATTGCAAAACATGTTAAAAGATCTTTTAATTAAGTTACTCTTTAAGTACATCATCTGAATATTTCTATGTATTTACTTATTTATTCGGTTACTTTCTATATTTCAGGGCTTACTCTTGGTACAATCAAGTAATAAATAAGATATCTCTCTTGCCTTATGGATTAAGGTGGAAGAGGAAGGATGGAGGAAATAAATATTGAAGTGTATTTTTTCCAGGCAAACCACTTTATTCGTATACTTTTACTTAATCCTCATATGGCTCCCTGCATGATCAAAGAAATTCCATAATTTGTTCAAGGATCTGAGCCCAGGACTGCCTAGCCCTGCACCAGTCAGTGTAAGCTAGGTTCCACAGGGTAACAGCCAACCTCCAAGTCTCAGCAGCTTAAAAATAACAAATTATTATATGTGCCCTGAGGGTTTGGTTCTATGTTGTCCTGAAAGGAGGATATATGACATGTGACAGTGGCTCCACCTCCATGCCTCCTGAGGATGGAAGCAGAAGGAGAGAGTAATGAGGCAAATCACATGAAGGCTCTTCAACTTTCCACCTGGAAGCAGCCACATCATGTATGCTTCCATTTCCCAGACTAAAACAAGCCATATGGACATCCCTGCCTTTAAGGAAGTGGGGCAGTGAAAATCTATTGTGCCCAGAGGGGAATCAGAAATATTTAATGAACAGCCTAATAACTACCACAGGTTCCAAATCCTGTGTTCTTTTTCCACTACATTGTTCTCACAACTATGGGGGAAGATTAACTACTTTCAAAGGGGCTAGGAGCAGAGAAACATAAATCCAGAGAGTTGGGAGCCATCACCAATGGAAGATCAAAATCAGGAATGAAGATAAGTTATCTTTGAAATATACATGAACATCAATGAGGAATGGGATCTTTTTGACATGGTTTAGATTTACTTAGTAAATTTACAACAGCTATAAGACTATACACAAAAAGGGAGACCTTGCTATCTTGAGATCTTTTAGAATTTTAATAACTAGAACTTCTTTCAAAGACCTATTATATAATAGCCAATTTCAGGCTAAAATTTATATTTTGACAAGTTTTCTGGGTAGAAGGAAAGAGCCTGCCATCTTCTCACAGTTCTTTCCCTTGCATTTTCACTATAGATGAGAATGCTAGAGACTGAAGTTGATTTCCACTTATTTCTGAAATAATATCCTAATAATTAGCTGTAAATTTAAAAGTAATAAATATGTATAAGAAAGCCAATCTTGGGAGAAGTGCACAGACCCACACATGGAGATAAGGCATCAGCAGAGGTGCACAATTATGGAAATCCTTGTCAGAATCCAGGGCTTCAGCAAAAGCTTCATCCTTTTCTAGGCATAAATGTTGAGTCATAAATGGTCCAGATGAGATCATTATGCACTACATCAGGCATCACATATTGTTTATTTAAAAGCATCATGCTTAGTCATAGAGGAGCTTAATTACTTGAAATCAGATATCAAATATCACAAAAGAATCTTCCTAGGTCCTGCTCACTTTGAAACACACACACACGCACACACACACACACACACCCTTTTTTGCTCTTCTTCACATTAGGAAGAAAATTCTGCATTCTGAAACTGCTTCTGAGTTTAAATCCCAAGACTGCAAAATGATGCAATTACACAGCAATGGGGCCTATCACCTGGATAAACATGGCTACACCACCACCTCCAACAATGTACTTTAAATGATTGGACTGTTTTCCAGTGCCAGCTTCTCTAAAATGCACCAGGATAAAGGGAACTGTTTAGCTTTCAAAGAAATGTCACCCATTCTATTGCTTCTACCAGACGTGGATTGTCTGATTAGTGCTGAAATGCATTTCTAAGCTACCATCTATCAAAGTCATTTGACATGTGCTTTCACAATGTACATATTTTAACACTATTTTGCATTTCAGGGAATTAAAAAAGCAAGCACATTGATATAAATAAACATATATGTTCTTTATTCCAAACACCAATGCTAAAGACTTTCCATCTTCATTTGATTTTTTAATCTTTTAATCTTATAAAACCACCACTTTTTTTTAGATCTGGGGATTGTTGTTGTCCTCCTTTCATGTGAGTAACCAGAGTGAATGCAATCACAATGCAGTATCATCTTGAAATCCAATGAATACTAAGTGAGCATGTGACATGTGTAAGAAGGCACTGCACTAGATGCTACAGAGGTCATGAGCAACTGGCTAGAATTTTCCAAACTTCGTTTCTCCTAGTCAAGATGTTTGCTTGCTCTGTTAGTAACTTACTAAAAGTTCATTTACTTGAAATAAGAAAAACACCTTCAAATTGTACTATTCTGTGTTTTTTATGCATGTACGTGTCAGATATAGTAAAGGAGACATGGATTTATTCACAGCATGTGAAGGAAGACAGCAAGTTCAATAACTTCATAAAATAAGAACCATGTTTAGCTCAATCTTTTCAATAGGAATATCTTCTCACTGTCACCTCCATACTTAAAGAATGGTACAGGTTTTGTGTTGACTACGGCACCAAGCCCAAATGCCTGTTTCTGGACTTTAAGCCTCGTCTTATCTTAACTTAATTCCTTACTGTTTTCTGGCATACATTCTCCATTAAAGCCCAATTATTCCTCTTCTGCACATACCCTGCTAGTTCATCCCACCACTGAAAAAAACAATTATTGAAGACTTCCTTTCCTGCTATGCTGTAAGATAGGACCTGGAGAGGAACATGATGCAGTTTTTGTCTTTACACAACTTAGAGTCTCAGGTGTGAGGATGGGGAAACAAGAGCAAAATCAAATAATCACAAATTGTGCTTCATGTACTTGGGGCCCTAAGAAGAAAATAATGTGTGTGTCTGGTTAGGGAAGTATTGAGTCAGAGGTCAAGGACAGCTTCACAGAGCGGAGGCCAGCTGAGCTGCTCAATGGAAATTTGCCAAAAGAGCAAGTGGGGAAAGAGTGGGTATTTTGGGCAGAGGGAACATTCTGTTCAAAGGAATGTTTTATTAGCTCATATTGCTACTAATGAAACGCTCTTCCTTCTTATTGTGGTTACTAAACTCCAATTCAGCCTCATTCCCAGAATAGCAACACACCTTCTTAAGACTAGGAGGAAACACAGAGATGGGTCAACTCAATTCCCTCACTTCATAGACACGAAACTTGAGGCATAAAGCTTTAGGTTGTGGGTTGTGCGTTGATCCACAGTCAACAGCCACCAAATGTGGGCAATTTTTTCAACATATACTTATTGAGCATCTGCTATGGAAAGGCACTGTGGGATATGCAAAAATGAATAAATCTGGATTTCTTTTCTCTACGGAAATTTATCTCTCATTGGAAAAATATGACATAGGGATTAAGAGCACTATAATGCCAGATGGATCTAAATTTGAAGCCTGACCCTTTAACATTCTTGCTGGTGACCTTGGATTAGTTACTCTTCCTTGCTGAACTGAAGTTTCCTCTTAGGTGAGTCAGCACAATAATCGAACCTTCTTCATGGTTTTGTTATGGGAATTCAGTGTGATAACTTACACAGGGCACTAGCACTTAATAAATCTTAGGGTTTAGTAATAAAACCTTAATAGAGTATAGGGAAATTAAGCAATGGCATGGAGTAGGTATTTCATTAAAAAAGAGTTGTAGTACTAATTAATTAAAGTTTCAAATCCAAGGCACTTTCCTGATCAAACATTAACATAATTTCTTGAGAATCTCAATACTTCAAAAGGTTGTGTGAGGCCAAATTAATTTGGAGATTTCCCCCCTAAGGTCTGGTAACCTCCTTCACTGGAATGAAGTCTAATTGTTCTATTGGTATCATGCAATCTTGAAATTGGTAGATGTGAACAGTATCCCAAAAATCTGCGTTTTATAAGACACGAGGACTCCTTCCTGGTTTTGTGGAAGGCTAATTCCATGCAGGATGAAACTTGAACAACGAAAGACTTCCACGGGTGGGACGGACCGCTTTCTATGCAGCGGGGTGTTGAGAGGACAAGCAGTGATATCTCATGGCTACAGGGGATCCAGACGATGTAAGAGCAGCAGGCATTCTGTGAAGAGTCACTTGAAAAGTTTGGAAAGTAGAATCAGTGGGGCTTGGCTCCCTTTCAATAATCAGCTTCTTTTCTATTCAGCCATTTAAACACATGTTTACTGATCACTTATTTGCATTAAGTTCTAAGTCAAAGTGCTGGCTGGACAGCAGTAAGAAAAGCAACCTGTCCTTGTGGAGGTTGCATTCTAGCTATGAATTGGCGATGGAATCCCTCAATGGTGTAGCAAACAGCCAATGTTTGAAATCATTACAACTGAGCTGAATTGTTCCTTTAGTTGTAAAGATACGTGTTGCCAGGTCATGAGAGAATGAACCTTTGTCAGTGCAGACCCCTTCTCCTTCAGAAAATTAGGCAAGAGAAGTAGCTCAGAATGCCATACATGGAAAAATAAGAACTGTGAATACTGGGGCTAAAACTGGCCCAAACCACAATGGCAATGCTCGAATCATCAAAATCCTTCAAGATAAAGTTACAGGCCATGACTTAAACATTTGCCTGGTTTTTATTTTATGTGCTACAGAGATCTAACCCCAACCTTTGACTCTGTAACCATCCCTGGTTTGAGTTTGGGTTTGAACAGCTGCCCAGCCCATCAGTGCATCAGTGCATTTAAGCAATAACTCTTGCAAAGACATTTAAGAGCTCACACGTCCTCAATAGACTAAAAGCAGAGAGAAATAAGATTCCATAGCAACAACATGTCACTCTAAATCATCATTTCTGTTTCATGAACAAAGTGAGGACTGAAATAGAAAATATGCAGGGAGTGGGACCAGTTCAGTAGATATGATTGACTATTTTCTGGGAATTAAATCACTTTGGTTAGAGAGACAACACTATGCTCTTTTTTGTTAGCTAAGCTGTTGAATTCAAAAGCTAGGAAAGCTTGTCATTATTTGTAACTTCCTCCTTCACTGAGGAAAGGGCTTTATTGCTTTTCTTTTTTTCTTCGCATCTAGACATCGAATGAGGGAAGTTGAACAATGCAATTGAAAACCTTTCCTGATTTGATTAAGGTTTTGCTTACTATGGTTAATATTCCAGCAACCAGAAAGTAGCGAGTAAACATTTACAGGTCTGAGCTGGAGACTTACCTCATTGTGGGATTTGCTAATCAGCCACTTTTGTTTAAAAAATGAAAATGTACCCCAAATGAACTCCTATACCCGCTAAAGTGTGGAGCACATTGCATTGGATCAACATGGACTCTCACCGCATGCACAGCTTAGAGTAAATATAATCTTAGGCACAAGCGACTTTCCAACATAAATAGCAAAAGAGACTCTTGGAAATTATTTGATAAACTGTAAAATAATAACTGCTCGCAGTTGGCTCAAGGCTGCGAGTGTTGGAAATGATGTAGCTCAAGATCAGAGCAAGCATTTCCTTCACTGTAGCTGGATATGAAGGTAGATTTGTTTCAGTTGTTTTCTTAGCAATAGGGCAGTGGGAGTCACCTCTCACATGCAAAAAGGAAGAAGATTCATGTGCAGCTCATGTATTCAAGAACTATAAAAATCAAGTTTCTGATTTTAAAATTCCGAGAATTTTTATCCCCCGATCCCCCATTTGGACAATTAACAGCTGTGTGTTTAACTGTGCTCCTCTTAGGGAAGTTTTGATCCAGAGACTTGTTCGTGTTCTGAAATAAAAGCATGCATTGCTTCTGCTAACATTTTATCGCAGGTTGTTCCAGGACGGCTGCATCTTTTCACAAATATCTTTCAAAACTATGAGCAAACTTTACTATGAGTAAAGGTCCCTTCCAGTTTTATCCTCAGAGACTCTTCCCAATTCTCTGGGGGCTCCCCACCCACTGCAGCACTTTCTTGTAAGAACTTACCAGGGTAATAGGTATATCTCTGTTGCTATTTTTTTTTTTTTTTTTTTGTGGGTACCGGGGGGACGACCTCAGGACCTTGCGCGCCAACAGGCACCCGTGCCGCTGAGCGATATCACCGGCCCCTTTTTCGTATGTGGGTTCTGGGAGTCGAACTCGGGCCTTCGCGCTTGCAAGGCAGGCGCTTACGCCGCTGAGCCATCTCACCGGCCCTCTGTTGCTATTTTTTTTAACTAGCTCTGTTTCACTTGATATCTTGATGTCATTATTGGCTAGATTATTTTGCCATCTTAGAAGGGGATTGAATTTTCTAATGACAAACATTTATTAAGTGTTTGATAGGAAATATTCTGAAGATATAAAATATTCTTTAAAGTATTTATCATCTTTATACTATGAAATAAAGAGTGGAATGTATCTTCTTAATACACCATATCTATTATCTTAATTAATTTTGTAACAACAATGTGGTAGGCTTTATCTGCACTGCTTTACTTTACTGATTAAAAACAAACCTGATATTTACAGAAACTCACTTGTCTTCTAACTTACTCTCCACAGAGCAATGCAGTCTTTAAAAACATAGATTTGATTGTTTTGGCCATAATAACAGTGACTGCATTTATTCTCCCATCTGAAACAAAACCTGGACAAAAGTACATGAAACTACAATTTTTAAGACATTGGATGTCAGACAACTAAGGACACTGAAAACCTGAAGAGACAGAAAACAACAGAGATGAGCACTTCAATTGCCTCAGCAATTAATTCCTACTTTGTACATCATGGTACAAGGACTCCCTGAGTTGATGAGACAGAGCTGCGAGAACAGGGAGGCCAGGCAGATGAAATTCTTTGGAAAAATTATGGGAGAGGAGAAAACAACTAGATACAGCTCTACTGACCTGAGGAGGGTCCCAGCAACTCTTCAAACAAGTGGTGATTCGTTTATGCATGTGAAGAAATTGCCCAAAGTTGGGAAAAACACCATAGGAGAATTATGGGGAATAATCATTAGAGATCACACAGGATCAGGAATTGTTCCTTTTCCCACCAACTGGAGTAGAATACTTCATAACCAATGGGACATCGAACAGTATACTCAAAAGCATTTTGTCTCAGAAGTGGAACAAAATTGCACCTAGATGAAATGCTACCTAACAAAACTTCACAGCAAAAAACAAAAGAATTATCCTGTTTTCAAGTAATTTCACAGTGTCTCAGAACAAAACTTATGAATAGCCTTGGAAACAAGGATATCCAGCATCAACAAAGGAAAATTCAAAATGTCTATTATCCAGTCAAAAAGTAATAAACATGCATAAAAATACAAAAGAAAATATGAACTCACAATAAGGAGAAAGGTGAATTAATTAAGCTGAACCAGAAATAATACAAATGATAGAATTAATAAACAAGGACATTAAAGCAGTTATTCTATTTCATATATTCAAGATGCTACAAGAAAGATTGAAGATTTAAATAGAGGTGGAAAATATAAAAAGACTTAAGTTGAATTTCTAGAGGTGAAAATTATAATGCCCAAGATGAAAAATGTACAGTGGGAGCTTGATTATCAGAGGATTAAGCATTGCAAGAGAAAAGAGTAAGAAACTTGAAGATATAGCAATAGAAACTACCTCAAATTCTACAAAGAGAGAAAAAGGACTAAAAATAGTTAATAATACTGAGCTGTGAAACCACTTCAAAAGGCCCAAAGCACATATAATTGAAGTCACAAAAGTGAAACAGGGAGAAAATATTTGAAAAAAATAATGGTCATATTTTTTTCAAATTTCATGAAAATTATAAACCCACATGTTAAAGACTCAATGAGTTGAGTCTTTACCACCCCTACGAAGGAAGTATCATCAAGCCACAGCATAAGAAAATTGCTTTAAATCATTGAAAAAAAGAATTTGTTGAAAGTACATGGAAAAGAAAATTACATAGTGATGTTCAAGAAAAAAATGAGAACAGACTTCTAGTCAAAATAATAGAAGCCAAAATATAGTGAAGCGGGGGCTGGTGACATGGCTCAATGGCATAAGCACCTGCCTGGAAAGCGTGAGGGCCCGAGTTTGACTCCCAGAACCCACATACGAAAAAAGGGCCGGTGATATCCCTCAGCGGCATGGGCGCCTGCTGGCGCGCGAGGTCCTGAGGTCGACCCCTTCCACCCACAAAAAAAAAAAAAAAAAAAAAAAAAAAAAAATATATATATATATATATATATATATAGAAGCAACAGTTTAAAGTATTGAAAGAAAAAAATTAATCTGTAATCTACATCCAGTAAAAATGGTCTTTAAAATGAAAACAAAGCATTTTTCAGAGAGAATTTATCACCTGTAGATATGCATCACAAAAATGATGAGGGATATACTTCAGGAAGAAGTGATACTAGAGGAAATTTGAACCTAGGCCACAAAGAATATAGGCCACAAAAATAGCAACCTGGAAAAATAAAAAATAATTTCTCTTATTGTTCAATTTTTTTTTAAAAATTGGCCATTTAAAACAAAATAATTAAAATGTACTATGAAGTTGATAGCACATAACACAAAATTGATAACAGAACCAGCAATAAATGAGGAGAAGAGAACTAGAAATATACAGATATAAAGATATTATACTATACGTAAAGTGATCTAACATCACTTGAAGGTAGATGCTGGTAATTTAAAGATGTAAATTTGAAATCCTAAATCAATCACTACAGTAAAGAAACTGAGTTATAGCTTAATACATAAACAATGGTGATAAAACATAATCATAAAAACACTCAACTTCTTTCAAAGGAATGAAAAGGGAAAAATCTGAGCAAAAAAAAAAGATAGGACAAATAGAAAATAAATATGTAAACTCAAAGGTGCAAAAATCACATTAAGTCAGAGATTACCAGATTGCAGAAAGCAAGAACTATACCCTGCCTACAAAAAACACACTCAAAATATAAAATTACAAATAGGTTGAAAGTAAAAGAATGGAGCATTTAAACTGCCATTACTATAAGATTTCAAGTCTTATTGTAAACCCACAGTAACTAAGACAGTGCAGCATTGGTGCAAAGTTAGACAAATAGATTAAGGGAACAGAACAGAGAGGCTAGAAACAGATCTACAAATATGTGATCTACTGATTTCTGACAAATAATATAAAGACAATTCAGCAAAGAATGGATAGTCTTTTTAAAAATGGTACTGGAGGGGGCCAGTGAGATAGCTCAGCGGCCTAAGTGCCTGCCTGGCAAACGCAAGGTCCTGAGTTCAACTCCCAGTACCCACATAAAGGAAAAAAGGGCCAGTGATGTCGCTCAGCGGCACAGGCGCCTGCTGGCATGCAAGGTCCTGAGGTCGACCCCCGGTACCCACAGAAAAAAAAATGGTACTGGAAGAACTGCATATTCATAAGCCAAAAAAGTGGCCTCTTCTTATGATTTGTATTCTAAGTGTCACCCAAAGGCCGTGTGTCGAAGGCTGGGTTGCCAGCCTGTGGCGCTATTGGGAGGTGGCAGAACTTTTAGGAGCCAGTGCCTTTTGAAGGAAGTTGGGTCATTAGGGGCAGAGTAATAGTCAATAGCTTTGTAAGCCAAAGCTTTGATTTGTAAGAGTTGAGATTTTGACGAGAAAATAAAACTATTTTTCCTCTTTGATAAAGTTGGCTCTGGATTTACAAACAACAAATGGGCAAATTTTAAGTTCTGAAAAATATGTACACATGGGTAACTTCCACTAAAGCAGAGAACATTTCCTTCACCTGGTAAGTTCCTTCAGACCCCTTTATAGAAAAAAACTCCCCTTACCCTCTGCAACCAGAGGCAACCACTTACTCTGATTTCATTCTATCACAATGTCTGCTTTATCCCAGTCTAGGACTTTATGTACATGGAATTATATTTTATGTCTTGTTAATTTTATTCAACATAGTGTTTTTGGGAGCTATGTCCCTGTTGTTGTATGCATAAGTAATTCTTTATTGCTTAGCAATATTCCATTGTATGGATATACTACAGTTTGTTTATCCATTATTCTGCTGTTAGAGACTTGAAATTTCCAGGTGTTTAATTGTTGATTAAACTGCTGTGGATATTCTTGTACAAGGACTTTTGTGGTCATATGTTTACATTTCTTCTCAGTTAATGCCACAGGATAAGTATATGTTTAATTTTATAAGAAAATGCCAAACTGTTTCCAAAGCTTGTGGTTCCACTGTACATGCTCACCAGCAGGGTACTTCACATTCTTGCCTCTCTTAGTGAATCAGTCTTTTCAATTTTAGCTATTTTGATGAATACAAAATGGTACCTCCTGGTGATTTTAATTTACATTTCCCTGATGACCACTAGTGTTCATCATCTGTTCATATGCTTATTGGCCATTCATATAACTTCTTTTATGAAGTGTCAGATTCAAATTTTGTGGCCATTTTAAGTATCAGATGGTTCTTGCCTTTGTATTGCTGAGCTGTAGGAGGTTTTCATACATTCTGGAACAAGTTCTCAGATAGGTATGTGTATTGTGGATATATTCTCCCCCTAATTGGTTTGTGGGTTCATTTTCTTAAAAGCATCTTCTGACAAGATGTTTTTAGTGTTAACAAAATTCAGTTTATCAATTTACAAAAAGAGGCTGAGAATCAAAATTTAAGTCCTAAAGAAACTAGCGTACACACCTTATTCCACAAACAATATTTTTTTAAAGAGTTTGCTATAATCTATTGGTTTATTTTCCTACTGACTCAAGAGAAGATGGGAAGTCCTTTCTGGACTGGAGAGAAGGAACTTGGGAATTGGGAGAGAAAAATCAAGGAAAGAAAAGGGTATCCTACCCCTGCACCTTGAGGTCAGCGATGAGTTCTTCGGTCTTATGTGGGGAGCCTAGAGCACAGAAGAGCCCTGCCTTCCCAAGGGAAACAAAAGCAGAAAGCTTTACGGGAAAGGCCCCAGGCAGAGCATGTAGGAGGGGTGAGCAAGGGACATAGATGGATAGATCCAGAGGAAACCTTGGGAAGGACTTTTGCTCTCACAGTAGATGGAGAAAGCAGCCAAGAGTTCTCAGATCCACCCTGGGTGATGAATGCCCAGAGAATGTGGGCTGACTCAAAGCAGTCTGCATTCAGGACAAGGATGACTCCAAGTGACTGCGCCTGGAGTCCAAAGGCCATTGTAGCAGCAGGGACCCAGGGAATAAGGCCTAGAACCTACAGATGAAGGCAAAATCTAATGAGGTTCAACTTGATGAAAGCCAGAGTGGAGGAGAGACTATTGTGAGTGAGACCCCCTTTTCCCTTGGAACCCCTGGAACTTAAATGACCCTCATAGAAAGGCAAAGAGGGAGGGAGCAGAACTTGAAAAGATTTTTCACCCCGGAGAGACTGTTCTTTCATCCAGCAGGGGCAGAGTTTTACCTGGAATTGGCAATATTTTGAGTGAATGAAAGAAAAGGATCCAACTATGTGGAGTGAGGTTTGTGTGACCTTAAATCCTCCAATTTTCTGGCCCTCTGTGCTTCTTCTTCCCTCACATAGTGAAGTTGAGGACAAATTAGCCATGTACTCGCAGCATAGCCACAATGAAATAGATATCTTTAATTTTCCCTTTGCTTACCAATTGTTAAGCAGTTATTTCCTTAAATCTGCTTTTGTATATGGGAGGGTATTTTGTTTACTAAATTTATTCCTGGATGCCATATTATATAAATTTATTACTTCTGAATGATTCAATATTCTTAGTTCTTCACACATTTTATGGCCGCTTGTAATGGCTGATATATTGTGTCAACTTGAGCAGTCTAGAAACCTAAGTAACTCAGCAGTTCTACATCCTAGGTTGTAGAGAACATGCCCTCACTATTCTAGGATGTTGTCCATTGTGTCAACTTGGAAAGTTTAAAAGTTTAACTAAGTGACTCTGCAGGGGGCCAAGGTCCTCACTTTGTAAACACTCTAATCCTGTGCAAGAGGAGGGCACGGAGATGGTGTGAGGGCTACACCCACCCGACGGCAGGTAGTTTGCGTACAATATGAGGAGGGAAAGAGGCTTGTTCCCCCCTTGGCTCTTGTTGCTTTTGGTGTCTTCTGCCACCTTAAACTGTTGCCCCTCTGCCATGCCACCCTGCCTTGGAGCCAGCTGATTATGGACTGAAACCTCCACAAACTGTGAACTAAATAAACCTTTCCTTCCTTAATTTTGGGCATCGGGTATTTTGTCTCAGCAACGAGAGAAAAGTAACAAACACACTGCTGCAGTGTTCTCTAGAAGCTTAAACCTTTTAAAAATAGCAAAGAACAACACTCTTGTTTTTTTTTATTTTTTGGCTTTTTCATATGGCATTCCCATGTCTCATTTCCTAAGAACACCAAAGAATTGTCTCTTAAAAGCTTAAAGAGAATGGCAGAGTGGAAGAAAACTTCTCTCCATTTGTAAGCACTTGAAAAGTATGCTAAGGGCTTTCTGAAGGTCCTTTAGGAAAGAGAGCTATGTAGGGATATAGCTCAGCTGCACAAGCACCTGCCTAGCAAGTGCAAGGTCCTGAGTTCAATTCCCGGTACAAAAAAAAAAAAAAAAAAAGAGGGAGCTGTGTAACACTTAAGAGAACTGGCCATAAAATCAGACTTCATTTCACAAAGGGCTTCACTTCTCTACCTTGGGAACTTGGGCATATTATCCAAAGTTGCCAAGATTTAGTTGAGTCATTACAAGGAAGTATAGACTATTGAGGGAGAAGATCCAAGCTTAGTACAGAACATGGTGCATATTAAGCCCATAATTTGCTTTGGTTCCTTCATCATTATCATTGTATCATTATAACATTACCATTAATTTTATTTGTTGTCATTCTGAAACCAGAACAGAGCAGTGACTTATGTGCCTTTTCTTGATGATAGCAATATCTGAGGTTGGCTATGGTGAGTTTGCAAAGTATTTCCTGCACCAGGTGATAGGTTTTTTGAAATCAAAGTCCCAGACTGAGGCACCTTTTTAAACGATATGAAAAAGATCAGAAGGGAAATTATTCCCAGGGAGCACCGTTTCTTTGACGGCAATTTAAATGACACCTTAGTGTTTGGGAAAGAAGTTTAGCCTTCCCTTGGGGAATGAAGAAAGATGCACTGAAATAGGAAAACTCAGGTTAAACTTGTGTTTCCTTTTGTAATTGCTATTTGAAACTCTTTACTCTATGGGAGCAGCAGGGGTAGTGAAAAACAAACAGGTCCTCACTTTCCTCCCAAATCTAGTGAGGGTCTGCCAGCTTGCCAAATCATCCTATAGAAAGAATCAAATCTAGGCCAGAGCTTACTGGCTGACTGATGAGCTGCCCGGTAAATCTTCAAGCAAACAGAGTTTGAGAGCAGGAATTCAAGGAAGTGGATTTGAACCCATTCAGAAAGCATTCCCCATTTGATCCTCCTAAAACCTAAGTTATTTAAATATAATTCAATCGATGTGAGGCAGCTGTCCCAGAAATCAGAAAAAGCCTTCTTGTTTCATGTCGGCTTAGTTGTTCTTTTGGTAAAGAAATCAACTGGAGGGTGTGGACCCATGTGGGGACCTTACACAGTACAGCTGCAGCAGCAGCTTCCAAATCGCACTTTGGAGCAGAGACAGAGAGTTTGAACAAAGGATTGAAAGCCAGGCAGGGGCCAGCCCTGACTTCTTTACAGGGTACAGCACTGAAGGATGTGACCCCAGTGGCAGCATGCCATTAAAACAAGACTTCAGAAATAGCCCTGGAAGTAGTAGTGATTTGGACAAGGATAGGTGACCTTTAAGGATAACGTCCTAATAGCCAAATTAGATTGACTTTTTCTGCGCAGTGAGTCTTGCTAAATGCTTATCAGTTTTGGGCTGTCTACACCAGTAAACTGGTCCTGTAGCAGGTAGACAATACCCTATGGGGGAAATGTCCAGCCTCAGGTGATCTGGAAAATTGGAGGTAATGGAGAGACTGTGCCAAGCTAAGAAATAGGAATTGGAAACGGAACTAACACAGAGTGGAGGGTATTATGGTTGTTATTGGAAACAGAAAATCACAGCTTCATAAAAGAAATGTGAGCAATAAAATGGTCAGAAAACAACTTTCTTAGTCCTACTGATAAGATTAGAATGTTTCTCCATTTTTAGGGCTTTGCATACCTCTTAAATACATTTACCCCCAAGTCTACTGGATATATGTTGTGTTGGGAATTTTTTCTTTTCCCAAATGTTATTCCACATGACTTGAAAAGTTTTCATGAGCTTAAGGAGCCCTTAGCATAGTGAGGATGCAGTGATACTCATGATAATGGGATTCTCAGTGGAAGTTTCAATCTTCCTTTACCCGCCAAATCACACTTGTTTATTCATTCCTTCCACAAATGTTTACTGTATTTATTAGGTGCCAGATACTGTTTTAGAGTATTAAGATATGGCAGAGAATAAAAGAAGCAGTGCCCCTGGCTTCAAGGCCCTGACATCAAAATACAAGTAAACAGACAAATAGGACAGATAAAATTTTATGAAGGAAGCAATGAGCTGAAATATAGACAAAGAAGAGGGAGAATTATGTCTGAACTTAAGGAAAGATTCTTGAGGCCTAAGAGAGAACATAAAATGGTGCTGCCCTTCTGGAAAGCAAATCAGCAATATTTACCAAAATTGAATATGTGAATGCTGTCATTTAGTAGATATTTGTGCCAGAGATATTCTTGCTTAGATCCATAGGGGATGTGTCCTCAAGTTAATGGCAATGATTGTGATAGGAGAGAACTGGGGCATCACTTGGGTGAATGATTTCTATGGATAACAGTAGAACATGAAGACACTTGGACAGGATAGGTCTACAAATTGGCATGTTGAATAAAAAAAGCCAGAAGTAGAATGAGACTCAATGAATAGTGACTTTCATGCACACTGAAAATACATACTAGAAACATCTGCAACATACTTAATAAAGTTAAGTTAGAGCCAACCTCAATGCCCCCTAGGAGGAGCAGTGAAGGAGGGTAGGGAAAAGGAAAGAAGATTTCCTCCTCTTTATTTTTCACGCTAATCTTCTCTGTATCATTCCAATTTTAGTATATGTGCTGCTGAAGTGAGCACTTCCTCCTCTTTAATGGTCTTCAATGAAGTGAGCCAAGAGCCTTGAAGGATCCAGTCGTGGCAGTGTACTACAAATCTAATAGTATGAATGACTCGAATCTGCACCTGAGACAAAAACAAAAAAGTGAGAGACACAACTAGCTCGGTTAGGAATGATGGAAACAATGCAGGTTGTAGAAAGCTTCAAAGTAGTCTAAGGCTTTGTCCTGAAAGATGGTGGGTGTGACTGTTCCTTCAGCAGCATGGAATGAATGTGGAGAAGCAGGTAGGAACAGCTGATGTCACGCATTTGTAGCATGAGGTTCAGACATTATTCAAAGCACTTTGGGAGGTCACTAAAATATTTTAAACCAATGTGTGGTGACATGACAGTTGAATTTATAACAGGTCAGGTTGTCTGTGGTGGAAAGTACAGATGGGAGGAAGCAGAGTAAAATTAGAGATACCCGTAAGGAGGCATTTACAGTTACCCAGGGGACAGATGCTGACAGGCTGGACCCAGGTGGCCACACACTAGAAGGAAGTGTCTGGAGACATGCACGAAGACACCTACACACAAACACACCCATGCCTCTGCACTGGCTGGCAGAAGGAAGCAATTTTCATATATCCCACAGCTCTGACATATCTGCGATGTAACTAGCCCGGCATTCCTCTTTTGGAGAAACGTAAGGACCCAGGATAACATGGGCTTCACCCCAGCCCCAGCCCCAGCCCTTATTCCAGGTGGCCTACATCTGAATGTGCCGAAAAGTGTTTGTCTTCTAGTCCCGGACTTTTGTCAGTTGTGAAGGACTCACACAGGTCTCCTGAAGTATGTACAAGGTATGTTCGAAATATCTGGTAAACGTTTAAATTTAAAAATTTGTTATAGTAAAAGATGCATTGCCATCAATTCCTCTCAAAATACTTTCCCTTCTTGCTTCAAACACACTATCCCATTATTCTTGCTACTTTCTGAAGCAGTTCTGAAAGTCTTCTTCTGTGAGTGTCTTTAGGAGGTATGTTAAAAAATATACTACTGAGAACTATTCAATGGAAAGGCAGGATCATAAAGATATTACCATGCGTCCTCATCACCTTATTCATAAGGTCTGGCACTGTATTACTTCTGGCTTTTCCCTAAAGTCAAAATGACCATAAAAGATAAATATTTTTAATTGATTCAGGACATTGAGGCACCAAGGACAGGGTACTTCAAGACACTCATGAAAGAGGACTTCCAGAATTGCTTCAGAAGTAGCAAGAACTGGGCCGGTGATATCACTCAGTGGCATAAGCACCTGCCTGGTAAGTGTGAGGTCCTGAGTTTGACCCCCAGTATCTACAAAAAAAAAAAAAAAAAAAAAGAAGTAGCAAGAACTATGGGATAAGTATGTTCAAAGTGAGGAGAGGGAGTATTTTGAGGGGGATTAATGATAATGTATCTCTACTGTAATAAATTTTTAAAAATTAATTATATTTTTAAATCACACCTCATTGGTAATAATACTTAAGAGCTGGACTCTGGGGCTGGCAGCCTGACTTTAAATCACAGATCCACTCCCTGTGTGACTTCGGACAAGTTCTTCAATGTCTCTGCTTCTGTTTCCCTATCTGTAAAATGCTTATAATGATAGGACCTGCTCCATAATTAATTACATATAAAGTGCTTAAAGTAGTACCCGTCCCCAACACATGTTCTATTAGAATTTTCTATCAGTGTTATTTAATGGTGGAGCCGGTGTTCCTCCCACTAACATGTCCAGAGATTCGGGCTCTTCCAACAGAATCCTTTCTGATAAGCATCAGCCAAGGATCCTATTCCCCCCTCCTCTCTCCCACCCTGCACTCCACACACACTTTGAACAATCAAGTTACTAAAACATGAGGTAATGCTTTTGATAAACACCAAATTACCTGCATAAGCCAATGCTTCCCAAGGAAATGAAATGTCTTCATTGTAAGCACTGTTAAAAATTAGAAAACATATCTAAAGTCATAAGGAACATGTCATCTGCCACTTCCTTTATACTTAGTATTTTTATACTTCTTGTAAGAGGTCTAAGAAAGAAGGCTGGGTACTAACATAGACTTGGTTCAGTGGCGTGGCATCTGGTTACACTGACACATGATACATGACACATGCTTTACACAGTGTGACAGAGCACCCTGCTTCACATTTACTGAAAAGGAGAAGACAGTCATCCTTATCTTCCTTTATTCCTCCCATTATCTTCCAGCATGGTTCCTTAGGTTTTAAATAGGCAATCCCGTTACTGCTTTTGCAGTGGGTTGAATGACCATAGAATTCACCTTGGACCTCTATATTATTTGCATTTTAAAAGGGGGTTTTATAACATCACTGTATCTCTAATTTGTTGATTTGAGAGTGAGGAAATGCACTTTTCAAATGATCCTAGGACTAGAACTAGACAAGACTTCAGGTGTCTTTCTCCATTTTAACCCATGCCTCTCTCTCCCTCCAGCCCCCAGCCCTTGGTGCCTAGATGGGCCAGTGCAGACACGCCCTTCGGCTCGCCTCATGTCCTTGCAGTCCACCTCCTTCTCTAGCCAGTGCTATAGCAACCTGCTTCCCACACGTGCCACCTGCCACCACCTCACTTTCATTGCATCTGTGCCTCTTATTTTCTGTTCAGGGCTCCCCTCATATCTGTTGGAACCCACTTGGCATTCACACTGTACACTGGGAGCCTAGAAGGGAGGACACAGTGACATCTGGGGTGGCGTGGGGGGGCTGGAGCTCCTGGTAGAAGTGCTCTCTTTTTGCCTTTCACATGGACAATTCTGAGGCACATGACACCTGGCTCTCCAGAGTTCAGGTGGGATCATGCCCCCATTGCCCACTAAGTGACCAACTTCAGAAGGAACCCTGCATCATCTTTCTCTCCTTTTGTGCTTGTCTGTCCCCAGTTCCCCACTCTTGTTCCCTGGGATCACCTATCAAAATACATTACCTGCTTCCTAGAGGGAACCTTGTCTAAAACAGTACCAGCAAGAAATACTGTCTCTTTCTGGCCATCTACCTTTATGCTTTACAACGGAGGATTAATAGGTTTGCAGATTATGATTTATGAAACAGAAACTTGGCAGAGTATTTGTGAATAATTAAGATAAATTCAATCATTTGAAATTTAATGCAACTAAAATTTATTTCAGTTTGCGTGGTGCTACGTGCAGAGCTAGGCTTCGGGGACACAGTAGAGTATGATCCTTCCTTTGAGATGGCAGCCTAATGTGTGTGGCTCCAGCTTCTGCTACCTCCTGAGAACACAGGATCCACCCTGGAAATGACAGGAAAGCAGAGCTCAGCGTGCAAACTGCACTAGGGTTAAGAGGAGGCGCTGGAGTCAGGCTGCCTGAACTCGCTTCCTGCTCTGTAACATCCTCCCTGGGTCAATTACTTAATTTCATTACGCCTCGGTTTCCTCTGTGAAAGGCAGAAACGTTCTAAGAGTCATTGTGAGGACTAAATTGTGAGCCAACTCCAGCTCTCCAGTAAATTGATTTCTACAGGATGTGTTGGTGCTGTGAGGGTGCTGGCTTTAAATGAAAGGAGATGGGGAAGGAAGGGGCATACAGAGGCGCCATACCTCTGCCAAGTCTGGCTCCAGTTTTAATATTAGGAAATGAAAAATGAAGCATTTACCCAAGAAAGAGGAACCACAACTAATTATTTTAACAAATGTTAAATTTTGGGACGCTTTTTTATTCAAGCAATTTATGTCATATTCTGTGCTCTTAAAAGATTGCATTATGTTTACACATTTAGGTAACTTCTATAGGATGACAAATGTGTTCTTAACCGTTGAATATAATTTTAACTACAAATTGACATTCCCATACATTTTGTACCACACTTTGACTAGTTTTGTTTTCACCAACGCCTCCTTCTCTCCCTCATTATCCTAGTCTATCAAAAGTTCCTTATGCCTTTCATTTACAATGCATGGCTGATTCTAGGGTGCCTCTGGGAGATTTTTTGATGGCCATTTTTAAAGAGGGAAGGAGGAGCTCCTAAGTTGAAGAGAGAAGAGGGATGGGTGGATGGATGAGTAGTATGAGAAAGATTGTGAATGGATTCAAGCAGCAGAACTGATAAAGGTGTATACAACCCTTCATTGGGAAAGAACATATGAGACACCATCTTGGATATGCCCATTCTTTCTTTCCTGCACCTGCCACCAGGTACTTAGACTTCTCCCTGCCATGCCAAACATGCAGATCATCTCTGAAAGAGGGCTTTGTATTGCACCAGCAAGACTGGAGAGCAAATAGTTTTCCTTTGCTTCTGCCCTCTCCATTTCTGCACTCCTAACATGCCTACTATTATTCCCAGGCGACTCTGAAGATATTTTTGGCTAAGGAAGGCATTCCCAGAACTGTGGTGGATGAACAGGTGAAAGGTGGGCCTGAGAAATGGGTGGGTAGGTGAAGCTGGCATGAAGGGCATCTGGCAGTGTTCTGGATTCTAGGGGACTCTGAGTCTTGTGGATCTCTCTTCCCACCCAAAGTCTCTGACTGGCTTTTTAAAGACTCCAGTGTATCCTGAAATGAACCTAAGAGTTAATGAAAACAGATGATTTTCTTTCAGATGAATGGTTTGTTGTATCCTTTATAGGTGTAAAAAGATTTATTAACTCATAATTTTATCAAGTAGTAATGTGTGAGTAAATGTTTTAATAAGGTCACTAATTCCATTACCGTGTGTTGCATTTAATAGTCTTTAAAGGTGAAATAAAGTTATCAGCTCTTAGTTACTCTCCTCCAATTTTCTGTAGACTTAATGAGAGGTTTTCTAGAAGCCCATGTCTCTCACACTTCCCTCCCCTCTGCTCTATGGAAGACAATGTACACGATAGCGGTTCAGAGCTGGCATCTGGTGTAAGAAAGATTAAACTCAGAATCTTAGCTTGACCACCTATGAGAGCTTGGAAGAGCTTCTTAACCTGGCTAAACCTCAGGATGTTGATCTATAAAATGAGCTCATAATTCTACCTCACACAGTTCTTCCTGAAGATTGCAAGACACTATTAATGCATGTTCAGTGCTTAACAAAGTACTAGGCATGGATTGCCAGCTACAAAAAAAAAAAAAAAAAGCTATTATATTAGCTATACATTGCTGTTGTGCAAATTATCCCAAGTTTTACTGGCTTAAAACAAGAAACATTTATTATCTCACAGTGTCTGAATCAGGATCTGGGTATAACTAACTCTGCTTCAAGTCTCTAACGGTGCTAGCGGCAAGGTGTTTTCTGGGCTGCAGTCTCAGCTAAGGGCTTTCCTGAGGGCGGATGTGCTTCCAATCTTGCTGGTGTGGTCGTTTGTAAGATTTGATTCCTGACGGCTGCTGGACTAAGCCTGTTTGCCCTGGATGTTGCTTGGGGTCATCCCCAGTTCCATGACATGAGGGTCTCTCCAGGGTGCAGCTCACACATGGCAGCTGGCTCCCGTCAGAGTGGGCAACCAAGCAGGCAGAGGAGAGCTAGCAAGACAGAGGGCGCAATCTTTCTGTAACTCATCTCAGGGGAGACACCCCACCATTTTGTGTACTCTATTCCTCAGAATCGAGTTACCTTTAAGGGGGAAGAGTCCACACCAAGGTGTGAACACTTGGAAAAGGTGTATATTGGGAGCCATTTTGGAAGATGACTCCTTCGGCTATTTAACAGTGTCACTATTCGTCCAGTCTCTACTTGAAGATTTTCTTCGTTTCACCTTTGTTAATCACATCATGTGTCTTGCACAGCACACAATACTTTGTGGCCCAGGTCCCTTTTGTTGTTTCTGGTCTTCTAATTTGTTTCCTTGCCACTCCCATCCACCACTTTAGTCTCCTCTACCCACACTTCTCACGTTGCCCAAACATGCCAACCATTAAGCCCTCCCAAGGGATTCTTCTGGTTGTCACAATTACAACATATTTATGTCATTAGAAGAGGTGGTAGTGTCTGTTTTGATTCCTAATTTTTTAAAAATCCAAACATAAAATTATTTACATATTTTGCCTTTCAAAACAGAACAGGAGAGTTTCAGAGTATATAACCAGTATATAACCAGTATATAACCAGTATATAACCAAGTCAAAGAAGGTTGGGAGATTTTGCCGCTCATGCTCGTGACTTTGTGCTTGTTTGGACCGCTGCCTCTTTTCTGTTTGGCTCACTCATACTCACACTCTAAAGCCACACTTGGATCTTTCCATTTTTGGTCAACAGGTCTTTAAGCTCCATCCTCCATTTCTTCTCTCTGTAACATTTTTTAATATATTCCTTTTAGATCAAGTGTCTTTTGTTCTAGATATTGTCCATAAAAAGTATCCTACAGAATTCTGGGATGCTGTCCAGCAGTGGGGATAGGGCAATCTGTTTGGGTTTTATTTCCTACCTTTCCCAAGCCCCCTTCTATGGAGAGTTCCTTTGGTTGGTGGACATGCCTACCACAGGGACCCCCTGCCTATACTAGAGATGGACCCTTATCCCAACAGCAAGTCACCACAGCGCAGGAGTGCTGGACCCATCTTATTAGGCCATGTCCCCAAGTTCATGAGCAGGCAAGTGGTGGAGCTTGGATCTACCCCCTGACAGCCTCATTCCACAGCCATTGTGTACGCTGTCTGTATTATACATCTATAAACATTGGACGGGGACTCACTCTTTAAGAACATTTGCAGCCAGCCCTTTGAATACTGACAGACAGGTGCTTCAAAAACATGAGAAAAACATGGGCTTTTTCCATGTTTCAAAACTGTTTGAAAACAAGTACTGAATCAAAAATGCTTCCCTAAGGAGCACTTACTAGCAATTCTTACTGTCACTGCCAATCACTCATCTCTCTCTCTCTCTCTCTCTCTCTCTCTCTCTCTCTCTCTCTCTCTTTGCATCTTTCTTGCAACAGGATACTTGGATGTGACAGGTCATTATTTTTTTGCTTTTCCCAAGTGCTCTAATACCTTGGCTTTACTACAGTTTGTTATACATTTGTCTCTTGGTAGCATATTTTGACCTGTATGTTAAAGTCTTATTCTGATTCTGTCAGTTAGACAATAGAACATGGAAATGGAACACTTAGACTTTTTTTCTCTCTGGTACCCTGCCTTCTTGGGTAATAGCACCACTCCAGTCCCCAGTGATCCTGGTAGGATAACTCATCAAGGGATCTTAACCTAGGCATAGAACTGTGATCCAGGTAGGTCTATCTTGATGGCAACAGTTATAAGGTTAGAGGCAGGCACAGGATTCAAACCAGGCCAAACAGAGTTTCTCTGAATTGGTATGTAGCCATTGGGAGAAAGAAATTCCCTGGTTATTAAGTTGGGAATAAACAAATTTGCCATCGGGGGAGCCTTCCTCTCTGCCAGGTAGAGAGAAGTGGGCTATAAAGAGAAGCCAGAAGGGAAGCAGGCCTAAGAGCTAGAGAGAAGGATAAGACCTCACCCATTGTTTGAGCTCTTGAATACCTTGGTGCTAGTTGGAATTCCCAGCTACATAAACTAATAGATCACTTTTCCTTCTAATACTAGATAGGACTGAGTTTTAATAATTGGATAGCCGCAAGTCATGATTTATAGACAGGTTAAGGATGGCAAGTCAGTTTCAACTCAGATGAAGACCACAAGCAGAATAGAAGATTTCCAGCAGCATTTGAATTTCAAATGAATAACGAATAATTTTTAGTACAGTAATTTTAGTATAATTTTTGGTATAATTATATCTCAACTATTACATGGGATTCATTGCTTGTCTAACATTCAAATGTAGTTAGTTATGTCTCCAGTATTTTTGTTTTCTAAATAAATAGCCCTAGTGTCTGCTTGAGGATTCTTAGGCCAAATGTAGCCTCAGTGAGAAAGTATGCTTATTGATTAATGATGTCTGCTGTGAATGTGGAAATACAGAAAGGTGGCATGAGTCCCATGCATGAACCATTCCTAGTTTACCCTAAGTGTTTAGAAATGTTTTTCTTCATAGCCTTAGGCAGTGTAATTTATTTAATAATAATATAAATAATGGTGGTCACCATTTACAGAGTAACTTTAACTCTAAGCCTTGCATATGTTGTCTAATTTAATCCTCATGACAGTATTTTAGTGAAGGTATTTCACAACTGAGACACAGAGAAGTTAAATTCTCACAGGCAATAAATGACAAAGCTGGGATTCAAACCCGTGCCTATCTAACACCAAAGCTCATGCTTGTTCCAATTCATCCTTCTGTAGGAGGCAAATATTATCCTGACAGTTATCTGCTGAAGTCATCTTAAAATGCCATTTTACAAATTGCTATATAAACACTTATAAACCAGTTCTTGGACCAAAATGGTAAACTGTCCTTTCACGACAAAGAGGAGCAATTCAGGAACAAATTGGAGCCTCAGATGAGACAGTGTTTTGGCAAACAGATTTCAACAGTTGACACCAGAGGAGTGCCAATTGTAAAAACTGATTTTAGGCTATAAACGACTAAGTAAAACCAGCATTATGACAAGGTGGGGGGAGGATCTATTTAACGTGTAGCAGGGGGCTGAGACAAGCCCTTCGTGGAATTTAGAGTAGGCTGTCTGTGGAGCTAGACGGCATGTGGTTCTCAATTATTTTCATAAGCTGATATGTACAAGAACATAGTGTTCTGGTAGAAGATAGAGTGCTATAGCTTGAAAGTGTCCCCCAAAGTTCACGTGTTGGAAACTTGATCCTCAGTGTGTGGGGGTGGGGCTTGTGCAATATTTGGATCATGATTGCTTGCTCTCTCTTTCTCTCTTCTTTTCCCTTTTTTGCTCTCTCTCTTTCTCTCTCTTTTTGTCTTCACCATGGGATGATGCAGCAAAGAAGGCCCTCAACAGAGGCTGGCCCCTTGACCTTGTACTTCCCAGCCTCCAGAACCATGAGCCGATAAATTTCTGTTCATTATAAATTACTCAGTCTCATGTATTCTATTATAGCAGCACAAACTTGGCTAAAACAAGGAGAAAGACAGCATGTGTATATGAGTGTATGAATACTTTTTAAAGATTCCATGTATCTGATGTTTAATATTTTTAAAGCTAGAGTGCAAGATAGGGAAGTGGTAGACATGCAGACAATGCAGACACTCAGATAGAAAGGCATCTATTTCCTAGCTTACTGCTGGGGAACAAGGGAAAAGAGAGACTCTGAGGAAACATTTTGTGATGTGTGCATCAACAGTGCTACTTCAGACCCAGTGACACAAGGGAGGCGTGGAGCCATGGAAGGCACTGTTTTCCACACTGGCATGCTACCTAGCAACTCTGTGAGGCTTTCAAGCTGGAGGATTAGGGGTCATTTATAGGCAGCACCCTTAATCTGAATATTTTCATTCTTTGAAAATCTAATCAGCACTTATAAGGGTGTTACTTCCTCAAGCTACTTCATATGCAGAGAATGTTGGGCTGAGCATCAAGTGGCTGCAGATGGAAGTCGACAGAGGTCCATGAGCACCTGCCTTGGCAACTCCTGGGTATACACGAGACCTCTCAGGAGGCCTGGAGGCCCGTGTGAACAGCGCATCTTATACCATTAGGACTAACAAGACACCTTTTCTACCTACAGACCAGTAGCGCCTAGGACACCCAGTTTACAATCATGGAGACTAAGTAGAGGCAAAGGATAGGATGAATAAAAGGAATTTGGGGGGAAACAGAGGCTCAAAAACCTCAACAGAGACAAGGGTGTCTAGATTTTGGAGGAAGGTAATTCCCATCCAATAAATGAAAGGAAACATCTAAGGACAGTATCATTTTTTTTATCTGATGTCTGAGGGATCACTCTTCATCTTCCTCAGTCTGACTTGAGATCCATGGCCAGGCCTCTTTTCCAGGTACAGCTGGAACTTTGTTTTTAGGTATCAGAAAGCCTGTCCCCACGTCCTTTCCTTTTGCCTCTTCTCAAAGGATCACTGCCACCTTCAGTGTGTTCTATTTTAAGACCAATGAGTGTGCATCCTGAGATCAGAAGGCACCATTAACATTTCTCCCACATTGCGAGTTGTCCCTGTGGGACTTTTATTGTATTTCTATGAATCTTATGAATGGGATGAATATTTCATTGTGCTTGTTACACAACAACCCTTCATCTATATTATTAAGCTCTTATTTTCTTATGTTCAACATCCCCAAATATGGCTTAGCTTTAACACCTGCTGAGCTTATGTCCTTTCAGATTTATCAGCTAAGCACAAAAGGCATTTCTGTGAAAGAAAGAAGGAGAAGCTTAAATCAGTCGATAGTGCTCTACATTCAGAGCAGAATTGGGTTCTTGCAGGCTTAAAATGAAGCATTGGCATTTACAGTGGCAGGGGACAACTAAGGAGTGAGACATTTCCCATGGCTTAGGGTTAGTTGCAAGCAAAAAATAGCTTACTGAAAATATGGTTCCTTCCTCAAAATGATCCAGTAGCTTGTTGTGGCTGACAGAATCTCATCCAAACATATAGTCTGGCATTTCAATTCCTTTGGGCCCATTGTTTAGTCCTATGCCCCTCACCTTCCCTTCATGGTCTTCATAGCAAAAAAGCCAATCTGTTCAGTATTCCCTGAGCCTACCTGTTCCTGAGGTTTTCTGCCCATTCCATCCACCAGAATGGGCAGTTTCCGCTCCTTGTCAAAGCCCAGTTCATGGCCATCTCCTCCACTGGATCTTTGGATGCTCACAGCAGAAAATCCACTGCTCCCTCCCAGGGATGTTTGTAATGTGTTTCTCAATTTCTCCTGTGGACCTGAACATTGTTCTGTGATTATTTTTGTGTCTTTTTTGTCTCCCTCACTACACTGTAATATGCTTACAGGTAGGATCCACTCCATAATCCCTGATAGCAGTGCCGGACACATCACAGTCTACAATAAATGTTCATTGAATGAAATAAGTGAGTGAACCTGGGAGACTTGGGGTAGCAGTGATAAAGTCCCTTTTACCTCTGGAAAAGTCAGGTCTGGGTTATTTACTGGCATCACACATGATCCCTGTTTGCCCAGAACATCCTTGGTAGGAAATTAAAGTGTGCGAGCCCTAATCTGTGGGCTGCAGGGGAAGGGAGGCATAGAGCAGGCGTGGTGCACTCAGGCTCTTTCATAGGCAGTAGGCCGGCAGGAGGTACAGCTCATCCACAGCCGTGTTCTTGGCTTTGCACATTTTACCTTGTTCCTTGGCCTTGGGCCTCTTTACATTTCCACTGCTAGAACTGCTCTCCTCCCCACTCTTAGGCTACCAGCTTTCTTGGGTCCAGACCCACTCTCACTTATGGCAGCAGTGGGCAAAGACAGCATGGGGTGGGGTGAGGAAGGCTGAGCTCCAGGGCCTCTTTATTGCTGGTCTAGGCCAGGGTTTAGCTAACGTCCCTAGAATCTCACCTCTGTCCTCTTGGTGATCTGTGATCTATGCCTTTGTTCCCCCTGTCTCAATATTTTTCCTCCCAGCCTGTTGGATACACCAGACCTCTTAAATTATTCATGATTCTCTATTCTCAATCTCAGCCTCGCAATCCTACTTTGGACCCTCACTATCCCCTATCCAGACTACTGAATGTAATCTCCCTATCATTTACTCTGCCTTATGACTTATTCCTCCAGATTCATCCTTCACATAGTGAAACCACGCTTGTCCTTGTCACTCCCTGTGTGATCCATTAGTGTTCCTAACACCCTCCTTACTGTGGCACACAGGCCTTACACGAACCACACTTCCTACTCTTCCTGGCTCAACCTTTGCTATTTTCTACCTGAAATTTAGACTCCAGTACCTTTGTCCCACCTCCCTGTTTCTAAATTCATGCTTCTCTGAGGTCATCACTAGTGCCTCTAATACCCTCACACCCTTTTACTTCTTATTTGGTCAACTACTATTTTTTCTCTGAAACATTTTCCAGGGACAATCCCAGGACAGATTGGATTAGATGCCTCTGTTTGTGTACCTTCATATAGCATACACATATCTCTGGCGAGTCAGTTCTCACAACCCCACCTGGATTAGGTTTTCCTAATACCCTGCCGCTAGTGGTACCACTCAACCCACATGTGTTCCCCTCAACATCCCTCATTAACGTGTCATGCATTGTGACTCTGGAGTTCCCACATTGCAAGGGGAAAGACAATAAAAATCCCAACTCTGACTTTTTCTATGCCCTAATCACAAAAGGACATTATAAAATATTCTAAGATAAAAGAGTATGCAGGATATCAGTGGGTGGCAAATACCATAGATAAAGACATTCAGAAAGTTAGAGATCAGCAACAAGCGTCATAAAAGACACTATTCAAGGGAACGGAGAGCAAAGGACCAATGAAGTAGGTGGGCTTACATGTGCTTTGTAGAACTATGTCCCTTAAATCCAAGTCAGGTCTCTTCCATTCCATACTTTTAGCTCACACCTCTAAAAGTGAATACTTGGGTTAGAAGGGAAACTACATGAAGGGATGTGACCTTTCTAATGTAAACACATAATTGCCATTGGAACATGGATGTGAAGGAAATGAGCTGTAGAGCACCTCAGAAACATCATTGCTGCATAGGAAGGATGGTGGTTCAAGCTTGTGCTAAGTTCATAATTAAGTGCTTGGTCCAACTTTCTTTATAACCCAAACTAATTAAGCTCCTCATCCATCTAAGACTTTTGTCATCCTGATATATATGGGAAATGTAAATGACACACTCCTCTTGTATTAATCACTATAGAAAACTGGTCTCTTTAGTTCAACTCAAGATTGCCTCTTTTTTAAGCAGGTAGGTAGCCCCATCAATGACCTTCTTTATAGCGCCTTTCTCCCACTGGTACTTCCCATTCCAATTGACTTATTCACTATCAGTTTGGTACTGGAGATTAGGTTAAATTAGTACTTAATGGGTTCTAAACTGCTCCACTGTGGATTAGGCCATGGCACTCAGTCTTGATTTAAACAGTAAATTGGATCGCCATTTGCCAGCATGGTGATTTGTACTTTGGCAGCCTTTGAGGATCCATAAGTAAACTAGTAGATTTCCCTGACACTGTAATCGGCCTTACTGTCTAGAGTCATCACACATTTTTCTTATATGTTGACTTAATATAGAGAAACAGAATGGTTGATGGTTTCATTTGTTGTACCATTAATGAAACATAAAACAGATGTGTGAAACACTGTCTTAGTAATAGAAAGTGTATTGCAAATTATTTATTTGCAGAAATCATGTCCTGCATGTAAGGCAGGAACAAACATAGTTTTTCTCTTGACAGTACTAGGTCAAACTATATTAAAAAACCTATTAAGCATAAAGTCTCCTGCTGCAGTTAAATATAAAACACAATTTGTACTCTTAGTTTAGCACAGCATTAAAATCTTATAAAATCAACAGTACTTTGGACCCACTTGTGTATGAATTTCACTCTCTTACTTCCTGGTCACTGCCCAGGTAATACATTAAAATAAGAGAGAGTGAAGAGAACATATGCACTCCTTTAATTCTCCCAGCGAAGACCATACAGGCAATGAAGTGTTTGTAGGAGGAGATAAAGTCAGCCAGAGAAACTTGGCAGCTGCCTCTGGTACTAAGAGAACATGTCCATCACCTTGATTTTCATCCTTTAATATGCAAAGGAAAACATGGCATGCTAAACTCAGGAGGGAATATAAAATAGCCTTCTAAAGAAAGATTTGGCAGTGCCACAAGGCAGAGGTTGTAAATTGTAATGCTTTTTTTGATTTGGAGCCTTAGGAAAGCTGGAGAGATCAAGTACTCAGGTTAAGTTATGTTCTTGGACACTGACACTTATTATCAGCACCTTTCTAAGGAAGGGAAAGGAAAGAAAAGGGAGAAAGTGCCAAAACTGCTTAGAAGGCTCAAGATGTTCTGCAAACCATCTCCTTCCGAAACCTCTCCCTCAGTAGTACTTACTGGCCATGTTAGGCATCATTGGGCATTCTGAATGAGAAGGTTATAAGGGACACTTCCTGGGCACTATGCCCAATTTAACTGTGCTACCTTTCCCTTGGAGTCCAGGGATCTTGCCCTAAAATTGTGTCTCTTTACCATTTGGTCTCAAGCATGGTAATTCCTAAAAACCTTGACAGATACCAACAAACAGATAATCCACAGATTCCAACCTTAATCTGACAGTCCACCTGGCCACACCACACATCCATTTTACCAGTTCTGCTTACTGAGTGTACAGTTAATCCTTCTCTGTGTTCTCCTTGTGCCTACATTGGGTGCGAAATTTAGGCTACTATGTCATCATTTACATACGTTTTTAAAAGATGTTTCTCTTAGTAGGCTGATTTACTGAAAGTATAGATTCCCAAATGTGTATTTATCAGCACCTTTCATGGTACCTGGCACATAATAGGCCCTCAGAATAAACCCTGAATGAATGGCAAATTAATGGTTGTATTCTGGGGAGGGGCTGGATGCTGTTCTTTCCCTTGCAAATTCTGGAAAAGTTGAAGATTCGGGGCAGATTGGGATGGGAGCCTGGTTGTGATAACCACTTTGGAGGACTGCCAGGCTGAGCTTGGCAGTTTTGCTAAAGACTTCTGGCTGAAATGAAGATCTCCTTCCTGCCACCGAGGATAAGCATTTCTTTATTTTTAAATTTTTGATGAACAAGTGTTAATTTACATATTAATGGGGCTCAAGGTGATATTTCCATGCGTGCACACGGCATACACCATACAAACCTACTTCCCCTTTACTCATTGCTACCCAAACCCCAGTTCTTCTGGCCGTGTTGGCAAAACCCAGAGCCCCAACTAAAAGTCCTTATTTACATTGGACCCTCAAATGCCTGGGCTGGACACTGACTTCTCTGGGAAGAGCATGTGGGAGACAGTAGTGGTTAGAGATGAGACTTGGGAGGGGGAAGGGCTGGTAGGGGCCAGCTTGGGCGATTCTTCTATGCAAAACTAAGGAATTCAAGCTTTATTCTATGAAGAATGGAGAACCACTGAAGGCTGTTTATTAAGGAAGAACATGATCAGATTGGTGTTTTTGATGGACGTGCGGAAGCTGAGTGAGGATGGAATTGAGGCATGCAGAACAGGGCAAGGGAAATCAATAGTTCAGGGCAGTATCTGAAGGCTTATGTATTTCTAACTATCCGTTGGACTGTTTTATTTCAGTTTCCTGCAAGGAAGTAAAACCTTGTTTGCTTTCCTCAAAATCATGCTCCTCTTGAATCCCCATCTTGGTGATAGCTGCCCAACCCCGCACTAATTAGAAACAAGGTCATTATCCTTAACACCCTCCATTTCCCTCCTGCCCCATATTCTATCACCATGACTTGTTTACTTCTGTGCTAAACAGCTCTCCAATCTTCCCCTCCACTCCCTTCACTGTCCAGTTCAGGCCTTCATCTTCTCTCCCTTGGATTTTTGCAATAGTCTCCTGAATTGGAAAGCAACAGTCCTTAAAAAGTCTGCTCTTTTGCAAAGGGCACAGAAATTAGAAACACCCACCTTGAGTTGCAGAAGAAAGCTCCTAAAGAGGAAGATTTACCTAATAACCCTGGCTTGGTTACATGCCTTAGTCCATTTGAGATGCTGTAACAAAATCCCTTAGCCTAGGTAATTTATAAGCAACAGAAATTTATTGCTCACAATCCTGGAGGCTGGGAAGTCCAAGAGCAAGTTACGGGCAGATTTGGTGTTTGGGAAAAGCTGGCTCTGTATTTCCTGGATGGCACCACCCTGCTGTGTCCTCACAGGGCAGAAGATGCAATGAGGCAGATGGCCCCCTGCATGCCTCTTTTTAAGGTCTCTATTCACCTCCCAGTATATGAAGTTTTGGGAACACATTCAGATAATAGTAGCATTCATCTTCTGCTTATCCTTAGAATAATATTTTTTTACATTTTGTTAGCACTATCTAGTTTTATCTATCTATCTTACCCTCTAGGCCATATCTGGCCTGCCACCTATTTTTGTAGAGGAAGTCTTATTAGAAGACAGCCTTGTGCGATTATTTACATATTATCTGTGACTGTCTTCCCCACCACCACAAGAGTAGAGCTGAGTAGTTGGAAACAGAGACCGTGGCTCACAAAGCCAAAAGAATTTATTATCCTTTCTTTATAGGAAAAGTCTTCTTGCCCCTGCTCTAGACCATGAACTTGGCAAGGGTGATGTGTTGAGTTTTATGACTGTGTTGTTCCTGGACTAGCACAGTGCTCAGGACATAGATACTAAGTGTGCTGTGTTGTTATGTGAGGGATATGATCCACATGCTGTGACTGAGCCGCTAGTACTGCTGAAGAGGACGGGTTGTAGCCTGATTTTTGTGTGCATATAAGCACAGGTTGAGGTCATCTCCTTTCCTCTCAGATAACGGCCTTCCTTATAACCTCTCAACAATACTTACCTCTCTTCAGTAGTGGAGTTTTAAACACTTGGAGCCATCGTCTCAAAGGGTGGTACTGTCTGCTTGCAGTGTGCCCCAACACTGCACCCCAGGCTGCAGCAGACAGCTATAGGTCCTGGGCACTGGAAGTCCCAAAGGAGGAGGAAAGCTTGGAGACTCCTTCAAGGCATTGCAGTTGTGGTTTAGTTCTGTTGTTGTGATACTTTAAAAATTTTTTGATTGTTGAACCTGATGATTTCGGAGATAGGTAATGGACTATCTGGAAGCAAAACGCAGTGGTCTGATGCAGGTCTCTGGCCTTGTCAGTGAGCAGGCAGCATGACAGGTGCCCTGCATGCATCAGCTCTCTGTGTCCATGATGCTCACTGTGGATCCTATGTGCTGAGGACTTTGCCTGATGCTTGGCACTCAGCAAACTTTCTTTAATGGAAATTCATTTGAATTATCTTATATTAACATTTTCACTGTCCTGTGACTTATCCCTTATTGTCCCTCATCTTACAGGTGAGTAATCTGAGCTGGGGAGGTTCTGTTACACAGAACCAATGTCATGGGCATGATTTAAATGCAGATCTTTTTGCCTTGATAGCTTGGGTTCTGACCATGATATCAAGATTTGGACTGGTAGAGGTCTTGGAGGGAACATCCTTGCCTTTCTCCTTCCAGGGCCAGAGGTATATAAGAAGACAAATTTTTCAGGCCACTGTTTCCCATGTTATAATCACCATTTATGTGATTTTGAAAGCCAAATTTTCAAGAGCCAAGGTTAATGCTTTGCATAAAAACAGGACAAAGGCCCCTGGGAATTCTGTGTTGACTGTGCAGATTTTGGCATACTCTGAAAATTTTGAAGTCAGCAGCCCCTCTGCCAGGGTGCTGTAGAGAATCCTGGGCTTCCCCTAAGGCTACACGGTGTTCTACTCGAGCACAATGCGAATGGGCAATTGAGCTGTACACCGGCTTTTCAAAAGGCTCCAGTATAATGTAGCTATTGTGTCATAGACAACAATAATAAAGAAAAAACCTCCCAGCCAACTTTCTTCACATGACTGGACAGAGAAAACAAGCAAATACAAAACTGACAGAGCCTCCCCCAGCTCTCCTCCCCAGAAGGCAGATTCCGGAACCATTGCTTGATTCTCTATGTCGCAAATCGGGTAAAGACTGGAAATGTCCCTATCTAGTACAGCAAGTGAATCTAATTTATGATTTTCATTCCCTTCACTCTGACCTCTATTTATGAGTGAACTTCGGTGTCACATCCATTTCCCAGATATATCATTAAGTAGCAAAAACCACCTCAGCAGGTGAGATTAAAACTGATCATGTGGAAGTTTTTACTTGTGTTTCTAATACTTTGTTACCAGGCTGAATACCAGACTTTGTGCTTTTTTTCCCCCAAAGATAATCTTCACTTTAATGAGCTACAAAAAGCAGCCTGTTAGTGAAAAAGAAAAGCAAAGAAACAAACATGCATTAAAGCCTCAATAAATAGTAATTCACTGAAGATAAGGTTCTTCCTCCTTAAATTCTAAACACCTTCTAAAAATTACTTCTGAAATATATTGCTAAAGGATTAAAATAGATTGAGTGCTTAAGTCTTCTGTTGTCATGTTTGACTTGATATTCCCTGGAGAATATTAAACCAGACAGGAGGAAAAAAGCTACAAAGATAACTAATGTAAGATCTGCTGCAAATTCCATAGATAGAGGAAATGAGCCTCTCTTTCTCCTTCTCCCACCCATATTTTTTTTCTTCTTGCTTTTCTTTTGGCTCTGGTCATAATTTCACTAGCTTTAAGGACCTTGGCATGAATACCACGAAAGACCCTGGTTGACTCTGAGATCCAAGCAGGCTCAGCCTGTACATGCTGGTTGTGGAGGCTGATGGTTGGGAGACCTACAGTGTAAGCCTGGGGTGGCCTCAGTGCCTTTGGGACCTGGTGAGCTCTCCCCAAGTGCTGCATGGGCTCAGAGCACATCATGATTTCCTGATTTGGGGAAGGACAGAGGGCAAGGCAGGTCAAAAGACTAGTCACTGTGTAAAGTAACATGGCATTGTCCAATTTATATTTCTTATTTTACTAGAAACCCTCCAGTAACAGGAGACATCTCTCCTCTGCTTTTAAATATAGTCTTTGGACTCAAAGGATATGAACATTGGAAGGAATCTTGGGAATCACCTCGTCCAGTCTCCTCAGTGTATGCTTACTATCTCTTCCACTTTAGATAAAAATTTCTTCTTTGTGTTGTTCTCTAGTCCACTCCTGAGCCTGCTCTTTCCCTTCATTGCAAATATGTTGAAAATAGCTTATACTCTCTGACTCTAATACTGCCTTGTCTTTCTGCAATCAATCTTTTACATATCGTTCCTAGAAACTTCTCATTGCAAAGCCATCAATTACCTTCCATTTGCTAAAACCTATGAAGGCTTTCTTGATTAGCACTTGGATTTTTTCCAGTCAGATACTGCTCACTGCTCCCTTGGGTAACAGCCCTGCCAGGCTTCTCTAACCCTTTCTACTGGTTTTTGCACTTCCTTGACAGCCCTCACTCAGTGTTATGGCTTGTGTCTAGATGTCTCCCTAGAGCCTCATGTGGTCATAGGTGGGGCTTTTTCAGAGGTGTCTGAATCTAGTGTGTGATGCTGGGATTGATTCATGGTGCATTGCTAGGATCAAGGGCACTAGATTAAGGGTGTGAGTGCTACCTGCCCAAAGGGCAGGTAGCCTGGATAAGATATAATGGACAGGAAGAGCTGTGATCATCCCATGCTTGCTTGTTTTTGCTACCTTTTGCATGAAATGAACTGATTCTTCTCTGTGATACCTGTCTGTCATCTACCCTGCCTTGGAGCCAGTTGATTATGAACTGAAATCTCTACAAACTGTGAGCTAAATAAACCTTTCCTCCTTTAACTTTGGGTGTGAGATATTTTGTCTCAGCAATGAGGAAAGTAAGACACTCAGTCACTTCCTGTTTCTTCTTTCACACTAGATCCTTAAATATATCTCCTTCCATGTAGCTTTATCCTTCACCGTGTCCTCTTTTCAATCTGTGCATTGTATTCAGCTGCTCTCATCAGTTGCTATGACTTTATCATCACATCTGTGAATGGCTCCTATAGGGATAGGGCCCCAATAGGCAGGAAAAACATAGGGATGGTCCCCATGAGAAGGAAGCTAACCTAGCATGCTAACCTGCAGTTAGCATGTACGTCAGATATACTCACAGATCATACAAAGTTCCTCTTTGTGTGAACTGTTCCAAGAAGGGCAGGCAAAAATAAGACTTCACACCTCACCCAAGGTGTGAAGACTTCACACTTCACACCTTCACACTAATACTCTTTATAGTCCCCTAGCAATGAACCAATATCCAATCAGAAACAGCCACTTGGGAAGGATGAGATGGGTCCCAACACCCTGTTACCTCATAAAACTGCTGCCCCACATTCAGTGGTTACCCAGCTCTGGGGCCCCCACTCCTTGGAGTGGCTTTTTATTTGCTTTCACTTTATGCCATTTTGGACTCCTCTTCCTCTTTCTACGGCAGAGATAGAGATCAGTCAAGGAAAGCCAAAGAAGGGAGGGCTGAAGACCACCCCTCTCAGCCCCTACACTCCCATAGGAAGACACCAACTCAGACTCTCAGCTTCACAGTGGGGAATCTTATTGCCCGTGGACATGTTCACCTGGTTGCCTTTTAGGCATTTCAACCATGACTGGTCCAAAGCAGAAGTCAGTTGTCATCTTCCTCCTATTCAATCTTCCCCTAAGAGTCCTTGAGTCCTTATCAGTGTATTCCAACTAAGAATTTTTTTTAAGTAACTGGACATCTGGTTCTCCCACATACTCTGCATCATGTTAATCACCAAGTTCTTCTAATTCCTCATTCTATGACTCTTTGGACCCTGTCTCTTGCATTGCTGCTGCCTTTGGTCTTTTTCTTGCCCTGCTGGAATACTCTTCGCATTGATCTGTTTCCACCCCCTGCCTCTTCATCTGTTCATACGAAACAGATCTGCAGTTCAGTGTGACAATTTTGTGTACACTGGTCTGGCCTAGCAACTCTCTGCATAAAAGCCTTGATGGATCTTTTACTCTGTGGAGTAAACAACCTTAATCTAACAGAAAGGGTGCATCATTATGTAGCTCTTGTCTACTTTATAACTTCACTGTGGGCCACGGGTACCCTTACAGTTCTTCCACATAAAGATCAGTTCTGGTGTCTTTCATGCAATCCTCACTCCTTGACCTTTCCACATATTCTTTCCTCTGCCTGAAAGGTCCTTAACTACCTGGTGGGCATCAACTGACCCTTGGAGATTGCTATTCTGTATTCTTTCCCTTGCTCTTGCAAGCATAGTTACTGCTCTGTTCTCAGAATTTTCATAACATTTTGACACATCTTTTTTAAACAATTATCTGCAATTTTGTAATTATTTATTTTCAAGATTGTTTCTCCATCTAGAAGGAGCTCCTGAAGGACAAGGAGCTTGCATTTTTTATCTTTTGGACTTTTGACCCTCTGTAGATACAATTAGAAAATAAATGAGATAATTTTGGTTCAGAAAGGTGAAGTGAGACCTCCCAATCACAAAGCTAGTCAGTGGCAGTCTCTGAGCTAGAACTGCGATCAGATTCTGAGCTTGTGTTCCATTTACCACACAATGGCTGAAGCCTGAAGTTCAAAATTTGATGGATGAGACAATGTGAATCTGGTTTGTAAACTTTTATAAGCCAGAGGTATAAGCAATACAGAAGGACTTGGGTCAAATAGTAAGACTGGAATGCAGTTACCAGAACAAGCTTATAAAATGGAGAAAGTAGGAGAGGAAGGTTGGGAATAGGGGAGACTCCCATGACACCCTTACTTCTCAGCTACAATATACTCTAAATGGTGGGAGTTTTCCAAATAGATAATATTAAATATCTCCCTGGTACTGTACCTCTATATTGTTTTGTTTTTTGTTTTTTTCCTTAGCTCCATTTTCCATTATTTTCTAGCTGTATTTTTTCCTATGCTTTTCAAAAACAACCTGGCACTTCCTGGATGATTGGCCAATGCCACCCCTTTTAGACACAGAAAGACATCTGCTCACGTACTTAAGGTCTGTTTAGAGCTGGGAGGGTCGGCAGCTCCCCCCTGGACTATCTCTCACAGGTAGTTGGAAGCCTGCGTCTGAGAGGATGCCCTTGGGCTGGGCTGGGCTGGGCTGCAGGTGTTCACATCTGTTCCATCCTGACCTGGCCTCAAAGGAGGTATTACAATGTGCTTCAACCCTTTATTTTCCCCATCTTAATTAACCAAGGTGTTTAATAAGTAACAAGGATGCTTCCAGTAATTTAGCACTTAATTAGTAATTTGTTCCATTATAATATGTATCACCAAAATCAACTCCATTCAGACAACCATTTGGTGCCTTCACAAAAGATAATGACTTCTAATTCTCATGACTCCAGCATCTTATAAGCCTTATACATTGTTTGTTACTTTTCATTAAGGAATATCTCAGAGAGATTGTGGACCTTGCAAAAAAGTAAATAAAACTCATGAAAATTGAACCACAGACGAGCAAATAAAATTGAATAAACACACATATAGAACCCTGTTGGGGACATTACACCATGACTGTGCAGAGACAGGCTTTCTGTTTTTGCATAAAACAAAACCCATTTCTTAAATCACTGAATTTTAATTTTGCCTTCTCATGTACCTAAGGGAGCTAGAAACACCACCTCTATTTCATGGAAATGTAGGCTTATAAAATGAAAGAATGTGGTGAGAGGGCATGTAAATGTTCCATAATGTAGTTGAGGAAGATTTTCAGGTCAAACCATTATGTATTTTAGGGACAGAAATAGTTTCACATGATAGCTTGACCCCAACTAATGATCCCTCTAGTGAATGTGGCAGAGGTCTCTCCCTGGATCCTGCTTTCACGTTGACGCTGCCTGTTTGCATTACTTCTTTTTTCTGCCCCACCGCACCTGGTACGCACTGAATACATAATACGTAAGTCAGTGTTCAGGTGCTTGATTCCAGGTTGCTGGTACCTACTGTGAATTAAGAGAACATCCCATGCTAGGCACAGTATTAAGATTTTCAGTGTCACCTCATTTGTCCAGTGATTGGAACTTACAGTTGTTAGTAGCAAAACCTTTACTGTATTATACTAGCTAATTGCAACCAATAATTATAAATTCTTTTATAATATAATACATACCTCTTTGTTTCTGCAAAGAGAAGGCAGAATACTACTTATGTCCCTATACCTAATGGTATGGACAGAAAGCAGGACTCAAGGTATGACGTGATAGGAAGACTTATGATAGGATGAGGGAGGCAAAATGAGAAGTGGCCGACCGTGGAAACAAGTCTCTATTTCCTTCCCATGGGAGTTGTGGAATCTCCCTGGATTAGTGTGCTACAGAAGCTGAGAATGCTTCCCCTCTTATGGTGTGATACACTGTCACTTACAGGTTTAGTGAGTGATTTCAAACTCTATATCTAACTCTGACATTTTAAAAAACAATATCTTAACTATTGCTGCATAACAAATGCATAACATCCCAGTGTTCTTTTGCTTTAACCAGAAGGTATTTATTATAGTTCATGAATGTATAAATCAGCTAGGTAAATCTGGTCTCAGCTGGGCTTATATATGCAGCACCAGTCATCTGCATGTCAGGTAGCTCTGGGGACCTTCACTAGCCTCCCACACATTTTGATGTTAGGGACAGTTGACTTCTGGTTAATCTGGGATGCTTGTGGCTGGGAAAAGGAGCTTTCCTCCCTATGGTTTCTCATTGGTGTCAAAGTTCCAAGATAAAAAATAGAAGGATGAAATTCCTCCTTAGGCTAGGCTTGGAGTTACCACCAAGTTATAACCTGGGGGCTAAAATAAGCTAGCCAACCCAGATTTAAGGGTGAGGAGATATATTCCACTTGTTCATGGGAAGCACTGCAAAGCCACATTACCAAGAGTGTAAACTCAGGGAAATAATTGAGACTATTTTGCAATTAATCTACCACAAAAACCAACCTTGAAAGAGCTGGAAAATCCTGTGTTTTCTTAGTAGGCTTTTCACAGCTTATGTCTCTGGTTTTCCCTGGACCCTCTCAAATGTCAGCCACCTAAGACTCTCAGCTTCCTATCTTCTCATTTGCATAGGTTAAAAGTCAGCCAAACCAAGGGTCATAAGGGCAAATGCCCATTAAACAATGCTGGTCAGCTTTGCTGACCATAATCAACATATTGATCTCTGATATTGACAAATCTGCCCTGGTCAACAGATAGACTCATTGGAATAGAGTAGTTGATAGGCCACCACATCTAGAGAGAATGCCATGTGCATTTATGTACCTTTAATAAACATTTAATATAGTACTGAATGCTGGGATGTGCTTGGGGTCATAAGCCATTGGAATACTTCATGAGTCCCATTCATGCCTTGAGAAATGAAGCTGGCCTTTCTTAGGTAAAGTTGAGTCTTCTCAGTAACTTGGAATATAATCTTTTGTCTTTTTAAGCTCTATACTTTGGAAGTGATATAGGAGCTCAAATTTTTCTGATTTTGTACTAAGACAAAGTTACTTCTCCCTCAGTTCCAGTTATAGAAACCCAAGGACGGGCACTGTGAATAATGCCGCAGTAACATGGGAGTGCAGATACCTCTTTGAGACACCGATTTCAAGTCTTTTGGATAAATATGCAGCAGTGGGATTGCTGGATCATATGGTAGTCCTATTTTTAATTTTTGAGAAGCCTCCATAGTCTAGGCTTTTCCATGGTGGCTGCATAATTTTACATTCCTACCAACAGTGCAAAAGGCTTCCAATTCATGCACATCCACCCAAAGATTTATTATCCTAGTCTTTTTAGTAAATAATAGTCATCCTCATAGGTGTGAGATATTTACATCATTGGGTTTTAATTTGAATTTCTCTCATGAACAGTGATGTTGACCACCTCTTTATAGAACTATTGGCCATTTGTATGTTTTCTTTGCAGAATTGTCATTTCACATCTCGTGTCCATTTTTAATTGGGTTATTCACTTCTGCTTTTGACTGTAGGAGTTCCTTGTATATGTTGAATATTGAGGCCTTATCAGATTCTTTATAATAACCAGGATATGGAAACAATCTATATATCCATCAGCAGGTGAATTGGTAAAGAAAACATGATATATAAAAGAAGGAAATCCTGCCACATGTAACAACGTGGATGAATCTGGAGGACATTATACTTGGCGAAATAAATGAGACACAGAAAGACAAGTTCTGCATGAGCCCACGTATACGAAATATCTAAAATATTCAAACTCAAAGAAGGAGAGAGTGGAATGGTGTTGCCAGGTATGGGGAGAAGGAGAAAATGGAAAGTTCAGTTTAACGTGTATGAAGTTTCTGTTATGCAAGATGAATAAGATCTGGAGGTCTGCTCCGCAGCATACACTTATAGTTAACAATACTGCCCTTGTTCACTTTAAAAAATTAAGAGAGTAGGTCTCATGTTATGGTATCACGCCACACACACACACACACACACACACACACACACAAAACCTAAGTGAAAACAAATGCAAGGAAGTGGCACAAAGAAGCTTTGAAGGTGATGGATCTGTTTATTACCATAATTATGATAATAATATCATAGGTATATGTATATGTCAAACTCATCAAATTGTACATAGTAAAGATGTGCCATTTTTGGTATACTAATTAAACCTCATTAACATTGAAAAAAAAAACACAGAAAAGGCTCTAATAGGACCAGTTTGGCCCTGGGTGTCTGCCACCATGAAATCAACTGCCTCCATGGGGTGGATATTATTGCCCTAACTGGGCAGTTTCTATGGCAATTTGTTGCATGGAGGAAGAATCAACTCTCAGAAAGATGCAAGATGAGGGGCCTGGGGTGGGGTGGGGGTGGGGCAGTGTCAGTGGAGAAGAGAAGGCAATGAAGTAAACTTTCTCTTTGAGATACTCTGGTTTATTTGAACTAGCTTGCAGGTACCATTTGGTTACATAAACAAGTTTTCAAACAATTAAAACACAAAACTAAACTAAATAAAAAGCTATATACGTTATTTACTCTGCCTTTGGTTTTAGATTCCACAAGAAAGTACAAATTAACTACTGATTGTATTCTGAAATATACATTTCTAAATGATCTCCAATATCAGCTTTCTAACTTCTTGGTTTATGCCTTTTTGATAAGCTCTGTTAACGTGGCTACTTGAGGGCTGGTGAGATAGCTCAGGGGCATAAGTGCCTGCTTGGCAAACATGAGGTCCTGAGTTCGACCCCCAGTACCCACAAAAAAAAAAAAAAAAAATGGCTACTTGAAATTTCTGATTTGTTGACATTCGAATTTTAGTCCATTGATGAACAGAACTGCTGGCACAACCTTGACAAACACAATGCAGATGTGGCTCCTGCCATGGTATGGTTTAATTCTCCCTTCCCCTTCCTACTCTAAGCCCCGCTTCCTCACTCCAAGCCATCTCAGGAGCTCTCTGTCCTCATACTGCCTGTCTGTTCATTGCACTCTGAGGAAAAGAGTAAGAACGTTATGGCTGGCTTTATAGAGAAAAACAAGCTAATAATTGTCCCAATGGATAACGAGTATAGTACTCAATCTACCAATTGTGGTTCTGAGAAGCACATTTAATAAATTAAAGGAAGAAAAGAACTACCTCTCCGGGTTTTAAATATTCACCTGCGAAGGGCTCTTAAGCTAGGTAAAATATCTCCAGGGCATGACTCCAAAATAGTTCTAGAAAATACATGAGAATATCACGTGTGCCACTTTCAGAATTTATCTCTTTCCTAGCTGCCATTTCCTTCAGTGAGGCTACCAGGCCCCCACAAAGGTCTCAGTACAAAGCTTTCCCTTTCACCTGCACATCACCACTTGCTCCATGGATGTCACGGGTTCTAGGACCCATCCATCTAGTTGGCATTGTGCTCCTTGCGAAGAGGTGGATTTGGCAGCAGCCAAACTGTTATGTGTGGAGCTGATATGTATCTACTTTGTAACTTAAATCAAGTAAGATTCAAAAGCAAACAAACAAGAAAGCCAGCTGTCCTCCTCCTTCTTCTCCTTCAGTATTTTCATCTCTGTCTCCTTTCCATCCCAGCCTTGCTGCATAGTAGTTAAGTTTCCTACCACCAGATTGCCCTGTGAGAATTCAGGTCCCTTTCATGTAAATCAAATAAGCATTTGTAAGTCAGACATTTTTGAGCAGCAGCAAAGCACAGGATTTTCTTAGTAAAAGGCTGCTCTTGGCTTACCCTGGGTCGACAACATTCCCAGTTGGCACAGGACTGCTTCTGCTATCTCTTCATGTCCCTGTTGCCTGTCCTGGAAAGGGTATAAATATTGACATGTAATCTTGTAGTTCAGGCTTTTCTTAGGAAACTATTTCACTTTTCCCTGGGTACCAAGAAGGCCTCCTACCCCCCAAGTAATTAGCATCAATGGACTGCTTGCTGGAACTGTTAAATAGGAAACAGAGGAATTGCATTGGTTTCTGCTGTTGTGTTTGCTTATTTTCCCCAGTTTTCACACAGAACATAGAGGACCTGCTTTAACTACTGCTGTTAAGCCCTGATTGCTGCCCACACATTATTAAGAATGACAAAGTGAGAGCCCTTTTGTTATTTGCTCTCTCAGAGGGAACAGCAACTCAGCCCTCCCCCACTGAGGTCAGATGCACACCCTCCCACCATTTCACATATCCTTGACTCCAAAACCATGTATTTGAGTTGAACAAAGTAGTCCATGGAAGATTCCATTTGTAGAATATTTTGATGTGCTGCTTTGGATCATCTCATTTTATTTCAACAAATATTTGCTTACGACACTTTCTTGACTTTTGAGGTTGCACAGAAACCAAGTCGCCATCCCTGTCCTCAAAAGCCTTATAATATATTATGGGCAAAGATAGTCAACAAATTAAAATGTGCTTAAAACAATCTGCAAGAAGAAATATAGAAGTTACTATGGAAGCAAAGAAGAGAGACTCTACTTCTACCAAATAAGACAGGAGGTCTTTCCAGGGATAGTGATGATAGAGCCAAATGTTAAAGGAGGAACCTGGATTTTTCAAGTGTTTATCTATTCTTCAACAATATTAGGTTTTCCAGAAGTTAGACAGATAAAGACAGTGACTATATGAATAGGTTATGAGTGATATTTGGTGAATGGAGAAATGCCAGAAAGATGGAAGAATCTGAACAGAGGGATGGATAGGCAGTGGAAGGTATTGCTCCAAAAAACTGCTAAAATAGAAATACATTGTGGAGAAGGGTAAAGCAGGAGGTAAGACATAAGGACATGAATGTTAAAGGGGTTGAACTTTATTCTGATTAGGAGGGGGACTATTGAAATCTCCTAATAGTGGCATACTAGATCTGTGTTTCAGAATGATAATCTTATCTAAGGATGGTCAGGATAAAGTCAAGACTTGAAGAAGGAAAATCAGTCAGATACTACAGTTGATCTTAGCCAAAAGGCTGGGAAGCAATGGGAAAACCAGCCAGAAGGTTATTTTTATAATGAATGACTTGGATTAGATAAAGGCAGTGATACAGGATTGGACAAGAGGGTATAAATGTGAGACACATTTAGTTTTGAAATTATGAGGCTTGGTGCCTGCTGAGGTGTAGTGGATAAGGGAAGAGGTGAATGGAAAGGCTCAAAGATGACTCTGAGTTTTTGGCTCACATGGCAAGCTGGAAAAGAAGATTTTGAGTGGGTTAGAGAAGACAGGAATAGGAGATGCTATAGGAAAGAAAGACAATGAGTTATGTTTTGAACAACTTAGATTTGAAATGCCTGTGATGATGTCTTTTGGGTAGTCAAAATTGTGGATCTTGAATTTGTAAGAAAGCCTGGGTTTGGTGGTATCATTTGAGTTATCATCACCACAGGTGGTAATAAAAGCCAAGGGGTGGATGAGAACACATGGAGGAGGTTGTGTGAGAAGAAAATAAGAGGAAGGAGAAAGTATAACGACAGCAATATTGAGCAGACTGGGACTATTGAAGAGAAGCCAGTAGGAGACCAAGAAGAGCAATAAACCCAAGGGATAGGAAAGCCAGAAGGATCATCCTTTCAGAACCCAGTAGTAGACGAAGTTTTCAGAGGTTGAAATGCAGAAAGAAACACGACACAAAGATTAAATGAAGAAGGAAGGAAGGGAGGGAAAGAGGTAGGGAGGAAGGAAAGAAGGAGAGGATGGAAAGAAGGAGGAGGGAGAAGAGAGAAACATGACAAGGGGAGAGAGAGAGAGACTTCTTAAAGGCCAGCAGGATGAGGATTTTAAAGAAGACTTTGGATTTGGCAATTAGAAAGTGATCGTAGAAAGATCAGTTCAGTAGAGGTCCAGAATACACACAGGTTTCTTCCTAGTACAAACTTGTTACGAAGATTTTCCTTACAAAGCACAAACAATGTATTTGATTTGTCCTTTCAAAAAACAAAACAAGGTGCACTAACATAGGTCCAATTTGGTTCAAGCTTTAGCAAATTAGTGTGGTTCAGTCTGGTTTTTGGTTCTTAGCTCAGTGCTGTTGAGATTTGCCTGTAGCACTTTGCTGTCTTCTGCATCTTTGTATGGCAATGGCTGATCCTGGAAATAGACCTTCTCAGGAAACCCCTTCCTAGCTGGTGAGTTTGGGACTTCCATGGCTGAGCTTATCACTTCAGAGGCAGCCTTCTGTCCAGGAATCTGATTACAGAATTTTCTAGCTCCTACAGATAATAGCTTGTTTCTTTCCTTTTTCGGTTGTGTTTCTTTACTTCTATGCCCTTGAGTGAATTCTAGGGTTCTTGGGCAGAAGTATTTTATAGACTAAATTGGGAAGTTATACACATAACATACACAGAGAAGTTTATCAAAGAAAAAGAATGGAATTGAAAGTTACTATAGAAAAGACCCGTAAATTTACCAAGGATAAAAAATCTAGAAAGAAAATTAAATGGGAAAGAGGGAGAAACAACCGTGTAGAGAAACACAAAGGTGAAGGCAAAATATTCTTAGGGGTACATAGTAGATGCTCCTAAAATGTTTGTTGAGTAAAGAAATAAAAACAAAACCAGAAAAAAGGGGTTGCTATAAATACAGCCCTGTCCTATTTGTGATCCAGAGGAGGCCTTGGTTGTGGATAAATCCTGTCCCATTCCAGCAAGTGAGATGAGGTAGCTCTGGGCAGTGGGATTGCCACCTGAGCCCCTTGTGTTGGAGTCTTGTGTTCTCCTTTTCATGCCTGCCTGGTGTCACTGATTCACATTTGTTGGAGTTCGTACTTGGCAAAGACACCACCAACTTGTCTATCTTCTTTGCTAACTAGTGGATGAGATGCCCCAGCAATACATGGAGTGAGTTGGCTCAGATGTCTTCCTTTCATTGCTTAGAGAGAAATAGCTGCATTCAGATAATGTACCCATTCTGGGGGTCATCTGGTTCCTAGAATGGACACTGTGTTTCTCACCCAACATCCAATCCCTGACTGATTCATCCTTTGTAACAAAATCCCAAATTCTATCTGAAACCAATTCTTCCCCTTTATAACAATGGGAAAAGCAACTCTCTCTCCCTCTCCAGGAGCAGATCAGATAGCCTGAGCTGAGCCTCATCTTCTCCCTTTGCCATTTATGACTTAGTAGTAGGCATGCAAGATGTAAGGGGACATCTTCAGCAGGGAGCTATTGTCTAACATAAACTACTGGAAAAACAGAGGTGAAACTGGCCTTAGGCAGAACTGGAATTAGGCACTCACATTTCATCAAGATGTTGTCTCACTACCTCTTGACTAGGTTTCTCTAACTATTGGCATCATTCTCTCGAATGGCTTCTCCATGAGGTGAGTGCTGGCTGTCAGGCCCAGGAGTACCTCCATATAGTATCACAGCCTGAGAAAGGTGACTCTTACCCCAGCTTCAGTTAGGAAATTCCTAAGAAACAATTATAATCAGCCTGGCTTGGGTGAAGCGCCCATCCTGACTAATTACTATGGCTCTGTTAGTTGGCTTTTCCTCACTATGACAAAACCTGAGCAAAGCAATGTAAAGGAGGAAAGGCTTATTTTAGCTCACAGTTGCAGATGTTTTAGTCCATGGTCTGATGTCTGCATTACTTTGGGGCTGTAGGGAGGCACAAGTGGTAGAAGGATGTGGCAGGGGAAAGCTGTTCACCTCATGACAGCTGGGATGCAGACAGAGGGGGCAAAAAAAAGGAGCTGAGAACAAGACTTACCCCTAAAAGACATGTCCCTCCATGACCTACTTCCTCACACTGAGCCCCACCTCTGAATACTTGATTCAGCTATGAGCTCATTAACAGATGTTAGTGCTCTCATGATCCAGTGACCTCTTGAGGCCACCCTCTGAACATGGCTACATTGGGGATCAAGCCCTCAGTACATGAATACCATAACAGTGACCAAAGGGATGCAATTTCTGATAAGTTCATTTTGGATCAGGTGTCCACTCCTCAATCCATCACTAGCCATACGGGTGGGTCATATAAGAAGATACCAGCCTCCAGCAAGTCCCAAAGGAGTTTTGTTGGAGATTACCAAGAGAGTAGCACGCTTGCTGTTAATCAGGTACCATGTGAAGAAACTTTCTTTTCTGGAATTGGGCATGTATTTGTGAGGTATAAGGCTGCTAAAGCTATTTTGCAACCATGAGGACTGCCAGCTAACACAGAGAGGAGGACTTATCTTAGGATACAGCAGAGAAATAGATGGGATTCCATCCTGAAGAGCATCCTTTCTCAGGCCTTTGCATCAATAACTGTTTTTTCTTTAAACCAGTTTTAATTGGTTGTTTTATAACTTGCAGTTATAACTTGGTATGATGTATGTGGTGATGGGAGGGGTGCCATTTTAGAAAAAAAGAAGAGATATTGGGTCCTGAAGAAACTGCACTGAAATGAGGGTGCTGAGTGTCCTTTATGAAGGACATCTATGGGACCAAGAGGGTCATTTGACTGAGGTTCAAACTGGAGAGCACAGCCTTGGACTTCGGCTGATGTTCAGTGGAAAACTTGGGTAGGGGGCAGGGTGAAGCCTCCTCATAATTAATGATTATCTCAAAAATTCCTCAATAATTAATGCCACCAATTCTGAGAGTGGAAGGCAGAGTCCATGATGAGGGGCCTCACAACAGTGCACAGAGACTTGGTTGCACTGTAGGTCAACTCTTGGTTCTTCAGGCCAGACGAGCTGGGTCTTCCTTTCTGGAGAGTGGATTTTTGGGTGGAGGGTACTTCAGGGTGGAGCCACAGTAGCTCTACCCCAGCATCCTTTCTTTGCTTCTTCAGGGTTAACTCTCAACTTCCTCAAGGTGCCTTAAAATAAAGGAGAGGTTAGAGTGAGCTCCACATGTAGAGATGGTTCTTTGAAGCAAGGGCTCCAGAGAAGAGCTCTCAAAAATCAAAGGAGGAAGCAGAGGAAGTCTCTGGGTCAGTTTGGAAGACTCCAGCTTGGCCAGCTGCTTGGGAAACTTTTCTTCCCCAGGTGCCCATTTCCCTTCAGACCACTGTGGCCCAAGGAATCTTCTCATCTCTTTCTCTCATCCAAGCCTCAGGAAAGCCTGGCCCAGGGGACAATGCTGCTTTGTTTCACAACTCTGATTTCTAAGTGGCCTTTTGTTTGGGGGTCCAGAGAGCAAGAACGAATTGTGAAGCAAGGCGAGAACTGCCCTGGAAGTGGGGAGTGGGATTGTGATTTCTTTTTGTCCTCTGCCAAGTGCCCCTCCAATCTAGGACAGAGGGCCCGCTCCCAGAGGGGAGTCGGAAGAGAGCCCTGGCCTTCAGCTCTGGGGAAGAGGGACCTGAGGTAGCAGTAACAAAAGCCTCACAGATCCCCCAGGGTGGTTTGAAGTATCTGAATTTGAGAACTGTTCAAAACAGCTTGACTAATGCGTGTGCAAATGCAAGTATGTGTCTGTGCATGTTTGTGCAAATGTATATATGTTCTTTCTGCATGATTTCTGGATTATGGATGAATAGTATTAGAACTCCAAATTTGGTAGGCCTGATTTGTCAGAAACTGGCCTAACTTTTTACAGGCCGAAATCAAATTAGATTCCCAGTTCTCGATTTTGTGTCTTTGCTCTATGGAGTTGTTAGAAGAATTTATTTATTTTTATAAGCAAGCCCTGCTTGCTTGACAAATAAATCATGGCTTACTTATTGTTGATGTCTGTGACTTATCAGTTAATATGTGTCTGCTACAGTTTGTGTCTCTACTGTGGTGTGCTAGACATATGTTTGTAAGGATTCTAATATAAAAAATGCACACGTGGACTCTTAGACTATGGAACAGCCCCACAGCAGGCTTCCTATCTCTAATTCCTTGGTGCCATCTTTCAAAATTCCTTGCACTTCTCCACTAAAGTACACTAAAATGGTAGTTCTCACTACTGACTGCCTATTAAAATCATCTGGGAGACCTTCAAAAATACTGACTGCTCTGAGCGTGGAGTCTCGGTAAACAATCTAGGGTAGAGAATGGACCTAGGTGCTACGGTGTGGTTGCTGTTTGCCCAGCCAAAACTCATGGAGAAATCTTATTCCCAATGCAGTGTTGTTGAAAGGTGGTGGGAACATTCGGAGATGAGTAGTAGGTTGTTAAGAGGGATTAACGCCTTTCTTGAAGGGAGTTGGTTCGTCCTTGCAAGAACAGGTCGTCACAAAGAAAGGCAGCCTCTAGTGCTTCATCTCTCCTGCCTGTGCCTGCTTGTCCTGCTTTCTGCCATGAGTCGAAGCAGCATGAGGCCTACTCCAGAAGCTCAGAAGTTGCTGGCGCCATCCTCCTGGACTTTCCAGCCTCCGGAACCATAAGTCTCTTTCCTTTCTAAATTGCTCAGATGCAAGTATTCTGTCATAGCAACAGAAAATGAACGAGGACAGTAGATGGCATTTAAAGGTCCTCAGATGATCTTCAAATGTGCCTGGAACTGAGATCTATGAACTACAGGAACAGGACTGTGTGCTCCTATGCTCCGGGTATGGACCAAAGCTGCCAGTGCCCTGAGGGCAATTTCCTAGACTGTGCCCATTTTTAATTAAACATTCCTGTAATTTTTGCTAACTAAATTTAGTATATTCATAACATTACTGTAATATTTTAAATTACTTACCAATAAGTTAAATTTCTACTCAAAGAAAGTGCACCGTAATTTCCCCTCACCACTCATGCCATGACACAGCCCCAAGCTCCTGAGCCCAGGTGCACCCAGGAATGGGAACTGTTGCCAGCTCACCTACACCTCCCGCAATACCCTTCGCTGCAGGTCTTTGGGATGTGTTTGCTAGTATTTACCAACGGAGCAGTTGTTTTTCTTCAAAGGTCCCTCCGATCTTGTCTGCTTGGAATGTATGGTGGGTCTCCATGGCTTGATACCTTCTGACATAGGGCACAGACGTCCAGGGCACACAGGAGATTACATTAGGGAGCTCATGAACACAATTTTAAAACAATTATTTATGTGCTTATTTTGTATTTTTAGACACCTATATATAGGACATAAAACTTACGATTTTTAACATTGTTATTTCCTAGAATGAGACTAAGTTTTTAAAAAGTGAGTACCTGTAGCTTTGATATAAAGAAGATCCTTATGCTAATATAATTCTTCTTCAATATCTACAAGGAACTGTTTCTAGGACTCCCCAGTGAACACCAAAATCCAAGGAGCTCAAATTCCTTACATACGCCATAGTATTTGCATGTAACCTATGCACATCCTCTTTTATACTTTAAATCATCTCTAGATTACTTATAATGCCTAATACAATGTAAATGCTATGTAAATAGTTATATTTTATTGTTTAGGGAATAATGAAGTGAAAAAAGTCTATACACATTGAAGACAGACACAACTTTTTCATATAACATTTTTGCTCTGTCGTTTGTGAAGTCCGTAGACATGGAACCATGGATATAGAGGGCCCCCTGTTCAATACACTTGGTACTTGGATGTGGCAAAGGTCATGACATGATAAGTGAAGGACAAAAAGATGACATCCAAAGGCCCCTGAAACTGGCTCCATTCTACCCTTCCAGTGTTGCTTTTCCTCCTCTCCAGGGTGCTCCATGCTTTGTCAAAATGCTAATAAATAGACCTATGAATAGTGATAAATACGTGGACTCTGGAACTGTTTACAGGGTTAAAATTAACAGACAATTCAGATTCAAGGGGAGGAGACAAAAATACCACTTCTTGATGGGCATGATGGCAAGGTTCTGGAAGAACATGCAGGATAAATAACATTGCCATAGGCATTTTTGAGAAGCACAAGTTATGATAATCTATTTCACGGGTTTCATATTAATTTTATACACATATATGCAGGCTACGTTTAGGATAAAGAGACAAGACACATTTTCCTTCTTCTCCCCTCCAGCATAACAAGGACAGAATAATTCAGTTTGACAGAGAGACCTTGATCCAGCTGGCCATGCAGACCAGGATGGTAAAGGCTTTGATATCCTCCTTCTCGCCTTTAGAAAGTGCTAGAGATCAGAGCAGGCCAGAGTAGGTGGGGATGATGGAGCACACGGTGGACCTGGCTACATGGCTGTGCACACCAATCTTCATCCCCTGGGCAATACACTTTGGCCTCTGGAGCAAGTTCCTGTGACCGTGCACTTTTCTTCCTCCAGCCTCTGCCTCCGAGGGGAGCCCGCAGTGAGGGAGGGAGGTGGTGGGTTAATCTACACAGTGCCGTGTGTGACTGAGGAGGTCCTGGACTCCAGTGGACTTGGATTTGAATCCCGGCTCTGCCAACCCTGTGGCTTTGGAAATCTTCCTCAGTTCTGATACTCAGGCGCTTCCTCAGTTCAGTGCTGAGAAGGACAAAAGTATCTGTCTGCTAGAATAGCTGTGGGGATTAAATAAAATAGTGTAGATAAGACTGCACACGTGTGAGTATTTGTGGCAAGGGATAGAGAATCAGACCTAGAAGAGTCTTGTCCGTCATCTAGTGATAATTGCATACACTGACTCATTTAATTCCTGAAGGTTTTATGAAGTATTTTTACTTTCATTTTATGATGTTGAAAGGGCTCAAGGAGATTAAATTAAGTACATTGCCTAGGACCAGGTAGGTTGGATTTGAAGCCAGGTTTTTCTAACTCTGTCTCAGTGCGGTTCCTGCCTTGGACAAGGCTTCCCAGGGGCAAGAGCGGTACAGGTCTCAGTGAAGGCGCTGGGCAACAGGAAGGATGCCGCTGGTCCTGGCTGACTGTGCTCTTTCACGGTTCCCTGCAGATGGCCCAGGAGTTACTGGCCATTAACCCTGAGGTCATGAAAAAAAAAAGCTGCTGTCATTATAGGAAGAACTGTGCTTATTTATTAGAGCCAGTGGAAAAACACCAGTTCCTGTGGGAAAGGGTGGGTGGGGGTTGTGGACAGAGTTCGAGGAGGTGAGGAGGAGGAGAGGAAAGCGGGGATGAGGGGACGTGTAGGCGGTGGCATGGTAGCCTTTAACCTTCCTAGTATATATTGTGTGCTCACCCTGCTCTGGGCCTTGGCATGTGCTATTCTTTTTTATCAGTATCATTTATTCTTTAATGCATATTTTTGAGCCCCTCTTGTGTGCACATTGCTATCGTGTGTGCTGGGGTCAGAGCATTGAACAAGAAAGACAGGTGTGTATCCTCTGGAGCTTACTGTCAAGTTGGGGGTAAGATGAAAAGAAAAAATATACATATAAACAAATGAGGGAAAAGAATCATCCCAGATTTGTGATCTAATAATCACTAAGAAGAATATAAACAAGATTATAAAAAAAAAAAGAATAACTTGGGACAATTCCCAGATCTAATTATCCTCAGACAGCACCTTCTCTGAGAATTCCTCCCAAGCCAACAAGTCTGAGGTAGACGAGCCCCTAACGTGCTACCTGGGAACCTGTTAACCATTGTCACCACATTTACACTGCGGTTTGTTTACTCCTCTGTCTCTCACCAGCTTGTGTGCTCCTTGAGGACAAAACTAGGCATTGTGCCTGGCACCTGTAAGGTGTCTGACACTGCACTAGTGTTCAACAAATACTTGGTGAATGAATGGGTGGAGGGATGGCTATGTTTGCTGTGCTTAAGTGTGAAATATTAAGCTTATTTCTAATGCAGCTTGGTCCTCAAAACTGTGATCTGTTTGTATGCTTCGTAACTGCTGCTGGCTGTCCTCTTTCTTAAAAACATATTTTGGGATTTTAATGAATAAGAATGATTTGCACTGCAGCATATGGCTACTTTAACTAAGCAAAGGGTATCATTTTATTTCATTTTAATAGAATAATAAATAGTGTATAATTTATCAGGCCTCATGTGTATTTTGTAAGTATACCATGTGGGCTATATAAATCTCTCTGTATTTGGGCGGGGTGGAAAGAATCTCCATTGACCTGATGATGCAAGACAATGCATGTAAAAAATGAGCTGAACATCTTGATTTCCCTAGAAGAGGCAGATATCCATGGCAGAATCATATAGGGGTTCTCTGGTCACCCCAAAAAGCAGAGGAACTAGGGAGAGTGGGTGTGGGGAAGAGCTAACAGCCACTGTTGTAGGGCGAGGTAATGTTTCGTGTATGCTGCTGCTCATGAATGAGGGACATTGCTACTCACTATAGAGGTTGGACTCCGGAGAACTGGAGTTCATGTGGAGAACTGGAAAGCAGTCCTGGACTCCTGGGTTTTGTTGCTAAGCATTTGCCCAGGACTGGAGAATTAGAATCCATCTGGAAGAAGGGGAAGACTAAAAATAAGGCAAGGGGAAACCAAATTTAGCACATGTGTGTGATGGAAATCCAGTAATATGGAGACATGGCAAAGATGTGCCAAACTGGTGAGAAACAGAGCCTGACATAGCTAGAGATAGAAAGGTTGTTTACGCCCAAGGCTTTTCAGTGAGCAGGATACCTTTGACTCTGAACAGGGGGCCCTGGCTCTCTGAGAATAGCAGCATGGTGACGGGGAGGTAGCACTCCTGGATCAGTGCTCCCCTTCTCCATGGACAGGGATTCCTGTGCCCAATGCTGCAGCACTGTATGCTCAGGGCATGAGCCTCCAGGTAAACAGAACCCAGACAAAGGAAAACTCTAAAGACTGAATTTTCCCCTCCAGAACTCACAAAAATGTTCTCCAAAAACTAATGTGATTTTATCTTCTCTGTGGGAGCAGAGCAGAGAAAGAATCATGGGGGAAGTGGAACTAGTACTGGCTCTGGAAGATGAGTCACATCAGACTGAAGGAGTCGGGGGAGAGCACTAGCAGTGATGGAGGGCCAGCGTGTCATACATCTTGCCTGTTATGACCCTTTATGCACATCCCATGTGGAACCTACTAGATATATCTTTCTATCATTTGTATATTCCAGAAATTCCAAAGAGATCTATGTTTAGGGGATAGTGATGCAGTGGATCTGGTGGGGCAGAGCATTTGTGGACAGGGCACACCAGCCTGCTCTGATTGCACACCTTTTAGGTACAAGGAGACCAGATTGAAAGTAGATCCAGAAGACAGTGTAGAGAAACTTGAAGGCCTTATATACACATTTTAAAATGTAAAAAGTACATTTACTGGCATTTAGTAGTCTGCCAGGTACTATCTTTAGGAGACAGGGATGTATTGGGGAGTATCAGGCTTCATTAATGTCATCCTGGCGTCTTCCCCTGGACATTCCACGAGCACACTGGACTCCACATGCTCATCTCATCTCTGATGACGTTTGTCTGTTCTGATGACGTTTTCCCCATTCCCAGTGAAAGGCACCAGCATGCACCCAGTCATCCAAGCCATAAATCTATTATTAATTCTAGATAAGAGGTGTGATAGAAAACTATGGCGAATATCTAAATTTTTAAATCAACCCTTGTACTGTCCTCACTCTCAATGCTAATAGTCAGTTAATGCATCCTGTCACTTTCACCTTATAATTCTCTTTCTAATCTCTCAACTCCTTTCTATTATTCTTCTTGGAATATTTAAACGGTGTCCCAGCTGGGGCCTCTGCCTCCAGGTCTGCACTCCTTAGTTTCAGAACCCACACTAATTCCTTGCTTAAAACATGTCTACAAGCTAAAGCATGGTAAACGTTGATCTTTTTTTAAATTTTAGAACATTTTTTCTTTCAAGTGGGATCCCATCATGTAAGAAGTAAGGGCCAAACACCCTAATAAGTATCCTGTCTGGTCAGTCTTGGTCCTTAACCCAAGTGCCACTGAGAGAGCACTGTGCCCCTACAAATATAGTCTGAAAACTCACAGAAAGCATCCATACCATTCAGCATGGTCCATGAGCTGGTCCAGTCATCCCTTCTGCCCTACTTCCTGCCTCTTTCTCCCTCAAGTTAGGGCTCCAGTAGCCCTTATCTGCCTACAGCTCTTTCCATGCACCTGCTGCTTCTCATCTCAGATCTTTTGCCCATACCACGCCCCAGTTGGACCCTCCTACTCTCCCACTTGTTCGTCAGCTGCCTGACTCCATCATTTATCCAACGGCTTCTCTGAATTCCCAAGATGGACCAGCTGTCTCAACTCTCTGTTCCCCTGAGCCTCCTGGCTGTAACTGTCCCACAGCCCTGTGCTAGTTTGTTCAGTCTTACCCAGGAAGCTGTGAGCTCCTTGAGAACCAGACTGTGGGCCTACTCATCTCTTTGATGAGTAGCACAATGCCCCTGCCCGGCAGCTTGTGGATGTTCAAGGAATCTTCATTGTACTGAGTTGTGAATTGTAGACCAGATGTCTCCCCAGTTTTCAGTTAGACTTTCCAGAATCCCACTTGTTGCCCCTGACCTCAAGTATCACAGAATACTCCTCACACCCCATGGCAGCAGACTGAGCCCTGGCTGATGGATGGCTACTTCTCTCATTCTCTCCCTCTGCCAGGCTTAAAGGAAACACCAGCCCTTATCACAGACAAAATGACTTATCAAATTCTTGGGCATAGAGCCAGTGAGCAGGGCTGTTGAGCAGTGGAAAGAGATTGTTCCAAGACTCTAACAGACATGCAGCTTTTGGAGGAAAAGATGAGTGATGAGGCATTGGTTTCAAGAGCCAGATGCAGGGCTTCATCATCCCTCTCATCTGACAGGAGCTGGTCCAAGTCTGAGTCAACAGGCACTTAATACGGAAGATTTAGAGGACAGAAAGCCCCTGGTCACTGTGTTCTTTGGGGGATAAAGTGGCTAAATAGGAACTTAATAATAGTTGTAAAAAATAATGGTATTGTGAACTGAATTGTGTCTCTCTGAAAATTTATACAAGGAAGGTCTAACTCACAGTCATCAGCATGTGACTGTATTTGGAGAGAGGCTCTTTAAAGAGATAAAATGAGATCATTAGGGCAGGCTCTAATCCATTATGACTGGTGTCCGTATAGGAAAATGAAATTTAGGTGAAGGTACGTTTACAGAAGAAAGACCACGTGGGGCTACATTGAGAAAGCAGCCATCTGCAAGCCACAGAGAGAGGCTGTGAAGAAATCAACCCTGCCAAAAACTACATCTCAGATTTTCGGCCTGCCGAAGTTTGAGACAATACATTTTAGTTAAGACTCCTAGTCTGTGGTCTTTTGTTACAGCAGCCCTAGCAAAAGCATGCAAGCGGGTATGGTTTGGGGAGGGTCTCAAACTATTCTGCCAGTCCTTTTGGGCTATGATATGCCCTGAGTGTCACCACGCTTCCTTTTGGAGGGTTTCCTGAGACCCTGTCCCCACAGGCTGTGTCCATGTTACCTACTCACATAACATCCTGTTCTCAGGTGGCTGTCATCAAACCCTGACAAAAGTACTGTATTTGTTTATTCCCCTGTCTCCCCACTGGGCTCTGAGGTCTTTGAGGGTGGGGATCGTGTCCTTTAGATTGAGTGGATTGGAGTGGGCTCTGCTCTGGATGTTTCCCATGAGTACCTCCGCTTCAGCCCTTCTGCCGGAGTCTGCTCTGAAGACTGACTTGGCTTGGGGTTTTCAGCTCCACTCTTCTCCCAGCTTTCCCTGGTGACTGGCAGTGCTGGTAAACAGCCCACAGAAGGAGGAGGTTGGAGATGCACTGGCCTAGATGATGAAGTGAGATGATTGGCTCATGTCCTGTCAGCCGATGTAATTGGCTGTCTGTCTGAATGGGGTCCTCAGATTGGCTCACCAGGCAGTAAATGAGGCTAATGAATCCCTTCCCTTTAGGCATTTCCTGCGAGCTTTCTGGATGGGTGAGCAGGTTGGCTGCTGCTGAGCTTGCTGGGTCTGGTCTGTTTGCTGCAACCTCAAGGTGCATAAACTGCTCCCAGCCCTGAGCAATAGCCCTTCCTTAGACCTGCTGGGAGGGGGATTAGCCGTGGGTCAGTAGGGGTCTACACAATCTTTCTTTGTTGTGCAAACAAAACAACTATTGATATTCCTGCTTTATGGACTTAAAACCTTTAACTAAAGGCAGAAAATCAAACCACCTAAATTCTAGGCCCTAACTTGGCTCCTCTTTTTCTTTGCTTTCTCTCCTGGGGTTAGGCCTGTATTTTCCTTTTTCTGCAAATTAAAGCATAGGCTATTGCCTGGGCTGTCAAGTCAGGAAGGATTGGCAGTTAGAATGAGTGGCCTTCCACCCTTAGCAGCCTAGAAAGTTCCCTATCATTCTGGCAGCCCCAGTAATGTTTGTGATAATAATAATAATCATTATTATTGTTATTTACATATTGAAGCTACTAACAGCACACATATTATAATTCTGGATAACATTTTAACCTTACATTAATAGGCATTTTTCATTTGTCCTCAAAACCATGCTGTAACTTATATTTTTTCTTCAGATTTTAGAAGTTGCGGATAAGGAAGGCCTAAGATGGGAGGCTCAGTGACTTGGGCAATAGCAAGACATCAACCTAAGTCAGTGTTTATGGTCCCCTTAGACAAGGAGGAGGTACCACCACTTTGGATGTCAGGCAGTGTATTTGTAGGAGGGAGGCCATCCACTGAGTTTAACTCTGTGGACTAGAAAATCAATACCCACCCCTCCTTTTCTGACCCACTTTCTAGGAAATTTTACTTAAGCTCACTCCAGAACAGGCTTATCTGTTCCCTGAGCTGCTCCTTAGCAGCACAGGCCTAGGTAGGATGACAGCCTCAGTTGCCGTGGATGGGGTGCATCAGCCAGGATGCGATTTCTGTTCTACCTGCCTCCTCTCTTCTCCACTGCTCCTTGCTTTTGTGGAACTCTGAAAAGGAGAGGCTATTTGTCTGTCATTTCCTCTTAGGGACTTTTCTGGGCTCCCTGCTCCTTTCCATCCCCCACTGTTTGGTTAGCAGTTCCCTGGAAAGTGGCACTTAGATGATTTCTTTTTTAACAAGGCTTCAACAGCAGAGCTACTATGATTATGCCTTGGATCCCTGATACTTCTCTATTCCTTTCTGGACCTCCTGTCATGCCAGGTAGCTCTTCCATGTGTTCATTTCAGTCTTGTGAAAGTAGCACCAATCAAAGCAAGCAAATCACTGCTTTGTAGAAAACGGAAAGTAGGCTGAGTAAATAGGTCTATGTGATGGGAAATGGTGATGGCCTGAGTTTGATTTCCAGGGCTCCCTGTAAGACTCTATGTAGTAGCCACCCCTTACTCACCACCCTCAATCTTAACATGCAGGGGGGGAGTGCGTGCATGACAGCATCTTCTTCTGTAGGTCACCAGGAAGCTCAGGGCTTTCTTAAAAGGCAGCCACACATGAAGAAATCCTTCTAATGCTTGACACAATGCCTGGTACATGGTAAGCACTCTGTAAATGATTGCCAATACTACTGTTAGTAATAAAAATTGGACAATAAGAAAAAGACTTTATCTCAAATCATTGAGAAAATCTGTCCCACTCAGGTTCAGACTGTCTATCTCAGGTGATAAGGAATCTCCACTGACTGTCAGAATGGCACTGAGGACTCTTGTGGGTGGGGGTGGGGTAGGGATCTGGTTTCTGGAACTTCTCTGTAATAATAGCTTGCATGATCACTCTGAGACCTGTTTATTTTGTTCCAAGCATTGGATTTGAGATTTAACTTCCAAGTTGAACCTAAGATATTACTAGTGACAATATAGGTGACTGCTCGTGTTAGTTGCTTAGGGCTGTACAAATGCTCGTAAACCTATTGCTTAAAACATCATAAATGTATTCGCTCAGTTCTTGAGGCTAAGAGTGCAAAATTAAGGTGTTAAAAGGAGTACTCTCCCTCAAAAGTCTTTAGGGGAGAGTCCTTCCTGGCTTCTTCTGGCTTTTGGTGGGTCTAATGTTCTTAGGCTGTGGCAGCGTTACTGCAGTTGCTGCCTCTAGAGTCGGATGGTCGTCTTTTCCGTCTGTCTCCCCCTCTTCCTCTAAGGATTGTAGACCTATCAGAATAGAGGCCCATCCTTCTTCAGAGTGATCTCATCTTTGCTTAACTAATTACATCTGCAGTGGCTCTGTCCCCAAAGAAGTTTACATGCCAAGGTATTGGGCACCAGGGCTTCACCTAATCAAGATTTTTGGGAGACATAATTCAGTCCATACTAAAGCTCTTTCTTTGTCCATCTCAAGAAGCCTTGAAGCCAGCAGGGCTCAGGGCACATCTCAAGCTTTACTATCAGTTATGCATTCTGGAAAGAAGAGGTGCCTGACCATGTGGCCAGGTTCCCTTCATCTTACCTAGCATAGCCCTACCCTCGTCAGAGACAACTGAGCTCTGCACACACATCCCCGCTTAACTGCATCCCACACAGTGCTGGCTCTGTGAGCAGAGTGCATGGCACAGTTAAGAGCTCTGCCCTGAGAGAGCAGCTTGCCGAAGTGGACACGGCTTATCCACTGGCCTCGTCCTCTCTGAGCAGCTCCTTTCCTCCTGCTCCCACACTCCACTGCCAGCAAAGGTTATCATGGCATAATGGTGTAGACAGTCTCAGAAATCCCACTGTCTGGAGGATGGAGAAATTGACTCAGGCTGAGTGATAGTCACAGCTGAGCAGCAAGGAAGAGAGATAAAAAGAGAAAGAGCAGAGCAAGAGCCTGAGCTTGGAGACAGAGGAAGGGAGAGGATGGCCTTGACTCCTGCAGCAACTGTTTGGCTTCCCTGGAGGTGGTCCTGGCTCCTCTTCTAGAGTCTTCCTCTGGTCTACAGGGAGTGTCTGGCCCCGTTACCGAGTTACACACAGTAATTCGTAGCCCTGAAGAAAGGGACAGAGCAAGCTGTTAAGTGGGCTCCTTCTCTCTGCCTGGTTATTTATTGTACTCTTGGTTTGCCTCAAAAGGAGATAGATATTGGCTTTCATTATTTTATTTCCGGGAAGATCTAAATGTTCTCTAATTAACCTATTAGTTGTAATTATACACCCGTAGTCATTTATTTGCTAATCTGAAACATGAACCCCCTGGATTCAAAGAAAAGATTCCTCACCAACCCCCACCCTTTTTTCTTCCCCCTGTGAAATGTTTAAATCAGTTGTCAACACAGAGGGAATAATAATAATAAAAAGAGTGACATCTGATCAGAGAGCAGGAGAGTGGTGAGAGAAACAAAACCTGAGTGCAGACAGAGCTGAGCAAAGGCTCCTCCATATTCATCAGGGAGGAGGTGACAGCTGAGGGAGCCCCGGGTACGTCCCAGGGTGAGGAGGCCCAGAGCTGGCTGCTGGGCAGAGCTACTTACTCCATATCCAGAGTCTTGAAACCTGGACCCTGCAGGACTTCATGGCTCGAGTTGTAACTCCAGACCTGCATGTACCATAGGGTGTGGCTGCCGTCAGCTTCTGCCTGTCCTGGCATCCTTGAAGGATGAGGTTCATCCCTGAGACACAACCTCTGAATATAATCAAGATGAGGGGGGAAAGGCCCCCTCCATATATTTATATTTGCTTTGCGAAAAATTAAAGGATTACAATAAGTTGTAACCATCACAAGTATTATGGGCACATCACTGATGATAACTTATATGTAGATGTGACAAAAGATAAGATAGGCTGTTATTACATATGATTCCTTATGTGTAGCCTACAATTCCACATTTTCTGTACTATAGGAAAGCCTGTCAGAATAAAAGGGAGAGAATACAGTTATCACAAGCAGATTCTTGAATTTATTTCTACAAACAAACATAAATCTGAAAACAAATTTTAGCCAACATTTATTGTTAACTTCTATGCCGGACATTGTGCTAAACACTTGGCATTTTGGCTATCTAATTTTCACAGCAATCCTTAGGAGGTTGACACTATGATTATCCCATTTTACAAACAAATAAACTGAGGCTTAAGGAGTGAAATGCACTTGTCCAAGGTCACAAAAACAACTGGCAGTAGGGCCAGAATTCAAATTCTGTTGGACTACCAGAGAGTTGGCTTGAAACAAGTTTGCTCTTCTGCTCTCAGAGTAAATTTATGATAAAGCAAGCAGTTTGCAAATGTTGGTAGTTACTTTGGGGAACAAATTACTTGTGATGGCTCTCACAAAGGAGGTTGAGAATTGCTGGTGTAGGGGCATCCAGCCTCACTCCAACTGTGACTCTGGGCCAGTCACTTGCTGCTGCTCGGAGGTCACTCTCCGGGCCCCTTTTAGCTACCATGGCTTCAGATGCCCGGCTTTACTTGAGGGTTCAAGGAGAGCTGGGACTGCAGAGGGAAGTGCCTGACCTGTGTGGGATCTCTCTGCAGGAAGAAAGGAAGGGGAGAGATGCTCTGTGAGTTAAAGGTCCTCCAGGGCATCCAGGGACCTTGCAGGGGGTGGGGCTGAGACCAGTGGCCCCTCCCACAACTCAACCCTTATCACAGTACTCCTGAACCTTTCTGGCATCAGGGAGCAGATTCATGGGAGAAAATTTTTCTACAACCGGGCGAGGGCTGGTGGTGGTGATTTTATTTTCTATCAGTGTAAGTTTCAGCTCCACCTCAGATCATCAGGTATTAGATCCTCCTGAGGATCAGGCAACCTAGATCCCTCACATGCACAGTTCATTGCAAGGTTCGTACTTGTGTAAGATTCTAATGCTGCCACAGATCCGATAGGAGGCAGAGCTCAGGTGGTAATGCAAGTGATAAGGACTGGCTGTAAATACAGAAGAAAATTCAACTGGTTTGCTTGCCTGTCGTTCACCTCCTGCTGTGTGGCTTGGTTCCTAATAGGCCAGGGAGTGTACTAATCCATAGACTGGGGATGGGGACTGCTGCCTTATCAGAAGATGTGTGCTTTATCAAATGTCTCCACATGATCAGGCAATGAGAACGGTAAGGACAAACGAGGAGGTTGGTGTTACTTGTGACCACAGAAGATGCTTAATGAGCAGCAGTTAAGAGTCTCAGCAGAATGCAGCAGACAACAACCCGCAGGCCAGAGGCAGGAGCTGGGGGGGCCTTTCATGAGGGCAGTCAGGTAGTAAGAATGCTGGTAAGAGTGGAAATCAGGAAGGCTTCAAAAGGTCTGAGCCCTGAGGTGTTTGATAAGACATTCAAGAAGATTGGGAAAAATCTTTTTCAGGGTAAAATCAAATGTAAATGTTGTGTATTCACACATTTGAGTACATGGTACAAAACTTCCCTTCTCCTGGCCATGATCAGATTCTCACTGGGGTAAGACCCTGCACAAAGAAGAACCACTGTTTGACTAATGTGGTATGGCAGCATTTCTGGAGCCACGGAGGCCAGGACTAGTCTCCTCCACGTTCAGGAGAAAAAACCATGGTGTTTCCCCACCTGGAGGGACAGGGCAGCTACAAGGCTCCTTTTCAGGCAGTGTTCAGGTGTGCTAACTCCTTTCCTCCTGCTCTTTGGGAAATCAAGAACAACTTGACCCTAACATCCTTGGCAGGCGTCCTGAAAGATGGACTATTATTCTGAAGCTCCTGCTCTGATGGGATTTTACATCACAGCTGTGTGCAAACTATAGTCTATGTTGTAACCAGCAGGACCCATGAAGACAGAGCTTTTAAAAAATAATTAAATGGGTAATTTGATACTCAGTCCTTCTCATCTCTGCTCACCAAAGATACATAAAACCTAATGAATTGCATTTTCCTCTGGACCAAATTATCACCATTTCAAGCTTGGATGTCCTCCTCCTGTCTTTCCTTTTCTGGGTATCGGAGGGTGGTCCCTGTTTCTGACCGTTGCTAAGAAAGCTTACCTAACAAGCATGATATCTTCCTCTTTCACTGAGATTTATCAATAACCATCTTGTTCCAATTCACTCCATTGTTTAAAACAGACCCCACAAGTCTAGGGACTGAGGTAAGTCCAGTAATGTCTCATTTGTCTGGAAAGTGTTAGAATTTACAAAACTAACTGAAAGCTATCCTTTCAGGAGCCAAAGTCATTTCTTTAAAAAATTAATCATTTTAGTAGAAAATTTTCAAACACACATTACACACTCTCCTTCCTCCTGAAACACATTGCTGACCATTGTGTGGGGCTGTAATCTATATCTGCACCTGCCTCGGGGCTGCTCTGCCTCCCTCGCCAGGTAAGACCAGCTTCTATACCCCCTCCTATCTGATACACATCTCTAATTGCCTCGCTGCCTTTCTTTTGCTGGGCAGTTTCTGCATGTGCTACTATGGGCACTGGGGAGCTCCAAGACCCACCTCCTGAGTGGACTGATTTGAGATGTGTCCTCGAGGTCCTCAACAGTATCTAAAGGAGTCAGATGCTAGGCATAACAGAGGGAGGGCTTCAGAATGCCTGTTTGGGATAATCAGGACTTTGGTGCATCTTACTGACTGATAAAAATAACATGGACATTTCTTCTGTTTTGGGACACTAAAACCCTCGGCCATTTTTGCTGTGCCTGGTAGGCCTGACATCATGGAGGAACAGACAAGGAAGGAAGAGTTCACTGACCATTTTTTCTGTGGTAAGCACTCTCATGGGCTGTTCCCACACTATTCCTTTACTTCTGACTAGACCCAGCGATGTAGAAATGGTCTGCTCTATTATTTTACTGATGAGAAGAGGGAAGATTAAAGATGGTGCCGATTAGCCAGTTACAGAATTAAAAGGCCCACTTAGGCCTGTCTGACATTAAAACTGATTGTCTTTTATATTCATTATTCTTTTAAAAATTGTATTTCTTTTTAATTAATGGAATTTCATGTGAAACCCTACATACATGAGATAGTGGTAGGGATCTCCTTGTTGAAGGAGAGGGCTTTTCTAGGCCTCAAAATTCTATTGAAAATAATAACCAGACTCTTCATTTTCCTCAGAGGTGCACTAAGATAACAGCATATGGAATAGGAGTTCTCAGGTGTGACCTAAATTGAGCTTTCTTTAACCATGCCCAAGAAAGGGAAAGGATACGCAGACTTTGTGCAGAGAGTTCTATAAATGAGGTATCTATCTCAACCCAAGCCATCTGCCTTCTCTGGGTTCTCAATCACTTAGCTTCAAAACTTTTGTAATTTGATTACATTTGGTGGCTTTGATGCTGCAGACCTGCAGGGCTGTTCCCTGGTGAACACTGGGGAAGCGGGTTCAACACCCTTGAGACCTAGGCTTTCTCTAATTTCCTTGCTCCTCATCACAGATTATCAGAGATCAAATCTTATTCTACTAGAATATCTGGTTGGTACTTATAATGTAACTTATACACCAAGACTCAGAGGCCAAATGACATGGCAGGCCTGGAGGAGTAGTATCAGTGACCTCCATAAGTGGATGTTGGCACAGAATTGGTTGTGGGTGCCATATAAGTTAATAAGAAGAGTTAGTAAGAAAAGTGTTTGAGAGTTTGGGCTCCAAAGTCAAAAAGAGAAAAAATAGGGATTACAGTTCTGCCTGTTCTACATCCAATGGTGTGACTTAAACAAGCACTTTGATCTCTCTAAGCCTGAAAGTTCTGAGCTGCAAAATGGGAATAAAAGTATCTCTCTAATGGGATTGCATGAGAGTTACATGCAATGTTGCATATAAAGTGCTTGGCACAGTGTCTGATATAGAGCAAGAAATTACTAATGTGTAGTCATTGCTTTTATTGTTATTGTTGTTATTCTTAATGTTATATAAGCAGGCAAGAAGTACAAGGAGTAGGAAGAAAACAAAAGCAATACTATAAAGACCATAAAGTTATCTAGGGCCTGGTTGTAATGCTAGAATTAGTTTAACAATGATTAGTGCAATAGACCAAATTTTATTAGGGGACCTCAGATCTGTGGCTTGCTCTTCAGAGTTACTTAATGGCTGGGCGTTTGAATTTGGACACATGGGGTAGGTTACCAAGTCATCGGCCTATAGATAGTATTGATTTATGGGACCGGATAAATCTTGTTTCATGAAAGAGAAGAAACGAAGATGGGGTCTGGCAGAGGAGTGGGCACCAACAAAGGAGGCTAAGAAGTAATAGCCAGAAAGGTGGAAGGAAAGCCAGGCGTCCTTAAGGCCAGGGAGAGAGAAGGATTTAAGGAAGGAGAGGCCAACTGTGATGAATGTTGGATGCTGCAGAGTGAGTGAGAGAAGGTGAGGAGGGGAAGAAGCATGCAGCACTGTGAGGTTATTGGAACCCGCATGGGGGAGCAGGCACTGAGGGGAGGGGCTACAAGGAGAAAGGGAGAGTCCATCATCAGTACAGACAACTCTTTCAAGATATTTTGCTGTGACTTCCCTCTGGGGACAGGGATGGGTGTGGGTCCTGTTGGTAACTACAGTCGTAAGAAGGAAGAAAGGTGGCCTCTCCTCAGACCCATCAGTTGAGGAGGTATTCACTGAGTCAGATTTCACTTGGTGGGGAGAACGAAATTAAAAGCTCAAAAGCCTGTGGGAACAGCCTTTCTGCAATTTCCTGTGTGACTGGTGTCAAGGAAATGGGCATCAGGGACAAGCTTTTCTGGAGCGAATATTCCTCCCCACTCATCATACTGCTCCATCCATGGCCCACGTCAGACAGGGACTGTCCAGACCCCTGGGACACTGGCCTGCCCTGGAGAGCTTGGGGACATGCTCAGTCTGGTCTTACTGCACGCCCTGGGACAGGTGGCCTGGGATGAATCAGACAGTTAATTAGCACACTGTCCCTGCCTAAAAGGAGACAGAGACACATAAATTGCTCCCAAGAGGGAGAAAAGGAGGCAGGGAAAAGGGAGGTAGGGAAACTAACAGGGGTTACATCAGAAAAACAACATCATCCAGACAGCCTCACATCCCAAATCGGTGTTCCTCCTCCATTACGATAGCTGGAGATAGCTGGTACCACAGGGACCCTGAGGTAAGACACCTGTGTCGGCGCCTCATTACCAGCATGATGGATGTTGTCCCCTGCTCAAGTGAGGACAGAGTTGCTCTCTGCATGGTTAGTCTGGTGTCTCACATTTCTTTAGTTTCCCATCACGCAGCCTTGGACATTTATTATAGAACATCAACAATTGGCTTAGTTGCAGCAAACTGATGTTTCTGCTCAGTAAAAATAACACTGGAGCAGTGGCCAGCCTTCTGCTAACCTGGGGGACAAGGGAGTAATGGGATTCACAGCATAGTGTTTTAGGGAAGACGGCAATAGGAAAAATTCTGGACAGTTTGAGTCTGCCACTAATTGGCTGCATGATCCTGAATGAACGACTCACTTTACTTCTTAGGGGCTTGGCAACATGAAAGTCTGAACTACCTTTTGCTCTAGCACCTAGGTCCAGCACCTTCTAACCAAACAGCTTCTGGTTTCCTTATGGAGGCATGCCTCTTCTTTCCATATTCGCTTCATCTTAACTTTTGAGAGTCTAGCTTTTCTGTTGATCAGTTCTGTGTGGGCAGACATAATGAGAAAGAAACTGGAGGTGGGGAGAGGAGCAAAGTAATTACTCATTTGAGAGATGGGGAAGGAAGCTTTAAGTCTGTAATTAAAGATGACTGCCCACAATGAGCACATCTAGTGCCCAGATCTTGGCCTTAATGTTATTTTCAAATAAAAGAAAGAGAGTTTGTTGGAGAAATGGAAGAGGGTAGGGAGTATACAAAATAAACCAAAGGCATCATGTAGTGTCAGAAAATAAGGGAGTGCTAACACACACAAACACACAGACACACACACACATGCGTGCATGCACTGTGATGGGGTATGTCAAATGGACATAGAAGCCACATGAAAGAGTTCCCATGGCCAAAGCTGGAAGATTTTGAGCAAGAAAATAAAGAAAGAAATACTGAACCATTACTCAAGGTATAAGGCAAATATTTATGAATTTATACTAACATAAGTAAATTATTGAATACATATATACATTTTGACATAAACGAAGAAGATAAAACAAGTTTCTTGTACACAAGAATTGCAAATAATTTATGTGGATACCGCCTTCAAGGAATGGGAATGTTGTCTCCTTACTCCGTAACTGTGGGCTGCACGTGATGACTTCCTTCCGAAAAGCACACTATAGAAAAGGAGGGAAGGATTGATTTTACCGTGGAGAATTTGATAAATGCTACCTCGGACAGGTCAATATCAGCAGTGTTAAATTATATTGACTAAAAGCAATCTTGATACAAGTGATGCCAATGGCACTTTACCTGTGTGGGTGCTCCCTCAAATGCATCACCCCAATATAATCATGAGAAAAACATCAGACAAACCCCAATTGATTGGCATTCTACAAACGGTCTAAGCAGTCATCCTCAAAACCATCCAGTTACCAACAGCGAGAAAAGGCCAAAGAAATGTCACATCTAAGAGGAATCTAAAAAGACATGAGGACTAAATGCAATGTGGTTTCTTAGATGGGACCTTGGAACAGAAAAAGAACAGAATAAATAACAATGTTTCAATATTGGCTCATTCATTGAAATAAATGTACCATACCAATATATAGTGTTAATGACAGAGGGGAAGCTGGGTGGCCAGTATAGAGAAAATTCCATACTATCTTCCTGATTTTTCTGTGAATCTCAAAACCTTTTTTAAAACAAGTTTTACTTAAAAAAAAAAAGCCCAAATAATGTGCTTCTAATTAAATGATTGGACTAGTTCAAGCCTAAGTAGAGTTGCTTTGTAAATTTAAAATCATGCTTGAGTAAAGGATTGTGGTGGACTGTGTAAATTGCCTCACTAAATTTTATCTCTTATATAGGAAAAATGACATTTTTAATTCATGGGGATAATGTATCTGGCTAAGAACATTCTTTTCCTTTCATTGTCTTGCAGCAAGTGGTGGCTATGGACACAGTTCTGGTCAAAGAAATCTCTAGGAAGAGCTTGCCTTCTGGGATGAAAAAAGAAATCTTTATTAGCAGGAAGTCATTTGCCCACTTGTCCTTTTCCCTCCTTCCTGCCTACAGTTAGGATTTGTGGGCTGGAGGTGAAATAGCCATCTCTTGGCCATGACACAACCAGCATCCCACCTACACGTTACAGTGGCAGAGCAGAGAGGTAGAGACACCCCGATCCCTGGGGGCACCTTCAAATGGCTACATGAGCCCTGGATTGCCCATGCCCAGGCTTCTTATTAGTGAATCCCATAAATCCTTAGTTTTTAAATGTTGCAGTAGTTGGGTGTCTTAGTTACTTTTCTCTCCTTGCTGAGACAAAATACTGATGCCCAAAGTTAAGGAAGGAAACGTTTATTTAGCTCACAGTTTGTGGAGGTTTCAGTCCATAATGGGCTAGTTCCAAGGCAGAGTGGCTTGGCAGAGAATAGTCCATGGTGCCCACAAGGCAGCAAAAGTGACAAGGGAGAGGAGACAAGACTCTCTCTGTCCCTAATATGTATGCAGGCTACCCGCCCTAGGACAGGGGCAGCACTCACATCCTTAATCCTAGCCAGAACTATGCCAAACCAATCAGTGGAGTGATTTACTAATCACACACCCTTAATCTCTGCATGACACACTCTAGATTCAGCCACCTCTGAAAAAGTCCTGTGACTGCATGAGGCTGTGGAGGGACATCTAGACACAAACTATAACATTGGGATTTTTACTACTTGCAACCAATGCAATACTACCAATTAAAGAACAGATCTTGGGCAAGATGAGAATGAAGACAATTATAGGCAAACAAGATATGCTAAGCAGGTTCAGTAGCAACAATAAGAAGGATGAGAGGAAAGAAGATGTGACCTTTGGGGAAAGAAGACCAAGTTTCAGAACAAAGGAAATTAACTATTGAGCATTGCTATTGAATATTTTTTACTGTTATGTATTTATTTTACACCTAGAGCTTTCAACAATGAGATGGGTCTGTTTAACCCACATATCAAACTGGTATAGCATGAGTATGAACCTTCTGTTGAGAGACGGGAGCATTCAGGCAGAGAGGTAAAGGAAACTTTTTCAAAATCACAAAATGAGTGAGGGGCAGAGCCACGAATGCTGTTCGGGTAAGTCTGCCAAGGTGAACAGGTGACCCTCTCTATTATTTCGGTCTATAGGGAGCTCGAATGTGCAATATGGAGTAATGCAGGGCAAGGAAATGGTATGGAAACTAGAGGTTAAGGAGAAAAGCTGCTACAGGGCTCATCTTTGTCTGGGAGCTCTAGGGAGGAGAGAGGACAAGACATTCCGATCTTGTTATGGGACAGCAAACAGTAAACCTGGAGTTCAAATGATCATGGAGAGTAGAGTTATTGCATGTAACTGTGGTTTTCAGCCTAAAAAGATATGCTAATTCCTGATGACCCAGTATTATGACATTAGGTAACAATCTCCTGAGCAAGGGGTACTGGAAGATAACAGTATAGATTATTTGAGAGTTTTATGAAAAATTAAGTGTAAGTACCTGTGATTAAAAATTCAGCAAGCATCACTTAAACACATACTATGGAAAAAGCATCATGTTAGGCAAAATGAGGTTTCAAAAATTAAAGCACAGGGGGCCGGTGAGATGGCTTAGCGGCATAAGTGCCTGCCTGGCAAGCGCAATGGCCCGAGTTTGACTCACGGAACCCACATATGAAGAAAGGGCCGGTGATATCGCTGAGCGGCACGGGCGCCTGCTGGCACCTGAGGTCCTGAGGTCGACCCCCGGTACCCACAAAAAAAAAAAAAAATTAAAGCATAGTATGACCTGTTCTGTGGGCAGTCCCAGAATTGCATTCAATGTTTAACTTGAGGTTTTTATTTTTCTTTGAATAAACTAGCAAGCTGAAGCCTGGTATGGTGGTACCAGGAGTTTTTGTGTGCGTGTGTGGGTGCTGGGGGTTGAATTCAGGACCTCGCGCACCAGCAGGCGCCTGTGCTGCTGAGCGATATCACCGGCCCTGGTGCCAGGATTTTTGTAGGGACTCAGAATCTTTCCATGTGTTCATTTGCTATAGGATAAACTTGCTTGTGAGTGGGCACAAAAGAACTGTTGGGCCTCCAGCATTACATCTGTGTCATGAGCAGGAAAAACAAGGGCAAAGGGCAAAAGAGCACAGCAACTGTATCTACTCCTCCTCTTTCATGGAGCTTTCCTGGAATTTTTGAAGCTATAACTTCCTCTTACATATAATTGGCAAAAATTGTGTTACATGCACTTTCCTACCTAGAAGGCAAGCTAAAAAGCGTGCTCAGCTGACACCTGAGATAAACTCTAGGTCTTGTTAAGATAGTTGGAGGAAGAAGAATGGATATGAGGTGAGCAACTAGCACTGTGTGACAACCTCTAACATAAAGGGAGGCAGCCTGTTCGTCTCACATCAATGCATTGCTGTTTGCTAATTTTATTTTTGCCCAACTGAACAGAGATGATGTAAGACTGACTCTGTTACGAATTATGATAGACTTTACATTCTCACCAACAGTGCACAAGAGTTCAATTTTCTCCACATCCTCACCAACATTTGTTATCTTTTTTGTCTTTTTGATAATACTCATCCTAGCTGGGGTAAAGTGATATCTCATAGTTTTCCGTTGCGTTTCCCTAATGGGCTTAAGCATGTTTTCATAAATTTGATGGCCATTTGAATTTCTTTTTTTAAGAGATGTCTATTCATATCTTTGCCAATTTTAAAATTGGATCTTCTGTTTTAAAAAATTTTCTTATATATTCTAGATATTAACATTTTGTTAGATGGATAGTTTGCAAAATATTCGCACTGTGTAGATTGTCTCTTCGTTCTGCTGATTGTTCCCTTTGCTGTGCAGAAGTTTCTTAGTTGGATGTAATCCCACTTGTCTACTTTTGCTTTTGTTTCCTGTGCTTATGGGGTCTTACTGGAGTAATTGTTGCTTGAAATATTCTCCCCATATTTTCTTCTAATGGTCTTATAGTTTCAGGTCTTATGCTTAGTTCTTTGATCTATTTTGAGTTGATTTTTGTATAGGATGAAAATAGGAATCAATCTTCATTCTTCCATATGTAAATATCCAGTTTTCCCACCACCATTTATTGAAGAGGCTGTCCTTTCTCCAAAGTATGTTTCTGGTGCCTTTGTCACGGACGAGTTAGGCTGGGCATGGTGGTGCATGCCTGTAATCCCAGCACTCAGGAGGCTGAGGCAAGAGGATCGCCATGAGTTCAAGGCCAGCCTGGGCTACATAGTGAGTTCAAGGCCTGGCTGAACTACATAGCAAGAGCCTATCTCAAAAAAAAAAAAAAAAAAAAAAAAGAACAAGTTGGCTGTACATGTATGGGGTTATACTCTCTTCTGTTCCATTGGCTACTCTATCCTGTTCCATTTGTCATTCTGTTTTATCCCAATATCATACTGTTTTGAGTACTGTGGTTTTTAGTATAACCACTGTGGATCTCAAAATAGATCTAAAGTATGATCAAGCTATTTTGCTTCTGGGCATATTTCCAAAACATGATATCAGTCTACCCAAGAGACACCCACATGCTCATGTTTGTTGCTGTACTATTAACAATAGTTAAGATATGGAATCATCCTAGGTATCCATGAATGGACCACTGGATAAAGGAAATATAGTAATATACAATAATGGAAATAAGTCAGATGCAGCAGGACAAATTCTGCATGTTTCCTCTCCCACAAGGATATTTTTAGAAAGTCAATCAGTGTGTGGCAATAGTGTGTGTGGTGGGGAAGGAGGAGTAGTGGGAGGTTAGATAAAGAGTGCAAAATACAGATTAGAAGGAACAAGTTCTAGTGTTCTGCAGCATAACGGGATGACTATTGTTCACAATAATCCATCTCATATCTTATGAATAATTGTGAGAAGAGCTCAAAGGCTCCAACCATAAAGTAATGATAAAGAGATTGAAATGTTAATTATCCTAATTTGATCAATATGTATTGTATGCATGTATTGAAATATCACACTGTACCCCATAAATATGTATAATTATTACCTGTTAATAAAGTTTTAAAAAATGTGTAGGATGGAGATGTAAGTACCACGATTTGATCATTACACATTGTCTATCTGTATTGAATTATCATCTATATTCTATAAAATTGTACAGTTAAAATAATAATTTTAAAAGGCATTAAAAACTAACTAAAATGTTATTTCAAACAGTGGAAAATGCTTGTTTTCCAATAAGCTAAAATAATGTCTAACATACATTTTTATTTAATCCTTACTCAGTAGTACTTAAACTATCTAGTTGATTTATTTGTTTACATGTTTATCATAATTTTCTTGAGAAATGCTGCCTGTTTTACTTGGGTGCTAGAAAATAGTGTGTACTGGCTAAATATTTCCTGCCCAACAATTCTTTTCTTGAATGCATACTGTGTGAAAAGGTGTTATTCTTTAAATGAACTATTTCATTAGAAAATTATCATTTGTGCCATTTTTATAAAGAAGAAAACATTAAGTCATAAAGGTTCAGTTCCTTCCTCAAGGTCACACAACAAATATGTGGGCAAGCTGAGTCTAACTCCGCACCAGGGGTCCCACTCATCACAATATGCGCAGTAGAAGTGCACATCAGGAGCCTGATTCCACTTCTAGAGTACTAGACCTTAAAGAGTGAGTAGAACTGTGATAGGAGGCTGTAGCAAGAGCCTAGGTAAAGGGTGGGGATAGGAGAAATTAGAAGTGATAAGTGAGTCAGATTTGGTAGTCTCAGTTTTGTACTTTAGCATAGACATTGCAGAATCTTCCTTAGGTTTTCTAAGCTGATGGGCAGCATGATTAGATCTGCACATGAGGAAGATCACTTGGGCAGAATTAAGGGGTGTGGGCATGTGAAAGGCTCATGCTCCGAGGCAAGGAGGACAATTGCAAGTGTAAGAAAATAGTCAGGAAAGAGTCAGTAAGAGCCTGAACCTGGAGAGTTATAACTGGAGTGGAAAGAAGAGGATAGAAAGCCACCCACTTTGTTACAGGTAGAGGATGAAAACTCTCTGAGTATTCATTGAAGGAGGTGGTGAGGTCATAGATGAAGCCAGACTATTAGAAGAAGAGGAAGGAAGAGGAAAAGGGGTCAGGCTATGGCCAAAGCCAGAGATGTGATCCCATGGTTTTTGTTTGATGTTTGCTGTACTAACAGAAGGCAACCAAGTTGTTCATTTTTGGAGAATCTTAGTTCCCCTTTTAACCTTGGATTGGTGACCTCCTGCTCCTCTGTCTTCAAGAACTGTATCAGCGCTATGGGGGGAGGAGCTGGAGATGCAAGCTTCAGAATACAGTATTTCACTGGGGTAGTAGCTTCTTTGACTCCCTCTTTTCCATACTGCAGGTCAGTGGTGAACCCTGGTGCTAGTAATTGCCCCAGGGTTGGAGGTGACTTTACTCTCTGGGCATTTCTAGGGTCTGTGTCTGAATTGAAGCTGGGCTGGATCTGATGGCAGCAAAAGTGGACAGAATAGGCAAGTTTAGGCTTTATCCATAGTGAGCTTTATTAGATTAGTCCCTGAAGAATACACAAAGAGGATCTAGAATGCACATGCCCAGAAATTCTGTAGAATCTCATCCCTTGTAACTATAACAAATGAGAAATAAAATAACTCCTCACTATGGCCCATGAAACTTGCCTGTTCTGAACTCTGTCTTGCCTGCCCTCTCCCCTACCTATTATTCCCCAGTGATGGTGGCATCCCTTCTGTTCTCAGTGTGAGAAAGAGGGGAGCATTCCCTGCCAAAGGAAATTCCCCCTACTCTATGTATTCTTTTCCTCCAAACCTATCCTTCTTGTTTGTCAGATCTTGGCTCTAACATTAGAGAGGCCTTCCCTGTCTACTCAAATTGATGCTGCTCTCCACGTACTGGCTACCCCAGTCACTTGGAATATGTTCCTTTAATTTATTTAATTTGATATTAACTTACTTCCTAAATTGCCTATGTCTCCCAAGAGAATAAACTCTAAGAGGATGGGAACACTGCTGTCTTGTTGGCAACATTTCTGCGGTGCCTAGAATATTTCCTGACCCATTATAGGTGCTCAATAAATGCCCATGAAATGAAGGAGAAAAACTGCCATAGAAGAGAGCATTATATATTTCTCTTTCCTTGCTTTTTTTCGCTTTGCTGCTGTTCTCATGTCTTCTTCCTGAACAAGGCCACAATTTAAATTTATACTCCTCTGAGGATGAAGAAGTAGGTGTTACGCTCTCCCTTCTCCACTCCCCTAGCAATGCTCTTCCCTTCCACCTGGTGATCAGACAGTGAGTACAGGTGACTTTTGGACATGTTAGTGTGCTTGGAGGCAAAAGTGTTCTCAGGTGGCTCCTTGGCAGTCAGGACAATGTAGCCCAGCAGGGAGAAAGTTCATTACAGAAGGAGGGTAAGTGAAGTCTGTCTGTGAATTTCAACACGAACTAGATGGCATGTAATTGTATGCAAATTAAGTGCCAGCTCACGTCAAGTCCATGATGGGCTTCTCTGCTCTGGAGCCTCTGCCACTCACCAGTCTCAGGCACGTACAGACTGAGCTGGCGTGGTGGCAGGTGCATGCTGGGAAGCTCATCAGCATTCAGCTTAGACAGCATAGGGGCCTCATTAGTTTTAATGAATTAGCGCTTTGGAAAAGGAGGGAATGATGTTACAGCTAGTGGTGGCTATCAGCTGCCTCCATTTACGCATGAGTGAGGAGTGATCTTCTTCCTCATTTTCTGCCTCTTCCCAGGTGTGGAAGGCTGAAACTTCTCTAAACACTGGAATCAAAGACTTCTGTTTGTCCTTTCCTAACTCATTCTCTGAACTGTTTACAGACCAAAATCACAGAAATTTTTCAGTCAATGCACAATGGAATCATCCCAGCTGGAGACTGATATGCAGTGTGGAACCCAGAGATGCCAGTAACCCCCTTACCCAGTGCAGCTCTGTCTGTTCTCTTGCCACCCCAAATCCTGTCCTGTCAGCAGACAGCTGCCTGTGGGGTGGGAATAGTTCAACCACACTTGTCAGCAATGTGGACAAAAAATTCCTCTGTAGCAAGAAATGCCCGAGGGAGAGGAAATAAGAATTGGTGAAAATAAAAGATATTTTTTTTGTCTGTAAATGCACATCCCTTTCAGAATAGGTCGTTCAACTGCAGGTGGGAAGTTGTCACTGCGTTGTGAAAGCAATTTTGCTAAAGAGAAGAAAAGGAAAGTGACAGAAACAGACAGAATTGGTCAAAGAGAAGGCTAGGCAGAGACAGACCCACAGCAGAGAGGAAAAAAGATGCCCAAAATAATGGTGGACAGGCAGCCAGTAGTTCAGAGAGATATTCATCAAGACAGCCACACATTTTCACTGGGGAAATGTCCTGAGGACCCAGCGATTGTGCCTGAAGGGACTGTTCTTCCCTGTATCCTGCAGAACTGCAGCAATTTTTTGATGGAGACAGAGCCTGGGTGGAATCTAATTGCTGAAGCTGAATGAAAATGTGATCTGATGGCTGTGAATAATCGGAGCTGCAAAGTGAAGAGGCTTAGACCCAGGTGACTGACCAAGGAAGATGTTATTCTTCAGTTCTCCAGATTTGCTGTAGTTAAACTGCCTGGTCACACTGCCTGATTCAAATCTTGGCTTTGCAACTCTTTAGCTGGTGACCTTGGCCATGTTACTTAATTTTTCTGTAACTAATTTCTATGTCTGTAAAATGGGGATAATAATAGCAACTACCTTACAGACTCTTGTGAAAAGTGAATGAGAAGACACATGTGAAATGCCTGGAACAGTACTTGGCACACATTAGCAGTGTTATTATTATCAGTTATTGCTGTTATTATTGTGCTCACCTGAGGGATTCATGTGGAGCAGGGCTTCAACTATGAGACCCTGGCTGTAAGCATTCATCATTTGTGCAGTTGTGTGATGTGGTATTGCCAAGGACTCCAGTCCTTTGCTACTGGACTTAGGGGGCCCTGTTATATTTTGGGAGGAACTTCTTCGTATTTCTGTGTTAGAATATCATAATGTTCTGGAGAACTGTGATTGTGATGAAAGGAGTTTGGATAAGCAGCATATTGGTAAGTGAACTGGAAGCAATGTTGCCTAAATTATAATAATATGAACATTAAACTCAACACAAGTTCTAGATTCAAAAAGGGAGAGGATTAGTAACTTCTGAAGGCCAATCACAAGCCAGACACCAGGCTAGTTATTTCATCTGTGTTATCATGTTTAATGCTCACACTGGGATGTTCATGTAGTTATCATTGTTCTCCTTTCATAGATTATTTAATAGAGGTTCAGAAGGGTAGAGTGGTTTGCCCTAGGTCACAAAGCATGGTGAAACATGTGATACATGAATGTGATCAGTGAGAAAGTATGCAGTGAGGATGCCAGGGTTGTGGTTTTGCATGCCAAGAGGTTCATGTGGATTACGCCTTTGGACATTAAGAATGTCTTACAAATTCATGTCTCAGCACATTCCCTTTGCTTAAGCATAACAATAATATATAAAACATGAAAAGAAGCCAACAAGAAGTCAGTTGAATTGAAAATAAGATTAGTATTTCTGTGGACTAGAACTAAAAGAAAATATGAGCAGGTTGCCAGTTACTGCTCTGGAAAGAGACACAATGAGACAGGAGACCAGACCAGGCTCACTACTTGAAGTACGGACTTGCAGGAATGTTGCTTTTATGCAAGGAAGCTCTAAAGCAAACATTGGCTAACTGCTGGGGTGGGGTGGGGTGGGGCGCAGATGCAATGGTTCTCAAACTGCAGTGCTCATCAAATCACTAAGAAAATTTGTGAAAACACAGATTTCTGGACCCACCCCCAGAGTGTCTGATCAGGATAAAGAGTTGCATTTGTAACTAGTTTCCAGGGAGCTAATGCTTTTGCTCTATGAACATAGTTTTGTTTTTTTAGTTTTAATTTTTTGTTAATATATGTTTGCAATACATAATAATTACATTCTGTGTGGAGAATTGGTACATATACATAACACATCTTAATCTTTTTTCACTCCCTTTCCCTCTTCTCCCCCTCCTCCATCTCTTAGTCTTCTTCCCATTTGCAAAAGATCTGTCACCCTATTCCCTATTATCTGTCTTTTATTTTGCTCTTTATTTATATTTTGTCTAGGAAGATACTTTGAGAAACACTGTTCAATAGGAAGCTTTGGGCTCAAGGGATTGAAAGCGAATGGACACAGCCTTCTAGGCCAGTGCTTTGTCAAGCCACCCACTACTTCATGTGTGGATCTGCAGTATCGTTGGTACCACAAGAGACACAGTGATGCTGTTATTCCTCTCTAATGAATGGATGCCAGGAGATCAAGTGGAAGCAAACACTAAATTACTAGATCGGGACAGAAAAACTGCCAACAAAAGTGATCTCTATAAACCAAAATTCCAAAGTATGTGAAGAAATACACTGAAAAATAGTCAACAAAATAAGCAATCAGAACATTAATTAATTTCAAAGGAAATTAATTATATGGAAAGGCTAACAAAGTTTTACAAACAAGTATGTTTAGAACTATTCACAAAAATCAAAGAAGTAATATCTACATGAACAAAAATTATGAAATAAGACAGGCAGAAATAAAAAATGAACGAAAAGCTATGAAAAAAAATTTGTTAGGAGCCTTATAAATGAAGAATAGAGATAATAGCAATGAAGCCATATATGAAGTAAAATAGCTGAATTTTCTTTTTTTCGGAATTGAAGAAAGACATGAATCCTCCACTGGCAAATGCATCTTGAGAACTGGGCAGAATAAAGATAAATATATATTTGAATTTGATGTTAAACTACAGAGCATGAAAGATTAAGAGAAATTTTAAAGCTATCAGAAAACAAGATCCTATTGTACCAGGAACAATAATTAAACTGACAGCAGTTATCCCATAAGCAGTAAGAGAGAAAGGAAAACAATGGAATAGTATCTTTCAAGTGCTAAAGAATATTGATTTTCAACTTAAAATTCTATAACCAGATAAACTGTCATTCTCTAAGTAAAAACTAAAAGAATGTACAACCATATACAGAAATTATTAAGGAAAAAGAACAAAAATACAGAGAGATTTGGAATACTAGAAATGATGGTGAACTGAGAAATAAAAAAATATGCCAATAGTTGCGAATAACTATTAACTGTTTTAAATCAAACCATTCTGTTTTGTATTGAGAAAAAGGGCAAAATTAAACCTTTAGTTTAGAAGTATGTAACTTTTTTCTAGAGTTAGGTAGTAAATACAATAGGTTTTGCAGACTATAAGCAGGCTGATTATCCCTCACCTGAAAATCTGAAATGTTAAATATTCCAAAATCTGAAATGTTTTTAGTGCCACCATGACGTAACAAGTATACCCAGCCTCGTGTCACTTGTCTCAGTCAAAATGCAATCACACGCCAGGCATTGTAGTACATACTTACAATCCCAGCTACTCAGGAGGGGGATTTCAAGTTTGAGGCCAGGGTAGGAAACTTAGTGGGAATCTGTCTCAAACAAAGGACTAGGACTGGCAATTTAGCTCAGTGGTAGGGTGTCCCTGGTTTCAATCCCCAGAACTGCAAAAAGAACTTGTTTCTGAGGGAGGTGTTATTCAGAGGTAGTGAATCCTTAGAAGTTAGACCTAGTGGAATGTTCTTAGATCATTATGGGGTGCACCTTCAAAGTGAATTGTGAGACACAGGGCTATCTCTTCTTCCTCTGCTTCCTGGTCATGAAATGAGAGGTTGCTCTGGTCTATGCTTCTACCACAATATACGGTCACACCACAGGCCCAAAGCAATGGGTTCAATTGATTGTGGACTAGAACCGCTAAAGCCATGAGCCAAAAGAAACCTTCTCTCTTTTTAAACTAATTAACTCTGGTATTTTGTTACAGTGACGGAAAGCTGACTAATACAGATTACCTTCAGCCTATGAGGGGCTGGGAATGAGGCTTATTGGTGGAATGGTTGTTTGGCATGTGCCAGGCCCTGGGTCTGATCCCCTTCATTGCAAGGAATGGAGGTGGGGGGGTGGAAAGAGATGTATATCAAACATCATTGAATTTCATATTTAGACTTGGGTCCCATCCACCAAAATATCTCATTATATGTATGCCAATATTCCAAAATCTGAAAAAAAAAAATCTGAAACTTAAGACACTTAGGTCCCAAGCATTTCAGATAAAGAATAATCAACCTGTGGTTTCTATCGCAACCACTCAACCCTGCCATTATAGGCTGAAAGCAGCCAAAGAAGATATGTAAATGAGTGGACATGGCTGGTTGTGTTTCAATAAAACTTTATTATTTAATGTGCATTCAAAATAAAACAGGCAGAGAAACAGATTTGGATTTGGGGTGATACATTATCCAGTTTTGCTCTAGATGCAAGGAGACAGAAGTAAGGAAGAGTGCTGTTCAGTAAATTGTTAAGTATTTTACTGCCATCAACATGTTTTGGAAGAGAGTAGAAATATTAAATAATTAGATAAGATATGAATGTGTAATTAAACATGCTTGTTAAAAAGTTAAGGGTAATCACTGAAAATTTAAAGCATATAGCTCTCAACTTACTAGAAAGGATAAAAGGGAGTATGAATAGATGCTGGTGAAGGTAAAACATAATTCTCTGTGTCCTACCTGACCCAGGCAATCTAGAAATATGGTGAAATATGGTAGAAAGAATATTGACCATTTGGCACCCACCTGTGTTTTGAAAAGGGCCTGATTTGAATGAAAGAAGCAAGCATTATTTGGGGAATATATCTTATGGGGGTATTTGTTTTGGATGAGAGGCATCATAGCTAATACTCAGTAACTGGGTAAAAATTTGGTAGGAACCAGGAGCTGGACAGTCAATCAGGCATTCAAAATTTACTGGGTGCTTTTATAATGCAATACCAGGTATTATGCAAGACACTAATGATAGAAAAGTAAAAATCATGGTCCCTTCTCTCAAGAAGCTAATAGTACAAAGATCATGATTTAAGGGAGTTAATTGCTGCTGATACCCAGGATATGATTCACTAAGCAAGAAAGGTTCTAAACGATGTAGGGACCCTTACTTTGAGAACAATGTTCTACAGCTGCTGGATAACTCACCCTGACTAGAATCTCTCTCCACTCCCAGTATCGAATGTTTCTTCCAGGGAGAATTTTGTCTTACTCTCTTTTTCTTAGTTTCTCTTCTGCTCTTCATTATGAAGACACTGAGCATGGCATGGCTGTGGAGGTGTGGTGGGCAGAGACAGAGAAAGGCCAAAGATAGAATGTACCGGGAGAGACTAGAAGAAAAAAGAAAATATAGATATTATGGCATCCTCTATAGCTCATAGATTCTCTAGGATCTTTGATGTACAGTTCCCTCTGCCTGAAATGCCCTTCCTTATTTTCTCTATGGTTGAACTCTGTTTGTTATCGACGAGTCAGGTGAGATGTTACCTCCTGGAGAAATCTTCCCCATACTTCCAGCCCTCAGACAGGTTAAGAACTGGCCTCACCTCCTCATATCACACTGCTTGTGTGCTAGTCTGTCTCACCGTTGGGACCAAACTGTGACTGCCTGACATCTTCTCTGTCATGCCCCCTTTCACTTGTCACATGTACAGAACCACATGTCATTTCCAGAATGGGCCAAATTAAGGATTTTCAAACATTAAAATTTCTCCTTTCCATTGGACACCATAGCCCACCCACCACCACAGATACTAATTTGGACAATTCCTATGCCACTTCTGGGGCTTAGCCCAGACACAAAGTCTTACGTGAAATCTGCTTCCACCACCACCTGCTGAATACACAAGCTAAGACTGTTTAGATGGCTTCCAGGCACTTGATTCCTCCCTGTATTGGTACCTCACACATATTATTTAAAGTGTTCTATTTCCTTACCTGTGGCTCATCTTAAGCTCCTAAAAAGCAGAATTTTTGGTTCCTTGTTGCATTTCCAGTATCCAAAATAGCTGATGCTCAAAAAACATTGAGTGATGGGCCAGTGAGATGGCTCAGAGGCATAAGCGTCTGCCTGGCAAGTGCGAGGGCCTGAGTTCAACTCCCGGAACCCACATACGAAAAAAGGGCCGGTGATATCGCTCAGCGGCATGGGCACCTGCTGGCGCGCAAGGTCCTGAGGTCGACCCCCAGTACCCACAAAAAAAAAAGAGAAAAAAACATTGAGTGAAATGAGTGACAAAAGAGAAACACTAAATCATAATCCTTAGTGTGAGAGGGAGAAATAAATTTTGCTTTTCAGAAGTTCAAATGACTTAGAAATTTAAAATCCCTTTGAATTAATCAAGCCAATATCACACAATTAGATACTAACTGGATACATGTTATATCAGATTGGCAGATAGCACTGATGTGAGCTGAATTTACATAATTTGGGGGTCTGCATGGAGAAAGGATGCTTTGATGGGAGGGCAGGATTTAGACAGAAAAGGTGCAATGAATAGATTATAGCTATTTTTTTGGCTGTGCCAGAGATGGCAAAGCCAGGGCTAAGATGTAGTCAGTCCTCCAGAATTAGCATGGAAAGACTCACTCCTCAGTAGGCATTTTCAATATAAGCTGACATGGTAATTAAATATCAGTCCCGAAAAATCTGCATATGTTTTTGCATTTGCTTTTATATCTGATTCACTCTTGCGTGAGACAATTGTGGAAATTTTTAGGTAATAAGAAAAACCAATGACATAGATGGTTTGTGTGGTAAGAACACTTTAGAAACCTATGCCCATATGCAAGGCACACAGAAGCCTCCAGAGAGGACTGGGTGTGGGGCTGTCTTCAGCTTAACCACCCTGTGGGTTGTACTCACTGATTTATTTCTGGCAGCCTTTCTGCTTGACATGGGTATTTCCTTATTGTTAGCTGATTCATCCACTTTACAGAATGTGTCTTTTGATATTTAAGTAGCCAGTAAAATGAAGGACCGTTATTATATGGGCTGGCCCTGTAATGCAGTTCTAGAGGAAGAAAAGCCCCTCCTAGGTTCTTGGCTCTTTCTTGGGGAGGTTTAGTGTTTGCTGGCTGGCTGTAGGTGTAACGAAACCTCTGGGAGGAGTCTGAGCAGTAGATGATAAGTCCTTGCACCAAATTGTAAAGCTACGCAGGGTATCACATTAATTTTGTTTTCTCCATCTTCGTTCAATGTAACAAGCCCAGTTGGTGCTGACACCTTGAAGGTGCTCACCAATGTTTAATGAACTGAATGGTTGTTTGGGAACATGGGTGAAAGGATAAAAATGCAGGCCCAGCCATTTTCAACTTGGAGCTGGATGTGGTTACCAAGCCTGACCTGAGTTTGAAGTACAGAAAATTTGACTTCTCTGGGCCTCTCCCCAAAATGGCCTAAAGTCACCACCACTGGTTGAGCTTTTTTTTTTGGGGGGGGCGTCAGGTACCTATGGAGATTGCTAAATTCTTCATGTTATTTAAGGTAGGCCTTTTTTTTTTTGTGTGTGGGTACGGGGGGTCGACCTCAGGACCTCGTGCACCAGCAGGCACCCATGCCGCTGAGCGATATCACCGGCCCTTTTTTCGTATGTGGGTTCTGGGAGTCGAACTCGGGCCCTCGTGCTTGCCAGGCAGGCGCTTACGCCGCTGAGCCATCTCACCAGCCTTAAGGTAGGCCTTTTGCAGTTTCTCTTTTTTCTCTTGTGTAGGGATTTTGCTCACTCTTTTAATCACTATTTCTTTGTTTCAGTTGACTTTCTAGGGACTTTGATGCCATTATTAACATCAGTGTTAACTTGAAGTAAGCCTCCTCTCTGGCTTAATGGATGCTTTACTGATCTCTCAATGGCTCCCACATGCACTTTCTAAGCTTACTCACTTACCCTAAAGGGAACACCACTCCTTCTTTACTAAGAAGGCTGAGGCCACCCTATCTGGGCTTTTGTCTTCCATTTTTGTACATGCCTATCTCTATTTTCCTGCTTTCACCTTGTCTTCCAACTTGCAAGGTTGATGCTCCTTTACAGTACTCATGATTCCTTCTCATCTCCTTTAGGCTCTTTTTTCTTCGGGTGTTCTCCTTCCCATGGTATTTCCTCTCTCTACTCTTTTCTTCCTATATAACTGCCAAGATGTTTGAGTTATACCTACTAGAAAATAAAGCAAAACAAAGACACAAACAGGCTAAGAAAAGACCTCTGCTTGGTCTTTCTTCCCCTTTTGTCCTTCATTCTATTTGTCTCATGCTTTTCTCTCTTAAATTACCAGTCAGTTCTCTGAGCCTCTTATGCTCTAATGACCAGCACATTTCCCCTTATAACCTGATTTCTGTTTCTGCAATTTGAGAGAAAGAGCTCTTTGCAAAGCCACAACTTCTAGCTAACCACTTTCCACTTGGCTTGCTCTTGGACACTCAGGCATCACAGGCATTAAAGTTAATATAGATGATCATGACCTTCTCTTCCTTTGACTATGTAGATCTCCACTATCTGCTTAATCCACTGAAATCTACCCCCACTTCACTGATTCATGGGTATCAGTCTCTATAGTTACCAGTAACTCCTGAATTTCTGAATATACTTTAGTCCTTACCTCACTAGGTCTTTCTCCTGCACTTGACCAGTTGGTTTCTCCTGCCTTTGCCAAACTCTCTTCTTCACCTCTCTGGCTTGTGGGTCTCTGATTCTCTAATTGTTCAGTATTTGTCTCTTTTTACTCCTTTCCTTCAACCCTCTCGTGAAAGGCTAGTCTCCTCTGGGTTTAATCTTTGTCCCTCATTTTATATGCTTGTCAATGGTGAACTCATTTGTTCAAGTTTTGACAGGTCTGTACCAAATCTGCATCCTCAAGCCCAGCCTCTACCTTGAACTTCCTTCTAGACATCTCCTGCCAGTGTCATAGGCTCCCGAACATATCAGCTAAGCACCGTCCATTTCCTCTCCCCAAACTTGCCTCTCCTCTCTCCCTTAGTGGCTGTCTCCCCTACCTATGCTCCCTGTCAGAACTTTTAGAATCCTACTTATCAACGTTTTCCCTTAACTCTATTTGCTCTTGATTACTAGTTCTGCCAGCTTAACCTACTAAATATTTTTCAGAATTCTTTCATTCTTCCCCAGAACTTCTGTCCCAGTTCAGGCCCTCATCATTTCTTGCCTGGATTCCCAATAGATCTCCCTGCCCCTAGGCCTTTCCTCCTTAAGTCAATTCTCCTTAGAGCAGGAAAATCTATTTTTAAAACATGAATCTGACCCTGTTATTCTCCTGCTTTAATCACTTGGATAAAGTCCAAGCTGCTTAACATGGCATAAGAGGCCCTCATGATCCACCTGTGCCAGCTCCTTGACACTCACCTCCCACCCTATTCCTCTCTCAGTGATACACTGAGCTGCTGTGGTCACGCCTCCCCCTTTGCACAGACCCTCTGCCTTCACTTGTGTCTACGTGTTTGCCAATGCCACCCCCACCTGTCTGCAACACGAGATCCTACCCTGCCACTAGTTACTGGGCCTCCTGGGTTAAAGGCCTTCAGGACTTCCTAGTACCAGGTACACGCCTCCATCACCGTACTTCCATCGTGTTTGATGGTTGTCGCTTAGCTGTCTGTTTCTCCCCTATATATTGAGCATCCCTTTGAATGGAAAATAGAGAGTTCCCAGCTTTGTCTTTCCCAGTTTAGAAATCTATCTACTGGGAATAGACACCTTAAGGAACATATTGTTAGAAGGTGTAGTTATCCTCCCTGATACCTGTCTTTCTTTTGCCCTCTCTCAATAAAAATTCATTATGTGCTCGTATGTGCTTTGCTGGACACTGGAAGTCAATGATGAGATTGCTGTGTAGGGTCTTTCACCTTATTTGTTTACGGACATGTGGGTCTTCTTGGCAGTGCTATTCTATTAGTGGTTCTGTAATTCAAGTTATCCTAATACATTTATATTCCCAATCATCTTTTGATATGACAAATTCTATAAATTATCAACTGTTCTTTGAAGTAGAGAAGAGTCTAGTATAGAGGTTAAGAACTTCCCATTTAGAAAATTATGGACTAAGCCTGTCTCTCTCACACACTTAATATTTGATTTTGGTCTAATGACTTAACTTCACTGAAGCTCAGTTTCCTTATAAGTAAAAAGGAGATAATAAGAATACCTAATTCCTAAAATATGTATTAGTATTATATATAGTAATATTTATAAGCAGTGTAGTGCTGCTACACAGTAAATACTCAATAGGTGATGATTTTTGCTATTATTATTCAAATGTTAAAAAGTGATAGGGAAAAATCAAATAAAATAAGACCTTAGACAAAGCACTTGAATTCCTTTGGGTTTTGTTTCTTCATATGTAAAATAAGGGGTAGTAGATATAATTGTCATTGTCTCCTCACCCTGGCTTTCTTGAAAACCAATCCACCCACAATTCTAGGAAGTAGTCCTCTGTGCCATGCAACTCTCCTCTCCTGAACCACAGCTGGTAGGGACATGGGTGGACAATCAGATTCTCTTCCAGGAGTTGGGGATTTGGTTACTGAGACAATGGCTCAGGTGATGAGTGGGAACATGAGGAGAAAGGCATGTGATTGTTTCAGAGGGCACAGAACTAAAGGCATTAAGACTAAATCTAGGTTATAGGAAAGCCATAGAGTAGACACAGAGAGTAAGGCTGAAAGCAGAGTACAGAATAGAAAAGAATGAAAGTGGGAGAGAAGTCATTCTGCCCTGAGCCAGGATGAAGAAATTCCAACACCTGAGTTTGGGAACTCTTGAGTTCTACGTTGCCTTGTTTCCTGTCTTTGTATATGGATGAAAAGAACTGTTTAACCTTTCTATTAAGCTCCTTTCCTTAAATTAGCTTGAATAGGGGTCTGTTTCCAGCAATTAAATGATCCCTAATCTCTGAAGTGGCTTTTTAGCTTGAAAAAACCACACAATGTGGTTTTATGCTCTCCTTTCAATCTTCTTTCTCAGGACTTGGTAAAGGAACATTGTGGCGGGCCGGTGAGATGGCTCAGCGGCGTAAGTGCCTGCCTTGCAAGCACAAGGGCCTGAGTTCGACTCCCAGATCCCACATACGAAAAAGGGGCCGGTGATATCGCTCAGTGGCACGGGTGCCTGTTGGCGCATGAGGTCCTGAGGTCGACCCCCCGGTACCCACAAAAAAAAAAAAAAGGAACATTGTGGCAACCTTTAGTTTACTTTATGGTTTTTCTTTAATGAGTTTTGGTCAAATCTTTCTAACTACACACTAAGGAGTCTTGGTTCAATATTTTGCTGATTGTTAGGGCTATAATGAGCAGATATTGAGCTCAGCAATAATCTTTGATAAATCCAAACGTGTTCCTTGGATTTGACTCCAAATCCTTCAATTTATTTAAATGTTCTAGAATTTTTGTCCCTAAACATTGCTGATCTTTAATCAGATCTGCCAGGCATTTTTCTTAGTACTCTCTCATGAGTTGATAAGGCTTGAACATTAGCAACAGTGTGTCAGAACTTTTATGGGAAAGCACAGCACAGTTTGGGTGGGCAGGGACTGAGGGTACTTTGGTTATACTATGTACATGTGGGTTTATGGCATCCAGGAGTAGCTACTTAAATTAATTAAAATTAAACATTCTTTTATTCACTTTTATTAGTCTGTTTTCAAGTCCTCATAACCACACGTGGTTAGTGGCAACTCACAGTGCGGAGACAGCTTATTTCCATCTACAATGAAATTTCTATCAGTGTTGCCCAGAAAGGCCTGGTATCTAGCTCTGGAAAGATAGAAGTAGCCAATAAAGCCAGCAGACTCAGAGGGTGGTTCTTGAGTAGAAGACATCAAGATAGGGGCCCTCAGAAAAGGTAATATTTGAAGGCAACAATAGGTCAGCCAACAGGACTTCAGGGACAGAATTTCAGCTCCTGGGGAGGAAAGTGTATTAGTTGGTGTAGATAGAACGGGCTTGGTTGTGAGATAGAAAACTTCCACACTACCACTTGTTAAAAGTCAGTAACCTAAACACAGGCTGGTTTATTTCTCTGTCATGAAGCCCAGTGAAGGCTGGTCAGCCCTTTTTGAAGATTGCAAAGGAATTGTGAGATGGAGCATATTGTCAATTGTCTAGACTCAGAAGTGAAAATCTTCCCTCTTGCTTACAGCGAAGTTAACACATGGCTCTAACGCCTCCTCCAGAAAGACCGGGAAATGTAGAGCAGATGTGTACTTGGTTAGCGTAACCATCTCTACAACAACAAGCCCTTCAAGTAATTGTGTTCTAGACGATGATAAAAGTGAGTACTCTCATCAGCAGACTCATTGAGTATTGAGATTGTTCTGGTATTTATATGGCACCTAACACGCGGCAGGTGCTTGACAAGAAATTGCTGGATTGTGTGGACCTGGATACTAGAGCTGGGGCCCAGGATGGCCACTGGATACCAGAAAAAGGGAAAAATTAGTGTTGAGGCCCAAAATGTTGGGGAAGCCCTTCAGATGACAGATGGACTTGGCTCACTTTTAGAGCAAGGGAGACTGAACCAAGCAGGGTGGTTGGGTTTTGCCCATGCACACAAACTATTAAGGTCTCTCTGCCACATTACCTCTTCAGTTTGGTATTTTACTTCCAGAAATAATTTAATGTCCACTGCAAATATGAAGATTTTATTGGAAATACCTTTATCAAGATTATGGGGAAAGACCTAACACTGATCCTTTATGATTATCTTCCTGGAGAAGTGACCATTCATTCAGTCTTATCCTTTATTTTCTGTTTCTGAGCCCATTCCTTTTCCCTTATAAGACCACTTTCCTCATGTACCCATCAAGCCCTGATTTCTTAACAGTCTTTGAAATGGAATCCTGCCAAAGGCTTATTGAAAGTCTGAGTAGATTACATCCACCAGTTCCCTTATCTACATGTCTATTTATTCCCTTCCAGAATATCCATAAATAAACATTGGCTCTGTCCCAAGGTTCAACCCTTGGGGCTTTGTTCCTGTCTCTTTATTCTCTCACTTAGGAATCACATACACCGTTCAAGCTTTAACTGCCTCCTCTCCAGGGCTGATCTGTACAGACTTGCCCTCTCTGCAGTCTCCAATTCTGCAGCTGGTCCTAATGGCTCCCTCCCTGTACATCTGCAACTGAGTAAAACACCTCCCCTACTACCCCCACACCCCTCCACTGCCCTTTGTCTCCCATTTCGGCCTCTTGTATCATCAAGGTTCCAGTCACTGGGGTTTAGCCTATGACTCAGCTTTGACTGCTCACGCTCCCTCCCCACACTCCCAAACCCTATTAGTCATTAAGTCCTGTGCTTCCTTCATCACGCCTCTCAGATTTCTTCCTTCCTTTTCCTTTTGCACTGTCATCACTCAAGTTTAGGTCCCTGGGGTATTATTCTTATGGCATTGCATAAGCCACCTTGCTGTGCTTCTCCTTCTGCTAGCTCATTTTACATTCATTCACACTGAGCCATTGGGTTTGGAGACATCTAGATCTGTATTCAAATCCTAGCATTATCATTTACAAGCTTGGTGATCTTGGGCAAGTTACTTTACCTCTCTATATCTAAAATATATGGAATCTTAATTATTCTTAATAATAATTAAGAAATCAAAAGTGTTAATTTACTGTGTTCTAGGAATTGCCCTAGATGTGGCAGACAGTATCTCATTTACACTACAATAACCTTATGAGGTAGTTATTATTATTATTGCCCTTATTTTACTGATTAGTAAGCCTAAGAAAATTAAATAATTTGCCCAAGATCACATAGCTAGTAATCCTGGTGTTCAAATCTAGGCAGTTTGATTCTAGACTCCATATCTAACCATTCTGTTACCCTGCCTCCTAACATTGTATTTGTTCAATGAATGTTAATTACATTAATAATAATCAACCTAAAATGCAGATTTGATCCTCCCTATCAGTGGTCATATTTTGCAGAATAAAGTCCATTAAGTTAAAAAGTGTGTTGTGGCAACCACTATCTAAAACATTTTAATTATAATTTTAATTTTAATTATAATTTCCAATTATGATTATGATTCTTAAAAATCCATAACCTTTTGACGTTTCTGATTATAATAAATTTCACGTATTAGACTAACACTCCCAGTAAGAAACATAAAAACTGGATAAAATTACAAAATGACTACTTGGAAGTATAAGAGGCCATCTAAGGCAGCCATTACATTAAGGGTTAAAATCTTGAGGAGATAAATGTATAACCTTAAATACATGTATTAGAAAAGGAAGGCTGAAAGTCAGCTATCTAAGTATCCCTCTCAAAAATCTCAAGAAAGAACAACAATTTATCCTCAAGTAATTTAAAGGAAGAAAATACCAAAGAGCAGAAAAATCAATAAATAGAAAGTAAATGTAAAATAAAAGAATACAGTCAAACATTTGTTCCTTGGAAAGTCTAATAAATTTTGTAAAGCTCCAGCTGGACTGATCAGAAAAGTAAGAGATAAATAAATAAACTGTATCAGAAATGAAAAGGAGTCATTATCACAAGATGTTATAAAAATAATAAATGATGTCATGAATGACTTGACTTTAAGCCAATAAATTTGGAAATTTGGATGAAATGGATAAATTCTTAGGATAAAACATAATTTACTAAAGCTGATGTAAAATGAAATAAAAAATCTGAACATTTCCATACTGTTTAAAATTAATCCTCAATTTAAACTATCTGCAAAGAAACTTTGGGCCCAAATGACTTCACTGGCAAATACTTTCAAAATTTTAGAAAAAACAATCAATCTTAAATAAACTCTTTCAAAAATAGAAAGAGATAGTTCTCAACTCAGTTTATGAGACCAACACAACTTTGATACTAGACTTGGTAAGGATATTACACAAAGAAAAATTACACCATGAGAGTTCTCATAAAAACTGGAGCAGCTTTAATAAGAAAACAGGAAAAATTCAATAGACATGAAAAGAATAATGTGTCATGACTATGTGGTTTATTCCAGAAATTCAAGGATGGTTTAAAGAAAATCAAAGTAAAATTATATTCATATAGTAAAAGAGAAAAATCATATAATCATCTCAGTATATGCAAATAAGTATTTAATAAATTTCACAACTGTTCATGATTGTTTTTTAAAAAAAATAGGAATGGAAGGAATTTCCTGATAAAGTCTAACTTTACAAATCTTACTTAATAACTGGAAGTTTCCTCTTGAGATTAAGTAATGAGACAAGATTGTCTACTATCAGTTTCCATTCATCATTGTATTAGATATACTAGCAAGTTAAGTAAGGACAGGAAAGAAATCGAAAGCTATAGATTAGAAAGAAAGAGAGCTATCATTATTTGCAAATGATATGATTGTTATGTGTAATATCTAAAAGCATATGCAAAAGTTGTCAGCACAGATATAATTTCAGCAAGATCCTAACATTTATTTATACTAGGAAAAAGAATTAAGAAATAAAATTTAAGAAAAAGAGCATCACCATACTATTAAAACTATATCAAGTAACTAGAAGTGAATTGAATGAAATGAATCTAAAGAAAATCACAAAACATTACAGAGAGAGAGAGAGAGAGAGAGAAGGGGGAGGAAGAAGAGAAGGAGGAGACAAGAAAACTACGTGGAAAAATGTCATGTTATTTATTGGAAGACTCAATTTTATGGGTTTCTCAATTTTCCTAAGGAATCCTTAAATCTTATTGGGATTCCAGTCAAAATGCCAGTAATATTTTACATGTGAAAATCCACAGGTTGATTCTTAAATTTATGTGGAAATGTAAAGATGCAAGAGTAGCCATCACAATCTTGAATATAACAATTGAAAAAGAAAGGGAAGATAGCAAATAAATATTTATTATAAAAGTAAGGTAAATAAGGGTATATGTTATTGGTGCCAGGAAAACCAAATAGATTAGAATATGGCATTCAGAAACAAATCTACACCTACATTGTCCTCAGATATATGGAAAGGAAAGGAAGAAAGAAAAAGAATGAGAATAAGGAGGAAGATAGAAGCAACTTTCTATCTCTATGAATTGTCTCTTCTAGATATTCCATATAAGTCAAAGCATACAATATTTATTCTCTGTGTCTGTTTTACTGAACTTAACAATAACTTTTTAAGGTTTGTCTGTTTTGTTGCACGGAGATGCAGTTTATTCATTTTTGTTGCTGTTGACCATAACACATTTTATTTATCTACTCTACTGTTGATGTATAGTTTTTCTTTCAGTTTGAGGGCTACTACAAATAATGTCCCTAGGAGCATTCTGAAAATCTTTTGGTACTCATACGTTAGGGTTGCTAAATTTGTGGGGAAAAACATTTAGAAATTGCCCTTTCTTGTAAGTTATACTTCAATTAAAATTATTAAAAAATAGCAGAGGTAGGAGGAAAGAAGAAAAGAGAAAAAGAAAACCCATAGAATGACATACAAAACTCTGTGGAGTATAGCCTTGAAAAAACTCTTGGAGTCCTTGCTCTGTGCTTCCTCCATTGTCCCTGGGATGGCGGGGCCTGCAAGAAGAGTGTAAGCCCGAGTTCTGCGCTTCCTCCATCACCCCCAGGATGGTGGTGTCTGCAAGAGGAGTGTAAGGACACACGCCTTTAGAGGGAGGAGTAATCAGAGAGACCAGCAACATGGAAGCATCTCAAGCAGCAGTGAAGAGCCAGCTGTTGAACTCTGGAGAACTCCATTAACAGAAGACCAGTCCCAGCCCCCACATCCAGAGGCCAAAATCAGCTCCATACGCAGCATGTTTCTGGAATTAAACATGGACACTATCACAGAACTGTAAACACCAGAGGTATTGTACTGCTTTTATTCTCCCTTGTTTTTCTGATTGGCTATTCCATTCCTGTCTGGTTGGATGTCGTCTTGTTTTGTTTTGCATTCTGTGGTTATTTTTGTATTGGGTTTTTTTTTTTTTCCCCTCTCTTTCTCTGTTCTCCTTTTTCTTTGTTTTTTCTTTTTGTTCTCTTTCTCTTTCTCTTTCTTCCTTCTTTTTTTCACTGTTTAGATTTCTTACCTTTCTTTTTCGTTTTCTTCTATTGATACTCTGTCTTTCCTCAACTACTTCTTGAATTTAAGCTTTCAAGTGAGTAAACACTGTCTCTTCCCTTTCTGATTACTCCTTCGCATTCTATTTCATTATTTCCCTCCTGTGTCCTCCAGTTTCCCAAAACTCGGGTCATCATCCTTTGACCTCCAGGCTTGATTCTACTATATTTGACCTCATTCATCACTTTATTCTGTCCCCTACCCATCTAAACCCCCCTGCCCCTCTGCAGAAGGGTAAAATCACTCCACAAAGGGGAAAATCACAGCATACAAGTGCACAGTATATGTTTGATTTTATTATATAACTTTAGAGTTTGCTCCTGTGGTCAGAGGTAGCAGGTTAATGGTTACCATAGTTTGTCAGTAGTTAACCTGTACTTGAAACTATTGTTATTACTAACTGTACTACTTTATTCAGAACGTCATACATGTTATAAACAGCTTTTCTCCCCTGTATGATAACACTGTGACTGTATAGGGTCATAATCATCACCACAGCCCAGTACCAAAGGATTGGGAGCCAAATAGTAATTTTGCATCCTTTACAAGTTGGGAAGGTAGGTTCTTGGGATAGCTATAAAGACCCACCTACATCCAGAGGATATCCCTGAAGAACAGGGAATTTTCTTTCCTCAACTACTTCTTGAATTTAAGCTTTCAAGTGAGTTAACATTGTCTCTGCCCTTTCTGATTACTCCTTCACATTCTATTTCATTCTTTCCCTCCTGTGTCCTCCAGTTTCCTAAAACTTGGGTGATCATCCTTTGACCTCCAGCCTTGACTCTACTATATTTGACCTCATTCATAACTTTATCCCTCCTAGGGAAACCTCACTACCTGTGATAAAGCTATATATCAGAAGAAATCAGCAAGCATCAACATAGAAAACAAAATAAAATAAAGAAGAGAAAATAGAAAATGACAAGATGCAGAAGCAAAATGAAACCCCAGACCCCCAGCCCACACAGGAAACTCAATGAGATAGATGAACTTGGAAGTCAGCACTGGAACTTTTTGAAATGATAGTAACAGAGGTGGAAAAATAAGAAGAAAAGGCTATAGAGAAAATAATCTCTCAGGTACAAAAAGAAATGATGCTTCAAATCAAAGCTATTAGAGAAGACAAAGATAAAAGAATAGATGAGCTTAGAAAAATAATGGAGGGCCGGTGAGATGGCTCAGCGGCGTAAGCGCCTGCCTTGCAAGCGCGAAGGCCCGAGTTCGACTCCCGGAACCCACATACGAAAAAGGGGCCGGTGATATCGCTCAGCGACACGGGTGCCTGTTGGCACGTGAGGTCCTGAGGTCGTCCCCCCGGTACCCACAAAAAAAAAAAAAGAAAAATGATGGAAACAAAAAATTCCCAACATACAAAAGAAATAGAATCCATAAAACAGATCTAAACAGAAATCCAAGAGAGTAAAACCTCCATTGAAAGTATATGCAATAGATTGAATGAAGGAGGATAGAATTTCAGACCTTGAAGATGGAATTGCAGCTAATGATCATGAAAAGAAAGATATCTTAAAAATAACAAGAAACCATGAAAAATCAATCCAATGCTACAAGATGAAGCAAAGAAGAATAATGTAAGATTGATTAGGGTCAATGAGAAAGCTAGAGACAGTGCAAATGCCATTAAAAAAAAAAAAAAAAAAACTCTTCACAGAAATAATGGCAGAAAACTTCCCAAGCATAGATAAAGAATTTGACATACAAATAAATGAAGCATATAGAACTCCATACAGCCTTTACCAAAATAAAACTACACCAAGACATTTAATAATCAAGATTCCAGAAATTTAGCATAAGAACACAATATTAAAAGCTGTTAGAGAAAAGAAACAGATCATCTATAAAAGAAGCCCATCAGAATCAAGGCAGACTTCTCAACAACAAACCCTCAAGTCAAGAAAAGCTTGGAGTGAAGTATTTCAAGTCCTGAAAGAAAACAACTTCCAACCCAGGTTGATGTACCCTGCAAAACTAACTTTCAAAATTAATGGAGAAATAAGATACTTCCATGACAAAGAACAACTGAAGAAATACATGACCACCAAACCAACCCTATAAAGAGTATTGAAAGATATTCTAGACAGAGATAAAAATTACCACAATTCCAAGAATAACAACAGAAAGAAACCACGAGGCAGGGCAAGCAATTAAACAGAGGGGAAAAGCAGGAAACTAACAACAGGAAAATAACAAGACAAAGATAAGTCAACACATATCAGTTATAATCATCAATGTAAATGGCCTCAATTCACCAATCAAAAGAAACAGACTGGCAGAATGGGTGAAGAAACAAGATCCAACAATATACTGTATACAAGGAACACATTTAACTCAAAAAGAAATTCATGGACTGAAAATCAAAGAATGAAAAACAATATTCCATGCAACAGGAACCCAGAGAAAAGCAGGAATAGCTATTCTGTTTGCAGACAATGTGAACTTCAAACCAAAAATGATCAAAAGAGATGAAGAAGGTCACTACATACTTGTAAGGGGAAAACTTCAAGAGGAAGAGATAGCAATCATAAATATGTATGTGCCAAGTATGGCAGCACCCAACTATATAAGAAAATTATCAATAGACATGACAAATCAAATAAGCAATAGCACAATTGTAATGGGAGTCCTTAATACCCCATTGTCACAAAGAGATAAATCAACTAGACAAAAACTCAGCAAAGAAATATCAGAACAGAACCAAACCTGTGAACAAATGGACTTAGCAGATGTTTTCAGAGTGTTGCACCCAACATCATCAGAATACACATTCTTCTCAGCTGCACATGGGATGTTATCTAACATAAACCCTATACTAGCCCACAGAACATGCTTAAGTAAAAGGAATTGAAATTATCCCATGCATTTTATCAGACTATAGTGCAATGAAATTGGAAATTAATGGCAAAAGAAATCACAAAAACTCCATAAACACATGGAAATTAAATAACACCCTCCTGAACAACCAATGGGTCACAGACAAAATAAAGGAAGAAATTAAACAATATCTACAACTAAACGAGAATGCAGATACAACATACCAGAACTTATGGGATGCAATGAAAGCAGTCCCAAAATGGAAATTTATAGTGGTGAATTCTCACATCAGGAAAACAGCATGAGCACAAATAAATAACCTCATGTGACATTGCAATCTTCTAGAAAAAGAAGAGCAAGACAAACCCAAAGCCTATACAAGGGAGGAACTTAGAAAGATCAGAGTAGAAATTAACACAATGGAGACCAAGAAAACAATACAAAGAATTAATGAATAAAAGAGTTGGTTCTTTGAAAAAATAAATAAAACTGATAAACCCTTAGCCAACCTTATCAAAAAAAGGAAAGAAAAGACTCAAATTCATGCATTGAGGAATGAAAATGGTGAAAGCCCAGGTCCTGATGGATTCACTGCTGAATTCTATGAGAAATTTAGAGAAGATTTAATGCCAATACTCTTCCAATTCTTTAATAAAATTGAAAGGGAAGCAATACTCCCTAACTCATTCCTGGAGGCAAGTATTACCCTGACACCAAAACCAGAGAAAGACCCAACCAAAAAAAAGAGAACTACAGGCCAATCTCCCTAATGAATATAGATGTAAAAATCCTCAATAAGATACTAGCAAACAGAATGCAGCAAATCTTCAAAAAGATTATACATCATGACCAAGTGGGATTCATCCCAGAAATGCAGGGATGGTTCAACATATGCAAATCAATAAATGTTATACATCATATCAACAGAGCCAAAGACAAAAAACATATGATCATCTCAATAGATGCAGAAAAATCTTTTGATAAAGGCCAGCATTCATTCATGATAAAAACCCTAGAGAAAATCAGAATAGATGGTCTTTACCTCAATCTGATAAAAGCCTTCTATGACAAACCAACAGCCAACATCATACTAAATGGACAAAACCTGAAAGCTTTCACTCTAAAATCAGGAACGAGACAAGGATGTCCACTATCACCACTTCTATTTAATATAGTTCTGGAAACATTAGCCAGAACAATTAGATTAGGGAGAGAAATAAAAGTAATAAGGATAGGAAAGGAAGAAGTTAAATTATCATTATTTGCAGATGACATGATACTCTATATTGAAGACCCCAAAAACTCCACCAAAAGACTCCTAGAGTTAATAATCAAATTCAGTAGCATAGCTGGATTCAAAGTCAAAATTCAATAGCATTGCTGTACACAAACAAACTCACGGAGAGAGAAATTAGGAAAACCACAACCTTCACAATAGCACCCAAAAAAATGAAATACTTAGGAATCAATCTAATAAAGAAAGTAAAAGAGCTATACATTGAAAATTACAGTACTCTGAAAAAGGAGATTGAAGAGGATATCAGAAAATGGGAAGATATCTCTTGCTCATGGATAGGAAGAAACAACATAGTGAAAATGGCCATACTCCCAAAACTGTTATACAGATTTAGCACAATCTCGATCAAAATACCATTAGCATACCTCACAGATCTGGTGAAAACATTCCTAAAATTCACCTGGAAGCAGAAGAGATCTAGAATAGCAAAGGCAACCCTGGGCAAAAAAGGCAAGGGAGGAGGCATCACAATCCCTGACTTGAAATTATACTACAAAGCTACTGTGATAAAATCAGCATTGTACTGGCAAAAACACAGACCTGAGGATCAGTGGAACAGATTAGAAGATGCAGACACAACTACAAACACACTCAGCTGCCTTATCTTTGACAAAGGGGCCAAACATATTCACTGGAAGAAAGATAGCCTCTTTAATAAATGGTGCTGGAAAAACTGGCTCTCTACATGCCGAAGACTAAAACTAGACCCAGGTCTACCACCATGCACTAAACTAAAGTCAAAATGAATCAAATATCTAAATATTAAAACAGAAACACTGAATCTACTGGAAGAGAAAGTAGACAGTAATCTTGAAGACATAGGTGTAGGCAGAGACTTTATGAACAAAACCCAAACTGCATGGGAAGTACTTCAAAGAATCAACAACTGGGATCTCATCTTATTAAAAAGATTTTGCACATCAAAAGAAATAACCAACAGAGTGAAAAGACAACCCACAGAGTGGGAAAAAATTTAACCAACTGCCCCTCAGACAAAGGACTTATATTTAGAACATATAAAGAATTGAAAAAATCAGATCCCCCTAATTCAAAGACCCAATGCAAAAATGGGCATCTGAGATGAACACACACGTCTCAGATGAAGAAATACAAATAGCAAATAAATATATGAAAAAATGTTCAGCATAATTGGTCACTAGAGAGATGCAAATTAAAACAACACTGAGATTCCACCTCACACCAGAAAGAATGGCTATCATCAAGAAATCAACCAATAACAAATGCTGGAGGGGCTTTGGGGAAAAAGGAACCCTTCTCCACTCTTGGTGGGAATGTAGACTGGTGCAACCACTATGGAAATCAGTGTGAAGATTCCTCAAAAAACTAGTATTGGAGGTCTCTTTCAACCCAGCTATCCCCCTTCTGGGTATTTCCCCAAAAGAATTAAAAACATCATACCACAACGATATATGTGCACCCATGTTTATAGCAGCACAATTTGTAATAACTAAATCTTGGAAACAACCCAAATGCCCTCAGTCAAGGAATGGATAAAAAAGATGTGATATTTTTATATAATGGAGTACTACTCAGGTACAAAGAAGGATAAACTTGAGACATTTATAGGTAAATGGATGCAACTAGAGAGCATACTCATAAGTGAGATAAATCAGACTCGCATGTGTAAACATAGTATTGTCTCCCTAGTGTAAGAAGCTGAAAGAGTTAATAAGATCCAAAATGTACAATAGATATTGTGAAATGGGAAGAAACTATTCAAAAAGAAAGAGAAACTGCGGTGGGGGAAAGGAGAAAAGAAGAAAGGGAAAATGAACATATATATATATATATATATATATATATATATTTACATACACACACAAGATAGTTAAGATAGTTCTACTACTAATTGCTATTAGTTCACTGAAAAGAAAGGTTTGTGCCTATATTGTTTGATCCATTTTTCATGCCTATATCTTGTAATGTGAGCAACTACTTTGAAGATAACAATACACAATGTATTAACCATTGTTACTCTCCTACAATCTTGTTTTGAAATTTTGTAGCATTATGTCTATTGGTGTTTTTCCTTAAAATAAAGAAAAAAGAAAAGAAAAAACTCTTGGCCTTCATTCTATTCCTTACATACCTCTTTTCCTTTCTATCTTAGAACCTTCACACATACTATTTCTGCTACATATCATAGTTTTTCCCTAACTCCTCCTCTTCCTTCATATACTAGTTCATTCCTCAGTTATATTGAACGAACGAATGAATGAATGAATGGGTAGGAGACCGAATACGAGGCTGTCCATAAGTAGCCTACTGTCACATATCTGTCTGACACAGCCTTCAGTCCTGTCTGTTCTTTTAACTTACCTTTGTGTGGGTTGCCCATCTGTACCCCAATACACACATGCGCACACACACTTTGTGCTCTTCCTCTCTGCTTCTTTCAGCTCTTGTGTTCTTCAGTGTTTGTGTTATCAAAATACCTGAGATAATTCCCTTATAAAAATGAGAGGTCTATTTTTGTTCCTGGTTTTAGAGTTTCTAGTTCATAATCAGGTGAATCCATTGTTTTAAGGCCTCTGATGCTGGAGGGCAGTGGGCAGGGAGCACGTGGCAGAACAAAATCACTCACCTCGTGGCTGGGGAGTAAAAAAGAGTGAGGAGGGGGCTGGGGTGCCACAATCCCCTTCCAGGGCACACCCCAGTGACCTAAACATCTCCACTGGGACTCATCTCTTAGACACTCTGCTACTTCCCAATAGTGCCACCCTGGGGACTAAGCTTTTAATGCATGGGGCTTTGGGGGACATTAAAGATACAAACTACAGCAGTGCTTATTGGGGTGGGCTAATATCCCTATACTCCAGTGGCATCACATGACATTACAGGATGGATTTCTCTGCATATCAGCCAGGGTAAGGGCAGGAATAGGGCTAGCTATTGGGTGAGCTGTATTTTTCTACAACTTGCTGCTTGATTAATCTCCTCCTACCCACTCACTGGCATGCATGGTTATCCCTGTCACTCTTTACCAGGCAGGATGCACTGGGTACCTTTTCAAGCTGCTGCTGGGACAGCTTAAGTGAGCTTCAAGCCAGGTGTGAGTGATTTGTGATTCTCTCAGCTCCACCCCACCATCAAGCTCAGCCCTTTCCAGGGAATGAATGAATTTGATGTTCTGGGTCATGGTTTCAGCATTACAGTCAATTTCCCACTCATCACATGGCCCAGTGGACCGGGACCCAGAGCCCATGATCCCAGCCCCTCATTCCACCCCCACCCTCCCATGCCTCCAAAACTGATGGGGTTTCTGAACATAGAAGCTGGAATATCAGGAACCAGAGGAACTAACCAAGAGTTAATTTATTACTGATGTGCAAGATGAAGGTGCTGGTGAGGGGATAGCAGGGCCATATATCTGCCTTAGGCAAATGGCGTCTTCCAGAAGCTGTCTAACCATCAGGTGGGAAGGGCCCCTGTGTTAGTCAGCATTCTCCATGGACAGAGAACCAATAGGATAGTTGGTTCTGTGTGTAGGTAAATAGGTAGATGATAGATAGATGATACACAGGGAGATTTATTAGGGAAGTTGGCTCATGTGATTATGGAGGCTGAGAAGTCACGTGACAGGCCTTCTGCAAGCTGGAGAACACAAAAGTTGATAGTGTGGCTTAGCCCATACCTGAAAGCCTCAGAACCAGGGAAGCTAAGAGTATAATTCTTAGCCTGAGGGCAAAGACCTGAGAACCCGGCGGTTACAGGTACAAGGCCAGTATATACACAATTCTGATATTCAAGGGCAGAAAAAGATGGGTGTCCCAGCTCTGGGATAGAGAGCTTGCCTTTCCTTTGCTTTTTTCTTCTACCTGGGCCTACCAGCCAATTGGATGGTGCCACCCACATTAGATGAGGGCAAGTCTTCTTAATCCACGGATCCAAATGCCAATCTCACAAACACACCAGAAATAATACTTACCAGCTACCAGGTTGTTATGGTTTATATCAAAGCCTCATGTTCTTCCACTTTGAGCTTTTGGGAAGTGACTGGATCATGGATGTGTGATACTGGATCATGGGTGTGTGGTAACTGGATTAGTCCATTACTGGATTAACATAGTTCTGGTGTGGCTGAATGAATTTACTGAAGATAGAAGACCCACCCTAGGTGTGAGTGGCACCAACAATAGACTTTTAGCCTGGATGGAATGAAAAGAGAAAGGCAGGCTCGCTTCTGCTGCTTCCTGCCTGCCACATCATGGACTGATTTTCCTCTGCCATTCCCCTCTGCCGTGCTTGCCTTGTCTTGCAGCCAGCCAAATGTGGACTGAAAACTCTACAAACTGTGAGCTAAAATAAACCTTTAACTTGTGGGTGTCCAGTATTTTGTCCCAGCAATGAGAAAGTAACTAAGATACTGGTATCCCTTAATACAGTCAAGATGACCCCTAAATGAGCCATCACAATTTCCCCTCCTGCACATCCAGAATGACAGATACATGTTGTCACACTGTTTTATTCATCCCTGTAAAATTGCTCTCATGTCATAGTTGGAAATTTCACCTCTCATAGTTACCCTAAATTTCCTTTGCTGCTGTTACTCATCATTTTTTTCATTGCTAGGACAAAATATCTAGCATATACAACTTAAAGGAGAAAAGATCTATTTTGATTCATGGTTTCAGAGGTTCAGTCCATAGTCAGCTGGTTCTATGATAGACACATCATGGGTGAAGGGCATGGCAGAAGAAAGCTGCTAACCCCATGGCAACCAGGAAACAGACACAGGGAATGAGCCATAGAGAGAGGCAAAGCCCCCAGTAACCTACCTCCTCCAAAATTAATTGATGAGATTTGTGCCACCATGATTTAACCACCTTCCAAAAGCCCCATCTCTGAACACATGAGCCTTTTGGAGTACATTTTTGTTCCAAACCACAACACCTCATGTAAAGATTTACTCTGCCTCTTCCATTCTGGAGACAGTGAACATCTTCAACTGCATCCATTCATTCATGCTTTTGTACATTCAACACATATTTACTGTGTGAATACTATGTGCTGTTCCCTGGGCTGAGAGGATGGTACCATGATGGAAGTAGCCTGGCCCTCATGGAGAGTGAGATTAATTGACAATAGACTAGCAAGTAGTTGTGAGTTGTAGTGAATGAACAGAGGAAGAAAACTGAGCCATTGTCAGAGAATATCCAGTAGAGAAGAGAGAGGGACTGCTCTAGACTTGGGGGCCAACAAAGACTTCTCTGCAGAGGTGATACTTAAGCTGAGAAAAAGTCAGATTCCATATGTAAGAAGCATGAGGGAGACAGTGTCTTCAGGGAAAGGAACCGCATGTGTGAAGATACTGAGCCACAGGGACTGTGCCCTGAGCAGCTGGCACCTTCAGCAGAGGACACCGTGTCCCTGACGTGCTCCCTGGCCTCTGCCTCTTGCATTTCTCTCCACTAAGGAACAGGAGTCCTTCCTCCATAACAATGCTTCTTTCTCCTCCTGCAGAAGCCTCTTGCCAGCCCACCCGATGCTGCCAGCAGTGTCAGCTGATCCCTGGGCAGTTACAATCAACAAAGAGGCAGAGAATCAGGAGCAGGGAAAATTCCCACCAGAGTCACTGAGGTCATCTGGCTGGGAAGACAGACTGTGGAAAGGATTTTCTTTTTCTTCCTTTGTTTCCTACATTCCAGAGGACGAGGGGTGAGGTTCATTGCTACCACCACCATTGCTTTCCCTCCTGAGACATTTTGCTGTTTCCTAAATGCTTTCAGATCATCACAGACAGCTCTCCCAATATTACGTAAGACAGCCAGGAACGACCACTCCCTTTAGCTCTGAGAATGTTTACGGTCCTTGGTGCTGGCATCATCTCTCAGACCGACTCAGCCCCCAAAACCTTTTGCTTTTGTTTCTTTCTACTTGCTGACCTCTCCCCCCAACTTCCTCCCTTTTCCCTGAAGCCTTACTCCCTTGATGGGTAAAGTGACCTAGAGGCCTGAAAACATGGATAATGGAATGGTTTGCACCCATTTGGGCAACACTGTTGGATGCTACCTGCATTTTAGCCATTTCTCTTCTTTCTTGCTAAGAGAGTTCTGATTTTTGATCAGGTGAAAATGTTCCTAGCCCTGCAGGGTTAAACATGATGGGCTTAACCCCATCACTGCAGTCTGATCCCTGCTGATAGTATTTGTCCCAGGAATGACAACAGGACATAATTTTGACCAGTGAGATATATGTCAAAGTCAGGGGACTTCGGAGACAATCATACTGCCTGAAAATAGGTAAACCAAAGGGAAAAAGTCCTTTTCTCCCTTTGCACTCTTCCATCTTGGCTTGACACTGATTGGTGAGATATGACGCTTAGAGCTTTGGCAGCCAAAGCCAAAGCTTTGGTGATGAGGGCTGCAGAGCAGAGTGTGGACAAAGACCCATAAAGACATCAGTGAGTGCTGAGTCAATCCTTGGGCCACCTAACTCTAAATTCTTATAAATAAGAAATGCATATTACTGAGGTTTAAATCTTTAAATCCTTGTTACACTAAGTATTGTTCCTGTACAAGGCACATCAGCCTCACCTAGGAAACTTGCTAGAAATGCAATCTTGAGCCTCCCCTCCCCGAATCTACAAATTGCATTTTAAAAAGATCCTCCTTGTGATTCTTGTGCACATTAAAGTTTGAAAAGCCCTGGTATAATCACAGTCAGATTTTTTTTTGAAGCTTGCAGTACAAAGGATGCTAACTGGTAGCATATACCAGGTTTAGGCTTTCTTAGGGCTCTAGGAGCATTTATTTGATTCCAGATTCCAGATGGCAGATGTCCATCCTACTATCTCCATGAACAGTCTGAACTCCAAGATGGTTAACTCAGAAAGACGCTTGGAGCTGTCCTGGAGAGAAGGCAGGGGAGTCCCAGGGAACGGAGAGTGGTTGCAATGAAGTGGCCACCCCAGGGAAAGTTCTGTGCAGTATCATAGATGGGACCCAAGACTGCCCTTATGCTGACCAGAGTGGGCTGAACATAGCGCAGCAAGAATTAGCCCACAGGCTCTGCACGGAAGCTCGTAATGTGTACTTTCCCCTCAGGGGCTAAGGGGGGATTCAGGGCTGAGAAAGGGACTTAATGTCACTGTTCCCAGCCAGGGCGAGGTGCGCTCACCTGGCCCCATGGCCTTGGCCTGGCTCCTTGAAAGGTGGTTGCAGATCCAGCCTTGGTACCTGGTAATGTTTCCAACTCTTGAGATACACCCATATTTTCTGTTCCATTCTGCATCCCAGTAGTTTTGCTTGTCTTTGCAGGTGATGTAAGAGAGATTCTTCTTGATATCAGGTCAGATTTGGGAGAAGGAAGTCCGTCTACTTTCATGCACAGCTGGACAGGAGATTCTGCCTCTGAGGACAATCGGCTTCACTTGTAAGGGCATGGAAAACATTACCTGCTCATGCTCTCAGGACTGGTTGTCCCAGTGTGGGACCTGGGTCACATTAATTCACACAGATTATCCCATCCTGTTGTCCTCTGCCTCAGGTCCCCCTTTCCTCTCTTCAGCTACCATGTAGCTCATGGTTCCTCTTCCCCAGCTAGTTTATGTGCACCTTTCAGATTTGTTCATCCTAGAAATCAAACAACAGATAAGTTTGGAACATGAAATTTGGAGTCAGACATAGCTGTTGGGCTCCTGGCTCTACAGTTTACTAGCTATAAAATTTTGGGGCAAATTAACCTCCTGAACCCGAGGCTTCTCATCTTGTGAAATGGGAGTAATCATACCCACCTTGTAAGGCTGGTATTAAGACTGAAAGAAAAAGCCTGTGTGTAGCACTCAGGAAACACCCATTGAATGGTAGCTGTCATTATCAATATTATCTGTGACATTAAAGGCAGCAATATTGATAAGCCACGTACCCTGGGCCTCAAGTGAGGTGTGACACAGAGCATATGGAGGAGGTGGAGGCTGCATACAGGGGGTCTGGAATGTGGGTGCTGGAGCCTAGATTCCCAGGCTAGACTCATCTAAACACCTGACTGGATGAACCAGATAGGGAGACAGAGAAGTGGAAGCTGCTTTGCTGTCCCAGAAACCAATTCCCTCAGCATGGCCCCAACCCACCCAGCTGTGAAATTGAGATCATTACCTACTTCCTCACAGCTACCTTTCACTGCTCTCTCATCATTCTTGAAGGAAGTATAGGGGGTGGGGGCTGAGATGAGATATATCATCTCAGCCCTACTTTCCCCTGGGACCCCTCTTCCCTACAGCGAGCTCTCTGCTGCAGTTATCTCCCTCTTCCCTACATCTGTCTTTTTCTAAGCAAGGACTTCCAGACCTTCCTTAGCCCATTCTGGTGGGCTTCTCCCCTTGCCTATCCTTCTACTGCTTGTCTCTTGATTCACTATTGGCTATTCATTAATCACCTACCAGTGTGAGGCAGGTGCCGTGTTAGTTGTGAGAGACGCAACAGCAAACAAGATGTGTCTCCGTGAATCAATTCAGTGTTCTGACAGACCCTGGAAGGGATTCCGGGTGAGGTTGTATGTGATGAATTGCTGAGACATTGGGCAGCCCCTCCTCCTGGCGACAGCAGCACATGAAGAAGGGAAAATGAAGTGCTCTAATTTCAGATAGACCTCAGGATGCTGTGGAGGTGGAGGGTGGCTCCTCCTGATTCTGCTGCTTTGGGAGCTTGCCATCCTGGCAAGGAGACGTGGATGGACCTGGAAGGAAGGTGCTATGATGAATATGAAATGTCCCTCAGAGGCTCATGTGTAGAAGGTTTCATCCCTGATGCACCCATGTTCTAAGGTGGGGCCTCGGGGAAGTGGTTGGATCATGAAGACTCTGATATAATCAATGGATCAAACCACTGTGGATTAACTGAATGGACCATAAGAGAGGTGGTGGAAAGTGTAGGAGGTAGGGCCTAGTGGAAAAAGTAGGTTGTAAGGGGCGGGGGGGATGCCCTGAAAGAGTATAAGGGTGTATCTTATTCTTGGCCTCTCATCTTATTCCTGGCCTCTCATTCTCTTATTCTTTCTCTCTGTCTCTCTCTGTCTCTCTCTGTCTCTCTCACTGTTTTCCCTTCTGCCCTCCTTCCCTCCCCCACCCTCTATCCTCTTCCTGCTGGCAGATCCATCTTCCACAGAAGATGTTGCTACAGGTAAAGGTGCAGTTCTAGGAATCAACCACTCTTAGGGCATCCATGCTAACATGTTCTCCTTTATATTATAAGCCATGAAAATCAGGGGAAGTATGGCCCGCCCTCAAACAGAGCCACAGTGTATTCACAGCAAAGACTCACTTTCTGTCTTCCATTTCCCCTCTTCCTCCACTCCAGAGTATTTAAAAGTGACATCATGAGAGACTTGATGCCACCTGCCTACCAGAAATACTCACCCAGCAAGCAGGAATCTACAAACAATAGAATCCTGCCTTTCTCTGGAACTGGTAACTTGTGTAAATTATATCCCCCACATGTGTTCACAAGGCAACTGCCTTCCATTTCTTTCAGATGTTTTCAGCCAAGAAGCCTTAACTTCAAATCTGTACTCCACTCCTTATGCATGGGACTCTGTTCTGGCAGCTGTACACCCTCAAGTTTGGGGCCTTGAAGCTGCATTCCTCCAGATGAGTTTCCTGATGCTTGGTCTTTCCTTCTTCCCTTCTCTAGTGATCTCATCCAGTCCTACAACTCTAAATAAAAATCCGTTAACCAGTGACTCCAAGTCCAAACACTTATACTTGACCTCTGCACTTCGATGTCTAATATGCATTTTGACTTAGCAGAGCCTTTAACTGCACTTTCTCACACTAACATGTTCCTTTCAGTCTTCCTCATGCAATAACTAAGATCCTATCTATCCAGTGGTTCAAGACATAAACTTTAGAGAAATCAATTCCTCTTTTCTCTCATCCTGCACATCAAATTCACCAAATACTGTTGTCTCTATCTCCAAAAATTTCCTAGACTCTAATATCCATTCCTCAAACCTACTTCTTCTCTAGTACAAAATTCTCCCCACCAAAACTGTAAAAAAAAACCCTACTTCATCTACTTCCTTCCACTCTTGCCCTGCTAAAAAAACCCCACTCTCCACATACCGCTCTGTGCAAGCTTTCTATATGTTATCAGCCAATGTTTCTCCAGCATCTTTCCATCATAACGAAATGAAAGACCCACTGTTCTGGAGTGGTCTCTTTGGCCCTGCTTCATTGGCTCCCACCTGCCTTGCTATACCACCTGCCACTTGCTTGCCCCATTAGTTTCTCTTCAGCCCTCCACATTCCCATTGCCTGGAACAGCCTCCATCCAGACTGCCATGTGGATAACTTGGTACCATTTGAGGTTTGACTCAAATGGGTCCCATTCAAGAGGCCTTTGGTGAATCACATTGGAAATAATACTCCATGACATCTCAGTTGCTGTCTACTTCATTCCTCTCTCTTTTTTTTTTTTTTTTTTTGTGGGTACCGGGGGTCAACCTCAGGACCTCACGCGCCAGTAGGCACCCCTGCTGCTGAGCGATATCACCGGCCCTTTTTTTGTATGTGGGTTCCGGGAGTCGAACTCGGGCCCTCGTGCTTGCCAGGCAGGCGCTTACGCTGCTGAGCCATCTCATCGGCCCCATTCCTCTCTTTTATGTGGTATCTTTGGGCCATTTATTATCATCTGCAGTCATGTTGTTGGATATAAATTAGCTGTCCCCTGTCTACTGCCTCTGTATGCATATTATCCCTCCAATGTTTGGAAGAGTTTAGAAGAGCCCATGGTCAGTAAACACTTAGTGAATGAAACGCATGGAAAATGTGAACACTTTTTAGAGGTTGTTCATGAAAGATGTCTTGAAGCCAAGACTCGGTGCCAGAAGGGACCTTTATCTAGGAGTGTTTTAACTTATTAAGCACCATCAGCACGCCAGTTCTTCACATTGCAGAGTCTCATTGAATCTTCAGCCTTGTGCACTATTATGATTTCTACTTTGTATGCAAGGAAAGTGAGGCACATAGAAGCTTAATACATGGCTCAGACTCACTAGTGAATGGTGGAGATGGGACCCCTCTTTATCATCTGGCTCACAAGAAACATTCTCTGGTCTATCCACGTGTCTCCTATGAGTCTGGTGGAGTGAGGCTTGCTATCATGCCTGTCTTGGGGTAAGGTAGTTTCTGGCCTAGGGAAAGAAGATAGGGAATCTTAGCTTCTGTGTCCTGAAGTTGCCTGCAACTGGGGAGCTCTGGAGAGGCTGCTCAGCTCTTCCTTCAGCGAAGTAAAAGAGCCTGAGCTTGGTACAGTGGAGAAGCTGTTAATTTGCTATTATTTCTCTTTCTTATGGTGTGAGACAGCCATGGTAATTTGGGGACAGTGACAGTGATTCTTGAAGCGGAGGAATGGATGCAATACCTTCTGCAGGGCCATAACAGCTCACTCAGTGCTGAGCCTGTGAAAAGTCTGCATACATAAAGCTGCTCCCAGGCTTTGGAAAGTTCTGGCTGCAGTGAGATGACCAAGTAGACTGACCACCCACTCTTGGGCCATCTTAATTCTGGCTGCTGCTCAGGACTGCAGCTGATGCCCATGACCTTGGGTGGGGTTCTGGAGGCACATTCAGGAAATAGCATGTTGAGTAATGGAAGCCTCCATCAGAGGCCATGATAGATCTGTTTTCAGCCGCTACCTGTTGGGGTGTGATTGATTCCCCTGGAGCCTGAATCCCTTTTCTTACTTATTGAGTGTGGGTGATGGATTTTTGACAAGATTGATTTTGACCTGAATACTGCTGAGCTAAATGAATCAACATTGTCAATTTCTCTGCCTGGTCCTGAAGAATAGTTAGGTGTATAGAACATTTTTCTTTCAATTGAAGTACTTTTAGCTCTCCTGGCTGCCCAGTTGAAGGCCTCCCTAGACAAGGGTCCACTGGCTGCCCTCTCAGTGGCCCCTTCTTATAGCCACAGACGCTCAGGTCATTTTCCTGCTTCGTCTTCATTCCCTCAAGGCCAGTTACCAGATCAGCCTCCCCCTCCAGGCTTGCTGGTCTGTGCCGTCTCACATGCTCCAACCAGAAATATAAGCCGTAAATTGGGCTTGGCTGTGTGATAAGGAGAGAAAGATTTTTGTCTCATCTCTCTTTTTCATAGCTGTGATTCCTGTATTGGCACTTTACTTACTTTCCTCAAACCTAGAATAGTTCCAGTCTTTAAGGGTGATATATAGCTACTTGCTACTTAGAATGGGATTTCACATTTTTCTTTTTTTGCCCTCAGACTCCAAGCAAATGTTTGTATGAATGGTTATAAGATCCCTCAGTTCTCCTGCCTCTCTCTACATTCCCCAAATTCTCACAGCTGTATCTACCACTGGGTTCACCTGTGAGCTCAGGCTTCCTGAGTCCTGCCTAAGAAAGGAAAAGATGAGTAAGGTAGGAGAGGTCAGGGGCTCGCATTGCTTCTGGCCTCATATGTAATGAGCAGTGGGCATTATATTATATTATTCATATTATTTATACTATTTATGATATCACATAAAATAAATGATAGTATCATAATTAGCAAAGATAACTACCATTTAGTGCTAAAGATTACTCAAGAGGTTCTTTGTTCATTTTCTTTGATCTTTAGAACAACCTGCAAAGTCCTATTGGAGATGTTTCATACATGAGCCACCTGGGGTTCATGGAAGGTCAGCTGCCTGCATGGGGTGCCCAGGTATCCAAGTACATGCTTTCTGTGATGCTCTACCTCTCCACCTCTAAGTGGAGATCAGAACTACGTCACACCTGGTTTGGACAGCCCAAGCATGATCACAGCCAGACTCCTCACTCCGGTGGCCACACTCTGTCTGATGCTGCACTGACCCAGGACCTAGGCTCCCTGGGAGGAACCTGAGACACTGCCAGGCAAGCTCTCGGTCCCTGCCCTTGCCCACATGGGTTACCCAGTGAGCTCTTCCAGAGGTCCTGCACTCTGGGCAAGGACTGCTGGCTGAACCCCTCAGGCCACTTGGCCCTGTGGATGCACCGCTGCTTCCTGGGCTTGGTGCCAGCTCCCAACTCCAGGCTGCATCTTGGCTCCCTCATTCTTTAGCTTGTTCTCAACTTGTTTTCCAAACCCATTATTTTTTAACAATTATTTTGACAAGTCCTTTGGCTTCCAAGGAAGCTCACTAACTCATCCTTGGAGAGACCTCAGCAGCCAGTGGTGTGACCCTCCTTCCCACTGAGGGAAGGCTGACCACGGGCCCACTGTCTATGCCTCAGTAATTGTCCTTAAGGCCAAGACACACCCACAACTCATGAGTCCCAGTCTGAAGCTTTCTTCATGATACCATGTTTCCACCATTACCCATTGTCTTTTCCCATATAAACAACCTACTGACATATCTACAAATTTTATTAGATTTTTCTCACATTGTTCACAGTCTGGGGACATTTAATTAGATCTGATGAAGTGGGGTTTCCTAAGACTCTAACTGTACGTTCAGCCTGAGAATTATTACAGGACAGAATATTCTGGAAAGACAGGGATCATGTTCAATTGCAGGCCATAATGAAATGAATGTTCAGTTTTGTTTTGTTTTTTTTTTTCATGGATAGGGTTCTCTGAACTCTTTGTAGGTCACAGGAATGCAGGCCCCAGAAGAGTAATAGCCAGCCTGAGGAAGGAGTGACCCCTTCAGGATGGGCTTATCTGGATCCAGACAGAGGTCAGCCTCCCTTTCCCATCCAACTCCTGTCTCCGCTCCCCCCAACAAGGCTGAGACAGGGACTCAGAGGAGGGTGACCAGGGACTGTGAGGGGAAGGAATGGTAGGGGTGGGAGGCCTGCAGCTGAGAGCTATAAATCTATAGACCTTTCAAGAGGACAAAGCCTCAGGCAGGGAGGTTGTGAGGTGTTGGGGGAGGCCCTGGCAGTTTTCCCTCACTGAGAAGGAGCTGGGGATAGGGACAGGGTGGAGTTGTGTAGATAGCCAAGTCCAGCTAAGTGGAGAGGTGGCACTCTGGTTCTGTCAGATTCTGGGGCTCAGCTTTTTCTGATACTCTCTCAAATGTAATTTCCTTATCTTCCGCATGGTCAGCTCATCTCATCTGGATGAGCCAAGGTAAATGTTCACGCATGAAGAGAAGCCTCCTCACTGCTTTACCAAGCTAGGGAAAGTCAAGAGATGGAAGACCTCTTATTGTTAGTTAACAAAGTCTCAGGAAAAACATGCATTTGTTCCAGACCCACAGAAACCAGGTGGATCAGAGAGCTCTCCAATCCTCGGTTTCAGGCCTCCGAGGCTAAAGGTTCTGTCTGGGCCTGGTCCCTGACTAGCCTGAAGAGGTTGGAAAGCTGTCTTCTCCCCGGGCTCCCCACCCCCAGCCCTAGCATTACCCTAAGTGATTTGATTTGCACTGTTAGGAGTTCAAATACCCCCTGGGATCGGCATGCAGGATTCTGGACTCCTTCCCCTGGGGTCATTTTACTGACTGGTTATTCATCTGGGTCCAGTGGGAGAAGGAGGGAGGAGGGGGAGTGCCTGGCTGCCATTAACTCCTTCACTGCTGGTCTGTCTTTGCCTCCTTAATGTAAGAATTTCCAGTCCTGCTCAGAGGCAGCTGCTTCCCAGGCTGGGCCACATCCCATCTCAATCTCCCAGTTTGTAGGGAATCTTCTGTTTCTTGTGGGTCAGGTATCTGGTTTGTCAAGCAGGCGCTGTGGCCCAGTGGATCCGAAAGCTGTGTCATCGCAGTCTGCTAATGTAGTCAAAAACATCTGAGGACTGGGTCTCAACTTCTCCGCTGTCTCATATTCATCCAACATGGAATAGGCAGGTTGAAAAAAACGAAATTGTTTGCAGAGAAAAATCTCCCTGAGTCAGAAGAAGGAGACAGAGATAAATAGAAGGAGCTGCTTTCTAAGCTCCCTAATCACTTCCTTTCCTTTCCAGAGCCCAGCCGGGGTGTTTTAAATCAAAGATGCAGGGGATGGAGATGAGACTTTAGGGGTAACTTTCAGACAGTGAAGGATGTAAAAATGTTACAGAAGGAGGCACCAAACTCCTGGTGGGTTGGAGGGGGAGGGAGGCCCCCTGGACTTTGCACAGCTGGTGCTGGCTCTCAGGTGTGAAGGAAAAGGAAGGAGGGGAGAAGGATCTTCTGGCCTCTGACCTTGACCCCGAGTACCTTTGTAGCCCTCCTCCCTTAAAGGTCCCCCTGCAGCCAAGGCACCCACTTTCACAGGTGACAGCTCACACTGAAGTAACTTGCTCCTGGGGGAAGTGGTGATTAATGACTCATATTAAATCTCAGAAAAGGTTTTTTGTTTTCTGTTTTCTTTCCCCTGACCCTTTAGTTTCTCAGCTTATCTCCTCCCTGGATAGCTGTATAAACCAGATGATGGCTACCTCAACTTCCTAGAAAAAGTGAATTCACTTTTTCAAAGATTTTAAGGATGTTTAAAGGGTTTATGGGGTATGTGAGCTTTTGGGCAGACTGACGATGGGGGGTTCTACCTTCCGACACCCCAACCCCTACAATAATTCTGTCTGGGCAGCTATCCAGTGCCTTTCCACCCCCACCTCTGTCTACTGCTCCAGCTATCCTGGGTTAATAACGGTTTTCTGCATCCAGCCTCCCTCCCCAGTTCAGATGGTTTCAGCTTCTAAATCAGGTTATCTCCCCAGTCTGCATTCGCAGTAACTGAATTATCTTTGCATGAGTAACAGAGGTCTGGGCAGGGTGGGAGGGGCTGTCTGGGCCTGGAACAGTCTTCCTGGCTGCTCCTCAAACTTGGACTTAGTAGGCTCTTAAATGATGCCCCTGATTTCTCCTCTCCCTGTGCAGCACAGCCGCACAGTCCCGAGGGAGAAGGGCCAAGCAGTCTTCAAGGGTGCCACATGAGGCCTGGCTGGGCGGAGAGCCAGTGGATCAGAGAGACAAGCTAGCTCTGCTCTTGGCAGGAAATGAGAAGTCGGCATGAAAATGCCACCCAGGCTGGGAACAAGATCTGTGGAGTGGCAGACCTGAGTGGGTGAGGTGCAGGGGAACAAAAGGCGACCCAGGGCGCCCTAATCAGCAGCGGTCAGCATTCTAACATGCTGGGTTGCTCTGCGCCAGGGTGGACCAGGGATGCCTGCTTCAGTGCACTTCTCCGTCACTTTGGGAGGGGAATACATTTAAAAGGCTGTTTCCCAAACCCTAGCTCCAAAGGTGGAATCAGCAAGTTAGGAGAAAGACTTGAGAATGGGTCTTTAACAAACCTTCCCAGGGAGGAGAGAACTTTGAGAAATGTGGGTCTGTGGGTCTAGGGATTCACACAAGAAAACTAGTAGGGTTACCAAAACCCTTTTACATGTCATATCAATACATCCTTCCCCTACCTTGAAAACAAGGCTTCTCCAAATATGGTTCACAAAACATCCTCACTTTCCTCCTCCTGCTCTCCGCCCTTGCACCCCCATTACGATCATTAGATGTAGTTGCTAAAATGCAGACTACCAATTCTCACTTCAGATGTACTGAATCAGACTCTGTATGGGCAGGGCCTAGAATACGCATTGATATTAAATATCCCAATAATATTAACAGTTTAGCATTTGGCACGTACTCTGTGCTGAGTTCTTTATTCTGTAATACCTCAGTCGGTCTGCACAATTTGTGAGGTGCACTATTTTACTAGTCCATTTAACACGTGAGGAAACCAAGGTCCAGAGAGGCAAATTAACCTGCAAGGTTATAAAACTAAGTGATGGAACTGATATTCAGATCTAGCTCAACAACTGCTAGAGCTGGTTTCCTAAAGGAGGGAACCAAAAGACCACTATTTTCCACCCTTTCATGTAGGGTACCTGGGGCAGTGAATTAAATTTAGAAAAGCTGGATTTACAAGAGGATATAAACCAGTAAATAAATATGTAAATAAACATGTGCAATGTGTATACATGTAGGAAAACTAAGTGATAAGTCACTCAGAGTTGGTTAGAACTTGGAGTTTGTGTACTGTCTTAACAAAAGGCAATAAAATGTGCAAAGTAATTAGCTAAAACAAACAAAAACAGGATGGGGAAGACTGCTCCTAGGAGTAGCAAATGAGGGAAACTAGTGGAAAATAAGACTTATTTTAGTAAGACGTGTTTTTGCAGATCCATGTTGGAGCTCAATTTCTGTCTCTGAGATCAGGGTTGTTCTCTTACAGGATTGGTAAGGCAACATCTTCATAAAGAGAAATGTATAAACTGTACTGTTTGCAGGCAGATAGCAGAGGGTGAAGGGCTCTTTCTGCATTTGCTGCATCTTAGTTGACTTCAGTGGCATATTTGGGGGTGGCACACTGGTCACCTTCACTAACCAGTGTTCCAAAAGCCCAACTGCTTTAGATAGATAGAGACTAAAGCTCAGAAGCTGATCTGCAGTCATGTCTGTCAGCTACAGACCTTGAGCAGAAGCTGATGCTGTGGCCCCTGAAGGTATCAACCGGGAGGCAACACGATGGTCTGAGAACACTGTGAGAGTCAGGAGCTTATGGCGTGCTGTGAATATGCCTGGCAACATTAGGCTAGTCAGTTCTCTTTTCAAGGCCTTCAAACTAGATGATTTCTAGATTTTTCCATAGCCCTAACATTTGGAAGTTATACATATTTCCCTTCTCCAAGCAAGTGGGAGTAGTTTCTTGGGAGTTATATGTGAGTGTGTCCATGTGTGTTTATGCTCCTGTGCACCTGTAAGGACGGACACACATGTGGCAAATGGTCCTAGCCCAAGATGGCTACTAGACATTTGTGTTTGGCTGCTGTAAGGGTGGGTATATCCCAGGCTAAGCCAGTGGGGCAAGGTTGGTACTTATTGGAACACTACTGGCTGACACTAGAGCTTTCTGTCTCAGCTCTTCACCTCGTTTAGTGTTGAGACAATACCCTTGGACTCATCCAGGGAGTGACTGAGGGGCACAAAAGAAAGGAAAAGCTGTTAGGGCAATATGGAAACAGCTCCAGGGAAACACAGACTAGAAGCCAGCACCAGCTGTGGCAGACTGAGCATTGTCCTTGCCCATTTAGAAGCCAGGTCCATATGGCAGGCTGGGCTGGATGAGGTACAACCCTGTATTTCTTTGTGATCTAACTCAATTCATTGGGCCAGTTTAGGTCTATTGAGAACACCATGGGAGAACCGTGAACCTGAACCTGAATCATTCTTGAATAAACTCAGCTATACTGTGCTTCATAATGTGGTAACTAATACTAGTTCTTCTTTAACAGCACAGCCTTTAGCCCAGAGGAGAATGGCTGGCAGAAATCCCACCCATGGGCATTGCTGGACAACTCTACCTACAGTCTTTGGTGGTGCTCTGGTAAGCAGATGTGGCAGACGGGTATAGAGTGTGCATGTGTGTGTGCATGTGTGTGTATGTGTGTGTGTGATGGGGGGCACTTCCTATGGTTTGATGAAAGACTACTGGTTCTATGCAGAAAAACATCATCTAGTCTCAACTCCAACCTCACAGCAGAGACCATTCAGCCCTCCAGACTTCTATGGGCGTAGGCACTGCACCCAGGCTGCCTTTCCTGGGGATCCTCATGGCCCCAGGATATTTCTGCTGGAACCTGGTTGGTGGAGGACAGGAACCCCAACACATTTAGAGGCTAGACAGTACCCAAGTAACCCATTCACAGGTTTGAGGGGTTGGTTTTGAGTCAGCATCTCTTTGAACACAATGGAAATCACTGGCCCCTATGGTCATCTGGACAGTCAGCATTTGATCATGGAGCAAGGCAGTGGGCTGAGAGCAGGGAAGGACCTTCGAGAATGAGAAGAATGCTGCACTGAGTGAGAGAGGGGGCCTCCAAAGAAAGCAAGACCGGTGCCTGCTAATGGAGTGATTATTAGCCTGCCGGTCTTCAGAACACATTCGGTCCCCTGGGGCAGCTTCCATGTCTGCTTCACTACATGACGGATCAGAGCTGTGATGCTTCCTCAGATGCAAGTCTGTTGCTGCAGAGAAGGGGAGGGAGGGGGCTGAGGAAGAGGGTCTGTTGTTCAGGGTTTTCAGTACTCCGACTTTTTAGTGAGTCCTCCTCTACAAAGCCCTCTTTTACTCCCCTGGTCTGACCTTGCACTTTGCTGTGTACACTTTCATTATCACATGGTATCATGGTAGCTGCAGGTTTGTGCAGACTGGGAGTTCCCAGGAACAGAGAGATCCCATCTTATTCATCTTTGTGTCCCCACAACCCTTAGCAGAAGGTATGGTTGAGCTTAGGAGGTCTATTAAAGTTGTTGCATGGGTAGCAGGTACTTCCCAAGGGACTCTTGGCCTAAACAGGCCTCTAGGAGTCCCTTTCATGGTGGGTCACCTCCTTTCCTCTAGGCCCTGTGGCAAACATGGGTCCTGCACTGACCTCAGAGAACAACTAATCCAGAGGAATTGGTTGAGCACATGCTGATTGTGGGAAGGGCCCTTAGGGTTGACAGCTGCTGGGTTGAATCACCAAACCGACAGCCTTTTTGGGTGAAGACTCTAGCTGCCCAGTACTACACCCAGGGTTGGAATGAGACTCATAAACTGCTTCTCCACTTCCCTCCCATGTCCCTGGATAGCAAGACTTTCAGCTTTCTCTAGCCAATCTAGGCCAAGAGGAAGCTCTTATCTGACATCAGAGGTTTTCTTGCCATGAGTCAGGTAGAGAAACAGCTTGCTTCCCAAGGAGAAAGTGGAACTTTGTACATACACAAGGGTAAATATTGAGTGTGATATGCTGCTAATTAGCTGCACAAAGGCCATTAGCATTAATGAGCTCTGTCTCTGTGGTTGAGTCCCTCTGCAGTGTGCAGCAGCACCACTTCTCTGGTAGAGGTTTACTGGCAAGAGCCCAGTGCTCTAGCTGCTGCTGTGAGTCTTCGTGATGCTTTCATCTTGGAAAAAGAAAGAAAGAAAATGACAGGTAGAATTGCAATAAAGCCCTCCAGACTTCTATGGGCGTAGGCACTGCACCCAGGCTGCCTTTCCTGGGGATCCTCATGGCCCCAGGATATTTCTGCTGGAACCTGGTTGGTGGAGGACAGGAACCCCAACACATTTAGAGGCTAGACAGTACCCAAGTAACCCATTCACAGGTTTGAGGGGTTGGTTTTGAGTCAGCATCTCTTTGAACACAATGGAAATCACTGGCCCCTATGGTCATCTGGACAGTCAGCATTTGATCATGGAGCAAGGCAGTGGGCTGAGAGCAGGGAAGGACCTTCGAGAATGAGAAGAATGCTGCACTGAGTGAGAGAGGGGGCCTCCAAAGAAAGCAAGACCGGTGCCTGCTAATGGAGTGATTATTAGCCTGCCGGTCTTCAGAACACATTCGGTCCCCTGGGGCAGCTTCTCTTGAGAAGGAAATTGCACCTTCTCTTTCAACATTTCCTTAGAACATAAGCAAAAACTTCAGGATAAGATACACTAAAAATATTTCATTTGTTCCTCATTCCCAAACTTAATCATATCCCCTCCCCTTGACTTTGGATTTACAAAGGCTGGAAGAGAAGATGAGATTAGGGTGGAGAAATGACCACAGCCTGAATTCTTTTTTGAGTACCTACTATGTACCAAGAGCAGAACCGTACAAGACCTTGTTTAAACCTCACTGTAAACACATAAAGTGGATTCTATTATCCTCATTTCGAAGATGAGGGAGAGTCAGACTTAGAGAGGTTAAGTAAGTTGCCCAAGTTCCCACAGTTAATAAATGGAAGAGTCAGGCTGCCTCAAGTGCACCTAGACCCAGAGTCTGTGATATGGACCTCAATGCTGAACACCCTTGGAAGGAACTGATGGGAAAAGTCAACTGAACAGTGTTGCTTCTTCAAAAATGGGGGAGGAGAACTAAATCAACCAAAGGATTTGGTCATTTATTGATACAGTTATTTATTTACAGCTTATTTAATGTTTAGAATGAGCTAGATTTGGGGGGTATTTTTCTAGCTCCTATGGAGACTATCATTAAATAGTAATATGGTAGAGCAGATGGCTATAATAAAGGGTAGGATGATCAATGGTAAAGATAGGTACCATGCACTATGACAGTGTGAATTAGAGGTACCTAAATGCGTGTGTATAAGGGGAGACGGGAAAAATTAATCTTTTAGTATTTTAATCTTTCTTGATATTTAAAAAAAATTTAATCTGTGAGTTTGTTAACTGTGGTACATGGCAAAGGCTTCTTAGAAGATGCCCTGCTGGAACCGAGCCTCAAAGAATCATGTTAGATTAAAGACAGCAGCAGAAGGGCATTGCTAGCTGAGGGGTCACTTGGAGCTATGATGGGGAGGTGAGCTACAGCAAAGTGTGTGAAGGGAGAAGCATAGATATGTTTGTGCTTGTAGAACATGAAATTTGAAATTAACTGTAATAAGGAATAAAGCTGGAGGGGTAGGCAAAGGTAGGTCACAGAAAGTGTGATAGACATTTGATCTTGGACTTGATTTTGGCAAATGGGGGCCACTGTAGGATTTTTAAGCATAACAATGACATGGATAATGAGATTGACAAGGGCAGGAGTGGTAACTGATGAGCCAGTGACAGCTGAACGCTGTTGCAGTACCTTAGGCAAGTATAATGGTGCCCTGAATATGAACCAGTGTATTAGGTATGAAGATGGGGTACACTGTTGAAAAATATTTAGGAGGTAGAATTGGCACACTTCAGGGGCTAACTGAGGAAAAAATATTTAGGAGGTAGAATTGGCACACTTCAGTGGCTGACTGAGGAAGAGGGAGGAGTCAGGAAATGTGCTCAAGTTTCTACCTAGGGAAATTCTAAATGGGTAGCAACATGTGTTCTCTGGAGCACAGTTTTGTGCCTCATGTGTGACATGATTGTGGAATTCCAGGTGGAGATATCTATTAGGCAGTAGGATACAAGATGCAGAGCTTGGGAGAGCCACTTGGGTCATCCTGAGCTTTATGACAACTGAGATTCTTGGGATATTTGGAATCACCAAAGGCAGATATTGGTGGAAAAAAGCTGGTGTGGACTGTGATCTCCCATCTTTTCATACTCTTTTCCTTTGCCTGCAGGATAGAATCAAGTCCCTGGGTGCTACACTCGGGCTTATCACTCTGATCTTCCTCCAGCCGTTGTCTTAATCTCTTTGTGTTGCTATGACAAAATACTTGAGACTAGGTAATTAACGAAGAGGATTTTACTTTCTCACATTTCTGGATGCCAGAAAGTTCAACATCAAAGTGCTAGTAAGTAAGAGCCTGGTCTTTACTTCTTAGATAGTGCCCTGTTGTTGTACCCTACAGAGAGGAGGAACACTGTGTCCTCACATAGCAGAAGGGATAGAGGGAGTAAAAGGGATGGAAGGATAAATTCTCTCAGTTAAGACTTTTTATGAGGTCACTTAACCCCATTCATGAGGATGTAGCTCCCATTAATTAATCACTTCCCAAAGTCCACATCCCCCAGTACTGTTGACTTAGGGGCTAAGTTTCAACATACATTTTGGAGAGGACCAAAAAAAAATCCAAAACTAAAACAGTCAGATTTTTCCATTTCTTCCATCTCACAAATCTAGTCTCCTTGGGGTCACACTGAGAAAATACAGTAGAATTCTAGAACTCATTCTCCAGGTTGCCAGGCTTGGGAATGGCAAACAATTCCTGGATCTGGCAGCAGAGCTTGCGGATTGGTTGCTGTTGTCCCTGTCTCCACTCTTCTGAACGCAGCAGCTCTTTCTCACTCTGTCCAGTTCTCTTCCTATTGGGGCAACATTGAAGCAGAAGTTGAGCCCTGGATTGGTGATATCGCGTGGGAAATCTGGCTAGTTAAATAAAGCTTCGCACAGCCTGCATTGAAACTAACTTTAATGATTTGTTTTTTGCTTCTAGCACTATCCTTTTTCTCTTCATTTTACCTAATACCATCCATCTGGGGGAGGGTGACTAGTATTCCTTATTATGCTTCTCTGATTGTGATTCTTACATTTTGATGAAATGATTTTTCATCAAAACATGACTATCATTTGCTTCATTTTCTAATGTTACTTCTCCCTGCCTTCCAGACAGCTCCATAATATGAAAAATCCCTCAAGATTATATTTAGGTCCAATAGCAGGAAGCTAGGTGGGAAGAGAAGAGGAGCAGAGAGTTGTTAAGAGGTACCAAGGAATAGGTTCAAAAGCAGCACCATGAATTAAGTCTAAAGGTCAGGGTAAGGGCAGAAACAGAGAAATGAATAGCAAGATTAATAGTGGGGAGAACCAAGAGCAAGACAGACCAGAATTAAGTTGGAAAATGTGTGGTGATGAACTGAGACCAACCTCTGCCCACTTCCATTAGGAAAAAGATTTGAGGATGGGAAAGAATCTAATAGGAGCTGGTATTTGCCCTTCTGGATGGCTCAGGGCTCAGGCACAGCTACACACAACTAATATAATGGTTCTTAAAATGTAAGCCAGGCTTGGGATGGGGTGAAAAGCTGCAGAGCGTGGTAATTCAAGGGTAATTTTTCTGCAAGAAGCAAGGTCAAAGGGAAGGCCATGCATTCCTTAGGTGAGGTCAGAGTCAAAGAAAAATAATACATTAGTGATTTTGCTTCTAAGGTAACTGAAATTAGAGAGCCCACCATTTCCATGCCTCTTACAACTAGAGGAAAACTTTTATTAGCGTCTTACTAAACTGAAGGCTCTGGGTTTGCAAGAAACAAAAAAGAAAGGAGGCAAATAAGCGATACATAAAGGAAAATTTGCAAGAGGGAGATGCAGGGCATCATTCAGTCAGGACAGACCTCATCTGAAGGCCTATGCCTCTTTTCTTAGGTTGATAAAAAGAAATAAACAGGTAGAAAGAGTCACCAGGTGAGGTCCTGCTATACCATGCTTGGGTGAGAAATCTACTTGACCCTTCAGTACAAGAGCTGAGAACACATCAACTGCAGCCTAATATACATTGTATCTGGAAAGCCTGGTAACGCAGGAAATGTGTAGAGAAAAGACAAGGATTCTACATGGCATGGCTCTAGGGGGTTCCCTACACAAAGAATTCAATATGAGTGATTCCCTTTAGTCTTTGACAACATGGCAGCGCTGAATAAGGGGAAACATTTGCTTCCTGTTTAGCTGATGAGGTGTGGTGGCCACCTACTGGTTTTATCAGCCCAGAAATATTTCTTGTTCTTTTGGTATAGAGTATTGACTTTCCTTTGGGTCTCTCCCATTCCACCTACCTCATCCTGATTTCATTACTATTAAGGGTTCAAACTAACCAATCTCTCCTTAGAATCTGAACTGTAAGTAGAACTATACAGAAAATGATCTGAAAGTGCTGAAGCTAACGTGTTTTTGATGACAGCAACCCAAGAAAATAGTTTATTACTTCCAGAGCTACTGCTAGCCCTTCATGATATTTAGAAGAGACACACAATAAATTGTGGAAACTTTGTGGGCAATTGTGGCATCTTTGAACAAAGGAGTCACCCTTTCTCCATGTAGATGAAATCCCCTACAGAGGTAAAGCTTGATGAGCAGAAACCAAGCTCCTAATTCATCTGGTCAGCTAGATACTCCAGTTATTTAAAACCCCCTAGGTCTATAGAGTAGTCCTGTTTTATGTCTTCCCTAAAGGTGTTCAGATTTTCATTCTATTCTCTATCTCATAGCCTTCAATTTAAATTATCCAGAGTATATTTTTGTTGCTTGCCATTAAAGAACCCTAAGGCATACATAGGAGGAATACAGCAAAGACAGAGTTCATAGAGTAGCAGACCACATTGTGAATTTCTCTGCAATGGCAAGCAGAAACACCAAAATGACACCCAGGATTTGGAGGCAGATTTATTTACATCAATGGGCACTGATTGGGATCATTCCCAAAATATCAGGCCCTGACCTCTGTGGTCTAGGGCTTATATGGGATAAGCAAGCAGGAAGTACAGAGGCAGAATGGCTTGTCCACTGGGGACTGGTTTATACAATGTGTGTCATAGTGACCAGGTATGTATCACAGTGACCAGCCATTTCTAAGAGACAGAAGCAACCAGAACTGGAACAGGAAGTATTACCTGGGCAACTAAGAAACTGAAGTACACTGGCTGGGGAGGCCATTTTCTGTTACATCTCAACTGAGGCAGCACTGAGTATTAGCTATCTTGGGGGTACTGCTATGCACAGAATGTTTTTCTCCCACAAAACTCATGTTGAAATGTAATCCCCAATGTCATATGTTAATGCCATTTGGAGATGACACCTTTGAGAAGTAGTTAGGATTAAATGATGTTCTAAGGGTGTTGCCTCCATGATGGAACAGATGACATAATGAGAACAGGAAGTGACCTAAAGTAGCAACCTCACTGTCTTGCTGTGTGAGGCCCTGTGCTTGGTTATGCAATAAGAAGTCCTCTTCCAGATGCTAGCACCATGTTCTCAGACTTCCCAGCCTCCAGAGATCTGAGCCACATGTATCTCTTTTCTCTATCAATTACCCAGTCTATGGTATTTTGTTCTAGCAACAGAATATGAACTTAGAGAGATATTTATGAGACATCAGTACCCAAGACAATAACAAGAGCACAGATTATGGAAGTCAATTTCCCAATCATTTTCTTACACACACACACACACACCTCTTTCAAGGAAGAAGTAGAGAGATCTGGCCACTCAGGTTACACATGGTCTTCAGTACTTGTTAAAGGGTCGCATGAGAGAGGGCATGAAAAAGAACTATGCCAGGTGATTTGTGTCAGCCTGAATGATTTCAAATCTCCTAGAATTCCTTCTTATTGTAGAATATAAAATTATTTATTTCTATCATGAGATAGTGATTTCCAATGGATTATTATTAAGTTTCCCTTGGACATACAAGGGGTAATTTAAAAATATGGTGAATGTTTAAATTAAAAATGAACTTCTTAAAGTGAAAGAGACATTGCTAAGAACAATGGGGTATATGTTCAGAATGAGGAAAAGTATTTCAAGGGGGATTAGTAGTGATGTTGATCAACAGTTTACAGCAATCTCTGCTGAATAAAACCATGAGGGAGTAACCTCATCCACAATATTCACTGGATCTGCCACTGTGTGACTTCAGGTTCTTCCACAAAATCAAAATGACCATAAAAGGTAAACATTTTGAACTAATTCAGGACATTGAGGCAGCCATAATAGCACAACTAAAGTCGCTCATTAAAAAGGATTTCTAGAACTGCTTCAGAAAGTGTAAAAAGCAATGGGATAAATGTGTTCAAAGTGAGAAGGCATTCTGAGGGGGATTAGTGGCAATGTGCTTTTTACTGTATGAATTTTTTAAAAATTTAAACAGTCATATTTTTCGATCATACCTCTTACATGATATCACGTCATTTTGTAAACTCAATCTTCAGTAAGCCAGCAAAAAATTTTAATGCACATTTCTCTGTTTTGAACACCTTCTCTTTCTATCTCCCTTCCTTCTTGATATTCAGTGTAAGAGGAAAGAAGTATAGTGTGTGGCTTAGGAGAAGATAAACCTTAGGCTTCAGTGCCAATTTACAGGTTACCAGCACTATGACCATGGGCAAATTATTTAACCTTCTGAGCATGTTTTTCCTCATCTGTAAAGGGACATAATATCAGGGGTGGAATTTGTTGTTGTTGTTGTTGTTATTGTTACCTAGCATCTGTTTCTTTTTCCTCTGTGATAGGAACTATATTTTCTTCAGAGAATCTTCTCCTCTGATACATCTAGTACTTTGCAAGGGATGGAGGAAGCATTAACACCACATCGTTTTCATCTGGATATGGTCACATGATTTAGACTTGCCCTATAGAGCCACTGTGTCTCCTAGTGGAGTACTTGCTTCATAGTCAACCACATGACCCAATCTACGCCAATGAAATTATCCCATGGACCTAAATTCCAATCACTGAGAAAGAGAAGGGTTGTTCTGTTTTGTTTTCGTTTTTGTTTTTGTTTTTGTTTCTCCTAGATTTAAGTCAGGAGCTGCTGAGAGCTACCACATTGATAAAGGCTGTTTGAGGGTCACTCTAAACAACAATGAAAGAAATAAAAAGTCCTAGTGACAACATTTGATCTATTCAACCCAAGTGGGCTTGACACCTAAAGACCTCTGGATTTGGATTCTTTTTAGTTGCATAAATTAACGCCTCTCCCCTTTTGTGTTAGACTATTGTTATATTTTTAGATACTTGCCCCTGAAATTGTCCTCACTGATATGCTACTATTTATCTTTAAGAGCTGCGATAAAGCTGAGAATTAAAATATGAGCAATGTCTGGAATGTAGTAGAAAGTTTAAAAATGCCAATCCTTTATTGTTATTGTTCTTATTGTTGCAATTATTCTCAGGGTAATCCAGGGTCCTTACCACCTCCTCTCTTATGCTTTCAACAAAACTTCCCTGAGACTCTACTGGTAGACATTTCTAGCAGTTTGACAGAACCTGGGTGGAAGCCAGAGCTTTGCCTCCAAGGGAAGTACCTCCCTCCCTCTGCTATCATAGGTATGACCTCAGTGCAGCAGAAAGTAGAGCTCAGAAACAGCTGATGAGAACTTGAACTCTGAAAGCATAGTCCTGAAGAGCCAGCTAAAGCACAAGCCTCCTATCTCCGCACCCAGCCAGATCGGACTGCATCCCGGACTGGACCTAGGGTGATGGGCCTGGGGGTGGAATTGAGCATTAAATGAGCAACATGCTCATTTCATGCAAATGAATACTTATTTAGAATCAACAGCTTGGGCACTTTTTCTAGGAGAGCTGAGGCAACAGGAATCCAAAAGGAAGATGGGAGCAAGAGAGTGTCTCTTAGAGAAGGCAGAAAGTGTAGGGGAGATCCAGGCTGAACAATGCGCTTCCTGCCCACAGTCTTAATGCTATTCGATCTGCTCATTAGCAAGAATGAAACGTGGACAGTCAAAAAATGGGGGAAGAAAAAAGAAAAAAAATCTCTGCAATGAATAAACTAACAGATGGAGACTTAATTCAATCTGCATCCAATCCACTCTAGTACCAAGGACTTTGTTTGCCTAACAATGGACACCCTGTGGATGGGGTCCCTGCTGCAGAGGGGTGGATGGGGATGATCCCAGATCCCCTCCCCCACCCTACCCTTATCTCTTTGTCAGAGCCAGATGGATATTCTTGTTTTAAAGCTCCACACCCTTGGACAGATCCTGAATTCATTCTCTGATCCAGAGAGAAAGGTTCTGGGGCAGAAGTGGGCATTGTGGGAGGAGGTAAACAGTGGGTAGCAGCAGCGAGGGAGATAAAAAAAGGTGTGTGGCAGCTGAGAGACAAGGTCAGGGTTCCCCCACCCCTACACCCCCACCTCTGCCCACAGAATTAATCAGAAGACAAGGTAGCTGGGGAGCTGGGACTCAGGAGAGTCTGCCTGATTCCAAAGCTGTATCCTCTACACTACCTAACTTGCTCCCAAAACCTGGATCCTAAGCCTTGTTCTGCCACTAACTGGCTATTTTGATTGTCATCAAGTGACTTGGAATTTCTGAACACTGAGATTCCTACTGCTGTGTAGATTTAACAGCCAAATGGACCTCCACAGAATAGATGCAGAAACATTGTGTCATCATTGCATTTGTGTCCAGGTCTCTTGTTAGGAAAGATCATTGTTAGGGTGCAGGGTGTCACTCATACCCTCCCTTCCAGGGAGCTGACAGATGGGATGTGTGCATAAAGAACAATAACTAAATAGGAAAAGAAACACTACTTTATTAAACAGCACAATGGTGCCAAGCTGCAGCAAAAGCTGGATTGGACATTGTGGCTTAGGTCAAACCCTGAAATGGAATTCTGGGACACAAATTACACTTGCCCACCTGCCCCACAGGGAGAGAGGAAAAAAGAGTGGATAAGCATCTATTTATACGCGTCTGCCCTGGCACAGGGCATGAGATGTAGGCCTGCCTCTATGTTCAAGGTACAGAAAGGTTTACAGAATTTCAGGGTGGTCAAGCCCCATTGTAGAAGGGTCCAGATGTGTGTAAGGGAGGAAAACCTCTCTCTACTTTCTTAGGTACTGTACCTGGGCTGAATTATGCTGACATAAGATTGATAGAAAAAAAAGCATATCTTCTTATAATGTTTTTACAGCACGTGAAACTTCGTAGGAAAGACAGAGGCTCAGAGACGAGGTTTGGATTGAAAGCTCATTTAACAAGGAATGATAAATTTGTGGAGAAGCAAGAAGATAAAGAAAAGGAGTTCAAGTTTCTGAGTGTGGTAAATATGGGGGAGTTACCAGAGGATATGTGGGAGACCTTATGGAAGACAAAGATTTTATAGTAGATTTGTTCATACAGATCCGTTATGACATGGATTCCTAGTCTCTCATGCTAAGAATTTTTTACCTCACACTTTTCTCATGGGAAATTTTGTAACCTGCTTTTAGGTAGGAAGGGGGAGGTCAGAGAGTCTTCCTTGTACCTGCTGTTTCTCAAGTAATAGCTCAAAATAACTGTGCTAAAGTGGTATATTTTTGGGTGGCAGGCTTGGAGTCCTTCACGCACCTCGCTTGGCACAAAAAGAAGAGCCCCTTACTCTGTGCAGAAGAAGTGAAAAAGCTCCTTGCTTTGAAGCCTAGGACTTGCATCCCTAAGGGTGACTTCTGTTGTGTTACCAATTTCTGACCTTTTTTTTAAAAAAAAATTGAGAATAGGGAAGTTCTCCTGGTTGTGCTTCTACAGAAGGTCAGGGACAGGCGTGGGACATTCTTGCCTCAGTATTTAACCTTGGAGATTTTGGTTCTAAAGGTCTTCTCTGTCCCGAGAGTCAGAACCCTTAGCCCACCCTCAGCTAGAGCCTGGCTGCTACTGGAAATGCATGCAGGGACAGCTCACAGTTTCCAGTCAGAGTTGTGAGGAATAGCAAGGACAAGAGAGGATGTGGGGGAAGAAGGCAGGTATGGGAATTCAAGTCTACCTGCCAAATATGCCATCAGTTAGTGCTGTTCAAGTTGAAAGGCTGCCCTGTTGGACAACGTCCTTTGTCATCGCTTTTTGGTAGAAAGAATATGAATATTGATTGAGTCTTTCTTGGCTCCCTGCTGATGAATGTGATTGGGTTTTCCCCATTTAGTGAGTGACATTTGGGCATTTGGAAACAATTGCATCTTCTCAGAACTCAGCCCTTGAACTGGAAGCCTAGCAAGAGGAGTATGAGAGTATTCTGGGGTCATCTCAGGCAAGGTGAGAGGAAATACAGGCCGTTTGTCTGCATCCTGCTTTGAACCTTAGTCACTTTAGAACTGGCTACATAAATTATGCTTGCCAAGATGCTAAAGAATGAATCTAGTGGGTCTTTGGAAAAGGTGATATATTATACCCAGTCCAAAGGAGGTGGGGATTGCTGGGAAGAACCTCTCAAACTTTTGTGTAATATTCCTAAGTAGTGAATGAAAAAGAATATTCTCAGTCTTAGAGTATAACTCTAAAGTTACCCCTTAAAGCACAAATTCCTTCTAGCCTTTTGGGGTATTATAAAAATTCTTCAGAGTATTACATTCTTCTCTATAATGCATATTTATTTTAATATAAATATAACACTTTGAGGCCAGGCATGGTGGTGCATGCCTATTATCCCAGCGCTAGCTAGGCTGAGGCAGGAGCATCACTGTGAGTTTGAGGCCAGCCTGGGCTATGTAGTAAGTTCAAGGCCAGCCTGAACTACATAGAGAGACCCTGTCTCAAAAAATCAAACAACAGCAACAACCAAACAACAGCAACAAAAACAACAACAAAAAATAAAGCCATTTTGTCATTCTGTAAAGCTGAGAGAGGAAAATGTATCATGTTCATGGTGTGGCTTTAGGAACTGCATAGCCTATCACCATAGCCGTGGTATTTGTTCTTTAACTGAAGTATTCAGATGCATGGACTCGCTGATTCTAAGCTTTGTGGAGCTCTTTTCTGTAGCGTGATCACTTCCTCCTTGGCTCATATTCTCACTGGGGATGAGAAGGAAAGGTGTGTACTTGTGTGTCTCAAACCTCCCTATATTTTGGAAAGTTGCTTTCTTGGGTGTTCCAGAGGCATTGCATCGGTGTTCCAACTTTAGGTAGGGACATCCCTCTTCTATCCCATACAGACAGGGTCACATACACCCAGAGGGCTCCAAGTGGTGGGCTCAAAATAGATTTTGATATCTTAGCCTCTTCTTTGCGAAGCCATGAATGCCACTCATGTATACCAGTCAGCCAGTGGTTAGGGAATAGTAGAAGAGAGAGCATAGCATGGGCCTAATGAAAATACATTATGCTTCATTTATAAAATTGTTCCCTTTGTGCATCTAAATGGACATTTATTACAAGTTTCCATAGTTACAAGTAGAAAAGGGTAGGAGGAGAAACAAATGAAAAGTAATTAAAAATGCTGACTTTGCTATAGAGTATTACATTTGGATGTACTCGTTCCTGCTGGCCCCTTTCCATTCCCCCAGCTCCCACACACAGTTAGGGTGGGAAGGAGATGCGGAGGAGGGAGAAAGAAAGAGACAGACAGAGGCTGAAGCACAAAGAGAGAAAGAGACAGAGAGAGACAGAGACTGGCCTATGGGATTAGGTTAGAGTCAAGAAAAAGATAAGCTAACTTTGAGACCTCAATCTTTTCTGTCCACTGGTTAGTAAAATTGCCCTGTTTGTCCAAAATGTGTTCTGAAACCCTGGGGTAATAAAATAGCTGGCTCGCATCTTTCTTAGTGTCTATTGTGCAGGGTGAAGTAGGGTGAATGTGCCCCCTAGAAATAGCAGCCTGAACTGTGCTCGGGAGGCTCAGAGGGCCCCATAGATCCAGAGAGGAAGACTCAAGCCCCTCCAGATTAGGAGAACAGCCTGTCTGTCTTTGAAGAAGCTGGGTCTCAGGGTGCTCTTGCTTTGTCAGGCTTTCATCACTGGGCAGTAATTTCTGCTTTCCCCGTCATCCCAAGTCTTGCCTGTACAGCTGGGAATGTGGTGCCTCTGCTCTGCTTCTGTGCAGAAGGCATTTAATTTCTGTTGCACTGGACTGGGGATCTGGCGTAATGAGGTGTAGAACTCTTTGGCCTGTACTTTGGGAAGTCCCCAGTACAGGAGGGATTCAAGTTGGAAGCAGACTGGTCACCTGGATACTAACCCTGCCTTGAAACTCTGAAGCCCATTGCAGATGTTTTGAGAGGCCTTCATCCCCCTCCTCAGGCTCTGATACTCCTCTACGTCTTTCCAGGTGTGACAGGTAGTGTGCACTTTGATTCAGAAGCCTTGGCTATAATTCCCAGAGAAGGAAGCGGTGGTACTGTACCTCACAGGATCATTGAGAGGAATCACTGAACAACCTTTGGGGCTGTGTCTAGATAGTACAAGGAAAGGAAATGAGGGAGAAGTTAAGGAATAAAAGCGCAATTCTCAGTTGTGCCCAGCCTTTTGCCCATGCCTTCGTTCCCTCCAGACAAGGGCCTAACTGCTGTGCCAACAGAATAGCTGTCCTGTGTAGTTGTGGAGAATTTGTGAACTCTCCTTTGTCCCTTTCTCCCCAGAGAATTGGTGTTCCTCCATCCTCTGCACACACATCTATTTTGCTCTTATCACATTTGAGTGGCAAATGAAGGAATAGCAAGGGTGAAAGAAGCAGGCTGTGCTGATCTAGAGACCTGATGGTTCATCTTTGGCTTTTGGAGCATTCAGTATCCAAGATTTACCCAGTTTTGCCTTCATAGAGAATACTGTAAATCTGACTAGTTAGCATGTACAGTGGGAAACCCATGATTCTTAAGTTTTTATAGGGCTCATTATATTTTCACATTATATTTTCTCAAATCATTTTCACATTCAAGATTCCATTTGATCCTTATTAACAATTCTCCAAAAAAGACCTGAGGAAGCTGAAGTCCAAGGGGTTTGTCAAAGTGTGTCACACGGGTGCCTGATGATGTTGCCATCATTAGAATTCTGATCTTTTGGTTTCTGTCTGGCTCTTTCTGAGAGGAGTCTATGATTTCCTTTACTAAGAAGCACTTTAAGAATCTACCAGGTGTGCAGGGATAGCACTTTGCTCATTCATTTTTCAGAAACATCTTTTTCACAACTCTCTAGGCTGTATACTGTGCTAAGTACTGAGAATATAGAGAGGAAGAGAAGACCCAGTAGGAGAGGCCAACACATAGGTTGCCCTTGAAGGATTGGAGCTCTAAACTAGGTCTAACAACAGCATGGTAGGAGAGAGTGAGGGGAAGGTAAATTGGTCTGTTGGAATTTGCACTTCTAAAGCTGGAAGAATTATGTGATGTTATGGACCAAAATGTGGTGATAGGAGATCTGGTTGATAACTAATGTGGCTGAACGCTGTTGGAATTGATACAGTCGAGAAATTTCTTGACTAGGGATTTGAATAGATAGTTGGCATAGACGTGAAGCATGCTGGTAGAGCTGGGGAACAAAGGAAATTTTGGAACCAGCTAATAAATCTGTAATGAATGAGGAAATGAAAAGGAAAGTGGAGGATAATGGCAACAAAGATGAGTCAAAGAGTTAAAGGATTGTGAAATGAAATGACTTAAGTTCCAAGGAAAGAAGGCTTTTTGGTGAAAGGATGCAAAAGGAGGGTTGGAAGGAAGCCACTGGATTCCTCTTCCTCCTCCTCCTTCTCCTCCTCTTACTCCTCCTCTTCCTCTTCCTCCTTTTCTTCCTTCTCATCCTCCTCCCCTTTCTATTTTCTCATACTGAGGAATGACCATGTGAGCACCCAGTGAAAAATCATCCCCTTACCTAAAAACCAAAAGAAAGAACTCTCACCAGACACCAAATCTGCTTAACATGATCTGGGAATTCCCAGCCTCGAGATCCGTGAGAAATAAATATCTATTTTTTAAGGCCCCCCAATCTATGTGATTTTGTCTTAGCAGCTCCAGCTGACTAAGACAATTGGTCACTAAGGAGCCCAAGTTGATGAATTCTCTACATCTTGTAGTGTTTCATCTGAAGCATGAGGCTTCCACAGATACCACCGCAGGAGAAGGAAGAGCTGGAGAGCTGTGCACTGATCCTTCAGTGCTTTGTGTCACACTATTTCCAGCCCTTAGGCCTAAACCAGTCAGTGGCTCCACTTTGTGCAAGAAGGCTGGGGAGGTGGAGGAGAATATGAATATTTGGTGCGCAGTGAAGTTCTTTGCTACCCTACTAACAGACTTCACAACCTGGCATCATTAGATAAATATCTGAGTGCCTGTTGTACCAAACACTGTGCTAGGTATCTAAGATATAGCAATAAATAAAAAGGGGTTGTAGTTCCCACCCTAGAGTTTTAAATCCATCTCTAATGCCTTCTTGTGCTTTTGGTTTCTGATCCTGACCCTCTTTGACCCTTTCCTTCCACTGGTTCCTTCACTCCTGTGAAGACCTCTCACCTCTGATTCCTGACTCTTTCTTAGGTAAATCTCTGCTAAGCTGTGACAAGGCATTGGACAGAGTAGGTCTAACTCTGGTTCTATGAGCCATTTCTCTTCTAGTTTTTCAGCTGCAGAAATGTGAGAATGAGGGCCGGTGAGATGGCTCAGCGGCTTAAGCGCCTGCCCGGCAAGCATGAGGGCCTGAGTTCGACTCCCGGAACCCACATAGGAAAAAGGGGCCGGTGATATCGCTCAGTGGCACGGGCACCTGCTGGCGCGCGAGGTCCTGAGGTTGACCCCCCGGTACCCACAAAAAAAAAAAAAAAGAAATGTGAAAATGAGTATGTCAATGAGTATTAGGGTTCTGGATGGAAGATGGGACTTGGACACTCTCCAGGGAGACGCATCCAGGAAACTGATCATGGTAGACGCTTCTCCCATCCTGCTCAGATGCCTAGTTTGGGGTGATAGGTGGTGTCCAGTGAACTAAGAGTGGCTTAATTTCAGGCTAGCTGCCTCCAGAAGTGTAACACTATTCTATAGGCCATAATTGAAAATCTATTAACTCTGGAAACCACTATTGCACATAAACCTCTCCAGCACTGGCCATCTTGCTGTGAGCACTCCCTCCTTTATTCCTATAAATCACTGGAGATAGGCTGGGAACCGATCGATGAGAAAAAATTATGCCATAGCATTAGATTTCATCATACACAACTTGAACTATTACTTTTCTGTCCTGTGGTATGAGGAATCATGAGAATTAATAGTCTTCCTCTTGCCCAATGATAGGTTTATGGCTCAGTGTTACCTATACTCTATTTCTTCCTTAAAACCATCAATTAATTTGGGGTACTTGTAATTACTCAGTCACTTCCTGAAATTAGCAAGCACTACCTTTCTCTCTCCCCAATAGAGCTTTCGTGGGATTTTTAAATAATGATATAATTTTCCAGGTTTGGCTTCCCACTAATGCCTGATACAGACAAGATTCTGCTTCATCAGACTCCTCCTTCTGACCTTCTCCCTAGACTTCTCTTGGGTCCTTCTTTCTAGTGAAGTATCTGTAGTCAACTCCATGTATCTATTTTTTGTAGATGGATGAGATAAGAAAGTCTAAGGTCAAGATGATTCCACAGTTGCCTTCCCTCTCTTATCAGCATCCCATTTTCTTTGCTTTGGAGAATTCCTTTCTGAACTCTAACTGCACTGGAACCAAAATGGAAACATGGAATCCTTTCAGAAAACAGCTCTGGTAATGCCTCTCTCTCAGCAATCCCAGTACCTGACTGACTACAGCTGATACAGGACAGATGGAAGGATTCTGTCTCTTGAGAGACCATTGGTCCAGGACACAGAAATTAAGTAGGATCAATAGGAAGCATGGTTCTTAGTGTCTCTGAGGAAATCAGCAAACATTTGTTGAGCATCTTTGATGTGCAAAATACTGAAAGTGATTTTAAACTTTTACCTTATTTGTGTGTGAAGCCTATATTTTCTGGGATGGAAGCAATACATTCAAGATGCATGAGGTTTTTTTTTGTTTTGTTTTGTTTTTTTCCCTTAGTAATTCTCAAGTAAATCTTCAACAGGTTAACAAAGAGGGAAAAATGGTCTCGAGAATCATTCATTCGTTTCCACATTCAATAGATATAATGAATTCCTGTTATATGTAGAGCAGTGTTTAAGATGATTTAAAATATATAAAGGTGACAAAATCATACTTCTAGCCCTTAGATACTTGCAATACTCTTTGAAGAGTGAGACTCTTGGGCATGTATCTTACAATTAAAACAAATACGAGATAAATCCCTTATGACTGGTAGAAAAGAAGTCTTTCTTGGTAGAAGAGGCAAAGAGAAGAAGTTTCTATAACTTGCCTGGTTTCTACAGGCTTTTGCACAAACCAGAACCACATCTCTACCTTCTACTGCTACTAAAGTTAGAGTTTGAACCACCAGGCACATCGACACAAATTCAAATGACTGAGTGTTTGGAAGTCTGCCCGGGATCAACTAATACCTGCTGCTGTCTTCTGATAGTTCCCACCTCCCACACCGTCCTGCTATAGAGGAAAATGCTGCCTTACAGCTGAATGGTCTGGGTGAAGACTGTGGGACTGAGAATGTAGGAAATTCTCTCTCCCCCTGACTCTGGTATATTTTGGCAGCTGCCATGTTTCCAGTGACTGGAGCACAGAACTGAAGGAAGGAAGTCAATTTATCAGCAGAGAGTAGAAAAGATGAAACAGAGGCTCTGAAGAAAAGTAGAAATGATATGGAGAGAATTCTGGAGGAATTTGAGACCTGCTATGGCAATTCCTAATCTCAAGTTGCATTCACGTTCCTGGAGATCCCATGACACCTTCTAATATCTTTATAATAAATCCTCCATTTTGCATAAACCACCTGAGTTGGGTTGAATGGCTGTCAGTTGTGTTACAGGTGTTCAACTGACTGAAACAGAATCTGAGAGCCCACATGTAGAACTTACAAAGTGCCATCCAGAAACCCATCTTCACATCTCTCAAAATCCCTCACTGACAGTAAGTGAATCCTGTATTATCAGTTGTTTGGAAATTCAGAGAGAATTTAAAAATGACTCCTCTTGCCCATAAGATAGAGAGGTGGAGTTATTTTCCCTTCACCTGAAATCAAAAAAGAGGCCACCTGATGTTGTGTCCTAGTTAGGAGGACCTGGGAGCTGGTGTCTGATTCCTGCCCATGAAGCCCAAAGGCCAGAGAGCCTGGTAGCTGTGGAGCTAAGGAGAGTTGCCACTGCACTGACATTGGCCTGTATTCCTGCAGTTTGTTATAGTGAACAAGTCAGGAGTGTTTTTGTGGTCCATGAAAGCACCAGTTGGGAGAGAACTGAACTGAACCCACTGCAAATCTTTCTGGGGGAATCACAGTTGAAGTCCAGTAGGGAGAGCCTGTGTGGAGTGGCTATCAGAAAACCAAGCCTGGAGAGGGGTGGCCAACAGAAAGGCAAGGCAGAGCCTGAGCCAGGGAAGCACTGTCTGCTTCCTAGGGGGCTCTGACATGCTGTAAAGTCTGATGTGCCATTTCATTACAGTACCTGTTCAGAGAAAATGCTCTTCTTCCTGTGCTTCACCCTCCCATGGCTCCAACTCCTTAGGGATCAGAGGCAGGTGAGCCCAGACAAGGTGGATGAAGGAGGAGGAAGTTGGCACCATCCCCTTTCCTCTGCTGTGGGGCCTGTCTGCACCAATTGCAGCTGGGCAGCAGGGAGAATGGTTACCTTAGTGGCAGAGATAAGGTCATATGTTCAAGTTCTCATCGTTTTTCATCCTTGGGAGTCACACCTGCCAGACCCTTGAGGTTAGGGGAGACGATGTAGTTAGCTTTGGGAAAGGAAATGAGATTGTAAGTGCTGTGCGTGGTATGCAGACTGAGGCTCAGCAAGGTCCACTAGGCTGCTAGTCTCTCTTTCCCAGCTGCCCAGAGTGTGAAGTCTTGCGTAGGTAACAGAACCTCCTGTATAGGTGACAGAACTGCAAGATCGAAGGGTGTGGGTCCCCAAGTCACTACACTGGGCACAGCTGCCTGAAAGAATCACACAGTGGACCCTGAATGAATGAGAAACGCAACACGTGGGTTGATCACTGAGCTCTTAGGGTTCTCTGGGTATCACAGCATAAAAATATAACATCCTACTTAATATATAAGTGTAAAGAGATCAGTGTGTTGATTATTATATCGAAGTGGACACTTATAATTACTGATTTGAGATACTATATTGGTAACTTAAAATGACTCATAGTGTCTAAGAGTGAGCAGAAAATTTAGAGAATTTACTCATTGTCAAGAGAAAGAACAAGCCCTCAAATATGTTTAAAGGGACGGTGGCAAATAAAAACAAGTTTACCTTCTGAATCTATCTCATGGATCCTGTTTACTTAATACACCAGTTACACTAGCAATGGGAATAATAATCCTTGCCTCATAGAGTTGCTGTAAATTGAAAACAACATGGCATATGTTAGGTGCTTAGTAAAATCAATTTCTTTCTAGGGGAGTGAGTGGGAAACATGAAAGTGTAGGTGAGAAATGTAGAACAGGGAATGTAGGATGCGGCTGAAGAGCTTAACTGGTTTTATCCTTCTGCCCAAGGCAGGATCTCCCTCCAGATCTAGGGATTTGGTGCCTTCTAGAAAAGCGAGAAAAAGATTGAGGTCTAGAAAATCCTCCGAAGTTTAGAAAAAGAGGACTTTCTTTGGAGGTTTAAAATAGGAAGAGACCTATGGACTCTACCAGCTGGGTGATCTTAGACAAAATGCTCAGCCTCTCCAGGCTCAGTTAGTTCATGGGCATTTTTAGATCTTTTCAGGTCCTCTGCAGCTCTAACAACCACTCTGGGTGAAAAAGCCCACAGGGCAGAGGGAAGTCCAACCTGCGTTGTCTGCTTAGGTACGCAGGATAAACCCATTTGGGACAGCTGTAGACTGTCCCGTCCAGGCCCAGCAATAACTCTCTTTACCCTCCTCACAAACTGCTTCCTTGTAATGCCACCAGAAAAGTACATTTCCCTGTGGCTGGTGCAGCACCACTCTCAAATCTCCCCAGGTCTGGCCATAAAGCCAGCTTGAGCTCCAAGCTGTACATGAGAGTATAACACAAATATTTATCCTCCCCATAAAACACCGTGACAAGCTGCCCACTGTCGCTGGCCTCCCATGGTCTTGTATTGTGTAGGCTGGCTAGAGCAGGCAGCTCGGGCCCTGGGCCCCACCTGGAGGAGCCGTGTTCAAAATTGACCCAGCTGGGGGAAACGTGCTACAACAGCAAAGGACAGATTCTACCTATTTCAGGCCTGTTGTGTGTGTACATTACTTACTCGTTTTTTCAAAGCCAAATCAATATCAGGCCAACCAGGAGATTTCTAGGGATATAAACCATGGGGCTGGGAAGGAGCAAGAAGGCTTTCACCATAGCATTAGCACCACAGAGCCCCCAGGGAGGTTCTGACCCTGGCCAATATTCCTGCTCACCAGGCTGGCTATAAAAGCAGAAATGTCAGGCTGTTCACCCTTGCTTGGATCACAGCCCCCCCTAACAGGAATTCTTACAAGAACACTGCACCTGCCAGGATGTGGGGGGAGGCTCAAAGGGCGTGGATGGCATGGGCTTCCTGGCATACAACATGGGGCTATAGGCTCCTGGGATGGGGATGACAGTGTGGTGCCCTCTCCTCCAGTAGGTACACTGTTTAGGGCCAGATCTTCCATTGCTCCCCATTAACACCTGTCCAGGGGACCTTCTCCCCAGCACAGTGACAGCAGGGTTTTTTAAAAATCAAAGTCAGCCTTATGTGTATGAAGTCAGTTCTAGCCATCTGATTTCAAGGACTCCCCATCAGATGATAAGCCTTATTTAGCCGTTCTCTTAAGTTGACTGAAACCCACTACTAGAGCCTCATTCCTTCGAGCCATTATAAATCCAAGAGTCCCAAGACAGTGGTGATGCCTTACTCACTGTGAACGATTTGTCAGACTATTTTGTCTTCCACTTATTCATTCTACAAACGTTTTGTGAGTACACACTAAGGGTGTTGCCCAGGAACTCACTGAAGGGGAAGAGAGAGATGATGGGGCCTTGTGTGCTCAGGAAGTGATGCCACGGAAGGGGCTTACAGGAGGGAGGCAGCCCCAAAGATACCCAGGGTCCAACCCACCACTCCTGGTTTTCTAGAAGAAGTGTAAGGAGCCTATTAGAGGCTCCAAGTTGCACTTTGAGTTGCCAGCTTTTTGGTTAATTTCACAGGCCCTGACCAATCTCATCCCATGGGGACTTGGGGATCAGATATGGAAGCCTCTAGAGATAGGACATTGTGGGCAGGTAAAAGCAGAAAAAGGAGGCTGTCAGAGAGGGTTCTGGCTTTGTATTCTTACCCTGATACCCCCAAGCTACATTTTACCCTCCCTTCTACTCCAGTAGCTGTATCAGAAAGACCTGGTAATAGATGGAGGAGGCACAGAGTCACCTCTTGGGGCTTTGCTCCCTAGTTCCTTGGCCACCAAGGCAGGGGAGGGAGGCTCCCAGCCACATACATGCATTCTGCTGCTGTGACTGCTCAGTGACCCTTTCTCAGGGGAAAGAAAGTCAGGAACCTCTCCTAGCCAATGTCCCCCTGTCCCAGGGTGGATTTTACCAGAGTCAATTTGTTGTTAATGATGTTCTAAAACCAGCAAGTTTGTGGCCAGGGGAAATCAATTGGCCAGAAATGTGACAAAAGGGGAAATACTCCTCAGCATATGAATGTATGAATTATTGATGTATTCAGTTTGAGGCTCTCAGACACCAGCGCTTAGCTGTAAACAACAAAGTGCACTCTCTTTCCCTACCCCTGCCTCACTCTCTCCAGTTTGGAGCCCTTGGGAGTTTTGCCCTGCAAATAGCTATGAGCCCAGGGCCAGGGAGGCATCTGGACAAAGGGAAAGAGGACTCAGAGGGTGCAGAGGTGACCAGCTCCTTGGATGCCCCACTCTGGCCTGAAAGGACCATACTGGGTTTTGGGACCCTTGCCCCAGACTGGCTGGGAGTAACCTTTCGATTTCCACAATTTTTGTTACTCATTGGGGGGGCAGGGAAGCAGGAAAAATCCTTAGATCCAAACAAACAAACAAAAAAATCTTTTCCTTTTAATCTATAAACCATTATGCACTCAGTTCAAACTTTAAGATTCAGAACTAATATGTGATGCTAACAGTTCCTGAAAGGTATGTTGGACATCTGTTGTGGTCCAAAAATCATTTTTCCACAGGCTCAAGAACAGGGAGGTCCCTGGGGGTCACTGCCCACCCCTGCTCCCTTCCTTTGCTTCTCAAGTCTATTTTTCTCCAGCTATTGCTACTGCTCGTCGCTCTGTAAATAATCTCATTGCCCCACAAATGCTGACTCCCTCTAAGAGGATCTGGTAAATCCTGATTATGAATTTGTGCCCTTACTTCTAACCTTCCTGTTCACCCCTCCTGCCTCATCCCTAGGGTGGAGAAGCTCAGGCCAACCAGTTGAACAATGAATGAACACACTTCCTGTCCACAGGATAGAACTTCACTTGGAAATTGTCCCTTGTCTTGGTCAGGGCGTCAGGTCCGAGGCCCATGTCAGGACCTTTGAAAGGAGAAGAGGGAGCAGCTGTTATGCAGATGAAATGCTGCTTGCTGTCAGCGCCCTTCTTCTGTTGTGCCATCTAACCCCTCCCCGCCAGGACATTACTCTCAGCCTGTGTAAGGCAGGGTCCTACTGCCTTGAAAGTGCTAGGTATTAACCATCTCATAAATAGCATATGGATTTCTGAGCCTCTGCAAAATGAGTCCCCCATTCAGGGTTCAGGCTCAATGCATCTTTGGCATCTGTAGCCACTTCATTTTCCATGAAGATGGATCACAGAAAGACTGGGCCAGAAAAAGATCTGGGAGAGGCATGTGGGCCCACTGAGATGACTGCATAGAGAAAGTGCTAAGGAGGAGCTGGGAGCCCACTTTCTGTAGTCTCCCCAGTCAAACTGAGGGTCTTTGTGGGCGGGAGTATGAAAGCAAAGAGGCAAGGCCAGAGAAGCCAGGTTTCCTGTTTATGGATGGGGCTGAGGCAGGTGGGGGCATTAGAATCCACTGATCTCCACTCTGCCCTACCTCTGCCACGTATGGCTACTTCTCTGGGCTTTCTGGGAATGGTTGGTCTCTTCTTTTTGCCACCTCTAATTTCTTTTTAATGAAACAAGGAACAAAGAAATCCATAAGTGCCAGCTTCCACTGGACTTGTGCCCAAATAGTCCAGCGCGGAACTAACTCGAGTTGTTTTCAGCTCCGGCTTGCCTTAATTTCCCCATGAGGTTGAAATTAATGGAGAGACATTAAGGTTATAGTAAAGATAGTGTTTAGATTACTAGGCAGGAGCTCTGTTGCCTGCATAAAGCTATGCATCCACCAGCAACGATGTAAGGCAGCAAAGAATACTGCCTGAAGAACTATCTGCTAGCCCCTTCTTACCCCGTCCTCTCCCCGCATGGCTGGGCTGACCATTGCATCCTAGAACCAGCTGTGGACACATATCACTGCCTAACCTGGTGATTCTCTGCTAGAGAAGCTGCTACACGGTTAGGTCTTGGATGCCCCTAGGGATGCAAGGGCTGCTGTAAACAATACTGCAATTTTCCTGTAAATGGCTAAAGTGGCAGCTTTCCTGACACCCAACATCACAGCTCTTTTTGCAGCAGCAATAGTGAAAAGCACACTGGCTCCTATACAACTCCATCTCAGGTTCCACTTGCTAGACTAACACATTCCCTTAATTGCTTGGTAGAAGGTACCTTGGTTGGTGGGTGGCTGGTACAACCACACATGAACTCTTCTATCTGATGAGTCCATTTTAGTGACATATTCTGGCTAGTCACTCTCTCGGGAAGTTCACTCTCCACAGAGGCAAAGAGGAAGACTGGGCTCCAGGAGGGTGAAATAGACAGGAGGTAGAGTTAGCTTCTTCAGCAGAAGGGTGGCCCAGTCAGTGTGACTACCAAGATCCCTGGACTTCCATGCTGGCTGCGCTGCCTGCTTACACAATGTGACTTTGGACAAGGTTCTGGTCATCTCTGAAATTGGCTTTTCTCACTGTAAAACAGGAATAGTAAACCCTTCCTCATGCACTTGCTAAGATTAAAGATAGTGTGTCCAGTACCTAATGGATTTTCAATAAATGTTAATTTATCTCACCGTCCCTCCCAACCTGATGTGGTGATTCTAAGTGGAGTAAGGGTGTTCAATCAATATTCGTCCAACCAATCAGAAGCTTTTTACAAACATGATGTCTTTAAACAACCATTAGAAGTTAACTCAGCCAGCCATCTTTTAGCACTTGATTGCCCACGACTCTCTTTCTTCTAGGTGGTTTTGAGCCCCTGCTTGCTTACCTCTAGGGACTGTGATCTCACTAGCTCCCAAGATAGCCCATTATTTTTAGATAGTGCTGCCTTTTTGAAAGCTTTTTTGATTGAACTAAAACCCACTTACCTGTAATTGTCATTTGTCTGCATCAATTCCACCTCCAGCACTACTTGGACGTAGTATATTTTAAATTTTCTTTTAATTTATTTTTAAATCGACAGATAAAAGTTGCATATATTTATGGCATACAATATGATGTGTGTGCATGTGTATGTAACTGGAGGTTGAACCCCCGCCCCAGCCTTTCACACTGAGCTACATCCTCAGCCCTTTAAAATTTTTTTTATTTGGAGACAAGGTCTCACTAAGTTACTAAATTACCCAGGCTAGGCTTGAACTTGTGATCTTCCTGCCCAGGCTCCTGAAGTACTGGGATTACAGGGGCCTATAGCACAACTGTCTACAATGTGATTATATGTTGGGAGATGATGGAATGGCTAAGCAATGGGATTAACACATACATGACTTCAACTTATCAATTAGTCCATTTTCTATTACTGTAACAAAATACCCAAGGCAGGCTACTTTATAAAGACAATTCATTTATTTAGCTCAGTTGAGGAGGTTATAAGTCCAAGATCAGAGGGCCCTATTTGTTCAGCCTTTTTAGAGGGTCTAGTGGTGGATGGCATTAGCACATGGCAGAGGGAGAGATCACATTACCAGAAAGGAAATCAGAGAGGAATTCAGGAGTGGGGCTCACACTTATAATAATCCACTCTTGAGAGAACCGACTCAGGGTTTCACGACAGCTACTTTAATCCCTTGAGAGGACAATGTTCTTTGCTTTCTTAAGGATATCCCTCCAGGTCCCACTTCTTAAAAGTCCACACCACACTGAGGACCAAGGTGCCAACTCATGAACTTTTGGGGGACACACTCAAACCACACCCCAAACATAGCATGATAAAAAACTTAGAATATTTGTATCAGTCAGTGCTTACTTAAGAAACAGATTTAATGCAAAATATACAATTACATAAGAATTTACAAGATTAGCTCACAATAACTGCCCACAGAGTCAGATGTGGTAGAGTGAGAAAAGTCCATCTGAGCACTGGGGATCCAAAGGATCCAGTTGAAGGCCTGGAGCCCACTGTAGTGTCCTGTGTGAGTCCATATCAGGAGGCAAAGGGTCTGCGTGGAAGGCTGAAAATCCGTGCTGAAAGCTGAAGAGTCTGCACTGGAAGCCGGGAGATGAGACGATGCCCAAAGTGAAGGTGAAGACTGGAGCACCTCCAAGGAAACAGGAATAAGACTTCCTTCTTTGTTTCCCTTTTATACCATTCTGGAGACAATCCTCCCTAGGGTGGGTCTTCTACACCCAGAACTATGCTCATCCAAATTAGTTGTGCATTTCTTACTCAAGTTGACATTTAGTTAACTACCACAATATTCTACTCTCTTAGCAATTTTCAAGTGTACAGTATTTTTCTAATAACTACAGTCACCATGTCATACAATAGAGCTCTTGGATTTACTCCTCCTTACTAACTGAAATTTTGTATCTTTTGACCCAACATTTCTCAGGTCTTGCCTCTTTAATAGGCCAGCTCCCTGCATCCCTGCCAAAGTGGCCAGGAGGCGGCTTCTCAGAGTTGTTTTATGGAAATGGTATTCGTTTCGAGATACTCCCAGTCCTGTGCTCCATACACACCAGCTAAGGGCTTGGCCGCAGGCTCCACGGTATGGTGGGCAGCTGCTCATTCTGAGTCCCATAAAAGGGGAGTTTGTAGAGTGAGAGGCCTGGGGTGGACACTAGTGTTTTACAGAGCTTTAGGAGCCAAATTCTCCCTGAGAGTAAGAGGCAGAGACAGGGAGGAGAAACAGGAAGAGAGTTCTTCCATAACAGGGAATATTTCTGAAGAGTGAGATGGTTGGTCCTGCAAGGAGCAAGGGGAAGCTGGTGGAGTCTGGGCTAAGACGTAGCATCCATGAATGATGGCCCTGTTTCTGGCCAGCTCAGCCCCAGAGCAGAGGGCAGAACATCCTGCTTGAGACCACTTAGTACATCGGGAGCTGGTGATCCTGCAATGTGCCCTGGAGGCATCTGCCAGCTCTGAGGGAGGACACTTGCAACCACTAGGAGACTGGTGCAGCCCCGAGGTGGGTATGGCTGTCCTGTGGGCTCTCTAGACCTCCGGCAGCTCTGCGGTTCTGGAGGGTGTCTCCTCATCCACTGCTCTTGCTGACCCCCATCCTGGGGGCTGGCGGTCAGCCCCATGGAAACAGCTGGTCTGGTGCTCCCTTACCCAGAAGCAGTCACTGCTACAATGACTTTGAGGGCCTCCAAATGCAGAGGCAGACACTTTCATAGCCCAGAAATATCAGTCCTTTCCCACAGGGGTTTCCTCTATCCCACCCCCTTTCTATTTCTGGGAGTTGTGTCTCTGGGGTTGTCTTTTCCTTTTCTTTGAGTAAAGGTTACTTTCCTAAGGTCACTTTCCTGGAGACCTTTGTCTCCAGGTCTTCGCTTAGCAGCCCCCTAAGAAGCCTCTTCCCAATGCTCTCTGTGTGGGAAGAGATCTAAGGTATCAAAATGCTCTTGTCACAAATGTATTTCCTCAAGCCACCAGACGCAGGTGCTGGAGCACTCCCGGTTCCAGTTATTTTGTTGTTAAGAATGATTTTTCTTCAGAAAGACCCTGTCAAAATGCAAATGCTACCAGAAGGGGTAACACATTAGCTTATTACCATCCATTATCACTTGAGTGCAGTTTATCAGCTTCCCAGCTGAGAACAGAGCCCTGGGGAGAGGGGAATGCAGAGCAGGTAGGGTCTGATGCAGGGCAGGGAAAGAGGAGGCTGTCAGAGAGGAGCCCCGGGCAGCCTGAGGGCCACAGGGCCCTAGGGATGGAGGGAGGCTCCAGGGACAGGGTACGGGAACAAGGAGAGAACTGGCCTTGGCCGCCAAGGTGCTGCATGGAGCTGCTTCCCCAAGCCCTCGTGAACATGACACTGGCTTTCAGAGAGGGACAACTTTGGATAAAGATAGTCCCATCTCTATTATAAATGACATTCGATTTCTTTTAATGTGGATTATTTGGAAATCATTCCATTTAGTTTTGCCATACATTATTTCCTTCCTAAACATTTGTTACTTAGGCTGATATTAATATTAATTTATATTCCCTGAAGACATACTGACTGATGGGGAGGAAGACCAGGCGCACACTAAGCGGCAGGGAAAGCCAGACAGATTAAAACCAGGCTGCAGGTAATCCTCAAATAGGAAAGCCCACTCGTAGACAGGAGAGCGACTGTAGCCTTAGGACATTTTTTCTTGCCAGTATCCAGCAGGGGCTGCAGTAGACATTTTCTCTCTTCTTATTTCTAATAGCTATACCAAATAGGAGTTTTGAGCTTGTTATTTTGCAAAAAAGAGAAACGATTATTCTCTACAATCATAATTTCCTTCTAAGAAAAGCAGACCCTGTACACTGAAGCCCTGTCTTGCTTGACTGTAGTCAGTGTTGGGTGTGGAGGTGGAAAGGGGGTCAGGAGCTGATTCAGGTGCAGGAAGGAGAGACACTGCATGTGAGAGAAAGGGTGGAAACCTGCAGTATAAAGAGGCATGGAGCTGCCTCTGGAGCCAGGCCAGTGGAGGCCTTCAGCAGAGTTAACATGTTTTTTAAGTGTGTTTGGGAGGGTTGCTGCTCAATAGCACCCTTTTTTTGTTCTTACCAAACTTTTAATAAAGTCTGACACACACACAGAAGCATGGCAACAGTGTGAATGGACAGTGTGTTTGTGAGTCCTATAAGGGGCTGTTCCACATGTGGGTCCTTGTGACATAGGAAGGGACAGTACTGGGTGGCAAGGCCGTGCAGACAGAACCCATTCTAAGAAACATTACTTCCAGCTAGATGTGACTGAGAGAACAGCCTCCTGAGACCCTGAGGATGATTTTAAACTTTCACAGGGTGAGAAAGTGGTGAATTTTCACCCTTATCAGAGCAGAATACAAGGCATGAAGGGAGTCATGATAAGTCAATGAGTCGATTCTTGTATTTACATTCCAAAATCACAGCCCTCAAAGTGGGACAGAGAGAACCCAGGACAAACTTAAAGGATTTGGAACCAGACAGAAGCAGTGTACTCCCCGCCCCATGGAACTCAGATGCATCTTAGGTGTGCTAAAGAAGGAAAGAGGGCAAGGGAAGGAGGAAGGCAGTTTCTGGTGTTTGCAGAAAGGAGTATCCAGGTGTGGGGGAGGTGTTTTCACTGGGTCCTCAGGGAGTAGAGCGTATGGTATGTAGCTGAGAGCTGTGAGCATGTGGCTCAGAAAGCCATGAGCCTGGAGAGGCTCTGTGACTGGGGAAGAAGGGATACAGCAGTGACCAGGTAGCCTGATGTCCAAGGAGGAGAAGGAGGTGTGGGTGGATGCCAGTGCAGCCAGCCATGTTGCTAAGACGGAATCATAGGCCATACAGTGTGTCAGTACCAGGTAGCACCTCCCTAATTTAGATTAAATTAAAAAAATAAATAAAGTGGAAAATTGGGATACTTGGAATTAATCAAGACTAATTTCCTGCTACTGAATGAGAATTCAAATTTGAAAATCATTTGGATTATAGAAAACGTTGCTACAGATTTTATACAATGGTGTCTTTGAAATGAAGTTCTTATCCACAACATTTTTTCTTGGAGTATTTTGGGTCTTGGCCCAGATATGGGACTATAGTAGAGGCCCAGGGAGCATTTTGGTGGTTCCATAGGAGTAGCACTCCTGAGTCCCTAGTTCTGATTTCCAGAGTCAAGGCCAGGATCCACTTCCTGAGCTGCACTTCAAAGCATTGTCTTGGGACACCAGAGCAGCAAGATTCCTTCTCTTTCCTCTCTCACAAGACCTTGCCATTTCAACCCAAGTGTTAACACTATATCAGCAAAAGAGATGAAACCGATGCAAGCCAGCCACTGGGATTCCTGCACCGACACAGCCAGTGCCTGGCCGCCCCCAGCTGGCTCCAGGGCGAGTGACTCATCCACAGTGAAAATGTCCAAACAAAAACCATGACTCTGCAGTCAGAGCCATTCAAATGTCAGCAGAGAGAAAAAGTGTCAATGAATGAGCCGGAAATGGCTCTACAACAGACATCCCAAGGTTGCAGTATGGAACCTGGGTCACCCCACTTGGCAGGCACTCAGCCCCCACCCATTGGCGATGGGCAAGGGACATAGGGATATCTGAGTCTGCTCGAGTGCCCTACCGCCATTGAAATTCACAACCTGGGTCACTGCTTTTGGCAGGCAGCCAGTCCTTCTCTGCCTCCCCTTCTTGAGTCTGTAGAAAAGGCAGAGAAAAGTCTTCTCTGTACTCCGAGGAGGTAGTATTGCCCCTCCTTTTACTACCTCCTTCTTGCCTTGCTGAATTATTTTCTTGTACCTTTTCCCCTTGGTGAGTGTGTGCATTTTATCCAGCAAGAATCAACTAGTTTACAGCCTTACATTTGTCCCTTTGGCTTCTCTTGTTTTCCTTTGTCTGGCTTTGAGTGCTTTGCATTTGGCTGCCCTGCACAAGGCTGGAGCATCCTCCGCACTAAGTAGGTGCTTCCTGGGCTGACTTTAGGATTTGGGGGGACAGAGTACTTTACCTTTCTGCATTCCCAACTGGAACATTCACCTCAAACTCCCAAATGGGGAGGTGTGGCTGGGCCAAGCTCTGCACTAGCCTAAAAAGAATATACCCCCCCCCCAGAGTTTTCAGCCCCTGGAGATCAACCATTAATCACCTGGACGCCTGTTGCAGGGTTTGTAATGGAAATGACTCTGTTGTCATGGTAACCCTGGTTGTCCTGGCCAGGGGCAGCTCCCTGCCTGCTTGGATTTTCTGGGTTTCAGGTTTATTTACAAGCTGTGAAGTCCTGCCTTGTAGGTTTTAGGAGCAACCTCCATCATCTGAGGCCTAAGGGAAAGGCTGGGGGTGATGTAGACCTAAACTAATCCTTATTTAAACCTGGTTCATTCATCTGAGGAAGATGCGAGCTTTCACTACACTGCTGTTCAACTTCCTCTCTGTTATCCAGTGTACAACAGATGGGCAGAATTGGGCTTTGATGCGAACAAGCCTTGTTTTGAGTACTGGCCCTGCCAGTTACCAGTTGTGCATTTGGGAGTAAGTTACTAAAACATTAATCTTCAGATTCTACCTCTCTAAGCAAGGTAATAAGACCCAGTGCATAGTTCAACTGTTAGAACTAAGTAAGACAATTCTATAATGAAGGGGTAGCAGCTTTTTCCATAAAGGGCCAGGCAGTAAACATTTTAGGCTGCACAGACCATATGCTCTCTGTTGCAACTGCTCAGCTCTGCCCCTGCAGCCTTGACCAACAGTAACTGTAGAGCATAGCAGAGTTCCAGCAAAACTTCATGGTTTGCTGGCCTTCAGGGTCCCTTGTTGGGCAGCCTGGGGCAACCACACATTCTGAGCATTCTGTACCCGCTGGAATGATGTGCATCACTGGCCACCATCAGGGAGAAGGGGTCCCAGCAAGGACAGTAGCCTGGTGAGACAGCCAAGGGCAGGATGGCAGGTGCAGCCCCGGCTCTGACAGGGTCTGCATGGCTGGCCGTTCACATCTCCGAGGAAAGTTGAAGTATGGAATGGGCCTAGTGACCTGCTGTGCTGAGCTGTAATCTATGAGCTCTCTTAACCCAGGGCCTTTCTCCAAGAGATTTGCTGGGTGGGGATGAAGAAGGAAAGGAGAATACCTAATCCATTCAGAACACCGACTTATCCCATCTCCAGACAGTGGAGTTTGCTGAGATCTTCCACCAGTGAAGGAGATTTGGAACCTGCTCTAATTCAGTGTTCACTGGTTCCGGACAACCCGTGGGTAGAGATTGGCCAAACTTACTCTACCGGAAGGGCTCTCAGCCCTGTGGAGGGATAAGCAGGTCTTAGCAATCCATCTCCTTCCAAAGACAAGAAGTCAGGACCTTGGAGCAACAAGGCTGTGGGTGAAGGACATTTGTATGTCCTTTTAGAGTGGTGGCTCACAGCAGATCACCTGGGGCAGTGATTCATGTCAGAACTCAGGCTTATGATCTGTTTGGTGGCCAAGGCCAACTGGCATCATGTTTGTGCCAAGCAACTGGTGTCAAGGGATTCTTGAGGGAGGAAGAGCTTTGTGCTCGTCTGAATAAATCTGGGACTTTTTAAGTCCATGGTCACATTGGACAAGAAAGTACTTTTCCCTCCTAGGCCTCACTTTACCTCTCTGTAAAACAGGGTTGTCTCTTCTGCACTTGGAACCCTCCGTGAATAGGTGGGTGGGGGAAGAAGGCTGGAGGAGGTGTCTGTGGGAACAGGTGGTGCACTACTCCAAAGGAGTTCTATTTATGTGTTTCATTCTGATGACACTGTGTTTTCTACCCACAATCTGGCAATTCTGAGCAGCTGTTCTTTCACTTTCGCCCCTGTGGTGTCACCATGAAGGGGAGTAGTTCTAGTTCTGACAGGTTTATTTGCCATGGGAGGCTTTATCCAGCCTCTTAATAGCAACACCTTACATGTGGACAGGAGTTCACAGTTTGTAAGGCAGTTTCAAAGACACCTTCTGATTTTATCTCCATCACAGCCCTCTGAGCTTGGCATGGCAGACTGGGCTCGTCCCAAGTTAGAGATGAGGAAACCGCCTTAGAGGTTGGACAGTTTAACCCTGTGCCAGGTTCCCACCACCACTAGGTGGCAGGGCTGAGACCAAGACCTGTGCTCATCCCACCACCTGGGGGCTGCCCAGAGTCCTTTCCAGCCTTCACTTTGCCAAATCGGCTCAGGAGACTGGCTCCCCTTTAAAAAGAGCTATTTCTGTGACTTACTTTTCTTACATCAGTATAATAAAAGTATCAAAGAACACTTTCTTTTGGAGAAGCAGTGAAAAGCAGAGAGAGAGAGAGAGAGGAAGAGAGAGAGAGAGAAAGAGGAAGATTTTATGCTGGAAAGCTGCCTTCTATCCTCATTGCGGAACCTCCTGTCATCATCACTAAAATAAATTCTGTTTCCAAATGTGACTCTTCCCCCAGGCCATCCACGAACTCAAGCCAGACAGGTTGGAGGGAGAGTGTGAGCTATTTTTACCACTGTCATCTGGGTTCTCCCAGCTCATTGTTGGGGGATAAAGAAGACAGTTGGGAATCCTGAGGTCCTTTCTCTAGCTATGAATGTGCACCCAGCTGTCTCTATGTGTCCCTGCTCCCATTATGCTGGCTTTTCCACACTGCAGGGCCCCCAGTTCAAGGTTTATTTCCTCTTGAGCAGGTTTCCTCAGCCACGGCCTCTGAAGGAGAGTGGCAACAAGAACCCAGCAGTGCCCTGGACCCTCAGTACCCTGCACCTTCAGCCATCCGAGACATAGACATAACTTGTAGTCAGATCCGCAGGAAGAGTGTCCTGGACTTACAGTCATGGCTTCCACAAGGATCTGTTCTCTGAAGTTCTGCACCCAGAATTCCTCTGGCCTTGCACTTCCTGGGTCCCTTGCAACTGGTAGCTACAACTATGAGCCACTGAGGTGAAAAATAAAAATGAAAGCAGAAAGGTAGATCCAGAAAGAAAGTTGAGCCAAGGTGCCCTGACAGAAGATAGGCAGCCCTGAATAAAATGAAAAGGAACACAGAGAATCATTGTAAACAGCCAAACTTTCCATTCCCCCAACCCTGCCTCCCCTTCCTCTCCACCCATTTCTACTTTCATCTTTTCCCTCCTTCCTGTTTCTCCTACGACACCTATCTTTCCTAGCCTGCACTACAGACCGCTAAAGATATCCCCATCCAGAACCAATGTGGTTTGTGTCAGTTTTCCCTCTGGGTTCCATCCTGTCAGCTTGAACAGTTGAATTCTAAAACACTAAATAATTTTGTTGGGGTGGAAGTTTTTGTAGTAAATGTTGCAAGAAGAAAAGATCGAACATTGGGGAGCTTCCAAGCCTTGAATGTGTTTTTATGGCAAGGGTATTTGATACAAGGTATATCCAAGGTTATGGCATTAACTGTGACCCAGAGAGTTGCACCTGCCTCCACTCTCAGACTCCTTCCAAGTCCTCACAGATGCTGGACTGAGTAGCCAGCCAGGTGTTCCTCAGAGCTGAGAGTATCAGAGTATGATATGCTGAATTTAATCAACCTCCAACTTCCCCTTGAGGTCTTTATCTGGGGTTAGCACCTGAATGTATGCTATGAAGAAAACTACACACATAGCACATGATTTATCATGCTGTTTACAATCTAGACAAGGGAGATGCAACCACTACACAAACAGCCATGTTGCATAGAATAAGGCAGTACTAACTAAAGGCTAAACTGTGCTTTACAAATGCTGCCCTTAGCCTGTGTGGAACGTGAACTCGTACTTCTAGGCCCAGGGGAAGACTAAGCTGGCCTTCTCCTCCTTGCTGGTGCCTCTGAGTCCTTTGTGCACCTTGCACAAGTTCCACTAGAGAACTTACTATGTTGTGTTGTGCACTGGTTATTTTAATCTCGGTCTCTATCAGCATTTTGAGTTTGAAGACTCCATCTTGCCAAAGTTCGAGAATGGCACTTATCGCACAGTTTTAAAGAATGTCTGCAGTGCTTACTGAATGTAGGATGCCAGCTAAGGACCAGCATTAGAGAATTACTGGCTGGCTACCTTTCCACATGAGAGTTGACAGCATGGCTACTCTGTACTTCCGCCTTTTCTGAGGTGCACAGGGAAAGTAACTACTCCAGAGGACTGGCTATGACGTCAGAGCAAGCTTGGCTTATAAAATTCCATGTGGAAGGAAATTAGAACCCTGAGGCTTCACTGTGTTTAACTTTGGGTTCAGGAAGTCTAGTTTGGAGCAGGCCTCATGGGCCCCTCTCAGCTGCATCTTTGGAAAATTGATGTGTGAGTTTTAATTCTCTCTAATATGTCATTAACCAGACACCCTTTCCATAGAGACCAGACCCATGGTGAGGGTTGTAAGAGGAAAAAGGATTCTCTTTGAGGGTCCTGTCCTTTGTTCAGTGAAAAATGATCTATTAGAGGTTGACAGATCAATAAAGGCAATTTAAGCCCCTTTCTTGGAGTCTGTGTGACTTACAGGAAAGGAACAGTGTAGCGCCTGGATGGTGCCACGGGCCCCTTTCGCCTTCCCCTCTCTGCAATTACAGCAAATTTGCCTAATGCACTAAAAGCCAATGAATCTTGTCCACTGGTGATGGGATGGGGAAGGCAAAAGGGAAGATGTCGGATGCTGGCAGATGCCCTAATAACCTTGGTTTTAATTGGGCTTTAGTGAATAGCAAACAAAACAATCCTTCATTTGTGACAAACTGTGATGACTAAAAGGCCAATAGTTGGTTGTTGCAAATGAGCAATATCCTAGGTTTTGAGAAAAGCCAATATCACTCATGAAAGGGTTGGGGCTCTACTCAGTTATTGGTGGAAATGGATTCTTTTTCCCAAACCAGAGCCCAAGCTCATACCTCTTAGCTCATACTTCTTCTTTGCAATGGGATAGGGATCCTACAATGCTTGGATTATTAGCATTAATGATAAAGTGGAAGTCACAGCAATTCTCTCTTTCAGGCTATGGATGGAATATCAATGGTCTTAAAATCCAACCAGGAATTATACAAAGTAGCTGCCCTCTACATAACAAACTGTTAATGTCAAGAAAGATAAGGGAAGACTTAGGAACTGTTCCAGAGTCAAGAAGATAGAGACATCACAACTACTGAATGTAACCTGTAAAAGAATTCAGGGCTTTCTTTTCCTATACAGAGCATTGTTAGAATAATGGCAGAATTAGAATAAAGTCTGTAAGTTAATTAATAATATTATTAGCATGTTAATTTCCTTATTTTGACTACTGTATTATGTTAATAGAAGACACTTCCTTATTTTTAGGAAGTAATTTCAATTATTGTATGAAGATAATGTAAGAGACTTCCTTTTTAAAGGAAATACAAATTGAAATATTGAGAGATAAAGTCTGCAACCTACCCTCAAATGATTAAGAAAAACATTTCTCTTTTTTTCTATGTCTCCATCTTCCTACTTCTCTGTACATCTGTCTTCCCATCTATTATTTCTCTTTCTCATCTATTGATCTGGCTACTGAAAGCAAATGCAAGAATATCACAAGTGTGGGACCCGGGTGGGAGGGTATATGGGAATTCTTTATACTATTCTTGCATCTTTTCTGTAAGTCTAAAGTAATGTCTAAGTAAAAAGCTGACAAAATCCAATCAGGAGATTGTCTACTGTGACAAGTAGAGTAGTACATTTCAGTTTCCTTTTTCTTCCCCTCTTTCCAGATGAGCCTTTCTATCTAAATTGTGGCTGGGTTAGGGTCTAAATGCACAGGGACTGGTAGGCTCTCATTGCATTTCTCTAGAGGATAAGGTTTCTTACATGATGAGATGTGAAAAGATCAGTTTCCTTTCCAACTCAGTGTTCTGTTCTGTGACTTTCTGATCCTATGGAGTGGAAAATAAAATCCTGTAACAGTTCATGACCTTTAAACAACTTGAAACAACCCTCCTGCCTTTCCCTAGACCACACACTGCAGGAGAAGCCACTGCTCCTACCTGTCACTGTGTGGTGGGCTCTACTTGCCCTTAGAGCCCAAGGCAGTGACGTTCTAAGACTAGGCTCAGGCACCTACCTGAGGATTTCTCTCAGGACAGCTCCTGCCCTGTCATCTTAGCCTCATGACTTTGTCAGCTTCCCCCTGGCCTGAGAGTATGTGTCTATACATAACAAAGATGCAAAGGAATCCAGCTGGGTGTGGTGCTCCATGCACGGAATCCCAGCATTCAGGAGGCTGGCAGAGGAAGATCACGAGATTGAGGCCACCCTGGGCTACATAGCCAAATCTTATCTCAAAAAACAAAACACAGAACCAAAATATACAAATCAATATACAAATAAATAAATAAGCAAAAGATACTCAATATATATCCATGTACATAAAGAGGTACACAGATTTTTCGAACAACGATCTCCAAAATTATAATTTGGGAAAAGATTTAAAACCATGGCGTATAATTTAAACTGTTAAAAAGATCTTACAATTGTTATCAGTTCTGAGTTGAAGACCAAACCATTTCCCACAAAGGCTGGGACACCTTTGCAGATGCTGAGCCAGTGGCTTGTGATACATCTAGTGAGATGCCTTAGGGAAGCTTGGTACCAAGCCACCATCCAGGAGCTCATTCTACTTCTAGAAGCAGGAGCAAAGAATGTACTCTTGGTTGGGAAAGGAGAAGTGGCCACAAGGGTGACACATGCTCCAGGGTACATTTCTTGATTGTGTCTGTGTAGCAGGTACGTAAGGCTAACAGGGCTTGTAGCCTGCCTAATACCCATTCTTCTCTTCCTCTTTATCACGAGACTATTAATTTTGTTTAAGATTTAATGTCCTTTGTTTAAACTACTTCCCTAACCAGAGTGTCCTAAAACTAGGAATCCTTGTATGATCTGGTTTTGGTAGATAGGATCTAAAGAGAAATTTCAGGAAAAGTTGTTTTCCTAATTAAAATTTCCTAATTTAAAAAATAAACAAACAACAATAAAAACAAACAAACAACAACAAAAACAACAAAAAGATGCAGCTGGCACCAGCATTTTCCTCTTTCCCTGTTTTTTTTTTTTTTCCTGCCTGGAAAGTGGCTGCCATGCCTGGACTCTAGAGCAGCTGTTCCTGGAACCACGAGAATGGATTCACAAAGAAGGCAGGTGGAGCAGGGGTCCAGCAAGCTCTGGGCTGCTTCTTGGACTGCCTCTGGACATCTCTTTATGTGAGAAAAATAAACTCTCTGTGGTGGGGCTTTCATTACATGGCCCGAATGCAGTCCCTATCAGACACTCCAATACCATCACCCTGGTGGCTTGTGGTCCTTGTGACTCTGTGTCCAGGACCCCTCTGCACACGGGGCACTTTGTTCAGTAGTTGTCTTAGTCCATTCATGTTGATATAATAAGATGTGTTCACCCAAGTAATTAATAAATAAGAAAAATTTAGGGGCCAGTGAGATGGCCTGCCTGGCAAGCGCGAGGGCCCGAGTTCTACACCCAGAACCCACATACGAAAAAAGGGCCGGTGACATCGCTCAGCAGCACGGGTGCCTGCTGGCGCGTGAGGTCCTGAGGTTGACCCCCAGTACCCACAAAAAAAAAAATTTATTGCTCACAGTTCTGGAGGCTGAGATGTCCAAGATCAAGTTGACAACAGATTTGGTGTCGAGTAAGGGCCTGTTCTTCACAGATGGTGCTTTCTCTGTATGCTCACATGGCGAAAGGGGCAATAGGACTGATCTCATTCACCATCCCTCAAGACCAAAGACTTCCCAAAGTGATTCTCACCTCTTAGTACCATCACTTAGAGGTTAGGCTTCAACATAAAAATTTGGAAGGTAGGGTTACAAAAATTTGGACCATAGTATTAGTCTACACTGTTTGGGTCAGAAATGGGCACAAAACTTAAGCCAGAATAATCTGAAAAAAATCAGAAAAGATTGACTTTCTTTATCAGTGGATTTGGGGCTATGGTTGTACAAAGTCTGGAACTGTGGCAGCCATGTTGCTGTTGTGAGGAGAAAAGCTGCGGAGAACAAAGTTAACATTTGAGAATGAAAATCCAAGCTGATAATTTGGTTAAATATGACGTCATTTGAGCCCCTATACCAAACTGTGCCTGAAGCCAGGGCTAACTTTGGACTTTCTAATTATATAAGCCAACAACTTTCTTCTTTTGTTAAACTAGTTAGGGTTTCCTTGCTCCAGAGAGGACAGAAGAAGCCCTTATTAATTCAGAGGCTCACTGAGGATGGATGCTGACTGAGGGGGAATTCTTGAGAGCACCTGTGTTGGGGAAGGCCTCATGACTAATGAGCTGGCCTGCGCTTCTTAGGAGCAGGGGAGCTTTGCTTAAGCAAAGTCCTATTCCATGACTGTCATTCTCTGTCCCATGTGGACAAACATTTTGATCTTTGGGCCCAATGAGAACAGTTTTGTCAGCTCTGAGAATGAGGCCCATCTTGGAGGAAAAGAGGGGTCTATTTTATTTGACTTGGGAGAGGGTAATGGCGGCTAATGGAACGTCCTGTGGTGAGTTATCTGCTCATCTTTCAGGAAGCACAATCACCAGGGAAACACAGGCTTTCATGAAATTGTCTCTGACACCGTCTTAATTCCACAAATTACTGTCAACCGGAGCTGCAAGGAGTTATTTTTAAACTAAATCTACTTGCCAGGTCATGGGGCAGGCTCTCAGAGTGCAGCTTATAAATGGCCCCAGAACTTCTGATGTGAAATACCTGGAACTTTGAAGGGAGTCGTAACCCTGAGCAGGTGGGAAGGACTGCCAAGTTCAGAATAGGGCACTTCAGGGCTTGGAGGACAGAGGCCAAGCCCAGGTCCTGATGGACCCAGATCTTTACTGACTTAATGTTTTCTTTTTAATTTCCTGGGCTGGGGTGAGACAACTTGAGAAAACATGTTACATTGCCAGAGAAAAGAAGAGAGCCACGGTCTGAATTAAGGTACCCCAGGGTGTCAAATGTGTGCCCGTATGTCCTCTCTTTTTGTAAACCATCCCCTGAGAACAAAGTGCATTTCTGAGGGTACTTCAGTCTTCTGTGCCCACCATACCTTAAGTTCGCTGTCTGCCCATTCACTGAGTTCCCGGAATCCACATGTCCCAGGGGCACTATGGTTTTTATTGTTTCATTTGGCCTTTGGGGACAGCAGAAATGGCTGTCTGGGATGGAGAGGTCTGGGCTTTCCCTCCTGCTTTCCATTCTAGACTCAGTGAGGAATATCCACTCTTGTCAAGGCCCAATATAAAGAGGCCAAGCTTCTAGAAAAATACACGTGATCTTCCTCCTCCAACAGCTTCCTTGGCCTTTACCTGTCTCCATCCCCTGCTGGCCCTCCTCCCTTTCCACCTGCTACCAAAGGGACAGCTGCAACACTGGTATCAAACAGATGAATTTCAAGAATCCAAAAGCACAAAAGCTTTGACCTCTAACCAACTCCTGTTTTTTCTTGTTTCTTAACTCTCCCCTCTTCCCTCTGTCTTCCCTCTTCTCACACTTTCTTTTATTTAGACAGACACATTGTCTTACACTGATATTAATCAGGTATTGCTTACACAAAGCTGTGGGCGAATGCTCCTGTACAGTTGCCTCCACCATCACTCCAAACCCTGTAGGGCCATCAGCGAGGCCCTCGTTTGCACAGCAGTCATACAAAGTGAAGATGATGGTCCTCACATGACAGCTTGGGTGCTGAGGCTCAGAGATGGAGTGACATTTGGCTGGAACACCCAGCTGGTTACAGAGCTAGTCTCTTTGACTCTGAAGCTACCACTCCCATCATTCTTTCTCCTATGCAGCTGTTTCCTTAGGATTCTTGCATCCACAGCAACAGGTTTTGGGGGATGCAGCAGCACGGGTAGGATGAGAATCACTGCTCAGAGGCTCATTGGCATGGTCACTTGCACCTGGCAGCTATGCAAAGCTTGGTGAGAGAGCGGTGAGATAGTGTCCACCTTGGTTCTCTTAAAAAATAAATACAGAGTTTATCTCTGACCTCAGGCCACAGCTGGAGCAAAATACAAATGAAGTAGAGTCCTTGTGTCTCTGGAAACCACTGGCTGCCTTCCTGGGGTTGAGTCATGTCTCTGCTTCAGGAAAGTGCCATTAATTTGGTGCAAGAAATGAACAAATATGAGTACAGTATGTCGCAGAGCTCCCAAAATGAACTGAAAACTTTCTGGGTAGTGTTCACAAGCGTGGGCTGAAAGCAAAGACTACAGAAGGTGTTGATGGGCCTGGAGCTTGAAAACATTCCTTTGGAGCAATTATGAGGCCACTCAGCATCTTACTGGGCTATAAGTTCTTTAAAAATGCCTTTTGTTGGATCAGGAAGGTTCTTTCTTCAAATGATGGATGCTCTTTTCAAATGATAATAAGTTTGAACAGATGAGACGAAGATTATACTCAGTCTGGAACAGTTACCCCAGGGGTGTGAATAGAAGTAAGTGGGCAGCAGCAAAGAAAAAAAATCACCTTTGGACTTTCTGTCTTACAGATGGTTGGGTTCCACAGGTTGTGGCCTGATGTCATGAAGCTAGTGATGCCTCTATTTTTACTGGAGGAACTGAGAGTGGGAGCAGCTCCTCTCAGAGAGGATTTGGATTCTAGTGTGTAACTAGGGCATATGTGGTTGTAGGCAGCCTACTGTTCAGAGGGTGGTCCCAGAGGGACTTCCTTCATAACATTTCTGGGATTCTTGCAGAAGTATGGAGAGGAAGCCAAAGGAGGCCATGGTGATCAGACCAAGGACTGTACCTGAGCTAGAGACAACCAGTGTCGGAGGAGGTGAGTCATGTGGACAGTGATGAACCAGCCCAGTGGGAGCCTCTCTCTGGCTTCAAGAGGACCTGAACCTACAGCTCTCCATTTCCCAAGGCTGTTGCTTTCACTGGTGTGAACTCAGGGGGATGCTGAAGGACTGTGAGGCTGTCACAGTGTTCCTTGCTGTCTCAGAACCCTCTTGGTTTGTTATTGTTAAAGTTCTATGCTGGAAGCCTGTCATGACTCCTCCCTGCAGCCCTAGAGGAGGACGAACCCACACTCCAAAAGGGACAGAAGGAAAACCTTCTGGTATCTCTAGACTGAAGTGCCTCCCTGCTGACCCCAGAACTCTCCCAGGCCACTTTCTTCCTCTCTTAGCCTCCAGCCTCCTTCTCTAATTAATTCCCTTGCCTCTTCCTGTTCTAGCTCTGTGCAGCCCAACAGCTGGAGAAGTCTTTGCGTCTCCTAGGGGAGCCACCTCCAAATCATTTCTTTCCCTTGGCTGGTTCTACAAGGCTCCCAAGCTCAGGTTCTGGGCAAACCGTCCAAATGCCTGCCAACTGGCTTCCAGCAAGAGCCCACCTGAGGTGCTGATGGGCTGAGTGGATAAGTGCATGTGCACGCTGCCTCCAGCCTAGCACTCTCTGACTAGCCCAAGGCAGGCCCTTTCTGACTCCAGATCTGTTCTTTTGAGCAGGAGCAACAGGGAGGGGGCCGGGCTGGATACTAGAGCTTCAGGGAGCATCCAGAGCCAGCATTTGGCTCCAGCCACCCACCTCCCACCCAGTCCCAGGGCTCTGGGGTTGAGCATGCATGTTGCCTTCCCCTCATTCAGCAGGCGGAGCTGGCTACCTTCCAAGAGTCTCAGCCCTGGAATCTAGGCCCTTCTCCTCCCCTTCCTCTTCTGCACCCCAGAGAGCTTAGATCAAAGCAAGGCAGAAGTGAATGGGTTTCACGGACGCACGGTCGAGCAGATAGGCTGGGAGAGAGACGTGGTTAGCTTATCTGTCAGCAATTTAAACCTAGAAGTTTTCCAGTAATGACTGAGCTAGAGAATTGACCCAAATTCTTGGCCTTCTGCCAGTTGGCAGAGGCTTAGCCAGAATCGGGCTGTAGCCTACAGGCCTGGAACATTAGCCTCCAGGAGAATGAGCCCCGCTTTTCAGGGCATTTATCCCAGATCCAAAGACCTGCAAGGGTCTGGCCTACCTATGAAAGCATGAGACACACTCAGAAGTTTGCCTAGACCATGTGTCAGAGCCAGGGCCAATAATCCTCTCCCTACACAAGTGTTGTCTGGTTTGACATGAGGTGGAGTGGAGGATGCTGGTAAAAGGCCTAAGAATCCTTAAGTGGTGAAAAGCATTGAAAGCTAGTTAGCTTGACACCTGATGATCTTGGGCATGTTACTTAACCAGATAGAAACTTTTTGTCAAACAGGAACAAAATTCTATTTTTAGGATTTTAGCTGTGACGAATAAATGAGTTAGTCCATATGAAATACTGAGCATCATGCCTGGCACAAAATTAGAGCTCAAAAATGTAGCTAGACGGCCAGTGAGATGGCTCAGTGGTGTAAGTGCCTGCCTGGCAAGTGTGAGGTCCTGAGTTCAACTCCTGATACCCACATAAAGGAAAAAAAAGGCCGGTGATATCGCTCAGTGGCACAAGCGCCTGCTGGCAAGCACGAGGTCCTGAGGTTGACTCCTGGTACCCACAAAAAAAAAAAAAAAAAAAAAAAGTAGCTAGAATCAATTAATTCTTAAAAGAAGCCTGAATTTTAGAAGCAGATTTTAAATGCCCAAGAATTTTAATTGCAGAGCACCAAATTCCTACCTGTAACAGAAAATCATTCACCTCCCCCTTCCTGAGGGTATAGGAAGATGACACCTGCTTGCTCCTGGAGGGCCTCAGCCCCAATCTCCTTCCCATGTCCACTAGAATATGTTCTGGAATCCTACACTGCCCCATACATCAGGAAGCCTTGGAGGTAGACCAAATGTTTGTTTTTACCTTTCTCATTTTCCCAAGTAGTTCTTAACTATTTTTACATCTTCTTAAATGCCTCGCTTAGTACGTACTTAAACTTCTCAGTGCTGTGACATCTTTCCATTCATCCATTCCTCCTTCATCCAATAAAGATTTAGTGATTACCAGCTATGCCCACCATATATCAGATCTGACAGATACAGCAGTGAGAATAGGATGAACACAGTTTTCATCCTTGTGAATCTACCAAGGAATAAATATGGAATAAGTGTAGCACAAATACTTAATTACCATTGAATAACAGCTGGGAATGCCCACAAACCAGATGACTTAGCTTGATCACCTAAACCACTTGCTGCTCTCCTCAGGGTTCCAGGGGAAATGGGGACAGGGAGTTGTTTTGGTTTCTCATGGTCTTTGGAGCCAAATTCCTGCTTCCTTAGTTCAGGACCACCTAACCCTTTTATGTGTGGCATTGCTGTTCCATACTGTATTGCCTGGGAGTGAAACTCAGCTCTATTCTCTATTTCTATTCTGCTATGAAAACAGTTTATAGGTTGCTAGACATGCCTGAAAATTTTTATAGGAAAGAGATAGGGTAGGGGTTCATGTCATACACCGAGCATCCCTTTTCTTAAAATATCTTGCAGATACTCCAACCTTCCTCCCTACCCCAAATCTTACTCAAACATTGGTCCTGGCCCCACAGCACCTGGCTGACTCTTCCCAATGCTCTCTTCTTCTCTTAGAGAAATATGAATTTCTCTAGTCTTTTCATAAGAAGGATTTTGCTATTTATTTTGTATGTTGCATAGGCTCCTGCCAATCCCTGAGGCCCTCACCTTTTACCTGGAGCTGATTTCTATGGTATTTTCCTAAGCAAAGGACTTTCTACCAAAGAACAGGTGGCTGTCAGATGCTAATACATTTTTTAACCAGGTCATGCAATCAATGGGGTGGGGGTACCTGCACTAAGAGGATGAAGGACAAATATGCATTAGCCACAAGGTGGGAAGAAAGATAGAGGACTCAAAAAGCTTATGTGGCTGAAACACAGAGCGTGAGGAGTGATAGGGATGAGGATCAAACTGGAAAAAGATGCAGGACTTTGCTCCCTATGGAGAAAACTGATCTGATCTTAAAAGGCTTTTAAAGGAAACTTCGCCAGTGCCGAGCTGAAGTCTATCTGTTACTTCCAGCCCCTAGTACTAGCTCTGTTCCCTGGGACAATAGGACAATACACCTAGGATAGTCCTCTTGCCCTCTCCCTGGCAGGGGAGATTCTCAGTGCTAACATCATTCTAAAATATGTATTGAAATGCAGACCTCCCAGCAAGTGTCAGCCAGCTCTTCCTTCCTTGCATCCCATCTGTACATCCTGCATTCAGTGTGAAACTCATGAAATAAGCAGCATCTGATGACTCCTTCCTTGCGTACCCTTGGTTCCCTTCAGATAGGGGTGCCTGGATAGGAACAGAAGCTAGAGGGAACCTCTCATTCTTTGGGTGGCAGCTTTGACTCCTGGCAGCTTTGATTACAGTAGGACATTTTCCCTGCAACCTTTCCAAGGCATCTAAATGCTCTTTGTTTCTTAAAACCTGAAGTACCTCAGCCTATACCGATCCTTCGTGTGCATTAGAAAGAATGAGACACCCCCTTGGGGCCAGTGTGGAGTTTGGCTGGAGGAGCCTGGCCTGGAGTTCAGCCCACCTTGAGTTCACCCTTTGTGCAGGCTGCAACCTGCACAACCAAGTAGAGAAGACCTTCTTAAAACAAGCCTTAAAGTTGGCCATCCATGAGGAAACTGAGGCTCCAGTTGGTGCAAAGCTGGTATTACCACCCACCCCTCCTGGCTCATGATCGGGCAGATTCTAACAAAGCACATTATAGGATAAACCATGGTCCATCGTGACGAGACACAAAGGGCCAGACAGATGTGGGTTCAAATGCTGCCTCTTTCTAATTGTATGAACTTGTACTTTCTGAAGCCTTATTTTGTCATCTATAAAATAGGGATGAAAATTTGTATCACCCAGGGCTGCTGGGAAGGTTAAAGGAGAGATTGGATATAAAGCTTCCCTGCCTAAAGTTGCTACACAGCAGATGTTAGTTGGCCTTGGCCGACAGCCGAAGTGGAGGGGCAGACAGAGGAGGGCAGGAGGTTGGGTTCATGTGCCAGGAGATCTGAGAAGCGGAGGGCCCCTTCTCTTACTAGTGACTCACAGCCTCATGATTAGTGAGACTGGACGGCAACCATACACCTCCAGCTCCAGAGGGTCTTCCACTGCAAGGTCTGGGGACAGCCTTGTAGGTATGACATGGCTCAGAGCTTGGGAAATAAAGAAAAATAGAAAACCACTCTCCGGGCAATATCAAAACAAGATTTCTTGTAGTTTGGGGAGCTGGGGATACATCTTGGAAGATCAGTGAAAAATTGGGACTGATGGTGGAGGAAGAGCCTTTCTAAGTAGAAAATAGGTATAGAGGGACACCTGGGCTCCACCCATGCCAGCAATTCGCCAAGGGCAGGGGAAGGGTCCAGTGAGAGATTCCATCTTCTCCACGAGGCAAAAACTTGATTTTTCTGTCTCAGGCTTTGGAGTCCTGGATGAGTTTCTCTAGTCACTGATGTGGATTTCATGGAACGTCAGACCCATGCCTCATTTTTTCATTCTATAAAAAGCAATTAGTTCAACACCTGTTTTATTGCAAGAACCATAGCACTTAAGTTACAAATGTAAATAAGATATAAGGAATTCCTTATTTGATTTTAATTACTAATGTGTGTGCATGTATCAAAGCATGTTGTGTGTGTGTGCGTGTGTGCATGCGTGTGCTTGTGGGTATGGTTTGTGCAGATCTTCGTAAGCGGCTATGAGTACCTGTGTGTATCCATATATGTAAGTCTGTATGTGAATGCATGACTTTGGGCATATCTAAGTTTATAATAGTGTGTGCACATCTATACAGGTAAGCATTTAAGTGTCTCTATGCACATCCTCTTCTCCAATAATTAAGAAAAATTTATAGGGTGAATTCCATGTCTCCTTGTCCAGACAGGCTGGATGACACTGTCAGAAACTCTAAAGTATAACTCCAAATATAACTCCAACTACCAAAATAAATGTAATTAGTAATTAAAATCAAATTATGTATGTCAGGAGGGGTTTATGATTGGAGAGCATTTTTTTCTGGAACCCTGGGTCCTGGGTATGTATTGCCTTGCATACACCTATCTCATGCACGGCCAGATGGAGACAGGTAGCAGTGAGGATCTCAAGAGCCAGGTAGGCACAAGCAACCAACAGAGGACAAGGCAACCAGGAAGCAGGACACAGGAAGGTGAGACCAGGGTAAAAGAATCTGTCAAATCCAGGGGTTGGCACTGGCAAGAAGTTAAACTCCAGGCAAGAGCTGAGGCCCTGGCAGTTACCAGAAGACTAGAGAAGGTAAAAGATCAGGGCCAAGGGACCTCTGCAAGCCATCAGAGCACAAGGTGATGTCAAGACAAAGGTTATCTTAGGCAGAAGCTCATCAAAACTGCCTGCAGCGTGGCAGCTATGGCCTGACTTGGGTACCAGTCAGGTCAGCATCTGAAGGTCACGTGGCTGTTCCTGAGACACAAGCCACTGATGCTTCCCGTGAAGCCTGAGCCTGCTGAGTAGGATGGAGACAAGAGGGGCACAGATGGAAGGGGGTGTGTCAGATGGGACACTGAAGTCACCTACAAATACATGATTCTTGTTTACTGTTGCCCTTATGATGGTTTGTCACTTAGATGAGCTTCTTTAAAATTTATGCTTCCTTAATATCATTTTTATTATGCAGTTAATCACCAGAAGGAAAGGGAAAAGGGAGTGTCTCTGAATGCTTCTATTTCATTTGCTTAATGGAGCGCTCAGAGCAGGAGAGAGAAAGCTCCCTAATCATTTATTTTGATAATTGGAGTTATATTTGAGAGTTTCTGACAGTGTCATCCAGCCTCTCTGGACAGGGAGACTGACTGTCTTTATCTTGGTGCCCATAAACAGATCCAGACATGCCTTCAAAAGCTGTGCTTGTCTTCTGGGAGAGGAGATAACAGTGTCGATAGGAGGAGGAGGGCCAAGGAGGACGGCAGAGGCACCCTTGCAAAGCCTGTCAGGGCTTGGAAGAGAATTAAATCTTATTTCCCACAGTAATCCAGATTGTTGGTTTCTGGGCTGTGGCAGGGATTTCGGATGTTAATTCCAATCTTTTCTGCCGTAGCTGGATTTGCTTTCTACCCTGGGCTTGTAAACTTGGGTTGACTTGCACGGTTGCTTGGCTCTGTTCTCTTAGCACAGGGCTGGGGGAGGTTCAGGGGCTGCTGGGATAGGCTTAAAAGGTAAGACATTTCCTTTCAGGGCTGCTTGGCTTGATTTCTAGGATGTGGATCACATTTCTTCTCCAGAGAGACAGCAGCATGTCCATTGGTGAGAGCACTGGCTGAGTAGGGTAGAAGTGTTCCAGTTCTGGTCCTGCAGGAGCAGTGAAGGGCAGTAGAGCACTGTGATGAAGAGGGTGGGCTCCAGAGCCAGGTGCTCTAATACACTTTGCTGTGTAACCTTGGGCACATCATTTATCTCTGTGTCTGTTTCTTCATTCATAAAATGGAAATCATAATGGTACCTATTTCCTAGGGTTGTCATTAGGATTGAATATATAAACATATATATTTATATATATATACATATATAAAATATGTATTAAATATAGTTTGTAGTTACCCTTTGGCATTCATGAAAGATTGGTCCCAGAACCCCTATGTGAACGTCTATGGATGCTCAAGTCCTTTATATAAAATGTCACGGTATTTGTATATAACCTATATACATCCTCCTGTATACTTTGAACCATCTCAGGGGCTGGTGAGATGGCTCAGCGGCATAAGCACCTGCCTGGCAAGCGTGACGTCCTGAGTTCAACTCCAGGTGCCCACATACGAGAAAAGAGCCAGAGATATTGCTCAGCGGCATGGGTGCCTGGTGGCGCGCGAGGTCCTGAGTTCAACCCCCGGTACCCACAAAAAAAATAAATAACTAAAAAATAAACCATCTCAGATTACTTATAATACCTAATACCATGTAAATGCTACATAAATACTAGCTATACTATACTCTTTAGGGAACAAGGACAAGAAAAAATCTGTACATGTTCGATACAGATGCAAATTTTTCCCCTAATATTTTCAACCCCCAGATGGTTGAATCTGTGGATGTAGCACCTGTGGATATAGTTTAGAACAGGGCCTGGCACACAGTTCAACTATCTGATGATATTAATTTGGCCACATCTGTAAAGTGGAGATGTGGTAGTGCCGACTATAGAGGGTGATTGTAAAGACTAAGTGAAGTAGTGCTTACAGTGTTTGCCTCATATCTGGCAAACTGTAAGCCTCAGTAAATGCAAGCAGCTGTTGCTGCGGCTGCTAATGGAAGCAGCGCGGACGCCTGGTCAGGGCCATGACAGCGTGGCGATTCCAGTGAGACAGCCTGCCTATCACCTCTTCCAACAGGGAGGAGGCTGAGGCTCCCTACATCATGAGAGCTTCGCAGAGAGCTGCAGTGCAGCTCCTCAGCCGACCCAAGGCCTGGCTGTGTGTCCCCTGTCTTATCGACCCAGGGAGGCGTCAGACTGAGGGGGCTGTTTCCTTCATGGAAGAAAAATGCCTGCGCCTCTGAATCCCTGCTGTGTGTGAGACAAGGGAGGAGGGGGCAAGAGTGGGCAGGGGGCCAGGGAAGTAGGAGGAGGAAGGAATGTGTGGGAGGAGCGAAGATATGGCTGGGTTCCCACTGCTGGAAACAACGCACCCTGTCTGGAGGTTTGCTGGGTGCTGGATCCCTGCCCGGCTCCCTCTTAAACACGACATGCGTGTGACTCAGCTGGCGCCCGCCCTCATCTGCCGAAGACCCCTTTCAGAAGGATGCTGGAAGAGCCATATGTGAGGCTGAGTGTCCTGTAGGTGCTGGGATTAAAAGTCTGGACCAAGTCCTAAACAGATGAAGAGATTTCTTGCTCATTCTTTAGAGGCAACCAAACCTTCATGGATGACAAACATGCAGATCTGAGTGGAGGACACAGAGAGACCAGGCTTTTGCTTTGCGTATGGACTCCTAACCCCGGGTCCCAAGCAGGGCCCCAACCAGGGGACCCCTGTCCTTGTAAGAGCTGATATCAGCAAGCCTCCTAGGCTATACTATTCCCCAAATTGCTAAGGTCTATATTCTGCCATATCTTGTCTAAGAGGAAAATCAGCTCCTCCTGATTGAATAGTCAGTTACATTTCAGTACTGAGCAGTCCAATTATCTAACAAATGATAACAATAACACACTATCATTCACCTAATGCTTGCACAAGCCAGACTGTCCTGGGTGGTTTATGTAGTGGTTTCTATACTCAGATTACTGAACTTTCTCTGTGGAATCTCAGATAAGTACACTTAATTTCTGAAGCCTCATTTTGCTCACCTGTTCATTGGAGACTATCCCATAGTGGGGGATCATTGTCCTGAGGATGGATAAGATACATATGTATGGTAGACATGGCACTGGGTCACTCAGGTCCCCTTTCAAGAAAGAACTAGCAGACCGGCATGAGGAGATGGACACAGCCTACAGCTGCCAGCTCTTTCAGCATCTGCCTTAGCTGTAGAGAGCTGCCAGGAGCTTGCCAAAGCTATAAAAGTGTTAGTGCTTCAGTGCTGGGACATCTTCAAAGTAAAAGATAAATTATCAAATCTAGGCCTCTTGTCATAACAAGGGAAGCATAACTTGGGTACATAGGGAACAACATTTGGTTAGGCTTTTACTCTGGAGAAATGAAGGCTTATGTACATACAAAGTTCTGTTCACAAACATTTATAGCGGTTCTTTTTGTAACAGCTCCAAAGTGTCCTTCAACAAGTAAATGAATAAACAAACTATGGTACATCTTCTATATCATGGAATAATACTCCACACAATGGAGCAAAATATTGATATACACAACTTAGATCAATCTCCAGAGAATCATGTTGAGTGATAAAAAGCCAATCTGAAAAGATTACATACCCTATGATTCCATTTATATAATATTCTTGAAATGACAATATTAAAGAAATGAAGACTAATTATTAGTTGCCAAGAGTTAAAGATGGAGCTGAGGTGAGGAGGGAAGGAAAGTAGGCATGGCAATAAAAAGGCAATATAGAGCATCATTGTGGTGATGAAATTGTTCTGTGTTTCAGCTGTGTCAGTCATTATCTTGGTTTTGATCCTGTACTGTAGTTTTGCAAGACGTAAGCATTAGACAAAACTAGGTAAAGGATATGTAAGATTTTTCCATACTTTCTAAAACTGCAGGGCCAGAGAGATAGCTCAGCGGCGTAAGTGCCTGCCTGGCAAGCGCGAGGTCTTGAGTTTGACTCCCGGAACCCACATAAAGGAAAAAATGGGGCCGGTGATATCGCTCAGTGGCACAAGCGCTTGCTGGCAAGCGCGAGGTCCTGAGGTCAACTCCCAGTACCCGCATAAAAAGAAACAAAAAAAGCAAAACAAAAAAAAACTCCAACTGCATGTGAATCTATAATTACCTCAAAATAAAAGTTTAATAATAAAAAACAGGCCAATGGCCAGTGAGTAGAGCTTTGGACTGTGTGGCTGGTTATCCATTTTGTGTAGATAGAGAATAGGCTGGAGGTAATGAAATGGCCATGGTAAAAGAGATGAAGACTAGCAATGGGCTTCATCATGGATGCACACCAATCAAGGCGGATCTAGCTAATGAGTATCTAAACTGCCAGCAATGGAGACTGATGCTGAGTCCCCAGTATAGCACTAGGCCTTGAGGAGACCAACTGGTCATTGGATGCCAAGTTGGTTACACTAGATTTCTTCCATCCTGCAGGGCCAGTGGCTTATTTTCATAGGATTAGACATGTACCCTGAGTTTCAATTTGCCTTTTCCAAACATAGCTAGTATCACTGTCTGTCAGACTTTTTAAATGCTTGACCCACTGGCATAAGATCTCAGATTACATCATGGCAGACCTGGGAGACACATGCTAGAGCAAAGAAGTTACAGGAGTAGGTGGGATCTATGAGCCCTACCAGCTTGTGCACCATCCAGAGACTACCAAGCAGATGGAGAATTGGAGTGGCTTATTGAAGGCACAGTTGAAACAACAGCTTGGAGGTAGTAGTCTGCAAGGATGGGATGCTACCCTCCAAGTATATCAAGTATAGGGCCTTTGTATGATGTGCCCCAATTAGGAAAGATGTGTCAATCTGGAAACCAACACATAAAAGCAGGAATGGCCCTATCCCAAATGAGGGACTTGGTAAATCGCTAGTCTCTGCAGAATCAAGATCTCCAGCATTCTACCATCCATGCTCTTGTGTGTGTTATTTCTTCTCCCTGGATCACTTCCTATTCCCACTTAAACACTTGTCATGCCAGCCTATTTGTAGTAAAACTTAGATATCACTTCCACCATGAATTCTTCTTAATCCCAATCCTGGACTAGGTGCCCTTCTAGGTGTGCACTGTGCCTCTCCACTCCATGTACTCTGGTAACTGTACTCACACCCTACTCACCCCCACCCTACCTTACACCCACACCCACACCCACACCCACACCCACGGAGCTCTGTGGAGCCAGAAACCAGACTGTATGCGGTGACTGTTGCATTTCCAGAGCTAACAGAGTATCCAAGGTAGAGTAGATGCTCAATGTTCGTTGAATAACAAACACTGTGTTAAAAGGCGGGACAGTGGATAGGAGGCAGGCTTGTGATACAGACACTGGTGAGTCTTCTCTTCCAGTCATGTTGTAGATGCCAAAAAAGGGAGGCTTCTGCTTTCTGAGTCCTTCCCATGGTGCAATTTCAGCAGCAGATCACATGCCATCATTTAAGAGCACTTCTGTTTCACTGGGTTTTATGGTAGGAAGCAAATGCAGATTATGTGATCGTAAGGATCAGGTTTCACCATTTTCAGTTGACCTGCTCCTAATTTAAAGCATGAATTAATCACTTGTCTTCCCTCTTTCCAGTCAGCAAACCCCTTTAGATAAGACCATGGGGATCCCTGCCCAGCCTGGCATGCACCCTTCATTCATCCCGTTATACAATTTTTCCTACCGTTATACAATTTTTTTAAAGTCAAAAAGCAGGAGTGTGTTTCTCTCTGTTAGTTTGCTAGGCCCTACACATATGTAAGTGTAATGGGGAGAGGTATTTTCTGAGTCCTGTGTAAGTGTCTTTGGCTTTGAGTTGAAACTCGGCACCGTCACTTGAAATTTATTCCACAAGATCCACTTGCTTTTGCTCAAATCCCTTTTTTTACTGGACCTTTGTCTGTTCTGGGCCTCAAGCACTCCTATCAGTTCCTTTGAACTGAGCCTCTGATCTTGGTTAGCAGTGAGCCTGTTAGGCCACAGGTGCTAAAACAATAGACAAGTTTGAATTTCACCTCTTCTACTTGTCAGCCAGGTGCTTTTGGTCAATTGATTTAGGCTTTCTGTACTCTACTTTTCTTGCTTGTACAGTGGGTTTAATAATAGTGCCTGTCTCACAAGTCCTAAATGAGGTTTACAGGTAAAGGGGCTGGCATATAGTAGGTGCTCAAAAATATTAACTTTCGCTACATTCTAATTCCACCCTTTTCTGTGGGGGTATGTTTTAAGACCTCCAGTGGAAGTATGAAACCTCAAGCTAGTTCTGAACCCCAAATGTACAGTGTTTTCTCCTGTACATATTACCTAAGGTAAATCTTAATTTATAACTTAAGCACAGTAAGAGATTAATAACAACTAATAATAAAATTGGACAATTACAGAAATATACTATAGTAAAAATTATTTAAAACATATGGATTATTTATGTCTGGAATTTTCTATTCAATATTTTCAGAGCGTAGCTAACCTATGTAGATGAGGCCATGAAAAATTTTATTAAGTGTACTACAATACTAAGGTCTTCCAAGTTCTTTTATTTTTTATTTGTGACCTAGAGTCATGAAACTGGGGTTTCAGACTCAACTGTTCTACTTCCCAGCTTCCTGACCTTGAGTGTATCGCTTACCCTTTCTGATCTTAATTTGTTACAAGCATGTGAGACACAGATATGCCACCTTGGTGCTGTTGTAGCGATGAGAGATCTGTGTGGAAGTACATCCACGCGGTGCACGGCTATACAGAGATGAAATAAGCCAACTGCAGCTTCCCACAAATGCATGTGTGTGTCTCAGATAAATATTGAACGTAAGAAACTACAGTAGCACACATGCTTTTGTTTATGTAAAGTTTAAAAAATAGGCAACACTAAACTACAATACTTAGAGCTGTTTGTATAGATAATAAATTTTTAAAACAAAACAAATACAATTTTAAACCAAAAATTTTGATTATCATAAAATTTGCAACAGTGGTTATCTTTGAAAGGCGTGGGATAGAGGGAAGGTTATTGGGAGAGGGTGAGTTGGCTTTTAGGGGGTGGGGAGTGGTTATGAAAAAGTTTATAATGTGATAAATGAACTAGACACACATATCTACTATGTAAAATTCTCTGAATGTATGTTACAGCCCATAATTTTAAAATGTTAAAATATCTAGCACTAGTTTTTTGAAAAATTTTAATTTCCATTTCTCTTCTTTTTCATGTTTTTATTATAGAAAATATATATGACATAAAGTTTTACCATTTTAACCATTTTTAAATGTGCAAATAAGTGATGCTAAACACTTTCGTAATTTTATTCAACCATTATGACCAACCACTTCCAGAACTTTTTCATAATCTCAAATAGAAATTCTGTATCTATTTAAACCAAAACTCACCAATCCCCCTGCTGCCGGCCCCGATATCTATTCTCCTTTCTAGATCTATAATTTGGCCTATTTTAGGTATCCCAATTAATAGAGTTATACAATGCTTGTCCTTTTGTGGATGGATTATTTCACTGAGCATGTTTTCAAGATTCATGCAAAGGGTAGCATGTACTAGAATTTATTTTTTATGCTGAATAATATTCTATTATGTATGTGTATGTATATTCATGTTGATAAATAGTTGGGTTATTTTCACCTTTTCACTATCACGAGTAATGCTTCTATGAACATGGATATACAAATATGTTTGAGTCTCTGGTTTTAGTACTTTTGAATATATGCCTAGGAGTGGAATTGCTGGGACTCTTTCTGCTTTTAAAACAAAGGGATGGACTTCTTCCCCTTATCAAAATTTTTGTATGATTCACAGCTGATGAGAGGGGTAAATACTGAAGTGTTGGATGAAGCAAGGAAGTGACAGAAGCCTTGGCCATTCATGCCAGAAGTGAGAGGCAAATGGAAGCCGGATTCCTTGGGTCTCATCTCAGTTCCCCTCTCCATTCTCCAGCATGCACTGCTGCTCTGCACCCAGGAACCACTGTGGCAAAGAAACCTCCTCGTTAGCCAGGAAGAGAACAGGCGGGAGCAAGCAAGCTGTGCTGGAGACCTTAGAGTCATCTTGGCAAATACACAAAAAAACAAAAAACAAAAACCAAACAAACAAAAAAACCTAGGGGGCAAGAGGATAATTTAAAACTAGAAAACAAATTTCTGCTCGTGCTCTTCCCTGTCTAGGTAGATGGAAGGAGGTCAGAGGGGAGGGAGTCAGAGGGAGGAGAAGGAGTAGGAAGAGAGAAGGGGCAGAAGGATGGAAGATTGAGAAAGTAAAGAAGGTAGAAGCTGAGGACGTAGGAAGAACAAAGAGCAAGAAGACGTGGAGAAGGAATAGCATTTTCCAGGAGGAAAAAGCATTGGAAGTGGACATCCCTGAGCAGTTGCTGCTGGATTCCAGAGGAAAATAACACCCCGTCCATCTCAGTGACCAGCACTCTCTTTTATGGAGCCTGAAAGCATAAATGCAGCGGCACTGACAGAAACAGGCGTATTTAAATCAGTGAAACAGAACAGTCCTCAGCCTGACCCTCCGTGAGCACATCCCCACCTAATATACTATTGACAGGGCTGACTTTTATCAAGACGTTTGGGCCTACTGTGAAATAAATGTGTATCGTCTGCTCTTTATCACCCTTTACCTCATGAAAATAATTGTCCTAATTTCATTGTTAAAGTGATTAATAGGGCAATGTTAAAAGAAATTAATACTCAAAAGGAAGAATAACTGTAGCCAAAACGTAACTCCTCTGAATTGGTCTGGTGGTAAGGTTAGGGATTTTGTAGCTAATGAGCCTTAGAGAGTTAAATATAGACTCATCCAGGAGAGTAGCCAACTGTGAGAGAGGGAAAGCAAGACAGGAGGCTTGGGAGAGCACGGAGAGAAGGAAAGGGAGAGTGGTGCACGCATCTGTGCCCATTCACCATGAGCTCGTGGATGGGAGCACAGTCCTGCAGGCCTCTCTGATCCAACGGAGCCCTGGACAGTGCCTGACTCCTGCATGGTGCTAGGAACTCAGGCTCTGCCAAGCCAGGTACCCACGTGAGCTTCGTCAGTCAGAGGTGGCTGCAGCTTTTGCCAAGTGGGGTTCTAGACTGAAGCTGCGCTATTAAAAACACAAGCAGAAACTGCCAGGAACAGACTGCATAGCTCCGCCTCCGAGCTGAAGGAAATCAGCATGGTCTTCTGTGCCCAGCCACACTCCTTCTCCCCAGGAACTGAGGCCTCGAGCCCTGGGACCAGGCAACTGAAAAGACAGCTCCAGGGCAGAACTGGTAGCTGGTGCCTAGAGGGCTACTCGTCTGGACCAGGTTTTCCATCCCTAGAGGAGTCTGCAGTTGGGAAATTGTGGCTCACTTTGACAATTTTCCCATTCTCTCATTTCTTGCGTGTTTATTAAGCCCTTGGGATACAGCAGAGTCTACTGCAATACTCGAGCATAGAAATATAAACGGATTTGGCTCTTTAACTCAAGGCGTTTCCAGTCTGGTGAATACAAAGACACACACAAACAGATAATTACGACACATGCCTTGTCTGTTTAATGCTAATTCTCTTAGAAATTATTTATGTATTTTTTTTTCATATTTTTAAAGTTCCCATAGCCTCTCAATAATAAAAAGTTCTCAAAAGACCTTTCTTTCTGTGTTTGCCCCTGGGAGAAGGTAATGATCTGCAATGTGTGCCACGTACTTTGTGTTCTTCTGCCTGTTATTTTATGTCCCTGAAAATAATTGTGGTGCTTAGTGGATGACCAAAGGTGCTCAGTGATGGTGTTTCTGCTGCAGAGAGACAAGACCACCATCTTGGGGTGTAAAAATGGGAACTCTACTGGGTCCAGTACTACTCGGTCTCCTTTCTGGGAAAGGAGAAAGATAAGCAGGCTGTTAGGAAGTGTAGAAGATCTTTGACATTAGGAAGGGCATCATTAATATCATGGCAACCAGGGGGACTGTGGCCAAAACTTGTATGCAAGAAGCTGGAAGAAACTCTGGCCCAAGGCATGTCATGACATTAGAGTCTAGAAGAGAATGACTAGCACTGAGTCCCTGGAGGTGGTCTCCACTGAGCCAGGGTGGGGAGGGCCCTGCATGTGGCTTTTGGCAGTGCCGCACTCTGACCTCCAGCTCTGCCTGACATCTGCTCTATGGGGCTGATTTTACCATTGGCCTTTCGAGGGTTGGAAGTTCAGTGCCCACTTCAGCTTCATTTCTTAGCTTTTGTAGAGCTGCTGGGATCATATAGACTACTAACATATAAAGTCAGTATACCAATGTCAGTGATACAAAGAGGTATTCCATTAAGATTTGATTCCATTTAAACATGCCCTTTAAAATACAGGTATTTCATATCAAATATATGAAAAGTCAAACAGAAAGTCTCCTATGTGCTTTATATGTTGAAATCCATTGAGGGGTACGTATATTTGTTATTACAAGATTAAAATAGTGCAACCGTTCATGACCATTCTGAAAGTTGTTACTTTTATGTGCAAAAACATGATTCAAAAACATCAAAGAGGGCCGGTGAGATGGCTCAGCGGCGTAAGCGCCTGCCTTGCAAGCGCGAGGGCCCGAGTTCGACTCCCGGATCCCACATACGAATAAGGGGCCGGTGATATTGCTCAGCGGCACGGGTGCCTGTTGGCGCGCGAGGTCCTGAGGTCGACCTCCCGGGTACCCACAAAAAAAAAAAAAAAAAAAAAAAAATCAAAGAGTTAAATGGAAAATGAAACAATGTGTTAGCTAGATAACTTTGGGAAGAAGCTTCTATTCTTTATGAGGGAAGAAATATTTGTAAAATTTTAAATAGCAATGCAACCTGAATATAGAGATTAGATTATGTCATAATTCTTATCTAGAATTGTTTGCAGTTTTAGTTTTCATCACATTAATCAAAATGACCTTTAAATTTTGTATTTAGGGTTTTACTCTTAAATTCCATTTAGAGCATAAGTCATTCCTATTTATAAATTCTTCATGTTTTCAAGTTTGAATGAAGAATATGTCAATCTTAGGATTCCATGAAAAAAAAATCAAAAATCATGTACGACAATAACCATGATAAACCATCTTCTTTCTAGACATAATAAAAAATGTGAACATAAAAGGCAAAAATGTACTGGAAACAACTGAGGCATGCTCTAAATATAAATACTCTGTCCTGCCATTCACCCCAGTTGAAAATAAGCACCCCTGAGAAGTTCAGGGACTGCGGTGGCATCGGACAGCTCCTTGCTCCTGAATGACAACTTATGAAACTTAACAACCAAAAATTTTAGTGACACAATTGTAATGATGATTATTGCTGGCAACATTTTAGACTTATTCTTAAATCCCATATACTCCTGGTAACACGAGAGCAGTTGCACCCAGGAGTCTGGGAGGAGTAGGGAGGGATTGATCTAGAAGCTGAAATGAGACCAATGGATGAATTCATAATTGACTGGAGAACAAATTAGGGTAACACATAGTAGAAAGAGGGAACATTAAAAAAAAGTTTGAATACTTTTGAATGTCAGGCACTGCTTTGGTATTTTCCATATATTATTTTCCTTAATCTTGAACCAACAGGATATAGTAGATATTCTTTATTCTTTTGTCCCCCAAAAGAAAGAGCAAAGGGACTCAGAGAGGGGAAGCCACTGCCGCCTGCTGCTGCAAGAGTGGCTCCAGAAGACTCTCCCAGCCTCATGCGATTGCCTGAGAATGCCCACGGTCCTGCACCCCAACCTCTCCTGCTACCTAGGTTGGGGGACCTGAAAAGCCTGCCTTGGGGTTGAAGTTGCTAGGGAGGGACCTGACTTCGTTTTGTCTGAGGCCTGATTTCTTGGAGGCCCAGCACCTGTGCTCTTATTTCTAACTAGCACCCTTGTTTCTAACATTAGAGCCATCCATTGAGGCTGCCATTTGCTTTCACCAGGAAGGCCCAGGGCAGAGATGTCTCAGGCACCACACAGAGCCCTTGGTTTGCTTTTTGGTTGGCTCTCAGGACCTGCCCAGCAGGTCCTCCTACAAAGCCCTTCTCTAATGGCTTGATTCTCCTCAGAAGCATCTTTTTTTCTTGGGGTTTTTCTTTTTCCCTTTCGTCTTTCTTGGGGAAGGCCTGCTGCTTGGCATGGCTATTGTGTTTGGAAATGAGCCTTCTGGGCTGGTGAATAAATTGCATTTTATCTCTCCCTGTCACTTCTAGTTGGGAAAGCACCAGGAGATGAAAGCAGAGACTTCAAAAGGGCTTTTTTTTTACACAGAGCCGACTTTCTGATTTCAAATCCCTGCTAAACCTGGCACCCTGGCAGCCCTGCAGGGACCACACCTCAGCTATCCTGGAGAATCTTCTTGGCCTCCCCCAGTGCACCATCACTTGAAGCACAGGCTTTCAGAGCAATTGGTGGCCACTGTCTTCAGTGGATCAGCAGAAAAGGCAGGGTTGAATTTTCAGCAAAATGCTGTTTGTGGGAGGTGACTCTGTTCTCCTAGGGAGAAGCTGTCCCCTGTCTGGAGTAACTGAGCAGTTCTACCCGTGATGTAATCTTAAACCATATGCAGCAATGCCTTGTGGCACTCACTTGGGGAATACTAGAACTCTGACCAGCCATCTCCAGTTACGCTCCTCTCCCACACTGCTCAGCACTTACATTTGTGCTGCAGGCTGAGCACTCTCTTGCATGAAGACCCACAGCCTGGTCTTTCCCTTTATAGCCAGGCATGGGATCCAGGTTCAGAGACTGGGAAATCAGTCACCCACTACTGGCACATACTGGTAGGTGGGAAAAAGTCTCCCTGAATCCAGGCTCTGAAGGACAAAGCCTTCTCCATTGTCCCTGTCTGAAGGGGCCAAGTGAGCTGGAGAACTCTGAGAAGCAAGCTGAGCTCTGAAATGGCCATATTTCCATGAACCTGCCTTGATCTGACAAAACCACCAGACTCTCTATCCTCAGACTGGCTTCCATTCCACTCAGGAGCAGTTCAGGCCTGATGAAATCCCTGATGACTTGACTGCTGAGTATATCCAGAACTTAGCAATGGGTTGGGCACAGAGGTTAAAAAGTATATTAGCTTGAAAGCCATATATGTGGGGTTTAACAGTTTGTCTTTGGAGTTACAGAGCTGAGAGATCAAGTTTTGACTCTGCCTTTACTACCAGGAGTTGGGCAGTATGGAAGCTTTCCTTCGCTCTCCAGTGAAGGAACAAGGAGAATAATGCTGCCTACCTCATAGCTCTAGAGAAAGTTTTGTTAATGCTCAGTAATTTTGTTAATGCTCAGTAAGTGGTTGGTTTTATTGCTCCTGATGCATAGAGGTGAGAGGGGCATGACTTAATGGAAAGTACACAGACTGTATGGAGTGAGAGATCAAGCTTATACCCCACTCTAATCTGTTGGTAGCCATACGATCCTGAGCAAGTTACTTTCTATAAAAATGACCACCACCAGCACAGCTACCACTTATTAAGTGCTTATTATGTACTGGGGTGCCTGCAGTACTATCTCATTATTCCTCATAAGGGGGTAAGTCGCTTGTGTAGGGTTTGTTGCTGCAGAAGCAGAGATGAGACAAAATCAGCTTTATGCACTTAGTCTATGCTTACATGCACTGTACTCCTCCAATTTCCTCTAATCTAAATGGGGTGCTCTAATGTAAAATGGGGTGCTAATTCCTATTGCTTAGTTTTAAGATGAGAAATAAAGAAGATAACACATGTAAGACCTCCAACAAGAAAGGAATCTTTCCACTCTAATCACTTCAGGAAGCAGCATTTCATATTAACAATTTCAAGGTAGACCCTGGGAGGGGAGGGAGAATTTACAGATCACTGACTCTAACCTCCTTCAACTCAGTTAGAAGGGAGGTAGCTAGCAGGGCTGAAGTGGCCTGGCTGATTTCCCAGAGAGGAAAGAATAGAACATTCCAGAAGAAAAAGATGTCCAACAGGGACCTGAGGACTGTATTAGGAAAATATATGGAGGTCAGGTGCCAGGGCTCCCAGCAGACTCACCCTGGGAGGCCCTGTGCTGCATTTGCAGTGGTGTTATGAGATTTCTGTCACATAGGGAAAAGCCCCAGCCTATCCTAACATGCTCCAACTCCCTTAAAACCTGGCCATGGAGTCAGTGCCTCATGGGACCCCTTCACCTGCCCTCTCTATAGGAGCCTTCTCTAAGCTGGAACAAGGGCTTCTGTTTTGCTGATGGACAAAGAAGCCCCTTGGAGAGGAGGCTCGGGGGGTGCTGTAACTCTTTACTGGTGGAATGAGAGGCTGAGGACAACACAGTAGGAGGGCCTCTTCCAATCCTGGCCTTGGCCCATTAGTCATAACCAAATCATGCCCCTTTCCCTGGGGAGGGCTGGACACTCATCCAGCCTCGGTTGCCTGAGGTTTAGCGGGACAACAGAAGCTATGCGAGGCCAGAGAGCTGCCATACGTCACCACAAGTGACAAATTCACAGGAGTGGAAAGAAAAAGAGCCTTGAATACTGATGGTTGTGCAGCTGTGGGAAGTAAAGTTTCCAGAATTGCAATGAGCAGCCTTGTGCTGGGGTTTTATGTCATTTGCTTTCAATTCCATTTACAGTTATTTCTTGTTTTTATATCATGTTTTATTGAAATCCATTTTTTACTTTAATGCTCGAGGCTCAGTCATGGATCTTTCCCTTCTCCCCCCGTCATTTGCCTCCTGAGCATGTGAAGGCTCCACATTATACAAACACCACAGAAAAAGGTTTTGAAGCATCATGGTGCTTTTGTTCCTGTCTGTATTTCTCAGCAATGAGTATTTACTTTTGTGAAACCAAGCTGGCAATGCAGCCTTGCAACCCGGGCTGTATTTCAGAATCCACAAGCAGGTTTGCTGGCCTGGGGTGGAGGACTATTCTCTCTTGTCTTTGTAATTCTCTAGGGAGCAGGGCTCTGCCATACCTGTCCTCCTTGCTTGATCTGTGTGATCTAAGGCAACTCATTTAATCTCTTTGTGTCTCAGTTTCCTTATCCATAAATTGGAAATCATAACAGTAGTAGTTCATAAATGTGCTATGAAAATTAAATGAGTTAATGTAGAGAACATAGAACAATGTCTGGCACATAAGTAAATGTTACATAAATGTAAATTTCTATAATTACCAATTCCAAATAATAGAAATAATCTCAAAATGGCTTACATTATTTTTTTGAAGAAGGAAAGTTTTATTTTGGCTCACAGTTTCATAGGTTTCAGTCCATGGTTGGTTGGCCATGTTGCTTGGGACATATGGTACATTGTAATGGAAGTGCATAGTGGAAAAGGCCCATTCACCTCAAGGTAATCAAGAAGCAAAGAGAGAGACAAAGACAAGAGAATGAGGCTCCAGTATCTACCCAATGACCTAACTTCCTTCCACTAAGCTCCACCCCCACTTCCCAATAATTGGGAAGCTCCACTTTCCAATAATGCCACAGGCTGACAACCAAGCCTTTAACATATGGGCCTTTCAGGGACATTTCCAAACTATAGAATTTATGGTGTACAACATGACTTTTTGAAGTATGAACACATCATGGAATGGCGAAGTAGCATATATATTACTTCACATATTTATTTGTGGTGAGAACACCTAAAATCTATTCTTGAAGCAATTTCAAATATATAACTCACTGATATTAACTATGGTTATCCATAGTCAACTATAGTTGTAGAGTAGATGTCTAGAACTGATTCCTCTTGTCTAACTGAAATTTTGTATCCTTTGACAAATGCCTCTCCAATCCCCACCCTCTCACCTGGCCCAGCCCCTAGTGACCACTCTTCTCCTCTCTGCTTATGAGTTGGACATTTTTAGATTCCACATAAGAGTGAAATCATGCAGTAGGAAGACTGCTCACATATTAGAAGGATAATTTGTTATTATACTTAAGATTATACAAATGTCTTGTAGAACTCCAAGGCAGGGATATATCTGGGACTCCGGGGGGCACTGATGCCAGATGAAAGATTTGTTCCTGATCATTTCTTGAGTGTCATCTTCCTTCTCTGCTTCTTGGATCTCCAGCAAAAAACCTACTCTGCTGTAGCTCTTGAGTTACTGGTCCAGTCATGTGGAAAGAGTGAAGCTCTTCTCACTAATTCTTGGGGGAAGCTTCTGATTGGCCCAGTTTGAGTGAAGGCCTCAACATTCATCCAATCAACTCTACCCAAGTGGGTGTAGTATATGGTACAGAATGGCTGCGGGGTTAAGTGTGGTTAAATGTGTGTTGATCACTGAAAGGAATCAACCTAGCAACCTCTGGAAACCGTGCTCTTTATTAGTGCAGAGCGTCTGTCTGTACTTCTCTTGTGTGGTGCTTTACATTGTAGGTGCTAATTATAGATTAGCCAAAGCTGAGATGCAGACATAAAATACCAGAACTGGAATGTTGCTTACATCATGGTGGCCAGGACACAGAGAGACAAAGGAAAAGCTGAGGTCATGCCACCAGTGACCTGCCTCTTCCGATCAGGCCCCACCTTTAACACAACCTGTAGCTACTGAATTCATTAGTGGATAAGTCCACTAATGAGTACTGCACCTACGTGACCCAATCACCTTCCACACACAAGAGAATTTTGGGGGACATCTTAGGTCTAAACCATAACATTGGGTCTGCTCATTAAAGTTGGAATGAGGTAGAGTTAGACAGGTTTCCAGAGCTCCCTTGGGCTTGAAGCAATGAGATAAAGTTCTTCCCTGCTTCTTTGCACATCCCTCTCCCCACTGCTGTCATATGCAAAAATGAGAACAGCATTAATGAGCTCAAATTATAATCTGAACTTTGGAAATATGCAGTTACCAACAGTCCCTTTGTCCAGATCACCAGCAAAGTCTAGTGCCGCCCACTTGTCTGGGCTTGACCTTCCTCTCTCACAATGAGTGGTCTATCAAGCCCCAGGCACTGAAAGTTTCTCTCTGGGCAATGGCTGCCTGGGCATCAGCCTGGGAGGTCTGAACAGTGTAGCAACAGAGCGGGTGTTGGAAGGATGCCTGGGCTGAGGTCACTCATAGGGGTGAAATCAGACTCTAGGGAAGTGCGGCAAGGATACACTGTTGTCTTATAGGAGCCAGAGAAAAGAATGTAGCTGGGCTCTATGAATGGGTTTGGGCATGGCCAGTATGCTCTGTCTTCTTTCTCTGTGTCCTTCTGCTTGTCTTCCTAAGGCTTCCTTGGGGTCTATAGACTGCTTTTGTATTCTTTCTGGTCTACAATGTACAATGTTCAGTTAAAGTCTGAGTCACCTGGAAAACTTAATTTCTCTCTTGCACCATCTCAAAATTTACAGAGAAGGGTCCCCAATTGTCCCATGACAGGTCATATGCCTCCTAATGGCAGCACTTTTCCCATCAAGCTGGCCAGTGGGGTTCTGGTGTGGGGATACCCACCTTTCTGGATAGGCAGGACATTATCAGAGAAAGGAGGAATGACTGTGTCCTGGAAAGGTGCCCCAACTTATAATAGCATACACTGTAACTTACTGATGCGGATACCAGGTTGGGAGTTTTACATTTTTGTCTAGACTTATAATAATCATTCCAAGTATGTATTGGAATACATTCTTTTACCTAGAAGAAAACTGAGGAAATTAGAAATGATCAAACCCCGAGACACTGCTTCTTGGAGGATTGAAGTATTCTTGGAATCTTTTCCTTCTAGAGATCACATTGGGCTGTATGTCAGGTATGTTTATCTGTCAGTGTTTGTTCCTAGTTGTGTGTGTACATGCCTATATGAGTCTGTGTAGAGTACTTGCTTTTCCATGCTCTGGGCTGAGATTCTGAGAATGCTCCCTTTTCCATGGGGACAAAACGTTCAGCCTGCGTCTGCCAGCCAGAGTCAGCCAGGACCAGAGGCCTGGGAGCCTTGGACAAAGATGCTTTGTATCCATCTGGAATGTAGTGACCTCACCATGGCTCTCCTCTGTTGGCTTGGGTTTGTATTAAGCAGAAGAGAAGGAGATTTGGGATTGTAGCTCAGTGCCTGGCCTTTGGGATGGCCTGGTCACGTACTCCATCCCCTCTCTTTCTCCTTCAACAAACGACAGCCACTGGTGTCATTGCTATGAGGCGAAAATGAGGTTTGGGCTGAGGCTGGAGGTCCTAGCAGACAGTGGAACAGGGAGCTCCAAGCAGAAGTATCCAGGGCTTGAGCAGGGCTTGGTTTGGATCTGGCCTGCTCAGGCTGCTGTAGGGCTCTCTGCAGACCATAGCAGCACTTGGAATGTCAGCTCTCCTCCTCAGTGCTCTGAGGGACCAGATGGTCCTAATGAGGCCCTTGGAAAACTAAGCCCTTGATTTATGACTTTCTTCATACCTCCTTCTGCCCTGGGAGGAAAACCGTGGCTTAGAATGAATGCTGCAACTGGATGTGGTGGCCTTTTTCAGGCATGAGCAGAGCACAAAACATGTCACCTAAGTGCAGTTGTAGGCTGGAGATGGAGGGGTATAGGTAGGCTGTGGGTCAAGTCAGCTTTGTTTTGATTTTGACAAGAAGTTCTGCAGACTACCCAGTTCACTGACTATTATCTCCAAGTCTCAGTTTCCTGAAATGTAAAAAAAGACTACCCATCTGGACTGCTTCCCAGATTTCTTCCATCTTTGACCTGGCTCAGGAAGCCTGTGGACCCCATCTCCCACTTCTGCTATGTGTCCACTTCCAACACACCCATTTTTTAGTCCATAATGTTTCAACTGTTACAGTAAGGGAAAAAATATCTATGGAGTTTGTGTATGTGGGTGTGTCAGAGGAGAGAGGGAGAGAGAAAGAGAGAAAGAGAGAGAGAGAGAGAGAGAGAGAGAGAGAGAGCTAAGGTTTGAGAATGAGAAGCAGAACAGGGTTCCAGGAATCTGTCTTGCATTAATTGGTTCTCATAAACCAAAGCCATCAACTCTTCTGCAGAAAATACAAATCTGGATAATAAACCAGAAATGGTGGTATAGATGGTTTTAAATCCTTCATATTTCAGGCCACAATCACCCTGTTTGACCCACAGATATTGGCTTAGAGACCAGCAGACTGTTCCTGCTGGGACACCACACCTCAGAGACTCAGGCTTATGGTGATCACACACACACACACGCACGCACACACACACACACACACACACACACTCTCTCTCTCTCTCTTTTTCTTCTTACCACTGCCAAACTGTTGGTGTCATGCCATGGCCAGTTGTTCCTCTTCTTAATTTTACTTTGCAGTGGCTATTTGAAAAGTGCCAGAGCTTTTGACACAGAACCAAAGGTAAATTGCCTTTCCCATAAAGATATAAAGGGTGTTTGTAAGGGGTGACTCCTTCTCATGGGAGTAGATTCTGTTTGTGTGCTACCTTGCAAATGAAGTAAGAGCCTAATTTATTCCATTGGGATACCATTTATTTATAATTTGCATATGGCATTTTACTGAGACTTATAAGAGGATTAGTGGAGAAGAAATGAATTCATGTTTGAGGATAAACTGTACACAGACACCAAAATCCAACGTAGACAATTACTAAGCACATTCAGATATAATGGCCCCCTAAGGCCAGATGGTGCAGGAGGCAGGAGAACAGGCTGTCCCTTACCTGGCCTGAACTGGAGCCTCTTCCCCTTCACCCAATTGTGGTTTTGAGTGTGTCATACTGCACTCCGTCCCCCACCCCCTGACACCCAGAAAGGCCTCATTTGGGCATCATGAATGACATCATGTGGAGCTTGCTCAGGGTCTCTCTGCAGCTGCTCAATATCGAATGCATATGAGATAGCTGCTTTGACTAAATAGAATCCATCAATCATCCACTTTCCTTTTTCACCTTCAAGCTTCACTTCTAGGTGGTAGGGCATAGACCTGCACACCACATGCTTCTGAGAAGGGACAACTCACAAACAGAAGAGTGCCTGCAAAATCCTTTATGATTAGCATGTCTTTGGCAGTGGTGGGAGTCAGATCCACCATCTCTGGTCTTTTTCCCCACACCCCCTTTCCTCATCACACACCCATGTTCCCAGCCAGAAGTGGCAGAAATAAAAAGCTGCCCTTTCTAGCAAATTCAACGTTGTAAATTGAATAGTTAATATCAATTGTATAAGGAAGTTAGCATGAAATGTAGAGACTCTATCTCATTCATGTATAAAACCAGTCATTAAGGGAAGACTAACTACACATAGGAAATTTATAATTTGCTTTTTTTTTTTTGTGGGTACCGGGGGGTCGACCTCAGGACCTCGCGCGCCAGCAGGCGCCCGTGCCGTTGAGCGATATCACCGGCCCCTTTTTCATATGTGGGATCCGGGAGTCGAACTCGGGCCCTTGCGCTTGCAAGGCAGGCGCTTATGCCGCTAAGCCATCTCACCGGCCCCAATTTGCTTGTTTTGAGTGAGATGGTTTGCAGGTTAAAGTTGCTTAATTCTGACTTTCACCTTAGTGTGCTCAGAAACCTAGACCTGCCTAGATCAAAGAGGCCTGGATTTGGAGGCATCACAACCCCAGCTGGATTTACACCAGGCTATGAGAGGCCATTGCTTTTGTAACTACCCTCGCATCGCTTCAACTTCCCACTGGATTTCTCCACCAGACTCCATCCCGATGTAGTACCCGAGAAGACTCTCATCTCAGTTCTTCATTATCTTGTAGTTGTGACCCCCTCATAGCCAGTGCTGTCTCTTGAGGAGCTAATTAACTGATAATACTATTTCAAACCTAGCAGTGTACTGTAGCAAATGGACCTTTTCTCCCCACTGATGGCTGTACTGTAGTTTTCTTCTTGCTGTGGATGATGATGTTTCATGGATGAAGGATGGGCTTGGAGAATGCTAATATGGCAGTGTGTAGGATGTAACAACAGCAGGGAAACATCTGGGACACACCTTGGGGCCAAGAAACATGAAAGTCAGACAAAAAAAGATAGAGGTAAAGATATAAGAAGTCACACTATAAAAAAAAAAATCTATAGGAAAGCATTGATTAAACCGAAATCAAATTTCATTGAGCAGGCAGAAAAATTGACATTGCCTGGTACTGGGAAAAGAGATTTTGTTCTGACCACTGCTGGTCTTGGATAAAGGGAGAAAATTCTAATCATTCAGGGGCTGCTTTTGCAGTTGGAACTTGTGCCTACTACTTTCTGAAAAAGGCTTTGCTTCCTGAAGGATGAGTGTGGGGAAAAGCTAATTAACAGATCCTCTGACTGTCACTATGGGGGTGCCTTGGGGGAGGGGGTGACATTGGATACATTAAAATCAGTTGCATGCCCAGTGGGTAAGATGAATAAAATTAGACTATGAATCTTATATATGCTTACAATTTTCTTATTCATAAGAATTCTGGGAATCCTCTCTGTAGGAAAGTTATTGCAAGTGAACTTGCAGCTAGTTCCCTTCTTCTAAGATGAAATGTCTGCCTTCACCTTATTTTGGTTTTTCATAACTAGGGTGAGCAGATGTCCTCATTTGTTGAGGATGGTTCTAGTTTACACCTTTTGTCCTGATGTAAATAGTGCTCTTTTTCATTTTCTTAAGTATCCTGGTTTGGACAACATCACATATGACGATCCTATCATAACCTCTGTACTTGTTGATATGGTAGCACCCACTGATCTGCATAGTAACTGATTTATCTGATTTTACCTTCACTAGATTGAAAGTCCTCTGAGTGTAGGCACTAGTCTGTCTTGTTCACTGTTGGATCCTCAATAGCTAGTACTAGACTGGGTTCACTGTTGGTACCCCAAAATATTTGTTAGATAGATGGACAAACACCCAGGATCTGACTCAGACTCTCAGGAGTTGCCGAGAAGGAAATGCTTCAGGTACTATTCCGGGAAGCACAATAGTCACATAGTGAATAAGGGAATTGATTAATCATATTCTTTTACCACGCCCACCCTTAGGTGAATGGATTTCTGTATGTTGGCAGAGCCCTCCCCACGTTGCCATCGACTGTCTTCTGCATAGGCAGCCTGGGTTACTCTTTCGTACAGTATGGTCTCAGAGCCTCTGTGTGCACATGAATCACTCCCTGGAAACCATGGTGTCCTAAATGCCAGAAGCCTGAGAACAAATAGAGAGAAGGGAAGCAGGGGCACTGATGGTTGGATCCAATTTGCCTACTCATTGAATTTGTGATCTTAGTGAAAGCCCTTTACCTCCATGGCCTTGCAAGAGAAAAGTCCCTTTCAACTGTAATCCTCTATAATTCAATGGCTATCCTAGTATTCCTTAATAAATAGGAGCCAAGGTCTGGGAAAAGTGATTGTAATAAGATGTGGAGAGCCAGAGATTGCCTTCAGAGTTTTCCACCTTCACTTCTTGACCTGTCCATCCTGCCTCATGCTCAGACCCATGAAACAGCCTGTACTACTCTGTTTTCCATTACTACAACAAAATACCACAGGTTGGGTGATGCACGAAGAAAGGTTTCATTAGCTCTTAGTTCTGAAGGTTCAAGGGCATGGCATTGGCATTTGCTCAAGTCTAGTTACAACTCCTGCTCTCTGTCTACATCTCAGCAGGGCAGATGGCATCATGGCAGGAGTGTGAGAGGGAGAGATCACACAGCAAGAGAGGAAGCTAGAGTGAGTGGTGACACCTGGATCACTCTTCTATAACAACCCCTCTCAAAGGAACTAACTCAGGGTCCCATGAGAACTGAGTTAATCCATGTAAGGGCCATGCCCCCAAAGACCTAATGACCTCCCCCCAGCCCCCACCCCTTAAAGGTGCCATCATCTCTCAACATCATCACATTAGAGACCAAGATTCCAACACATGAACCCCTCCCTGGGAGACAAACTCACACTATATCCACACTATAGGACATGCCTCAAAGTCTTGGCTTGAGGGGCTTTTTGCTCAGCAGGGCCTTTCTCCGGGTCCCCCATTCTCCCCTCAGTACTGACCTTTGAAGAGCCAGGTAGACATGGGAATCATTGAGGAGGGTACAATCACAGACACTCTTCTGGTATCTACCCAGCAGTATCTAGAGCAAAGCAGCTGGTAGAAATCATTCTAAACTTGTTGAGAAAGAATGCAAAGGGTCAATCGGACAAGTGAGGTAAAGCCAGCAACAGGGAAATGGCAGCATGAGATCAGAAGCCAGAAATACTCAATACAGTTTGGGAAAGCCGAGGGCAAAGCTGGTGAAGGCAGAGAGAGCGATGTGAACGCTGTGAGTCAGGGGAACACCTGTGTGACGTGTTCTTATAGAGCTGTGTTGTGTGGGTGGTATAACCACTGAGAATGACTGGAACATTAATGGCTTCTAAAGGTTCCTAGGGTGTCATAGTGGGGTTATTTGAAATTTAACACAGGATTTCTGAAGACTCAGTACCTTCCCTCGGAGTGCTAATTCTCAAGTGACAGAATTTTAGAAGGCACTGTAAGCCCATAGGAGGAGACATTTGGAGGCACTAAAACTAGGTCATAAAGCTCCTCCTCTTTTTTTTTTTTTTTGTACCGGGAATCGAACTCAGGACCTCATGCTTGCCAGGCAGGTGCTGTGCCGCTGAGTTATATCCCAGGCTCTACCTTCCTCTAAAGCCAGAGTTAGTAAGATAAACTAGGGGTTAGGGTGGTTGTGGAATAAAATGCTTGAAAATTCTTACTGTTTTTTAACCCTTTAACATTTCCTGAAAGCTGAGGACAACAAGCCGGTAAGTCATGAATGAAGAAGAATGTACAGGCCTATACTTCTTGAAGTGACTCCAATAGCACAGAAGGGTGCCCCTGGCTTTCGTGTGTATAACTCAAAGCAGTTCCTTCAGAAGCCACAGGTTCTGGTGGGACCTGCTCTCCTATGTAGGAATCGATAGGCTGCTACTAGGATACTGTGAAACCGAGGACCATGGTTGGGGCTTGCCTCTAAGAGATGGACTCCCAGTTCTTACATGGTGGCATCTTCTGCACCCTGAAAACAGAACCATCCCTGCAAACTTATGAAGGAGGCAGCAAAACTGACGCAGCTCAGAAAGTTGCCATCTCCTTCCCTGTACCTCTCCATCCTGAAGTTTCAGAAGCTCCGTGACAGTTTGGCAATACTTTAGGTAATAGCAGCAGAGCTAATTTGTTAATCTGCCAGAACCGCATCCAACATCCTTTTGGGCTCTGACCCTAGAGTAATAAGAAGGCACTAGCTTGGCCACTGTTTGCCTGTTGAAACTAAGCTACTGTGTTCTCTGTATAATTCATTTGTGCATGAAATGGAAGCTTAATAGCATAAGTAAAGCACTAAGCAGAAATTGGAGGTAAATGTCTTTTTTAAGTCTTAAAGATAGACTCTACCTCACTCATAAAGCCCAATTTTATATTGCTTAATGGCATAAAACTTCTTTCTCTGGAGCCGTCCCTGCAGAGTGAGATCTGATCCCCCACCTCCCAGGCCCCTGCCTGATGGGATGGACTATCACCATCCGCTTGCAGCTCTCTGCCTCCCCAGCCACTTCCCAGTGGTTGGCACTGAGCCAGGGATCCTGTCCTCACAGGAACTCTCGCCCTCCCCTAGACCGACTGCTGCTCACTCTAGCAGTAAAAGCTGGAGGCACCCAAATGCCAGGCCTGGGGGCTCTGCACTCGTGGGTCACTGAGAAGGGTGGGGGCCTGCAATGAGCTCACGGGGCATCGATAGCCAGGGCCAGCAGGGCATGAGCTGGAGGAGTTCTCCTCCATTATCCCAGAATTGGGAATGACTCTCTGAAACTGCTTCTTCTCCAAGAGAAGCCTCAGGCAAACTGAGCCTGCTCTGAGCCTGCTAAGCATTCACATGATTCAGGAGTCTAGCAGAATGGACTGTAGCTTTCTGGGTCTCTTTCCATTTACCTATTACTTCAGAATAAGTTACTCTAAAACACAGTGACTTGAAACAACCATTGTATTTAGCTGGCAATAGTACAGTTTGGGAATGTGGGAAGTGACTGGCCAGGCCATTCATCTCTGAATCTCCTGGTGTCTGGTGGGGTAGGTCCTGTTTCCAAGATGGGTCCTCATAGGTCTCTCTCTGTCTCTGTACAGCAGAGCTCCTCCTCCAGGGCTCTCCACGTGGAGTCGTTTCTCACAGGATAGCACTTGAGAGTGGTCCTGTGAGGGAATGCTCAGAGCTAGTATTCACAGGTGCAGAGGGAAGCTGCAAGGCTTCTATGACCTTGCTTAGTTTCCAAAATCATGCCATCTTCAGTCTATTGCTTAAGCACGGTAATAAGTGCAGCTAGGCCTCAGGGCCAAGGAGATGCTGACATCATCTGTGTACATGCACACAGGGAGGGTGACATGGATGGAGGCTGGCTTGGAACAAACTGGCGCAGTCTCCAAGTCTGGAGGTAGGAACAAGCCTTGGAGTCCAACTCATCGGCTCTCATTCATGGTAACCAACAGACCCACATAGATGCAAAGACACAGAACCATGCTCCCAAATACACACCTTTATGATACACCAAATTGTGTTGAATGTGGGTACATACTTTGTAAGTTTAATGGGTGTTCTCACATTATAATTTTATTTAAATAGGGAAAATATCTTTTGAAATATATTTGACCACTTTCGAATTAGCTCAGTGGACCCAGATAAAAGCCTCATTTGAGTGTGTGACTAACACTCTGGAAACCAAATAACCTAGAAAAGGGCTCCAGCTCCTCAAGGCCATGCCCTAGCTTGGGTCCAGAAATCTTCGGGTCTTAGGCAAGGATTAAGTCATCAGTTTGTGCTGCCAGTGGTAGGGTTGGAATGAGGAAGAAACTGAGTTCTAATGTAAAGGATAAAAGAGAAAACATTGAACTAGTTTATGACTTTGGGAAGTGGCTGGCTTCCAACTCCATCTTTTATTTCTGTCGTCCTTTCCTTGATCCCAGTATAATAGCATAGAAACAAACTTGTGAACAAATCAGAGATCAAGCTAACAATCTAGAGATTCCATGTCTACTCAAGAGTGATAGCCCATCTGTCTATATAACTTTTGCAGCTTTTTATGCTGAAAAAATTTCCTCTTACCTTGAATTAGTGATGAAGCTTCCTTATAATAGGTTGGCCTTGCAGGGCAGTAGATCTAATTACCTCTATTTCATTCTTTTCTCCCTTTTTTCTTTAACTGCAGTGAGTAGAAAAAGGCACTCACCACAGTGAGATAAATAAGAATCATTATTTCACTCATGGTGGTGCACCCCTGTAATCACAGAACTCTGCGAGGTTGATACAGGAGAATGGCAAGTTCAAGCCCAGCTTGCAGAATTTAGCAAAACTCTGTCTCAATAAAAAAAAAAAATAAAAGAATAAAAAAAAATGGCTGGGGATGTAGTTCAGTGCAAAGGCCCTGGGTTCAATCCCCAATACTACCAAAAAATAAAAAAGAGTCATTATTTATTTGACACTTCATTCCCTTGTTAGGCTGTAAGCTCCAAGAAAACATCTTTTCTCTGTCTTGTTCATCTTACTAACTGGTGTGTATCAAGTGCAGAATTCGGCACATGTGAGCACTCACCAAATTGTTTTTGAGCCGATGAACACCCGTGTTGAAAACAATATGCAGCCTGCATCTGTGCAAGTCCATGGGTATTTCCTCCTCAGCCTTGATTTCTGCCCTGCTCATAAACCATCCAACCGTATGGGTCCCATCCTTGCTGCACAACACACCAGATGGTGGCTTCACCAAGCAGGATTATTTAGGGGTGATCTTCTCCCAGCCACCTTCCTTCCCAGCTCTCACTTAATTACCCAGCATTCCTCATAAATAAAGGAGGGGGAAGGATTGCCTTTGTCTTGTGAGCATAAATGTTTTCTAAATGATATTGTTCCTGCAGCTTCCGAGAGCCTCATAAACATGCCTGGCTCTGGATTTATTACACGATGATAATCCTGCTTAGCCAGCTGATGAGATTCATGGTTCTGACCCCTTCTCTAGCTTTTCTCTTCCTTGCCTCATGCAGAGAACTGGTGGCTGAGGGTGAAAGGGCACAGAGGCTTGGGGACCATGATTTGGGCCAGCCTCCAGTGGGCTGATGCCCCTGACCAACACTGACCACGTGACCTCTCCCCTGGGCATCTGCTCCCAAAGTGTTTCTAGCCAGCATGCAGCCCAGCAAACCTCTGAGGAGTTCTGTAGCAGAAAAGCAGGTTTTTGCAGGAGCAAGGGAGCCACGCATGGCCTTGCTGTCCTCTGTGTGCTTGTTCCTGCACATCCCTCTAATCAATGCCTACCCACTCACATGCAGTCTATGCTGGGACCGCTGGAAGAATTGCCACAGGCAACAGTAGACAGCTCAGGTGCTCCTCCCAGCCAGCCCCTGCCCACCTGCTTGACCACTCCCACTTGCAGCTTGTCTAGTCTCTCCCCACCCCCTGTATAATTCAGACTCTCTACTCCTGCAGTGATAGCTTGGTTTGGAAGCATCTCTCCCACATGGCTTCAGATCCTCAGCTCATCTGGGCTTCTGTTCCCTGTAACTTCACTTCTAACACTGCAACCACGGGTAGAGATCCTATAGGACAGATCCAGAAGTGTCCTCTTTCCTGGTGGACCTTGAACTTTAGAGACTGATTGCTGCTACAGTGAGGTCATGCTGTCATCAGTCATGTAAAATGCCTGTTATCTATGCAGGCAAATGAGTGTCATTCAAATATATCTCAGCCATAATGCTCCAGCCCGAAGGTCTGGTTTTATATAGTGACACACTAAAAAGAGAAACAAATCTCCCAAAGCCCTGAAAAACAGTGTTATTTTTCCCCCTAAAGGTTCTTGAAGAGATGGCAAAGGGGAACATATATCACTTCACACAGAGAAAAGCATTCTAAAATCACTGTTTACTAATCTGTCTCCACGACTTTTTACAATATCCAGCAGCAGACCTGCACTATACAGCTGTGCAGGTTGTGTACTATACAACTCTAAGGGACACTCTTCACATTTACAGTTATAATAGATATATATTTATTATAGGGTTTGTATGAGAGATGCTACTAAAGTCTCATGATGAAGGGACGACTTTTTCTGTTTTGCATATTGGCCCATCAGATAGGGACAAAAGTATATGGCCCGTTGTGCAATCTCTGTTTTCCAATTCTTTCCCCCCAAATGCCCAAGTTCCACTGGATCTTCACTTCACTTCCTCCATTCTCTCATTAAGCATGTCTTCCTACCCTCAGATCTTTTCTTTGGGGAGTAGCCCCTGGACTCCCCAGGCCATGAGTTTAAAGTTAGCCTTCTCTAGGTGTCTGTCTGTCCTCTGTCATCACCATCGCCTTGGAGGATGTCTGCAGAAACAAAGACTTCTCCTTTACAAAAGGCATTGTTCCTTTCTCACCAGAAGGACCCCAGGGGCTCATTCACCCCCTCCTCATCAAGCAGATTTACGAATCTAGAGGAGGCACAAGAAGAAGCCTTAATGCACCAGGAGGCCGTGTGGTCCTGTCCTCTGCCATCCTACAGCCAGGCATGGCTGGGGGTTCTGGATGGATCCATGGATCCCTCCCTCTTTCCTCTCCTTTGTTTTTCAGAGTCTCACACTGTCTCCACTGAGTGATTTTCTTTCTTTTTTGTGAACCTACGCCTCTCCCTTGGTGGCTTAAACCATAGCTTTGTGTTCAGAACCACATGAGGAAGGAAGATGGCACTTGCTGTCCCCAGATCACCTCTGAACAAGATTGCTACATCAGCCATCTTCTCTCCAGACAATATTTCCCAAAGCGTGGGGTGGAGAGAAAAGAAGCAACCCTAAAAAATCCTAGCCTGGTTCCTCAGAGTGAACTTTGTTGTTCACCTGTCCTTTACTTCCCTAGGTCTCTCTTCCCATTAGCATCTTCATTTCTCTTAGAAAAATTTAGACTGGCAGGATGGACTCTCATCCTTCAGCCTGTGCCTCCATAAGCACTTCCTAGGGGCTCCTGGGGACTGCTGGTCAACCAGGTCTTCTGACCATGGGCAAGTGACCCCTAATCCAGAGCACCAGCACTAGCATTCGTGTGGGAGAAGGACTCCCTCTTTCTCTACTGCTTTTCCTCCCTTCACATTCTCTTCCTTCCATGCTCCCAGCTTCTCTGTCTTCTCCCTAAATAACACATCACCATCGAACCAAATCAATCACCCTCATTCAACATCTTCCCCAGGGGAACTTTTTGGAGAACGTGGTACAATCTTCCTGTCACTTTATCATCTGCTGAAACCCAGCAGCAGAGAGCAGCAGTTGCTGTCAGCACAGAATTAGGAACAATCTATCTGGGATGGGTGGAGGAGAAGGGGAAGACAAAGCAAACACAGGCCTCTTCCTGGGTGCTGTCTCCACAAGGCTAAGCCTGACTTTTCAGCACACCCTTTCCCATCACACACCTGCATACACGCAGAAGACTCCAGAACCAGACCTGCAGGCCTCATCCTCTAGTTTTGTCTGGTCTCCCCCTGCTCAGCTGTCTTGGCATTTAGAGATGGAACCATAGAGGAGAAAACCAGATGCTGGTGACAGAGGCTGGGGTGGAGAGGAGGCTGGAGATGTAGGTAGCACCAAAGGATGGAGGTGAGACAGTGCACACTGATCTGGCCTGAGTGTGCTGAGGAAATGATGCTGCCAAGAAATGAACAGAGGGAGGAAGAGCAAGGAGGATGAGGGTACAGATGCTCTAGAATACTGGAAGAATTGGCCAAGAAGTAAACATTTCATTCTATGGGCAGCAGGGATCCTCTTGTTGCTATAGATGTTCTAACATTCTGGAACCAGTGTCATGGACCATTTTGTGCTGCTGTAATAGGACACCTGAGAACTCATAATGAAGTTTGTGTGGCTGTGATTCTGAAGTTCAGGAAGTTCAAGATCAAAAGACATCCCATGAGGGCTTTCTTGTCTTGTGATTCCATGGCAAAGCATGAAAGGTAGAGGAGTGAGTATTAACTTCTCCTTCAATTATGGCATTGATTTGTTCATGAGTTCAGAATTCTCATGACCTAATCACCCCTCAAAGTTCCTGTCTCCCTGAGCTGTTGTGTTGGGGATTATGTTTCTAGCACATGAACTACGGGGGATACATTCAAACCATAGCTGCCGAGACTCTGTTCAGTGTTTGGGTAGGATGCTCCGGTTGTACGCCACTGCCCATTTCTGAGCTGTCATCACCTCTGTTGTTTTCCCTGCTTTGTATATATTCTGTTGCAAGTCATCCCTGTGGCAGACCCCGTGCCACATAATCCTTCCTGAAGCCCAGTTCTAAATTAGTCACTCATACTTTAATAACTCTCTATTGCCTGTCAGTAAATTCCTTGTTTTGGCCCCCACGCCTTACTGTCCTCTTTTGTTCTTGATTTATTTCCATTCTGTGCAACCTGGGATCCAACCAAAGAGAGCCACAGATTAGCTCATGCTGTGTTGTGTTCAACCACAGAGATAGTAGGGATCCCCAGCTATGAATGCCACTATTGGGGGAGCAGGTTCCTTAGAAGAGGATGAGTTCATCCCTTTTCTCTCTCCATTTCTGTGTTTGTGTCTCACTCTAATGCCCAAACTATCCTCACCTTTCCAGGCCAAGATCAGAGAGTACCTCCAATAGGAAGTTCCTCTAATAGCTTTCTCCTCTGTACTCCCTTAGCATTTGGGTTTTGCCTCTTGGATCTCTTTCTATCTTATCTCTATTCATGTGTATGTCTGACCATTCCCACCATACACTCACAGGGGCTCCTTTAGCTGAGCTCAGAGCCTTGAAGAGGTCATACAATCAGTAATCTGGAATTTGTTCCCAGCTGGGGACGCCCTTTTGTTATGGGTTAGTGGACATCAATGGTTACCTTTGTTTCTGCCCTAAGGGGAAAAAAATGAAAAGAAGAAGGAAGATATACACAGGCATGCAAAGGAGCCTCCAAAAGATGCAAGAAAATGATGAGCCAGTTGCTCATTTCTGACTCCTGGGTTGTTTATTATAAGCTTTCTTTCAGGGACAGCACACCTTCCACATCCTTACTGACAATTACCAAGGAAGCATTCAACTCATTTCCTCAACTCCAATTGCCGTTAGTACAGTCTAATGTTAACATTACCCTCCTTGTTTTTCAAAGGATGCAAATAAGCTGAAAGGACAGGTGCCAGCCTTTCTTTGCACCTGTCTGTCTCTCTTTCATTCTGTGGGTCAGGAGAGGTGTAGAATTTGGGGGCTGCTACTCTGCCTGTGTTCTCTTAAAGCTTACCAGATGGAACATAGGCTTCTCCTTGGCTAAAAAAGGGAAAGTGACCCAAAAATGACATAAACTTGTAAATCTGTTTAGCATTTGTAGATGTTGCCACAGAGCTCCAAGAGCACAAATGTCCACCTGCATCAAACATTAAATAGTTTAAGGGTGCTGACTGATAAGTGAGTGAATCTGGCATGTTAGAATGGTGGACACAATAAAAGTGAGAAGCAAGAAATAGGCAGTGAGTTCTAGCCACCAGCAGGGAAAATGCCAAATCTTTCATGCAAAAAGCCTTGGGGTAAAAAACCACTGAGGAGTTCAGTGCCTGACACACTGGCAGGACTTTTGGCTATGAGGGCAGAAAGCAGCAGGCTTCATTGTCATCTGCCCGATGCTTTATAACATTCATGCCAAGATTTATTCTTGCTGCCTAACCTCAGTCCTTCTTCTTCTAGCTTCAGCTGACCCATGCCTGTTCTACCCTCAGTGGAGACAAGGAATAACTCGTTCACTCAATTTTGTTCTTTCTATAAAGATGAATTGTTATTTTTTCATTTAAAGTTAATACCTTTACACAAGACTGGGAAATAAGGGTAGCAGTAAATACAAAAATAAGAGCAACAGCAAGGGAGGGGAGGGGCAGATGTGAGGTGGGGGCTGGCCAAAGGTGAAGGTCTGGAGATGACACCTGCTGTGGAGTCACCAGGAATCCCAACTCTGGAGCTGGTGGAGAAGGGTTCCTGGCACTGGTTCTCGCTTCAGTACCAGAGCTGGTTAGAGAGCTGCACGTGGAGCTGGCACAACCTCTGCATGCGGCATTTCAGCTTAGGCTACAGCTAGCCCTGCAGCCCTCTTCTCTGTCTCAGTGGGCTTGGGACACTACAGCTGGGCCAGAGGATGGTGGGCTGGTGGGTCCACCTCAATGTGCATCTCAAACAGGGAACCAAGGAGGAAAGAGATGACTTTTCCCAACCCTGGAGGTGTCGGGATGGAGGGGTTGTAAAGGGATTGGCTTTCTAGGAAAGCTGACACCAGGGCCTCCATAAGGGAGTACAGTTGGCCTGCCTGCCCCAACCACGCTGGCCAGATTTCTGCAAGGCTCCCAGCTAAGTGATTTTCAGTAGTGGGTGGACCCAGGTGGACATACACTGGAGTTCTGGGTGTTGTTAGGTGCCTGGTGGGTGAGCCTAGGAATACCTCCTTGGCTCCTTGCTCTTTCTGGACTCATGGCTAGACCTGGGAAGACCTCCTCTGGGAATACCTCCCCTGAGCTCCTCAGTATTTCTGGGCTCCTGGTGCCTGGGCTTGGGGAGACCTGCCCTGGACCCCTTGATGTCTTTCTGCCCTTGGTAGAAGTCTTTCCTAGAGAGACTTCCCATCAGTGCCTTGGTTGTTCTCAGTGACTGGTTGTCAGGCCTGAGATCTGCCCTGAGCTCTTTATTGGTTCTGGGCATTCAGTAGCTGGGCTTTTGGAGACCTTCCCTGGGTTCCTGGGGTCCTTTACCACTTGGTGGATGGACCTAGAGAGACCTTTCCTGGACTCCTTGGCATCTCTGGGCTCCTGAACTGTCCTGGGCTCCTTGTTGGCTCTGAGCACCTGGTACCTGTTCCCTGGGTTCCTTTGAGTCTGCATCTGGGGGCTGGACCTGGGAAGAATGGTTTTGGGGCTGCTTGATGGCTGTGGGTGCCTGGTGGTCATCCTTTGAGAGATCTGCCCTGGGTTGTCCATCACAGTTGGGCGACTCTTGGAACATCACCTGAGATGTCTGGATGGAGTCGTCCATCTTCTTAATTGTCCAAAGGTGTTTTCCCTGCTTGGGTTTTAGAAGCTGCAGCCTTGCAAAATGGGAAAGCACCTCAACATGTTTGTTCTTGACCTTCTCCAAGCGAGTGAGCTGAGGAGGCAGCTGTCACTAGATTGTGATGACTGTTAACAAGGGCTGAGGCCCACAACCTGCGCACTCCCCTCAGATAAGATGACCCAGTGGCCCATCTTTGTCTTCACGGTAAAATAAATCTATGGCTGTTTATTCATCTGTGTTATTTTTGTATATCTAAGCACTTATGTATATATCTTTTATCTATCTATATCTATCTATCTATCATCTATCTATCTGTTATTTTCATTTGCAGTACTGGGTCTTAAATCCAACATCTTTACACAGACCTACTTCCTCACATTTTTTTTTTTTAGATACCCACTAAGGTCCCACTAAGTCACTAAACTGGCCAGGTTGGACTCCACCGTGTGATCTTCCTGCCTCAGCCACCCAGAATGCTATGATTACAGTACCACACCACTATGCCTGAATTCAGTGTGCATTTTAGAAACACCAAAAGTAAGCCTAGAAAAGATTTCTGTGATTTAGGCATTAGTGACATTTTAACTTTTACTTTTATTTATTTATTTTTATTTTTTTTTGTGGGTACTGGGGGTCGAACTCAGGACCTCACGTGCCAGCAGGCATCCTTGCTGCTGAGTCGAACTCAGGACCTTGCACTTGCCAGGCAGGCTTTTATGCTGCTGAGCTATCTCGCCGGCCCTAACTTTTAAACCAACATATATTTCTTGATACTTCGCAAGTGGCATGCATGGCGCTAAAGGGTCTTCTCCATACAAAGGAGCCTTTTTTTTTTTTTTCTGAAGATGCAGTGCTTTGCATATTCACTTAGAGAACTGTGAAATGTTAGGATGATTTTCTACCCTGGATTGATTATTTCATCACTTGCATTTAAATAGGGAATATTGAGACATTCTTAAGAGTTCTATCACTGCTGAAAAGTCCAAGTCTGAAGTATCCTCTGAGATTTAAGGCAAACTTTTAGCCGTGAGCCTATTTCAAAAATTTCAGTCCAAGTTGGCTAGCTCTGACTTTGAAACAGAATGGTGGAAGATTGTTATGGCTTGTATCTAGATATCTCCTCAATGCCTCGTGTGCTCATAGGTGGGGCTTTTTGGAGGTAGCTGGATCTAGGCTGTGTGAATACAGATAATGGGTGTGTGATAACTGAATTAGTCCACTGATTGGAATAGCATAGTTCTGGGTGAATGGATTTACTGAAGGTAGAAGACTCACCCTGGGTGTGAACGGTACCAACCAAACAGAATAGAATAAAAGGGAAAGGGAGGCTTGTTGCTTGCTGTCTTCTTGCCTGCCATGCCATGGACTGTTTCCCTCTGCCATGCTACCCTGCCTTGGAGCCAGCCAACTATGGACTGGAATCTCTACAAATTGTGAGCTAAAATAAACCTTTCCTCCTTTAACTCTTGGGTGTTGGGTATTTTGTCCCAGCAACGAGGAAGGTAACTAAGATAAAGGTCCAGGTTAAATTACAGAAGGCTGACATTATCAATTGTTGGAGAAGATGGGAACACTGGGAGCTCTGCTTCACTCCAGGGTTCCTCCAGCACTAGGTGCCTGCCTGGTGTGCAGGCTCTAGGAGAGGCCTAGAGAGTCCTCGCTGCCTCCTCTGTGAAGCTTGCAACACAGCTGGTTCAGAGGCAGCAGAACAGAGACAGTTGCACAGGTTGGTCCCCTCTGCACAGAGCCTGTGTCTAAATTGCTATTTAAACAGTTGCACATCAACATCTTCTACAAATTCTAAATAGCATAATATTATAAAAATAAAATGCACACATTTTTGAATAAGATTATATTATAGGTTCTTTGCTTCACAATGTACTATTTCATTTACTACATTGTTTTCATTTACTCTTCACGATAGTCACATGATTCAGATACCTTTGCACTCTCTTTTTTCTCTGTTGAAAGAAAAACACTGTGAGGTTAAGCAACTTCCTTCCCTGTCCTGCACAATTTATAAGCCAGCGTAAAATGGAATCACATGGTTCCAAAGCTTGTATTTTTGCTTATATTAGAGTGTTCCTCGTTAATTGTCTTCTAAAGCCTGTTTTGGAATGAATAGTGGAAGCTTGTTTTGGAAGGGTACTCATCATTTCATGTCTCCCATAATCTTTGGAACTTTTAATTCGTTTATTAAACAAGTACTGATTGAACACTACCATGTCCTGTGTCCTAGGTAAGCAAGAAGGAATTTTGTGCAAGGAACTAGGTATTTACAAAATTACAAGGAAGGCTGCAAGTGTAGGTTCTGGGTGGGGTCTTTGGAATGATGTCTTGAGAAGTAGAGAGGTTGTCCCATGCTTACCTGACACTGGAGCCCCATAACTTTTCAGAGGTCCCTTTGTGCCAAGAAACTGGAGATGGAACCCCAAAAGTGTGACCTGGGCAGTAGCGACTGACATCAAAGAGTTGTTAATGCCGTGGATGTTTCTTGATACACAGAAAGGTAAAGAATAAACACCGCAACTTGCTTCAGGAAAATCCCAGCCTTCCTGCCCTGGGAGGCCCCCAGAAACCTCAGGAACGATGCTTCTGACTCACTGTAACCTTCCAAATCTCACCTAACTGCATTGAACAGTAGAAAGTAACTACAACCCCAACTCTATGTACAAAAAGCATTAAACATGTGGTTGTTAGTTCTCTGTTATCTCCAAACAGGAGAGAAAAATGGAGACTGAAGAATCACCATAAACCCCCTTAAACTCAAGACATCATAAACCTGTGGGTGCTCCCATCTTTCCTAATCTTATACATATTTCTATTAATAATTGTTTTGTTTTGTTTTGTTTTGTTTTATATGGGTACCGGGAGTCGACCTCAGGACCTCGCACTTGCAAGCAGGCGCTTGTGCCTCTGAGTGATATCACTGGCCCTTTTATTCCTTTATGTGGGTACCGGGAGTTGAACACAGAACCTCGCACTTGCTGGGCAGGCACTTATGCTGCTGAGCTATCTCACCAGCCCTCTATTAATAATTGGGCGTGTCATGTTTGGATGTTCTGAATTCATGGGCTGAAGGGAGTGATGAAATTTAATGTAAAAACCCCACATTTTCCTTCCCCAACTCCTGAGGGATGACCCCAAGAGCAAAGAACAGTGAGAATTTCATTAAGAACTACTGAAGGCAGCCTTATTACATCCAGGTAACATAAATGGCAAGGCTCTTCACAGCTTAGGAGTAGAATGTTTAAGATTTATCAAATATGCCAAGTGCAGTGGTACATGCTTGTAATCCCAGCACTTAGAGGCTGAAGCAGAAGAATTACATTGCAATCAAGGCCATCCTGGGCTACACAGTGAGTTCAAGGCCAACCTGTACTACATAGCAAGACTGAGTCTCAAAAAAAAAAAAAAAACAAAAAGGTACCAAAAAGTAGCTGGGTGTATAAGTCTCTCAAAAAGCACACACTCTACATTTTTACTATTCTCAATAAGAGGGAATTTGGCAGGTGACATTTACTTACCCATCGCTCACTCATGTCTCAGACACATATTTTGCATGATCTGAAGGAGGGAAATGTAAAGAGCTCTGCACCTCCTTCCAGTTGCTCAGCATTACACCCTCAGGTCATGGGAACACACAAACTCTTATTGGAGGTTACACCTATTTTTCATTCCTTTGTGCTATCAGCCATAGATCTGCTTCTTTATTCATTCTTAGCACTAGCTGATGAGATTTGGATTAATTTAATGAAAACACAGTGAGAATTTCATAATAAATAATGCTGTCAATAACCGTCATTAATAAATAAGCCATGGTATGCCTTCCACTTACCAGTGACGCAATACACCTTCTCTGCTTTTGTTGTGAATAGTGTAGCAATAATTAACATTCACCCATGGACAAACAAATTAACTGAAAAAGGAACCTAAAGTCTTGCATTGAGGGATATTTTAAAATATATATTGCTTTACACGTTTAATATTTTCACCAAATTTTTTTGTATGTATATTGTCTGGTCAATTATGTAATGCTAATTATTGTAAGAATATTTCAAGGAAAAGAAAAATGTTTCACTGCTTAGAAATTATAGTCACAGAGTTTTTTTTCAATCTTGGGACTGAACCCAGGGCATGTGCATGTTAGGCAACTGCTCTACCACTGAGCTACAATCCTGACCCCCACAGAAATTATTTTTTTAAATTAGTTTTAGTGTACATATGATGAGATGATCAACAAAAGACATAAATCATAAGAATATACAATAATACAGTAAAAATCTATGAGAAGGTGAGATGGAACTTAAGAAGAAAAAGGAATAAACTAAAATTACCAAGTGCTAAAGAGCTTTTTTGGGGCGAGGAAGCTATAGTTGATCTTCTTATGCAGATAATGGTAGGTATCAAAGTGCTACTGTATTAAATTTTCTCCTGACACATCCAAAAGAGTGCTATCATGATTTATAGTAACTTGGAAATAACACCTTATGAAACTATTTAGATTTATGATAAGTTTACATGGGAATAATAATTTTTTTTTTGGTGGTACTGGGGATAGAGCCCAGGACATTTGCACACAGCTACATGCCCAGCCCTGTTTTTATATTTTATTTTGAGGCAGTAATCCTCATGTTACAGGCATGGGCCACCACATCGGGCTTTTTCTAATTTCTTACAGGGGCTCACGAGCTGAAATTCTGGAGGATTCCTGGTCCAAAGCCAGCAAAAGCCAAACCCAAAGAATGAACCTGTAATGAAAAAAATTGTAAAATATTGGAGGGTGGAGGGGAAAATGATTTTGACCAATTCAGTGTAAGGAGGTTACATTTGTTTAGCAGGCCCTTTGCTTACAAAGTCTCGTTTCCACTCTCACGGCTCTGACACCGAGGACAGGAAGTGTTCTGCGTCAAGTGCATAGGCACTGAGTCACACCGCCTGGATTCCAGTGGCTCTTCCACTTACCAGTGGGGGAACTTGGAGATGGGCCTTGAGCTCTATGAATCCTAGTCCCTTCATCTGCCATATGGAGAGCCTTCCCTGCCCCCGAGAGGTGCTAAGGACTAGGTGTGATCACCCACATAGAGTCCTCAGAATGACACCAGCACCTGGAAGGGCTTGATGGACACTTGTCATGTGTACCAGCAGCTCTGGTGTCCAGGGAGGAAACCAAGGCCCAGAAAGCATTGTACCTTGAGCCCTGACCCAGTGGTCCCCCTGCAGCAGTGGTCATGGAGTGGTGCTCACTCTTCACATCTTCTTGCCTTCCTGGGCGTCTCTTCTGCTCCCTCCTCTCCATAGTGGGTGGAGGGGCATAAAAGCCTCTGCAGTACAGTTGTTCCCAGAGGTGGAGGGCACGGGGGTGAGAGGGAAGGGGAGACGGAGGGCAGGTGCACAGTGTTTTACACTCTGCCCGACAGATCTGTCTGCTTGTCAGTTCTGGTTCTTTTGTCAAAATTCACAAAATTCCTGACTCTGGTTTGAAGAACATTTTGCCTTTATAGTAATCTGAAAGTACCCATTCTTAATACATCACAATGGAGCTAAAAGGGGTAAAGAGTAAAGGGATGGAGGTGTGAGATTGTCACTTTCTCTGGCAATTTAGCCTCAGCCCCATCCTCTGTCCCAGACAGACAACTCAGAGAAGGACGACGCTCATGGTCTCTGGGCCCTTTGGCTGAGGTCAGCGTCTGCTCTACCTCTGTCCGCAGTCTGCCTGTGAGAGGGCCTGTCAGCCAAGGGCAGGACAGACAGTCAGCTGCACCCCCACACAGGCCCTAGACACCAAAGCCAGCAAGGCTCCAACCTCTGACACTTCTAAACTAGTATTCTACACAGCACCCTCTTTATTTTCTTTCCATGTATTAAAGATTTTGTTCATGTGTTCACTTATTTATTATCTGTATCATTCCAGTTGACATTAAAATCTAAATTTCAGAAAACCAGGGACCTTGTCTGTGTTGTCCCTGGTGCATCGCTAGCACACGGTAGACTCCTGATAAATGTTCAGGTGCATTCATGAGTGACCGCACGGCTGAGTGGGTGACTGTAGGTCTTCCTCTCCTTACTCCACCTGAGCTGCTGGAGCTTCTGTCTCTCTAACTCAGCAGGACTGACATGGCCTCTTTTGCTCCCTGCACCTCAACTGACACATGTTCATCCTTTGAAAATTTATGAACCCCGAGTATGTGCCTGACATAGTAATAGGCATTAGGCAGATATGGAGCCTGCAATACAGGACATTGGCAAGCTTTAAACAAGCAAACAGACACGTTACCTTCATCTCGCTGATAGCTTTAAGAAGGAAAAGGAAACAAAGAGAGAAAGGGATGGGGGCTGGTGTGCAGTTTATCATGTGGGACCAACAAACATTTGAAAGATGAACCTGCAAAGAGGGGGGAAAGATGTTTTCTAGAAAGAAACTAGCAGTACACACACTGTTAACACTTTGCACAGAAATGTAATCAAATTTGTGTACACACATACAAGTTGTACATATTTGCACACAAAGGCCGAGATATAGGAAAGATACTGTGTGGTAAAAGCTAAATGAGTAAGATTGGGGGTGGCTGAGAAGTGGGTAGGGCCGGAGCCCAAATGTCTTGATAGGCTTCATTAGGTAGTTACGTTTCTATGGCAGGCCTGTAAAAATCCTTGAGAGGACTGAGGTAGGTGGTCATACGGTCCCACTTATATTTAAAAAGATCTCTGTCTACTGTGTGGAAAGCAGGTTGATGATGGGGAAGACTGGAGGCATAGAGGCTATCTAGGAAACACTTGGCGCAGTGCAATAGAGAGGATGATGGTATCTTTGACCTAATTTCCGCCCTCTATAAGGTATACTCCACCCAGTAGATAAGATTACTCACTTATTCATTCGCACATTCACTCATCCAGAAACTGATTAATAAGAGCTTTATGATATGATAGCAAACAAGACACACACAGTCATTGCCTCTGTGGAGCTTGTAGTCTGCTAAGGAAACAGATCACTGAGCCCGAATGGGCTTATGGCTGGGAAGCGAGAGAGCCATGGGAGCACAGGGAGAGGCACCTGGCCCTGACTTGGGATGTCAGGGACAGTCAAGGTCAGAAGAGAGCTCTGGTACAGACTTACAGAATCCCAGGGACACATGAACTGACCCCATGCCTGCCTGCTCATGCAGCCAAATGGTCTTGGTGTTTATTCATCTTACTGACCACTCACCAGTTGCATTAGGCTGGCCACAGGCAGGTGGGTCCTGATGTGGCCCAAATGGAGAGAACCACCTGTGACCCTAGACTGCTCCTGGCCCAACCCTGCCACAGACTATACCCCTTGACTCAAAGACTCAGTCACCGAAACAGTTACCCAGGCCACCTGGGCCTTCCTTGCTTGTCCTTCACACCCAACCTCTCACCAATTCCTATTAATTTGACTTCTTAAAAACCTGTTGCCTTCTCATTTTTCCAGTCCCTTTGCCATTCACCTGGCCCAGGCCACCATTATCTCCTACCTAAATAGCTACAACCATCCTAATATTCCCCCTACTCCAGATTGCCCAGCATCCCGCCCTGATGATTTTGTGAGCCTCACATTGTCTGGCTTTATCTGCAAGCCAGAGCTTGGTGGCCACTTCCCTTGGGGAAACTCCTCCAGCTCTTTCCCTGGCTTTGATGCCTTCAACCACGGGACTCATTGACCCTCCACTAAGGTCACAGTTTATAGTATGTGCTGCTCTCCTCCATCAGACTTTGAACTCCGTGAGGGCAGGCACTATGTTTTTATTGCTCATTTTATCCACAGCTCCCTCCTCACCAAACAGAAATTTCTAACCAGGGTCATTTAATAAGGGAGAGGTAGCCCTCAGCTGGAAAATTTGGGAAGACTTTTGTGATCGTATGCAGCTACCTAAGAAGTCCACAGCAAGCATACAGGTGGCCCCAGTCCATCCAGCCTTGTCCCCTCCACCTCTCCTCTCCTTTGCTTTCCCTCCTCACAGAGATAGCTGCTGTGACCACAGATGGCGAGAGGAAACCTGATTTATATTTCTTTATTTGGTGTGGAGAGCGCTGTGACAGACAGAGATAAATTACCTCTGTCTTCACCCCACCCGCGTATTTCTTTTCCTTTACTTTGTGAATCTTTGAACATGACTATCTGAAAGGGGCCGACAGGCAGGTGTTTGTGAGAGAGAGCTGGAGAGGAGGTATTTTGACTGAGAGGAGAGCTGCTAATGCATCTGTGGCTATTACCAGTGTGATGACAATTATAGCTCTGAGGAGGAAGAAGAGAGCAGTGGGGGAGGAACCATCCTCTTAGATGTCAGAACCAAAGGGTCTGAGAATACTGGATCTTCTTGCTGCCTCCAAAAATCTTTAACAAAACCAGTTCTGTGTAAACCTGGTGGGCAGAAAACTGGCCTAGGTTTGAGGTGCCTCCCAGTCTTGTGATTGCCTTGTCAGAAGTCAATCCCTGCAGACCCTCCAGGGAAATTTCTAGCTTCTCAGCAGGTGGGTCTTTTCTGCATCCTGCTCCAGGTGCTGTGGGGAGGGGATCTCCAGGAGTTCCTAGTTCCTCCTTTTGAGGTTAGTGAGTGATCCCCAAGCTACCCCCTCTCCCTGTGTACCTGAGCCTTCTTCGTGTATGATATCGGCACATACTTTTCACTTCAGTGGGCAAAGGGAAAGAAATCCTAGAGCTGACAGAACTGGGAGCAGCAGGGCACTGCTAGACCCAGGGTCTCTGCAGGGAGGGAGGCAAGTTCCGGAGGACAGCACAGATGAAACATAAAAAACACAGAGGCACGTTCGCCTGAGGCAGAGAGAGAGGAGGTAGGGAGAAGGGATTTTGTAGAAGTTGAGCACTGAGTCTTATTGAAAATGAAGCCAGAACTGGAGGACATCAGCCAACTTTCAGCTATGTCTCCTGCAGATGTGAGGGCAGAGTAGGTTGCCCTCATGCCCCTGCCTGCCTCTGAGGGACCACAGTGTCCTTGGAGCCAGAAGGCAGAGAGGCCACAGAGAAGCCCAGCCAGATAATCTCTCCTGGCAGGTTCTGGGCAAAGGACAGAATTCTAGACAAAATTGTGCTTTCTTCTTTCTTAAATGACTAGGTTCTGCTATCCCTACCTGTATGTGCAGGATTATACCTCCATGGGCAGCTGCAGCAGGAACTTTTGCCAGGCAGCTGTATTAGGCTGCCTTATCATGTTTACAATGAAATAAAAAATCTGAAACCTAACCCCAGTCCCAGCTGTGTCTTGGCCCCATAAATTCTTCCAATCTCCACAGTCATCTCCCCCAGAAAATAACTAACAGGACAGCTTATATTTATTCAGTGCTAACTATGGGCAGGCATTGTGCTAAGTACCACAACACTTATCTTGCATAATCCTTACGACAAAGTTATTAGCTCCATTTTGTGGATGAATAGATAAAGCTAGAAGTTAATCAGATATATAAACTAAGCCATCCCAAAGTCATATGTGTCTATCAAGGATCTTGGCCTCCAAAATAACTTCTCTGACTTCCAAATCTGTCTTAGGTGATCCTCCTTTGGACCCTTCTTAAGGATCTTACCACCTATCATATAGTATTAATTAGGGCTTCTATACCATGACCAAATTCTCACCAACAGAATGACCGTGGAAACTACACATGTAATTTTCAGGCCAGTGTGTGTGCCTGTGATCCAGATTCAATCACGCAGATGAGAAAGACACCCTGTGACGGTGTTTCTCAACTTTGTTGCCATTGGACTCAATGTGTAGCCAAGTTTGAGAATCACTGCTTACAAGATGCTAGAGAAACAAGATGGGAGGAATCTGGGACCCTGGATGACTGCACAGAGCAGAAGTTCCTACCAACTGGGACCATTTACTGTGACCAGATACATGAGCAAGACATCAACCTGTATTTTATTTATCCCCCCAGATGTCATGGAGGAGGTGCTTCAGGAGTTAGAAGGAAAACTTGGTAGTGCTTGGGCAGCTGGAATGTCAGCCATTAGTTGAGAGATGCAAAAGCAATGGCAATCACAGTCTGGCAAACACACACACACACACACACACACATGGGCTCAGCTCACACACTCTTGCTGCACAGCTTTCTCTATCTCAGTCACCATTAGAGCAGCAATCAACTAGAGCCACAGCTTTCCTGGCTTCCCCCTAGGTTCTGATTAAGGATGAAGTTCTCAACCCACCTTCCTCAACCATGGCAGGCTGAGCTCCAGCTTCCTCCCTTAAATTCTCTTCCTGATCATATAAAGCAATTAAATAAAAATTTCCTGTCATCTCTCCTAGAACCTGGCTCAGATTCTGGTTTGTTTTTGATCCATAAGTTTCTCTTAAATCTGAAAATCCTATGATTTAACAGAGCTGGAAATACAGGGCTCAGACCTAGACGCTTGGAGTAAACTCTGGGAAAGTCCTGCTCCACCTGCTGCTTGGAAGTGTAAGGCCAGGCCAGCTCAGTAGCCTTAGAGTTTAGGAATAAGACTTTTGGCTAGGTGGGAATGAATATGAGGAAAATATACATGTATGAAAAGCCACAATGAAACAATTTGTATATATATTAATTAGGGCTCATATTATATATATATATATATATATATATATATATATATATATATATATATATGCTCATATATTATATATATATATATATATATGCTCATATATATATATATGTGCTCCTGACAAGTGGAGGCCTCAGGTGAGTAGAGGAAACAGTGGCAATTCCCCAGAGACCTGAAATGGTAGATTCGGAGTCCAGTACCATGGACAGGGAAGAGCAGACCTGAAGGTTCAGGGAAAGGAAGAAAAGACATTCATTATCTGGGTATTGAGAGGAAGTTATGGCTGAGTCCAAGAAGTCAGCACTGGGAAGACACCTTAGGCACATAACCATACAGTATGCTACCTCTTGGGAAACTGGGGACAAACAGGATTGTGAGTGAAAGCCATGTGTGCAGTAATACCGCAACACAGGTAAAGGTCCTAGCCACAAAGCAGACAAGGGATGCTATCGAGACACATGATCTTGCCATCCAAGATCAAGTAGAGTTCTCTATTGCTTCCTGAGAGGCTTTAGGCAAGTGACCAGATCTCCCTGAACTTCAGTTTCTTCATCTATAAAATGAGTACAATGAGAAAAAAAGAAAGAAAAAATGAGTATGAAGGTAATATATTCCCTGCCAACTCTACTTTGATGTTAATAAAATCAAATAAGATAGATATATGAAAGTAAATAGTAAACCATAACTTGTAATTAATATTTCCATTCTCTGGTTTTCTACCACTTCAGGTCAAATTCCATACTTCACTATAGTAGCTACTTATCAAATACTTGCAGGAACATTGTTGATTTTGTTATTTTAAAAAGAAGTTAAGTAAACACAAGTGCTTCAATTCAGAGGTGAATGGAAATGGTATGCAGGGATACAGGGTTACCAACTCAAGCCTTATATGGGTTGACAGTTCCTCAGTTGTCTTCTCCTTGATATCCTTGCTTCCACGCCCTGTGGTTAGACTGGGAGACATGGACAGAAAGTAGAGCAGAACAAGGAGGCAGGGGCACGAGTGTTGGGAAAAGCTGGCCTCCAGACTCCCTCCTACACTGTCCTAGACAGATTTCTTGTGGCATTTGCTACATCTTGCATCCATCTCCTAGATCGTGTAACCCCCACTCAACTGGCACAGGGCAGTGTTTTAGTCTGTTCCGAGCTACTACAACAGAACACCTGAGACTAGGTAATTTATAAAAAACAGAGACTTATTTCTTACAATTTTGGATGCTGGAAAGGGCAAGCTGGGAGGCTGCGTCTGGTGAGAACCTTCTTGCTGCATTCAGAGACTATAAGGGGGCAGAAGTTGCTTTGTACAAAATCCACTCCTACAACAATGTCATTAACCCATTTGTGAGGACAGATTCCCTCAGAAACTCATTGTCTCCTACAGGTCCCACCTTTCAACACCATGGCACTGGGGATTAAGATCCAACACATGAATTTGGGAGGACACATTGACACCATAACAGGTAGCCCATCTACAGACTGGCCAGTGGCCAAGGCATTTGCCTGGCATTATAATTTCTTCCCAAGAGTAATGACTTGGGGCAATATGGAAAGAACAGGGAAGTTAGCAGTGAACACCGAAGATAAAGGCACATGAGGTGAAAAGAAGCTGGGTAGGGCAGCCTGAGGGGCCATGAGTGGGCCAAAGTTCTGAGCAAGCAGAAGTCATGAGATAGAGAAATCAGACAGAGAAGAAAGCAAGGAAGCCAGGTGGCATCAGAAGGGAAGTGGACAGATTTGGAGCAAGGCCAATGCATTCAGCGAAGGCAAGCTGTGTTAGGTCTGTGTCCTAGAGGACTGCTGAATCCCAGCACCTCTTGGGACTGAAGGGCTTTCTGCTCTCAGCCTCCCCCATGCCTGGCTCACCTCAGCCCCGCTCTTTCCAAAGTCTGTTCATCTGCTCCAGAGAACCTCAGAAGTCTGGCTTGTAGCTAGTGTTCTTATCCCCATGTGCATCCAGACCACAAACCCTGTGTAACTTGATGAACCCTGACTGTGGGTCTGCTCCTTGAAATCCAAAAACCTAAACCAACCAGCCCCTTCAGGGCTCTGGCAGCTTGCATTTCAGAGCCTCGGGTCACTGGAAGATCATTTTGGTATCTGGGTAGCAAAGACAGGGGAGTTCAGCTCAGCCCTGCCAATGGGGAAGAGCTGGCTTTGAATGCCTGAAGCTCTTGCTCTCGGAGCCCTCAAGGAGTCCTCACCCTTGGGACTGCTGGTGAGTCCGTACAAGCTGGCTTGTGTGTGCTGTGTGCCTGGCCCTTGCCCATCTGTTCTAGTTAACTAGGGACACCAGTGACAGTGCCCTTTCTTTGTCTCACCATTGGGACTATAATCAGCCAAGCATGCTGATAGAGACAGGAGCTAGAGGTGATGCCTAACAGTATGTCTGTGTGCAGCTCCTCCTCTAAAACTGACAATGATTGAAGTGAAAGGGACAGAGGCTTTCCATCCAGGCCCCTTCTGCCCATATCTCCTCCAGTTCCATGCCACCAGGCTCTCACACCCAAGTTCAAGTCCATCTGTCTTCCTTCAGCTCCCTCAGCAGCCACTCCAACCTTCAGGGGTAGAGGTTTGCATTCCAATGCTGAATTCCACCCAGGAAGGGTGGGCCCGGGGAAGAAACCCCTACAAGCCTTGAAAGGTAGTTCAGGTCTGCTTGAGGCCTGGCTTCCAAATACTTGGAATGTGGTCCATAAGGAGATATGGGTAAAGGAAAAATACTGATTCTATGCTCTCTATACATCCCCCAACAAATGCAGCAGCTTTGCTTCTGACTTCTCCCAGGTTATAGATAGGAGCTGCATGTTCACTGTGTGCCAGCCACAATTCTAAGTGTGCTACATATATTCACTTATTTGACTGTTAAACAGCCCTAAATTGTCATTATTCCTAATTTGCAGATAAGGATTCAAGGATACAGAGAGATGAAAGAGTACATGACCAGCAAGTGGTAACAGGATTCTGGCCTAGGCAGTGTGGTTCCAGGGTCTGTGATTCACCATCCTCCTTCTGTCTGCAGAAGTCCTGATATGGAATCTCCACACATTTCCCTTCCTGCCCTTGGTTCTGAACACAGCATCCAAGTTAGTCTTATTTGCCTGAGAGCCCTCCAGGCAGCCCCTGGACATGGGGGAAAGAGGCAGGCTGGGGAGGGGTGTCCAGAGGCCTCTCCCAAGTTCAACAGAAGACAAGGCCAAAGCCAATCCTTTCCTTTGTGAAGCACCTGTTACGGGCCATGGATGGACACCTTAACAATCTAGTCTAATCCTCCCATCAATAAGAAATTGCTAGTATTATCCCCCATTTTAAGATGTATAATTAAAACTTTATTTTTTTTATTTTTATTTTATTTTTTATTTTTTTGGTGGTACTGGGGATTGAATTCAGGGCTTTGTGCATGCTAGGCAAGCACTCCACCACTGAGCTACATCCCCAGCCCCTACAACTTTAAAAGGTTGAATAATTTTTTTGAAGTTTCTCCATAGTTGGCTTAAGCAGGATTGGAACTCAATTCTGTCTGGCTCTAACTCAATGCTCTCTGGCAAGTCACGATGAAAAGACCCAGTTCACATTAACTTCTGCACTTCCTGGGAGGGAGGGCACTCCTTGGTAGATCCTTCGATCTCTGACAGTTTCCAGTGAGATGGGCCTGGAGCGAGCACAAGCCCTGGGTCAGCACTTGTGTAGATAAAAAAGGAGGAGGGGACAGAAGATTCAGTCATCAACCATCACTGCAGGGGTATAGACTGGTGCACAGGCTGCTGACTCCCAGAAATACAGAGATTAGTCGCAGCTTTCCCTAACTACATCCCCTCTGACAGCTGTTTAAGAAAAAATATCTACAAATAAATATTTGCAAAGCAATTTAGCCTCGGCCCACACACGCTGGCATAGATACGCTCAGTCTCTCTGGGCGCTCACATGATCTGGATGGAGCTTCAGTGACCTCGCTTTTTCTGCAAAATGCTGACACAGTGTTTCTGGAGTCACTAAGGCTGGGCCAGAGCTTGAGGGCTCAGGAATGAGGGACCAAGAAATTTCTCCAGGCCCTTCTGGTAGCTTCTGTAGGACAACTGGTTCTTAGGACCCATAAGTTCCCTTGCGGGAGGGGGTCCCTTACTGCATATTAAGGAGCTGCCCTGAATGTCTGAACTGAGAAGGGCTTTAGGGGCTGCCTCCTGTCACTCCATTTCATGCAACTTCCAAATAGTCTAAAGCCACAGACAGTTCCAAAATCACTGTGGTTTGGCTGAATGTAGAAGTCAGGGTGGGCTAAGTGCTATGACAGGCAACCTCAAATTCTTAGTGGTTGACACAACAAGGCAGGCTATAAGAGTCAGCAGTGGTGGGTGGGAGGACTTTCCTCCTGGCAGGCACATGGAAACCTGGGCTGTAATACCCTCAGCACTGCCATCTCCAGTAAAGCCACTGCAAGAACAAAAGAGAAGGTGGAGGAAGGTCACACGTGAGAGGTTTAGAAGTGGAGTATGTCACTCCTGCCCACATTCCACTGGCCAGAAGTCACCACACAGCTGCACACTATGACAAGGGAGACCCGAGAAGAAGAGGGGAAACTCAATACCGGGGAGCAGTATCCTTGTCTGTCACTCCCTGGAAGGAAACAGGACCCTCTTTCCGTTCTCTTTGAAGTCTCAACCTTTAATCACTCAGACAAGTGTGGATAATGAAAATAGTAAATAGTAGGAAGAGTCAGTATTTTGAGTGCTTATAATATGCCAGACACTGTGCATAGATTCTTTCATTTAATCTCCACAAGGGCCTAATGCCAAGATACCAGCATTCTTTCTATGTTGTGGAGGTAAAACTTACATGGCTAAGAGATGTCCAGTGACTCCTTTTAGGTCACATAGTGTGTGGGTGGCTCTGCAGGGATCTGAGCCGAGCTCCAGCCGATTGCAAGAGCTGAGCACACACAGCCTGAGGAGCTAAGACATTGGGGCTGGGATTGATCCATGCCTGGGTTACTTTAACCCGCAGCAGACAACAGAGAAGCTGAGACATTGTTCCCCACAGCAGTAGCCTCACCCCACCTCCCAAACGGGCTGTGAGGAGCGAAGCCTCTGAATCACAAGGCAGCTTGGCAGCATGAGCCATGCTGAGGGAAACTACTTTTCAAAAGCACTTACTTTCTATGATCTAATTCAGGATGACATTGCAGGTGCTCCAGAATTGCCTCTGCCTCTTTCCCACCAGCCCCCAGTCCCTTGTACCCTCCTCCCTCTTTGTACCCTCTGCCCTCAGAGATGCCGCACTCCTTGTGGGCAACAAGACTCGTGCCCTGAGCCCAGGTTCTTCCCCACCCTTGAGAGGAACCTGCCCCACGTGGAGGAATGGACCATCCCCAGGCTGCAGTCTGGCTGCCTGTCCCTCTGGTACCTTTCAGCTCCACAGCCCCAGGGCTGCTCTTGCCTTGGCTGCTGGCCAGAGCATGCTCACTGAGGTCATGGGCACTTGGAGCAGATCGGCAGGGTTCAACACTGGCTCTGCCAATTGTATGTTACTTATAAGGCCTTGGTCAATAGTAAACTCCTTCACTCCCTTCATCTGCAAAATAAGAATAATAATATCTGCCCCACAAGGCTGTGGTGAAGATTCAGTGAGTAATGCAACTAAAATTCTCAGTTCAGTGTTCAGCACACAGAACAAACTAACAGTGTCCTTTGGTGTTACTAGTTCTAAGATAAAATGTATTGAAGAGTAGATACTTCCATCGAGGTCTTCCCCTGATACCTGAGTAAGACGGTGCCATCTTCACTCAGCTCCTCATCCATTCTAGCTCTGTAAGGCAATCTATATGCACCAGACTGGTTCTGCACCTTAGTGATGCTGAGTTAATGTGAGGGAGGCCAAGAAAGGACTTAGAGGCCAAGTTGATCTGTATAAAGAATGAAGAGAAACAGAAGAGGCAAGCCAGGTCCTCTGAGAACTAGACATCAAGATGGGATTGAATGTGTTTAGATTCTGTTAAGGAAATTCCCATAGGTAAGGTAACAGGAAGGGCACTGGGAAAGCCAGGGAGAGCTGTCAGGGCACGGCCCAGATATTTTCCTACAGAAGAAAGACTGAATGGAAGTGCATAGAATAGTCTGCCGTGCCACGCAGTCTGAGGAAGCCTCAGCAAGTCCTGGGGAGACCTTGAGCCAAGTCAGCTGACAAGGAGCCACCTGACTTCAAGGAACATCAGCCTTGGCCTGCAAGTTGCACTCAGTCATTGGCCAGAACAACTGTGAGTGCTTGGGTTCCATGCAAGGGCTCCCATGGACTTCACATTGGCACAGCTGGGGCCCTCTCAGTTTCCAGGTACTACAGGAGATCTGTGGGATGCATTCTCATGGCCACCAGAGAAGAGAAGAGAAAAACAGAGCTGCAGCCAGAGACTCAGGCCTGAATTGGTGGAGGGAACTGTTAAATGAAAGAATACACAGCAATGTGGGGCAAGAGGATTGTAAATATAAAAACCTACTGGAAATTACATATTATAGTCACTTCAGTGTTTCTGAAGATATAAGTTATAGATTGGAAATTCCCTTATTATTTTTAGCTACCTGGGCTATAATCCTTCCAATGTGATTTATGATTGAATCTGACACTAGTTCTGGTATTCAGTGAACTGTTGTATAAAATATGATGCAACAGACATGGTCTAAGTGCTTTACAACAATTAACTAATTTCTTCCTTACAACAAACCAGTATGTGGGCATGATCGTCATCATGCCTATTTTATAGATGAGGAGATGGAAGCCCAAAGAGGCTGATAAGCTGAAGTCACAGCCAGGAAGTGGTGGAGCAGGGAGTTGAACCCCGGAATCTGTGCTCCTGTCTGACACACCACACTGCCCCTCACCCCTGGCTACTGGCCTGTCGGTTTCCTTCTTCCCGTTCTTCCCATCTGCTTTATGACCTCACCTCAGCGCACCAGTCCTGCAGCAAACAGCCATTTGTTTCTGACCCCCAGCTGTCCTTGCGGACAATGAAGCCCCTGCCTTATCTGTGCCCTGCAAAACAGTCAGCACAGGCCAGCCTGGAGTTGTCCATACACACCTGTTGAATCCAGGATCAGGTCATCTTCCAAGGCATTTGCAGCTCATAACCCTCAAATTCTGCTTTGCTGTTTGGGCTTACGTAACTTCGGTTGGTGCTCAAGTAGGGATAAGCTCCATTCTGGGGGAGGAGCAAGGATGTTCCCACAGGAAGCATGTTTCGGCTTTCCACGGCCTCTTAGAAAAACCTTTGTCTTTTACTTACATGTAGAATTGGAGACTTAATTCAGCCTACCGTGATGGCTGGGTAAGATATAATGCTTATTTTATAGGTACTTAGGACAATGTTCATTGGGGCAAAGACCTGAAGAAGTCTACAGGATTAGAGAAAAGACAGTCCCATTCATGATCCTTCTTATGTCAGTGCTTAGCAAGTCACCATTTCAAGAACTGGGAGGCCAGTGATATCATTCTGAATGGTTCGAACAGAAATCTGCACCCTCCACACTTTGCCAAAACTGGAAGACCCTAGCTGGGGCTCCTGCTAGGAGGCCCTTACGCATGCAGAGGAGGAGAGTCCTAGGCAGAGAGGGCGCCATGGAGAATCCCACCTCACCCAGGTCCAATCTTACAGCTGGGGATGTGCTCCTGGGGAGAAGTCACAGGAAAAAAAATGCTGAGGATAGATGAGGAGTATGGCTGGGGCTAGCATAGGACACTGCCATGCTTACCCCAGCAGATCACTCTTTAAGCCCTGGTCCACAGGGGAGACATTTGCTAACCTGAGCGACTGTGCTATTGCTTGGGGTAGCTCCCAGGGCGGCAGGCAAGCTGAGCTCTGCCTGCTCAGTGACTGGTGGTGGTCACTACAGTGGGCTCTGAGGCCTCAGCATCAGACTGGTGCTCCCGTCTGCCTCCCTCAGCTCTGGAGACAGTGTCTGGACTCTGGCTGATAAAGAATCGATTTTTATTTCCTCTTGTTCCTGTGGTGCTTGGCTGTTGTGACAGGAAACCGGAAACCTAATAAAGACCACACTGGAACAGCTTGTGTCCTAAGCCTGCCTGGACTGCAGAGCTAGGAAGGAGAGAGAATGAGTAGAGGGGGTGGGAGAGGGACAGGTCTGCTTCCTTGAACAACCTCAGGGGCATCATCACCTTGCGCTCACCTTGTGCTGGGGTGGGGGCCGACACATAGACAGACATAAGAGAGGGTGAAGGCCTGGCAGTGAGAAAGAAAGGCTCCTAGGCACCTCCTCAGCAATTGTGCTTCTGACCTGGCCTTTCACTGGGGACCAGGTTCAAGGCCGATGACAGTGTGGTCACAGGGCCCCTTTGACCTGAGTTTAATGCTTGAGTTTAATGCTTGGCTGTTGCAATCTTAAAATTCTTAACAGGTTTGTTTTTGAATTTCTGTTTTTAAGTGAAGTTTGATGGGACATTGTAGCATGAAGAGAGGTTTCTCAACCATCTACCCCCAACCTTTAGTGCTTGGGATCTGCCAAGCCTCCCTTCCTCTCCCGGACCCAGCAAACCACTGCCACCTCCATCCCTGGCAGGATCCCAGGCACAGGTACAGGAAGGTTGGGTTTGGACAAGCAGGCTTTGCAACTTCTTGAGGCCAGGGATAGAGACAACTATCCCTGCTGTGGGTTGGCGGCACCACGGTGCATCAAATGGGGTGTGTGTGTATGATAATTTAAACACTTCTGATCTAGTGCAGACACTGTGACCACTCTGGAGTCTCTCACCCACCATGAGTCAGGAAGAAGAGGTGCCTGGCTTGACTTCCCACCCCTGCCTAGGCCCTGGTAGGGTGGTTCAATAGCTGGTGGGCAGAATACATAGCTGGGCCCCCAAGTCACTTCAGGTGGTGTCCTGGACCTGTGAGGGTCTGTGCTTGCTGGGAGAAACCCCATGCCTGAGAGAGTACAGCGCTGAATAACATTTAAAAAAATCAAGTTGAGAGACAGCTCACAAAAGCAAGGGAACATTTAATATTTTATTAAATATTAGCTGTAACTACTTTTTCTTGAGCAAGCAGCCCCCCACACTGCACAGAGCCCCGTGTTTACTCCCCGCCAGTTGGCGCTCCTCACCAGCACACATCTTAAGAGCTGGAAGCTAAGCAGAGCCAGGCCCCAGGAGGACAGGGCCCCCCAGGGCTGCACTGAAAGGTGGCTCCAGGGTTCCATTCATAGCTTGGGTCCCTGCCTCTGCTTTGCCTTAGGCTCTGAAAGCATCTGCTTTTCTGACTTCTAGCCCTGCTTTCACATCTGTTTCTCCCTGGCTGACTTACTACTTCCACCAGCCTCGTGGGAGTAGCCCTTGATGCACTGTATGCCTCAGTCTCTTTTCCCTCCCTTCCCCAAATTAACCATATCCATTCCTCTGTGCTCACATCCACCTATGACAAATGGTGAGTAAAGGCTGTCCCCTAGACACCCTCTCTGGGCAGGTCTTGTTCCTTGATTGATTACATGGAAATGCAAGGTACTCCAATTTTCCCAGGACACGGTGCCATCTCAGACTTAACGTGTTGAAAATGGAAATCACTCATCTCCCTCTGTAAGTCAGCTCTTCCACTGACTTTTCTATTTCTGGCTGTGACATCCTCATTCTTAAAATCATCCAGGTCTGAAACTTTCTAGTAGTCTTTTATGCTTCCCTCTCCTTCATCTCCTACCTCTAATAAATCTTGTCATTCCTTCCTTAAAAATGTCCAGCATTTTTATCTTCTGTCAATTTCTACTTCCTGTAGTAAACTTCAGACCTTTATTAGCTCACGCCTTATCTAGAGCTTCCAACTGACCACTCAGCCTCAGTCTCCCTTCCTGCCAATCATGCATGCACATGGCTCTAGGAATAAGTTTTTAAAACTTACTCTGCTGATGCCATTTCTATGTTAAACATTTTCAGAGGTTCCCTAGCACAGAGCTAGTTATTCTCTCTCAGTTTAGTAGTCATAATATCTGATCATGTCAGATGAGCATGATGCTCCCCTGCTAAAACCTTAATAGCTTCTTACTGCTGAAGATAATCCTTATTGTGACCTACACATACATATAGAGAGAGAGACAGAGAAGGGGAAGAAAGAGAGAGAGAGAGAGAGAGAGAGAGAGATGCACAGACTCAATCTAGGTAATTCCCAGTCATCCTTCTGAGCTTAGCTTTCTTGTCATAAAAGGTTATAGTACTTCATAATGCTCTTCTGAAACACTTACTGCCATTATTATTAAACTGTGCAATACATGATTACTCTTCCATACTAGGACATAAACTTCACAAAGGTGAGGTGTGGGTTGGTCTGGTTTAGACAGATCTCTCTCCTTGCCTGATGTATGCAGACATTTAGGAAATATTTGTTGAACAGATGAATGAACTACCATTTATTGAGTGCCAGGGTCTCTGCCAAGTGCTTCATCTCATTTAATCCTCAGAAGGGCCTTATCAGTGTTATTTCCAGTGCGTAAAAACCTAAAATAACAAAGGTCACATTTACAGACAAGACACCATCCTGTATCCCAGTAAAATGGTCTTTTCACCACCTGCAGAACACACCCTGTTCTCTCCCACCTCTCTGCTTAGACTCTGGCATTGCCTCTACCTGAAATGTCCGTTCTCTCTTCACCTGCTGAAATCTAGCAATTAAGGTTCAACCTTGAAGAAACTCCTGCAAGGTATGGTAGCACATGCCTGTAATCCCAGCACTCTGGGAGGCTGAGGCAGGGAGATCACTGCAAGTTTGAGGCCAGAGGCCAGCTTGGGCTACATAGTGAGATGCTGATCAGAACAGAACAAAACAAACAAACAACAACAAAAAAAAAAACAACAAAGAAGAAACCCCGATTACCTTCTGATCTGTCCTAAAATACATATAATAAGGAAGATCACTAGCTGTAAGATTAGACAGCCTGGATTGGAAGTCTAACTACTCTCCTACATACAACCTATATGACTTCAAGCAAGTTACCTACTCTCAATTTCTCATATATAATTTGCTGATAGCAAGTGGCTACCTCGTGAGGTTTAAATGAGGTCAGATATTTGGAAGATTTGACACAAATCCTGGTGAATAGAGGAGCTAAAGCAAATTAATTATTTTTCTCATTTTTCTCCTCTTCATTCTCCTTCAAATCTGTTCCACTTCCTATTTACCTACCAGACCCAACTGAAGCATCCTTGAGCTCACAATATTACTGACATCAAACCAGGGGCCATGCCACAAGTAATCCTATTGGCAACAACCTCAGCCACCAGTCAGCTGGTGAAACATCCCATGTGGATCATGTATGTATCTTCTCTCTCAGTGTTTGCCCCACAACAGCTGAGAGAATACATTATTTCACATATATTCCTGCACCTCAAATCTGTGATTTCACAGATTCCAAACTCCCTAGTCAAAGTTGAGTATAAACATCATGTGAAAGTTGAGCATGAAGAAATTTGGAGTCTTCTTTTCCAAAGTTAGCAGAAGCTTGGCGATATTTCACTATCACTTTAAAAGAATATGGATTATCCTAAGGAAGGGATGTGAAAAGGAAAATAACATTTTTGACCACCTACTCTGTACCAACTTCTGTGCTTGATTGTTTGCATCTATTGTTATCCTTACAGGTCTGCCTTATAAAGTGGACCATATCATCCCCAATTCAGCTCCAGCAAGAGGGTCAAGAAGGCCTTTCTAGAGTGGCCATTTCCCTCTTAGTGTCTCACACTTTTAGAAAGGTTAAAAAATCATCATTATTACACACCTTCCAAGAGAATGGTGAAGGACATCCATCATATTCCAATCATGCAGGGCAGATCCTGGGGCAGGTACCCTGGAGAAGAGAGAGGTTATTTCCTCTGTTCGGGCAAAGGTAACTGGCTGGTAAGAGTTAGACTTTAACACTCAACCTATGCCCAAGCTTTTGGTCGGTCCTACAAAGCCATGGGTCCAGTATTGAATAAAGCATTCCACACAGTGCAGAAGGTAATGCAGCTAATTCAGCAAGGAAGCTGATTGCATTTTTGGCTTTTCAAGGGATTATTATAGGCAGCCATTATAAAAAATTAAAGATGTACACTGTGTAGAGTGGACATAGAGAAACTTAAAAAAAAAAAAAAAAAGAATTGCTTGGGCCCCTAGAACATGCTGTGCTGTTTCTATATATCTTCAGGACACTTAGAATGTATAACAAGTGTTGTTTAAAGGAGTAAATAACAACATTTTTAGGCTTATCCTGGAGAGTGCAATCAGCTTTTCACATAATCCCCTAAAACTGTGCTCAGCATGGATGCCCATGCTGAGGAACAGGCCACTAAAAGAGTCCAAGGCCAGGTCCTCCTAGAGGAAAGGGGCTCATGGCAGACAGATCTGAATTTCCAAGCAGATGTTCAGGAACATTTCCAGAAGGACCATTGGCTCAAACTTGCTTTTTCTGTGGGCCTGCTGTTGGACTAAAATCCCCCACCCCCAACTTCTATTTCCCAGTGGAAATATTTTAGGGATTGTTTAATCATTAACACTTTATTAAGAATTAATAAACTGGTTTTCTTCCTTGGTGGCAAGCTCTTAATTGGCCCAGAATCAATAAGAAATTGGATGGGAAGGAATCTGAAGGAGAAAGTGGAAGTGGGAGGAAGGTCTGACCCGATAGGCACAGTGGAGCAATGCTCCAGTCAACCGTGGGCACAGAAGGGGCAAGAGGTGCAGAGGAAAGCTACTGAAATCTTACTTTCTGAATTATACATTTGCCCTGTATAATCAGCCATGTCTTCTCACTCATCCAGAGATTCTCTTCTTTCCCATCTGAGCCCTGTCATTTCCTCCAACTTCAATGATTTCCTGGCAGCTCTGACCATCATTCTTTTCTTCAGTCTCAAAAACACCCCATTCTTCTCCCCAGAGAGCATCTTTTCTTATTAAAGGATTTTAGTAATTTAACAATTGAGTATAATGTTTGTCTTAGTACATTTCATGCTGCTATAACAGAATACCAAAGACTGGAGAGTTCATAAGCAACAGAAGTTTGTGTGGTTCACCACTCTGGAGCTGGAAAGTCTAAGACCAAGGGGCCACACCTGCTAAGGGCTTTTGTGCTGTACCTTAACGTGGTGGAATATATCACATGGCAAAATAGCATGCAAGAGAGGAACAAGAGGGGGCTGAACTCACTTTTAGATCAGATCCACTCTCCAATAATGACATTAATTCATACGGCGCAATGATCACCTCTTAAAGACCGCACCTCTCAATACTGTAGCATGGGGGATTAAGTTTCACATGCACACATGACATTTGGGGAACATATTCAAACCATAGCCGTGTTACAGGCTGGAAGTGTAGCTCACTCGTGGTCAAATGCTTGCCTAGCATGCACAAACACAGGAAAGAAATAAACCATAATGATATTAAATTATGCTCAGCTCAGAATGTGAGTGTATCTGGGCATCTTGAAGACTCCTCAGGGCCATCAGGGGTCTGTTTATGAGGAACCAAGGGCCTCTTGGTAAAAACCTTTACCTTAAAGAAAGGAGAATCAAGAGGAAATGACGTTTTGGGGATAAGAAGGGTTGAGTGATTCTGTCAGCATGCCTGCATCTGCTCTCAGGAATCCATGGCCAACCTCTGGGGTATGGAGGCTAATATAAAAGAGGAATTAAGGTGATGAAATGATGATCATGATGATGATGCCTATAATCATGAAACACACCTCACTAATACCTGCCCCAGCATTAGAGAGGTATTGGCAGCAGCACTCCTAGCAAGTTTCTATAGCATGAGAGATGGGGCTGCTGCAGTCTTGGGCCAGGAGCAGCTCTAGTAGTGGCTTCCACCTGAATGGACACAGAAGCAGCTCCAGATAAATGGTATGAGGAAAATAGCTGTCAATCAAGTAATCAAGAAGTCCTGCTTGTGAAATCCTTGTGAGACCTCTAAGATATCATCTGTGGACTTGTGGAACTATTGAGGAGGTAAGACAAGTAAGGTAAGAGACAGAAAAATCCTGGCAGGTGACAGGCATTGTATCTCTGTTTTTGTCCCCACATTGGTGAGTTAGGCATCTGACTTTCGACTTTATGGAATCTTGTAACTTCTACTCACTACTTTTTTTTTATACAAAGATGAGTTTTCCAAGAATGCTGTGGAAAGCTCCAGGCAAAGGCTGTAAGGGGGAAAAGGAAAATAGCATGCAGGAAAACCTAAACCTGCACTCAAAACCTCACACAATATTGTCCAGCTCCCTGGTCCCTTGTGACACCTTCTTAGCAAAACACTGAATAGAATCAGCTCATGGTACATGTGTTACCAAATGACCAAATGTTTTATTTACCGTAAAATTTAATGATGCCCCCAAAGGAGCCCCAGCAGTGCAGTAGGTATTCTATCAATACAGATGGAATTAGTTAATTTATTACAGTTTCAATGACCTCAGTTCCTGAAATTGTAGGGTTGTTTTTAAAAATAAAACTCTTCTCACTAGCTGGTGGTTTCTATATATCACAGAAATGATGCTGGTTGTTAGGATTCAGTTGTAAGTGTAGCCTTAGGCTCACACCATCTAATTAGACACCATCGACTTCAACATAAACCTTTGCACTATGGTTAGTAAGCGAGGAATAGAGAGAATGCTTAGCTTCAGTGGGAGAAGCCTTCTTTCTGCCTGTCTTCTGGGATTTCCATAACTCGAATGATCTGGGATGAGATTAACACAGCCCTGGTTTCTCTGGGTTCATTGGGGGAGGCATTTCCTGCCTGCTCTAAGCTGAATGTGTAGGGTTAACTCCCCATCAGCTGAAGGGAAGGGAGCCAAGCATGAAAGAATGGACTATCCTAGGTTTGCTAGCTTCTGGTCATCAAAAAACCCTTGCTCCTTCTGCCTTCCCATTTCCTACCAAGGCCTCATATTTCTGTGTGCCTCTGGTACCTGTCTCTCCTGGATTCTGTGCTCCTAAAACACTGGATGCACAAGTAGCCAGTGGCAATAGGAAGGATAGCAAGGGACCTCTAGTCCCATCTCCATCAGCCTATCCAAACCCACATCAGATTTTAAAAAAGAAATCACCATTGGACAGGACAATTGATATTTTATCAGTGGGATATAAATAATGCCTTTTTAAATGCTGGTTCTTTTATTGATGTGCTACGGATACCATAAAGCAAAGCAAGGCAGAGTTGCATGCAAATGTTCCTTCAAAACAAGACCCTTGGCCTATTTCTAAACAAATTTTCAGCTCCTGGGCAAACACCATTGTTGTCTAACACATACAGAATATCTTTTATCTGGCATACTACTGTACTCACTTATATGGTTGGATTCTTTGGATTGGGTTATAGTTTAAATATGACATGTCCCCCAAAGACTCATGTACTGAATACTTGATCCCTAATGCAGCAGTGCTCAGCAGTGGCTTATTTAAATCGGCTAAATATGTTTTCTTCTTCTGGGGTGGAACAGAAAGACTTATACTTGCAGCTGAGATAAAGTACCACAGGACTGGATTTCCCTTCCTCCCTGAAACAACTAAAAATAGGACAAAACTAGTATGATTTCTAAGATATTTAACACAAGGTTATAAGGGGCAGTGATCCTTGAGAGATAGGAAATCGGTGAGTTGAGCACAGAGATCGCTCCCATTTACCGCCTTGAAAGTATCCAAATCACAGAGCTGCAACCCAGGTCAAATGCTCCTGATTAAAAGTGAAGCTGAGAGCCTAGGGCAGTGAAAGCAAACCTTTTAGAGCTTTCAGTGATAACAAACTGCCCGCAGTGGCACATGCACCACCACTGGCCTAGGGGGAAAATGGTGGCAAGAGTTCAAAGGAAGACTGCAGGAGAAAGACAGAAGAGACAGACAGAGACAGAGAGAGGGAGAGAGAGAGAGAGAGAGAGAGAGAGAGAGAGAGAGGAAACACTGGAAAACTACAGAGTGGCCCGCTTGAGAATTGAGAATTCAGCATTAAACTGAATTCCTCACATGCACGCGAGGAAGCTATGAGCCCAGGGGAAGAACCACCCAACAGGATGAAGAGGAACAGTGCCCAATGCTCATATAGGGCCTAGGATGGCACCTGTTCACACCAGCCAGAATGAAAAACCTTACAATTCATGAGGCATTGGGTTGAATATTCAGAAGAGTCTTGCTTCACTTGTGGGGAATAACTATCTTTAGATTAAATGCTGCCCTGGTCCCATCTAATGAATCTTAAAAGCAAGACTAGAAAGCATTAATCTGTGTCCAAGTGGCCTAACTGTACCCCAAAAAGAAACATCAAGAATATTTATAGGGCTACAAAATATCCAGCACTCAACAAGGTGGAACTGACAATGTCAGCCTTTCAATAAAAAATTATCAGATGTGCAAAGAAGCAGGAAAATCTGGACTATAATGTTCTGGTAAATCAATCAATCAAAACTGATCCAAGATGAACACGGATGTTAGAATTATGAGACAGGGATGTTAAAACTATTTATAACCATATTCTGTATGTTAAAAATGTAGAATAGGAGAAAAAGCTATAAGAAATATTGAATATGTTAAGCAGAAACATGGAAGATATTTTTAAGAGTCAAAGCAAACCTATATAGACAAAACTACAAGATTTTTACATGAAAAATTCACTGCCTAGGGTTAACAGTAAATTAGATACTACAAAGTAATACATTAGGGTACTTGAAGATTAGCAATAAAAGCTATCCAAAATAGATTACTAGGAAAAACAAGACTAAACTAACAGAAAATGGCATCAGTAGACTAAAGAACAGCTCTAAGGAACTTAATGTGGTATAATTGGAGTCGCCAAAGAAGGGCAGTAGGCAAAAAATTTTCGAAGAAATAAGGGACCGATATTTTTCAAAACTTGATGAAAACTATAAACCACAGATCCAAGAACCTCAATGAGCCCTAAGCACAGGAAACATGAAGACAAGTACACCAAAACGCATAATAGTCTAATGGTTCAAAACTGGTGTTAAAAAAAATCTTAAAAGGGGTCAGAAAGAAAAGATCCCTATGCAGAAAGCAACACAAGTAAGCATGACATCGGGTTTTACTACAAGTAAAAAGATACCAGAGCAACTGGGAAAATATCTTTCCAATATGAAGGCAAGTAAAAATATTTTCCAACATTCAAAAGCAGAAAATGTTTATCAACAGCAGACATGCACCACGAGAAATGTTAAAGGCAGCTCTCAGGAGGAAGGCAAATGACATTAGATGGAAGTTGGTATCTATACAAATGAATGAAGAACACCAGAAATACTAACTTCATGGGTAGATGTATAAAATTTCTAAATTACTTAAATACCTTTAAAAGAGAATTGACAGTTTAAATAATATAATATGAAGATAATGACATATACAGTGGTAAAATATTTAAACAGTAGTAATGTAATACAAAAATTATAACATAGAAAGAAGTAAAAAATATGACAAATATCACACAAAGTCCAGGTGGGGTGTATTGGAAGAAAGCTACTGGAAGGTTTTTATACTACTTGTAAAATGGTAAGCTATCACTTGAACATATATTGAGAAAAAATTTAAATGTCTTATAAATTCTAACCCCAAAAAACGCAAAACAACTAGTTGTAGCTAAAAGGCCAATATGGAAGATAAAGCTGAATAATAAAAATAATCAAAAAGAGGTTTTAAAAGAAGGAAAAAGTAACAGACAGGACAAAAAGAAAATAAATAACAAGATGGTAGATTTAAACCTAACCATTTCAATAACCACATTAAGGGCCGGTGAGATGGCTCAGCGGCGTAAGCGCCTGCCCGGCAAGCACGAGGGCCCGAGTTCGACTCCCAGAACCCACATACGAAAAAGGGGCCGGTGATATCGCTCAGCGGCATGGGTGCCTGCTGGCGTGCGAGGTCCTGAGGTCGACCCCCCCGGTACCCACGAAAAAAAAAAAAATCGGATTTGACTCTTTTTGTCTTTTAATTGAAGTATGTCAATTATTTAATGTGATTTTTTTTTTTGTGGGTACCGGGGGGGTCGACCTCAGGACCTCGCACGCCAGCAGGCACCCATGCCGCTGAGCGATATCACCGGCCCCTTTTTCGTATGTGGGTTCTGGGAGTCGAACTCGGGCCCTCGCGCTTGCCGGGCAGGCGCTTACGCCGCTGAGCCATCTCACCGGCCCTCAAATCAGATTTTTAAAGAAAGTAAACTCCTGCAATGTGCTACCTAAAAGAAATTTATTTTAAATGTAATTGCAAAAATAGTTTAAAAATAAAATGATAAAAAAGATATATCTGTGAACATTAATCAAAAAACAGATGGAATGGCTATATTAATATCAAAATAGATTTCACTGCAATGAATATTAACAGGGATAAAGATCATTTTATAATTTTAAATGGGCCAACCAATTTTAAAGACAAAATATTAAACATTTATGCACCTAATGACAAAACTTTAGAATACTGTACATGAATCAAAAACTGATAGAACTGTAAGCAAATCTACAATTATAATATGAAATTCAATTATAATGCCCCCTTTTAATTTCAATGCCCTGATAATTGATAGAATAAGTAGACAAGTATCTATAAGAATATGGAGAATTTAAACCATACACTTGTCCCTTGCTATCCCTAGGGCATTAGTTCCAGATCAAGCCAACTCTTCCCCATGCTCCATAGATACCAAAACTTTATGAATGTTCAATGAGCCTTCCATAAAATGAGGCAATATTTACATAGAGCCTACATACATCTGTATATGTTAAATCACCTCTAACTTATTTATAATACTTGATACAATGTAAGTGCTATGTACATAATTGTCCTACTATATTGTTTAGGGAATAACGATAAGAAAAACAGTACAGATGCAGTGTTTTAAAAATATTTTTGATCCACAAATACAAAAGGCTGACTGTACTATCATCCATCTCAACCTAACTGACATTCATAGAACACTCCAGCCAACAACGGTAGAAAACACATTCCTTTCAGATGGAACATTTACCAAGACAGACTACATTCTGGATCAAAAAACAAGTTACAGTAAATTTATGATTTTTTTATTTTATGGAAAGAAAGCAAAACAAAATTTCATAACAAAATAATAGGAGAATAGCAATAGTTAATATATTGCATATTGTTATCTTTAAAGTAGTTACTCAGATTACAAGATATGGGCATAAAAAATTCCCCAAATGATATTAACAAAAACCTTTCTTTTCAGTGAACTAAGAGACACTAGTAGTATAACTAACTTGCATTTTTTTTCCTTTTCCCTTCCTTCCTTTTCCCTTCCCCCATTCTAGTTCCTTTTTCCTTTTGAACAATTTCTTCCCATTTTGCAATATCTATAAATTTGAAAGGATTCAAGTCAATATCAGTCATCACTAGGGAAGTGAAAATTCAAATTACAATAAGGTCCACATCTGTTTAAATGGTTAAAGTTAAAAAGGCCTGGCATGCCATATATACAAAGTGTTTGAGAGGTTATGGAGGAATCTGAATTCTCTTATATTGTTAGAAATGTAAAATTATGCAACCACTTTGGAAACTGTTTGGAAGTTCCTCAAACAGGTAACCATATACCTTACATGTGATCCTGTTATTTCACTGCTAGATATTTACCCAAGAACATGAAAACATATGTTCATAAGAAAAATTATGCAAATAATCTTAGAAATTTTATTTGTAAGCTGAAAAAAGGAGCAATCCAAATATCTATTAATATGTGAGTGCATTAACGAGTCATGATTTTCCATGAGAAACTGCTCAGCAATAAAAAGGAATGAACAATTGCTTCACACAACATGATGAATCACAAATTAATTACACTGTGTGAAAGAAGCCAGACCAAAAAAAAAGAGTACATACTGTGTGATTCCATTTATATAAAATTCTAGAAAAAGAAAAAGAATCTATAGTGACTAAAAGCAGATCAGTGGTTCTCTGGAGAGGGAAAAGGCAGGAGTGGGAGTGCAGGGGAAAGGCTTTACAGAAGAGCACAAGGAAACTTTGGTGGTGGTGTGTGTATTCATATCTTGATTTTGGTTTCACTGTATGTACCCATGCATACACACATAGATACTCCATACACAATGCAGTAAACCCAAAATCAGGTGGTTCAGATTCCACCAAAGTTTCTAATCAGTTAACCTTGAGATCGGGAAATAATCTTAGATTCCCCATGAGGGCCCAATTTAATTGCATGAGTCTTTGCAAGTAGAGAAACTGTCTGGGCTGTGGTCAGAGAAGCGTGGTGGCACGAGAAGAGGCTGAGATGCTGTGGCAAGTTCTGAAAGGAATGTGCTCTGTGCAAGGACCAGGAAGGCCTCAGAAACTAGAGACAACAAGGAAATTGTCTCACCCAGAAGCTCCCAGGAGGAATGCAGCCCTTCCTACCTACAACGGGATCTGGGCCCAGGGAGACCATCCATCCTAAGCTTTTGACCTCAGAACAGTAAGGTAATAAATTTGAGCCACTGAATGTGTGGTAATTTGTTTTGACAATAGTGGAAGGTGAATACCTCATACTTATTCCAACATTTACTGTGATCATACTTTAAAATTTACCTGATCTGTTGGATAAAAGTATATATTTTTGAAATTTGAATTTCCCTTGTCACTGAGTTATGCTTCAACTCATATATTTCCTCTGCTATAAATTTCATATTCTAGCCTTTCAATTACTTTTTAAATTGGGCTATTTTCTTACTGATTAACTTTTTGTGTGCAACTCTACTTTTCCCCACATACATTTTGGAATCCGTTTTCAAGTTACCATCTATAGTGGATGCTCCCTGAGGACAGAAGTTTTTGTCTGTTTTGTTTGCAGCAGAATATCTAATATGGAGAGTAGTGTTGGCACACGCATGAGCATAATAAATATGTACTGAGTGTACAAGTGAATCTCTGGTATCAAATGGAAAGTCTTCCTTCCAAAGGGCTTGTATTAGTTCCTAGGGCTACCCTACCACTGGGTGGCTTAAAGAACAGAAATTCCTTGTGTCACAGTTCTGGAAACTAAAAGTCCAGGATCAAGGCTCTTTGCCTCTGGTAGCCCCAGGTACTCCTTGGCTTGTAAAAGCACAACTGCAATCTCTTCCCCATCTTCACATCACCATCATCATCCTCCCTGTGTGTCTGTAGTTTCACGTTACATTTTCCTTCCTGCATCTTCCCGTGTATTTTGCCTTTTCTTACAAGGACATCAGTATTAAAGATTTATCCTACTCCAGTATGATCTCATCATAACTAAATAAATTCATAATGACCCTATTTCCAAATAAAATCACATTTTTAGCCAGTACTGGGGCTAGACCATTAACTTTTTTTTTTTTGCTGCTGGGGATGGAACCCATGACCTTGAATATGCTAGATAAGTACTCTATCTAGCACATAGAATACATTTTGTAAGGAGCACAATTCACTACACAACAGTGTTATATATCTTCTCCTATTCATCTTCTTTTGTCCTTCAATAACAGTAGTAAATATTTCTCCACATGATATATATCTTGTGTCATATTTATTTCTAGGCAACTATACTGCAGTTGTTTTTGCTACTGAGAATATATTACTTATTACCTTTTTCAAACTGTTACTAAGGTATGGGGATTGTGTTTATTTCTGTATATTAATTTTTTATATAGAAAACATGTTGAACTGTCTTCATAGCTTTAAATGGGTCCTCTGATGTATGGAATAATGAATTTTAAACTCCATATTCCTTTATTTAGCATGGGTAGAAATAATGGGATAAAGAATGTACAGGCCTCAGTTGATAATTTAAGTACAAAGTTTGAAAAATAAAATATTGATTTAAGTACTTTCAAAAGACAAATATTCAGCAAATTGTACCTATTCTTAGATAAGTAAAAGATTAGTGAACATTTACAAGCTGATTGCATTAAAATTCAAGTTAAATCTGAATCTTGCTAAAACAGAGTTTTTCCTGACATCTGTTTGCTAAGAAGGACAGTAAACTTTCTCAAGAAATTTGAACATTTTTTGTCTTAAGGTGTCTTGTTTTATAGTTTTGAGGTCAGAATATGCCTATTATGATAAAATAAATTTATAAGAATGTTTATTATAAAGAACTGTTTCCTCAAAGTTGTATTCTATGTTAATAAGACTTGGTGATTTTCCCAACCACCTTGGGGATTATGAATTCACTATGACATCCCTTTTCTATCTCTAACTCAGCCTCTAAAATAAATATGAGTGGGGCAGTTACCTAGATGGCAGAGTGGTGAGCAACAGAGAGAGTCTCTCTCTGAGAGTCGCCATCCAGATGCTGGAATACAGCAACTCGAGGAAGACAAGAAGGAGGGAAGTGGGTCCCCTGAACCCAGGTAGGATCTGAAGAGTGAATTAAAGCCCACAGAGAGAGTGAAGAGAGAAACTTTAATGAAGAAGAAGGAGGTAGCCAGTGTTGCCTTCTGTCTGAGACAAGATTCACTGTGCAACAGGAACGATTCAAACCTGCGGACACATGGTGACTGCCAGAGACCTTGGAGGCCTCCACTGAAAGACATGGTGGAGAGGAGCAGTGGATGTGAGGGACTGCACTGCCTGGCAGTGAGTGCTGAGGGCTCAGTGGTCCCCCACAAGACAGCAATTGGCTGGGAGCCGATTGGAGAGGGACCAACTGAGCTCAGAAATCAGGAGTAGCTGTCAGCCCCACCTACAGCTCCCAGCTGGGCTCAGGCCTGCGGAAGGTGCACTGACAGCTGCAGACCGAATGAGTACGGTCTCCTTCAGAAGGTGCAGTCTTGCTGAGACTATCCACTACCCCACCAAAAAGCTACTGCTAGCTTGCTGGAATAGATAGTCATGGAACGGAACTCTGTCTCCACACTTGTCTACCAGAAACAGCAGAGACAAAGCTGGAAGTGAACTTTTTTCTTTTCTTTTTTTTTTTCTTTCTTTCTCTCTTGTTTTTTTTTTTTTTGTTGTTGTTGTTGTTGTTGTTGTTGTGGTGGTGGTGGTGGTGGTGGTGGTGGCGTGTTATTTTTCCTTCATTGTTTGATCTTGTTTCTATATGAGTGTACATAGGGTTTCTAGCCTCTTTATGATTATGGTTCTGTTCTGTTCTTCTTTTTATCACTTCCTGCTCTCTTTCCCTCCAGTCTTCTGCACAAGTTCCCCAAAGTTAGTGTGACCCCTCTTTTTACTCCAGCCTTACTTCTAATCTCTTCCTCTTCTTCCACTTCTCTATTTTCTCCTTAACCCATTTTAAATTTTAACCCCTGAGAGCAAAATTGACATATTAAGGACTTGTATACTGCATATAGTTTCCTGGTTTGTTTTAGATTTTGTTATATAACCACAAATCTATTTTATATGGTTAAAAGTAGCAAATAACTGGTTACCTCAGTCTGTCATTTTCTGGGCAGTGTTGGATACTTTTGGTACCAGTATAGCCAAAAGTGGCATAATTGTTCTAAACAGCTGTACTTCCTTGTATTCCATGACTGAGATAGACTAAGGGTCACAGAAAATACTATGGCACTGTGCCAAAGAAACAAGGACTGGGCCAAACAGGCAGCAACTTCTCATCTCCAATAAATTAAAGAGGTAGGATCTTGCAACAGACTCAAAACCCAAAAACAAGCTACACCTGGAAGGTACCTTGGAGAAGTAGTCATCTCCTAAGGGTTCTAAATGCTGACAGTAAAGCAACCTACCATAGGCAATTTACAAGCATCACCCCAGGAATTAAACTAAAGAAAAGAAAATGAGAAGACACTTAAACAAGATGCAACTCCAGACATCCAGTTTACCAAAGGCAAATCCAAGGGCCAATGTAGTGGGACAATCCAAAAGCCACTCACCTGGCATCTCTGAAGTGGTATTAACAAAGCAATTGAATGAGGCTCTGGAAAAAAATCAAATCAGAAATAATTTCTCACATAACTGCAGAGATGATGTACAAAATGAAGACCATGCTTAACTCTAGAGCATATACAGACAGAAAAACAGACAAGCTTAAGAAAATTATGGAAGTCATGAATGCTCAGCATAGGAAAAAAATGGTATCCATAAGGCAGATACAAGCAGATATCTAGGAGAATAAAAATTCCATTGAAAGTATTCACAGCAGATTAAGTCAATGTGAGAACAGGATCTCAGATATAGAAGACAGGCTTGTGGTTAGTGATCATGAAAACAAAGTTTTCTTAAAAATAACAAGGGACCATAGGAAATCAATCCAGCAGTTGCTAGAGGAGGTAAAGAAGAATAACTTAAGATTGACTGGAGTCAATGAAAAAGCAGGAGATAGCATAAATGACATAAAAAAAAACTGTTCACTGTTCATGTCATGGCAGAAAACTTCCCCAGTAGAAAAAAGAATTTGACGTACAGATAAGTGAGGCATATAAAACTCTGATTAGCCATGATCAAAAAAAAAAAATCTACAGCCAGGTGTACCACAGTCAAGATTCCAGAAATTCAACACAAGAATAGAACCTTAGGAGCTGTTAGGGAAAAGCAACAAATCGTCAATAAAGGAAAGCCCATCACAATCACAGCTGACTTCTAAGCACAAACCCTCAAGTCAAGAAGAGCTTGAAGTAAAATATTTCAAGTTCTAAAGGAAAACAACCATCAACCCAGATTGATGTACCCCACAAAACTATCTTTCAAAATTGATGGAGAAATAAAACACTTCCATGATGAAGAACATCTGAAGAAATGTATAACCACCAAACCAGCACTCCAAAATGTTTTGAAGGACCATTCTAGAAAGAGATAACAAGGACTACAACTCCTTGAACCCCAACAGAAGGAATCCACCAGGCAAGGCAAACAATGAAACAGAGGGAGGGAAGAAAAAAAGAGGGGAAGCCATCAACAGGAAAATAACATGGATAACAAGGATGAGTTAATACATATCAGTTTTAACCATCAATGTTAATGTTCTCAATTCACCAATCAAAAGACACAGACTGGCAGAATGGCTCAAGAAGCAAGAACCAACAATATGCTGCATGCAAGAAAGACATTTAGTTCAAAAAGAAATTCATAGACTAAAAGCCAAAGGATGGAAAACTCAAAAAAAGCAGGGGTAAATATTCTATTTGCAGACCAAGTGAATATCAAGCCAAGACTAATTAAGAGAGATGAAGATGGTCACTACAACCTTGTAAAGGGAACAATCCAAGAGGAAGAGATAACAATTATAAATATATATGCAACAAATACCAGAGCACCCAACTATATAAAACAAATATTAACAGGCATAAAAATCAAATAAGCACTAATACAATTGTATTGGGGATCTCAATATGCCACTGTCACAAAAAGAAAGGTGAACTAGACAAAAAATCAACAATGAAATATTAGAACTGAACCAAACTTTTGAATGAATGAACTTAGTAGATGTCTACAGAGTGTTCCACCCCACATCAGAATACACATTCTTCTCAACTGCACATGGGACGTTCTCCAAAACAGACCACATACTAGCTCACAGAACATGCTTAAGTAAATGCAAAGGAATTGAAATTATCCCATGCATGTTATCAGACCATAGTGCAATGAAATTGGAAATCAATAGTAAAAGAAACTACAAGAATTTCCTAAACTGTTGGAAATTAAATAGCACCCTCTTGGACAGTCAATGGGTCACAGATGAAATTAAAGAAGAAATTAGACAGTTTCTACAATTGAGTGATAAAGACAATACAACATACCAGAACTTATGGGACACAATGAAAGCAGTCCTAAGAAGGAAATTTATAGCAGTAAATACCTGTATCAGGAAAACAGAGCAAGTGCAAATAAACAATTTAATGGTGAACCTCAAACTTCTAGAAATAGAAGAGGTGGCTAAGCCAGAAGCTCATAGAAGGGAGGAAATGATGAAGATCAGAGCACAGATTAGCACACTAGAGACTAAAAAAGCAATACAAAGAATCAATGAATCAAAGAGTTGGTTCCTTGAAAGATTAAATAAAATTGATGAACCCTTATCCAACCTTATCAAAAAAAAGAAAAGAAAAGTCTCAAATCCATGCAATTAGGAATGAAAAAGGGAAGAGCCGGTGAGATAGCTCAGCGGCATAAGTGCCTGCCTGGCAAGCACGAGGTCCTGAGTTTGACTCCCAGAACCCACATAAAGGAAAAAAAGGGGCTGGTGATATTGCTCAGTGGCACAAGCACTTGCTGGCAAGTGTGAGGTCCTCAGGTCGACTCCAGGTACTCACATTAAAAAAAAAAAAGGAATGGAAAAGATGAAATCACAATGGACCCTGCAGAAATCAAGAAGATCATCCACGCCTACTTTGAAAACTTTCATTCTAATAAGATGGAAAATGCAGAAGAAATGAACAGATTCTTAGATACATATGAATTATCAAAGCTGAATCAAGAAGATATAAGAAGCCTAAATAAACCAATATCAGTCAATGAAATCAAAGATGTAATTAAAAACTTCCCAACAAAGAAAAGCCCAGGCCCTAGTGGAGTCAATGCTGAATTCTACAAGAAATTTAGAGAAGACTAACACCACTACTGCTCAAACTCTTTAACGAAATTGAAAGGGAAGCAATACTCCCAAATTCATTCCTGGAAACAAGCATTACCCTGATACCAAAACCGGAGAAGGATGCAACCAAGAAAGACAACTACAGGCTTATCTCCCTAATGAACACAGATGCAAATATCCTCAATAAGATACTGTCAAACAGAAAGCAGCAAGTCATCAAGAAGATTATGCATGATTATCAAGTGGGATTCATCCCAGGGATGCAGGGATGGTCCAATTATACGTAAATCAATAAATGTAATACACCATATTAACAGAGCCAAGGACAAAAATCACATGATCATCTCAATAGATGCAGAAAAAGTTTTGACAAAGTCCAGCACCCATTCATGATAAAAACCTACAAAAATTGGAATAGGTGGTATTTATCTCAACCTGGTAAAAGCCATCTATGACAAACCAATAGCAAACATTATACTAAATGGACAAGAAACTGAAAGCTTTCTCTCTAAAATCAGGAACAAGGGCCAGTGAGATGGCTCAGCGGCGTAAGCGCCTGCCTTGCAAGCGCAAGGGCCCGAGTTCGACTCCCGGATCCCACATACGAAAAAAGGGGCCGGTGATATCGCTCAGCGGCACGGGTGCCTGTTGGCGCACGAGGTCCTGAGGTCGACCCCCCGGTACCCACAAAAAAAAATAAATAAATAAAATAAAATCAGGAACAAGACAAGGATGTCCACTGTCTCCACTTTTATTCAGCAAAGTCCTGGAAACTTTTGCCAGAGCAATTAGACAAGAGAAAGAAATAAAAGGAATAACAATAGGAAAGGAAGAAGTTAAATTATCATTATTTGCAGATGACATGATACTCCACATAGAACTCCAAAAACTCCACTAAAAAACTTCTCGATTTAATAAGCAAATTTAGTAGCATAGCTGGATACAAAGTGAACACTCAAAATTCAATAGCCTTCCTGCACATGAATAACAAACTCACTGAAAGAGAAATTAGGGAAACAACACCTTTCACAATAGCATCCAAAAAATGAAATACCTAGGAATTAATCTAACAAAGGATGTAAAAGACCTCTACATTGAAGACTACAGTACTCTAAAAAAGGAGATTGAAGAGGATATCAGAAGTTGGAAAGAGGGCTGGTGAGATAGTTCAGCAGCATAAGCACCTGCCTGGCAAGTGTGAGGTCCTGAGTTCAACTCCCATAACCCACATAAAGGAAAAAAGGGACTGGTGATATCGTTCAGTGGCACAGGCTCTTGCTGGCAAGCATGAGGTCCTGAGGTCAACTTCCGGTACCCACATAAAAAAAAAAAAAAGAAAGAAATTGGAAAGATATCCCTTGCTCTTGGGTAGGAAGAACTAATATAGTGAAAATGGCCATGCTTCCAAAATTGTTATACAGATTTAATGCAATTCTGATCATAATTCCAACAACATATCTCACAGAATTACAGAAAACAATCCTAAAATTTGTCTGGAGTGAGAAGAGACTTAGAATAGCAAAAGCTTTTCTGGGCAACAAAGGCAAGGCAGAGGGCATCAAAATCCCTGACTTGAAATTACACTATAATGCTGCTGTGTTAAAAATAGCATGGTACTTTAAAAAAAAAAAAAGACAGACCGAAGATCCATGGAGCAGATTAGAAGATGCAGAAACAACTCCAGACAGACTAAGCCACCTTATCTCTGACAAAGGTGCCAAACACATTCACTGGAAGAAAGATAGCCTCTTTAATAAATGGTGCTGGAAAAACTGGCTCTGCACATGCTGAAGATTAAAATTAGACCCGTATCTTTCACCATGCACTAAACTAAATTTGAAATGGATCAAAGATCTAAATATTAAAACAGAAACATTAAATCTGCTGGAAGATAGAATAGGTAAAACTCTTGAAGACATTAGTGTAGGCAAAGACTTTGTGTATAAAACCCTGATTGCACAGGAACTAACACAAAGAATCAACAAGTGGGATCTCATCTTACTAACACCTTTTTCACAGCAAGAGAAACTACCAACAGAGTGAAGAGACAACCCACAACATGGGAAAAAATGTTTGCCAGCTGTTCCTCAGACAAAGGATTACTATCAAGAACATATAAAGAACTCAAAAAAATCAAACCTCCTAAATTTAAAGACCCAATCCAAAACTGGGCATCTGAGATGAATATACACTTCTCAGATGAAGAAATACAAACAGCAAATAAATATATGAAAAAATGTTCTACCTCACTGGTCATTCGAGAGATGCAAATTAAAACAACACTGAGATTCCATCTCACCCCAGAAAGAATGGCTATTATCAAGAAATCAACCACTAACAAATGCTGGAGGGGCTGTGGGGAAAAAGGAATACTTCTCTACTGTTGGTGGGAGTGTAGACTGGTGCAACCACTGTGGAAATCAGTGTGGCAATTCCTCAAAAAACTAAGATTGGAGGTCCCATTTGACCCAGCTATTCCCCTTCTGGGTATCTTCCCAGAAATACTAAAAACAACGTACCACAATGATATATGTGCACCCAGGTTTATAGCAGCAGGATTTGTAATAGCTAGATCTTGGAAACAGCCCAAATGCCCATCAACTGAGGAATGGATAAAAAAGATGTGGTATTTTTATACAATGGAATACTACTCAGCCATAAAGAAGGATAAACTGGAGACTTTTATAGGTAAATGGATGCAACTTGAGACCATACTCATAAGTGAAATAAACCCAATGCACATGTGTAAACATCGTACTGTCTCCCTAGTGTGAGAAGCTGAAAGAGTAAATAAGATCTAAAATGTACAATAGATATTGTAAAACGGGAAGAAACTGGTCAAAAGGAAAGAGAAATTGGGATGGGGAATGGAAAAAGGAAGGGAAAAGCCAAAAATATATATATATATGATAGTTAATTAGATTATACTACTAATTTCTCTTAGTTCATTGAAAAGAATGGTTTGTGCTAATATTGTTTGAACAATTGAATATCTATATCTTGTACTCTTAGTAACTAATTTAAAGATAACAATATGCAATATATTAACCATTGTTACCCTCCTGTTATCTTGTTTTGAAATTTTGTTCTATTTTTTCTCTTTAAAATAAAAATTAAAAAGATAAATATTAATTATCTTAAAATTTGGAACATTGTTAAAGAAATATGCTCTCCTTTTACGATACGGTAACAAGTAAATTTAAGATACACCATCAGATTAGATTTCAAACATTTTAATCTTGTTATTCTGTAAGAATAGTCTTAGGTATTTTCTATATAAAAAAGTCATATCATTTGTAAATAATGAAATTTTTTCTCAAGTCCAAACCTTATAGTTTGTCTTATTTTCTTATTACATTGACATCATCAGGTTAATGCTAAATAGTATAGACCATCAGTCTAATGTTGAAGAGTGGATATATGTTACAGGTTTTTGGCAGATACCTTTCATTGGGTTAAAAGTTTGCAAACAGAAATTCCACTTTATTTCTAGTTTGCTAGACAGTTTTGAAAACCATTGTTTATTTTGAACTTTAGTAATGTTTCTATTTTGTATGTATTTAAATAAGTATATGCTTTGCTCTTTTAATCTATCAATGCACATTTTATTGATAGATTTTTCTAACAGTAATTTTGAATTTTGAGGATAGGCTATACTTGGTCAACAGTTTTTATTCTTTAAAAAACTGAATTCAAGCTGTTAACATTTATATATAATTATTATATGTATGCTTCCAATAAAATTGGTTTGTAATTTTCTTGTCCTGTATACTGTTTTTCTATTTTTTAGTTTAGATTATACTAGTCTCCAAAAATTAGTTGAACTATCTTTTGTTCTATTATCTGGAAAGATTTGTAGAAGTTATAGATTATTTGTTCTTAACCACTAGAAACTACCCCTCCAATTTGACCATTCTATGCCATCTTACTTTTCCAGTAAAAAATGCTAAAAATATATACTCTTTTAGCCTTGGTTTCCTTTCAATTTTTGTAAGTTTTCTGCCATTTACTCATTCACTTACCATGAGACAAAGTGGTAAAGTCTTTTATTCAAGAACCTCAGAGACAAGTTGATATTAATTGTTCTGCTATTTTCTCTGCAAAAAATAAAAAACCAAAAAAAAAGAAAAAAAGATTTGTCTCTTCCTTTCCAAATCTCAATCAACTTCTATACATTAATATAGTCTTTATCCCAAGTGGTCCACACTCTTTTCTTTCTGTTCTTCTTCTACAATGTTTTGTACATAAGAAATATGTTGAAGGTGGCAACTCACATCAGACCTCCTCCTGCTACTTTGAGGCATCTAGTGAGAAAAGTTTCTAGGAAAAAAATTGTATTGTGCCAAGTGCTAGTTTTTAGGCTATCGGAAGATATCATCAACAACCAAATTCCTTGGTTCAATTCAAGGAATACTAATTCCTTATGGTTATGACTTAATACCATAATTTTGGTGCACATATGTGTCCTTCACTGATCTACAAAGACTTGAAGGATAGGAGTACAACTGAAAATGAGCAATTTATCCATACAAACAGGTTTCTAATGTCATGTTATTTTGTTTTCTTCTTGTTATTTTTGAGCACTTACAACAGCCTATTCAAGTGTTCTTGCCTGATCACAGGGGCTACATATAATGAGACGACCCTGCCTTTGTTAGAGGTGAAGCTATACCTTCTCATTCACTCCAGTGTGATAGTGACAGACAAGTCAGTGAGAAGGGTAACTCTCTGATTCCCTGAGTCACAGATGTAAGGTCCAGTGATCTGCAGTGATCTCTCCTTACCTGCAGATTCAACTCAACATCCGGGGCTACTTTGGATGATCCAAATTTGACTTTCATTAGGAAAGAGGGCAGCTACTTTTCATATATAGGCTTCAGTCAACCAGAATATGAAAGAAACTAACAGTACACAGCAAGTCTTCAGATGTGTATCAACCTCTCAGAGGAAAAAGTTGCCCTCAGACTAAACACATTGACCTGAAGCCCAAGGAGAGGAATCTTTAGGAGTCAGAGATGCGTGTGCCATCCTCCTTCAGGGTGCGGAGGACAGCAAGGCCTTTGAAAGCTAGAACGGTTGCCTTTAGGAGTAATATCTCCTGCCAGGGTGGAAATGTTCACTGAGCAAGGACTAGGAAGCTGGAGCTGAGAGCCCAATGGACTGACACTGCACCAACTCATTTCCTCTCTGGGTCTGTGGTCTGGATGTCTGAGGAATGACAAGTACAGTTACATGTTCTGTGAATTGTGCTGTGAGTTTACCCTTAGAATTTGAAGCAGAAATCTAAACTCTAAAACTTTTGCCTGTGGATATAATTTTCTCAGTAAAAGATTTTCTTTAAAAAGTATCAGGTATAAGTGGCAGCAATCACAGATTTTTAGTGACCTAACCAAAGAATATTTATTATCTTACCTAGAAGGAAATCCGAGGTAGAGGGATTCAGTGGTTCACAAAGGTAAGTCTTACCATTTTGATTCTCTTCCATTTGCAGTATGTCAGCTTTGTCCTCAGATCAGCTTCTCTTGTGGTCACAAAAAGGGTCAGCAGTTCCAGCCTACAACACTATTAATGCATATGTCATGTGTATGTCTACATGCCTAGGGAGAAGATATTACTTCTTATGTCTCTCTTCCTATGTATCTCTCCTATGAGAGACAACCTTCCCAGAAGCTTCCAGCATGCTTCCTTTCAAGTTTTATTGGTCAGAATTAAGTCACATGCTCAAACTAAGTCAATTGCTAACACAGAAAATAAGACCACTGTGATTGGCTTAGGACAATCAAGCCTGGTGTGAGATTGGAGCCAGCTTCTCTTGAAGCACATGGCTGAATGGAGTAGAGTGGAATATGAATAAAATCAGGATTCCTTCAGGAGGAAGAAGATGAGGTAGAAAATGAATACAGGCTAAGCAATCAATAGTAGATATCTCACCTGATTTCTCCGGAATAAGGAGGTTTCCCAGCCCCAGTGCAGACTAGAAAGGGATCAATATTTGTTCTGGTGGTATTTGGAATAGACTCAAAATGGCCATAGGAGGAAAAAAGTGGGTGTTCTAGCAGAGACAGAGGAGATCCATATGAGACCGCCCATGGGTATTGGCTCATTTCCTCCAGGGCCATTTCTTCAAAGTTACATGCTGTTGCCTCCATCTCTCTTGTGAAAACTAACTTAATAAAGCTGGAGGCAAGCTTTAAAATTGCTAAGATGGGGGGCTTTGACTCTTCAAACAGCAGGATTAACAAAAACATCAGGAAGCTTCTCCATAAGAAGCCATTAGCCAAAAGCACTGACAGCTGGATGGCTGGCTGGAGTTCGCCAGGCCAGGCCCCCTCGGTGTGGGTGGGTTGCATACCACTGTCCCCAGGGGGCTTGTGGAAGTCCTTAGGCAATGCCGACCCCAGCAGTAGGGAACTGGCTGGATATCACTTTCCCTCCTCCCTAGAGGCATTTTGGATACATGGACAACCGAGGGGTCAGGTGAGAAAGGGTACTAGTAGGAAATAGAAGAAGCAGAAATTAAATTAAAAAGGTCATTTTTACCAACTGAGATTTCTTTGGACCAATTCTATTAAAAACACAGCAGCAACAGCAGCAGCAGCCTCAACTGGGAGCTTGGTAGAAATGCAATTTCTGAGGTCACACTCACCCTATTGAATCAAAATCCTTGGTTTATAGACATAAAAATCTGTATTTTAAACAGCTCTCTGGGTATTTCTCCAAGTATAAAAGGCATTGCTTTAGGTCTTTGTTGCTTCTATGGCTTTTCTAAGGACAGGGGTACATCTAAGGGGAAAGGGATGGGAAGCAGGATGGGAATGTGGGTGTATACTTGGTAAGGCCTCAGATAGCCTCTCTGGAAAAAGTCAATTAGCTAGCTGCAAAAACAGGTGAAAACAGGCAGGTCCTAGAAGAAACAGAGCAGTAACACCCCTGAGTTGGTGTTTATTCTGACAGAGATTTCATCAATTCATACTAATGCCCAAGTGTGTCAGCAATGTGATGGACATTACAGGGAGGACTTTAATGACAGAAAGGCTATATACTCAGGGCCACTACAGATGTCTGCTTGGCTGTGCACTGTGCAACTCTAGGAGGAACCTATGATTTTGTTGGGGCCTGGGATTGTGCAATGTGGCAACCTTGCTGATATGCTCCTGAGATCAAAGCATTTTAGATCTAGAAAGGACCATAAATCTTGATGCCTTCCAGTTCTAAACCACAGGAAGGGAAATAATTTGACCAAGATCACACGGTTAATTTAGCAGCAGACCTAAGACCTTGAAACCTCAGGTTTCTATCTTAGGAAATTAGTCTTTAGAGAATAACTCAAAAGAGATATGGAAGTAAATGTTGAAAAATATTAGTTTTACTCCAACAACAACAACACAACCCCACAAATATTTTAAAAGATGAGAATGATTATAAGTTATATTAAATTCATTGTATAGTGATGAAAATTATATTTATGAAGTAAATGTTACAATTTTATCTCATATTATTTATATTATACTATTTATATTACATTAATAATTATATTTATGAAGATAAACACACACATAAACACCTTTTAAGCAGGTTGGAAAAGTGTAGTTGTGTTTTAGGGCACCATCCCCCAGACTGTCAGATCCTGTGCACTGTCACTGCTGATGCCAGCAGACCTCCAGGAACACCTTTGGCCACACAATGCCCAGCTACACAGCTGCTGGAGCCCAAGAAGGAGCCATTTACTGGTCTGAGAATCACTGAGAAATTTTACCATTATCCAAGTCCAAGGGGCTGATTTGATCCAACTCTCTAGGGAAGATACTCAGACATGTATATTTAAATAAAAGTGAAGAAAACCAACAAAACAAACAAACACACTTCCCCAGGTAATTCTGCTCAAGGGAAGATTGAAACTCAGTGGGTGGGTCAAGTTACCTTCCAACTTGGGTAACCCCCAAGCATACCATTTTTGTGTGCTTAAGCGGACAGTGCAACGAGAGGTTAAAAAATTGGTTAGAATACTGTCACTCTTGACCTGAAATCTAAAGAGTACATACAGTTTCTTTGAGTTCACACACTGCCTGATGGTGGTATAGTAATTAAAGATGGTAACAAATTATTTTCTACTTCTTCAATTAAGAAGTAAACCCTATCTTCTTTTCCTCAAATTTAGGCCAACTTTAATGATTTGCTTGACTGGCATAATGGAATGTACTGTGCAGAAGGGATGTTTTAGGACTTCTTAGGCAAGTCATAAGAAGCCCATTAGAGTTTGTGTCTAGATGTCCCCCCAGAGCTTCATTCAGTCATAGGGTTTTTTCAGAGGTAGCTGAATCTAGAGTGTGTGGTGCTGGGATTATGGGTGTGTGATTACTGAATCGCTCCACTGATTGGTTTGGCATAGTTCTGGCTAGGATTAAGGATGTGAGTGCTACACCCACCCTAGGGCGGGTACCCTTCATACAATATAAGGCACAGAAAGAGTCGCCTCCCTTCCCTCTCTTGTTGCTTTTGCTGTCTTCCACCGCTATGAAATGTTGCCCTTCTGGCATCTGCCGCCCTGCCTTGGACACAGACTGTTACAGACTGAAACCTCTACAAACCTTCCTCCCTTTAACTTTGGGTGTTAGGTATTTTGTCTCAGCAAGGAGAGAAAAATAAGTAAGACAAAGCTTAGTTTCCACCCAATCCTCTTGACTCACTGACTCTGGGGGAAGCCAGACGCCATGTAAAACATCCGGGTGCCGCGAGACAACCAGGCTGTGCGGAAGCCTGAGACAGCCGCTAGGACGGGGTGTGCAGAAAAGGCCCCTGTGCGGCACAGCGCTTCCTGCCGTGTAGTGGACAGGCCACCTCGAAAACTCCAGACCCAACAGGGGTTCCGCTTCTAACTGGGGACAGATCTAGCATCAAATAGCTGTGTTTCTTGATTCTCCTGGTAGCACCTCATACAGTTACATGAACTTCACCTTTTCTTGGCTCTTCTTTCAAGGCTCGGTGAAGAGAGGGTAGAAGTTTGTGGTGTGAAGAAACATAGGCAGCTGAAGTGTCTATGAGCTTTAGCACAACAGATTTTTAAGGTTTTTGGAAATTTCAGATAGATATTTCCAAACATAAGTTCTTGTCCCTACGTCTTCTCTGCCCAGCCCCACAGACCATGACATGTAGCTCACATTAGAAGAAAGTTTTTTCAACCAGTTTTGTTTGCGTGGGAGAAATGCACTCTGCTGTTTCTCTGTTTTTTTCTGTCTTAATAGGATTCAATTCAATTAGGTATATGATGATAACTGAAGTGTTCTTTAAGGACCTTATTAAGGCTACATGAAGTGCTGAAACTCTAAATTTAACTTACTTAAAAAGGATGCATACAACTACAAAGCTGTAAGTTTACAAAGCCTCTTCAAAACCTTAAGGTGAGTCATGGAGCAGGGTCTGTCTGGCTCCATCTCAGTGTCTCCTCTTCCATGTCTGTAGGGCCTCCTCCTGGTGTCCCACACTGCCTGAGCACCCATGCCTGACCCTCCAGCCTCCTTCCTTTCTCATTCAAAAAAGTTCTAGTGTTTGCTTAAGCCCATTTTCTAGGTGGTATCATTAAGAACCAGGTAATTTACCTGGAAGAGTGAGTTCCTCTACAAAATAATCTGTAAAATGCTGAAGGTGCCTGGTTTATTTGTTAATCTTAACAATGGCTTTCTCTCTGTCTCAGGCGCTGTTTGTGTATCCATGTTCCCCTTGGTGTCTAGTAAGTGTTCCCAGATGAAAAAAAATAGCTAAACTTCCTTTGATAAGAAGTGTAATTCTTTACTGAGTTTCAAACTGGAGATGGTTTTCCATTACATAATCTACATAATACCATAACCATCTTCTTAGTAGTAAAACTCATTGGCATAGTAGTGATCACCCTCAGGTGGGCCACATGTATGCCATGTACAACCATTTACATGAAAGACTAGAGAAGACAAAAAAAACAAATATGATCATGTGGGCATTACAGTTGGATTTCTCTTTTCTTTAGCTTGCCTACAAATATTTCTCTTAATATTTAAAAATAAATCTATGCTATTTCCAACAAATTATAGTATCTCTTATTTCTTCCTTGGATTCATTGAGTAAGTTCCTCAAAAAGGGAGTTTATCCCTTCCCACAGAACCCCAGGAACCCAGTTTTTGGAGAACATATTACTATATCTTTGACCTTCTAATTTTTAGAGCTGGGTTGGTCCAGATTGTCATTTTCCTTGAAAATGGTATAAAGAAATTCAGCTCAGGGAAAAAAGGATTTTACTAATACCAAGACTAGTACTGTCACTTTGTTAGGGAGGTGGAAAGCCCAAAGGAATGCCATCAGCAGGTGCTAGGTTTTAGAGCCAAGAAATCCCCAAGAGAATTGCTCAGTTTTGAAACATTGTACCTAGAAATAGATCAGAGCTCTGTATTATTTCTCTAATAAAAGATCTTCATTTCCACTAGAAGGTTGTGTGGCCATTAGATGTACGTGCTTGACTCAGCAGACCGGATCCTACTGAAGTGTGCAGGTGATTCGCAGGCATCCAAAAGAATAACACAGAAGCCCATAAAAGAGAGTACAGAACATGGGCTCTTGTAGATAAACACTTCCATGTGCTTTGGCTCTGCCAGTCTTTTGTGTGAGCTACTACAAGGTAGTGCCCAATGCTATAATGTCATGCTATGTCACTCGGAGTGCCCGGGCTAGGCACACAGCCTGTGTCACCTACAGGGTGGATTTACAGGTCCTGAAAACCCTTTCAGATGGCTACCATGCTCACAAGCATGCCATGCTTCACTCTTAGAGAGACACTGTACACACGGAGACAGTTCCAGACACTTTACTGGTTCTATGTGACCCTGACTGGGCTTACTCATCCATCCCAGGGTGAGCATCTCAGCAATCTAGGCCCCTCAGAGTTCTTCCCCAGGACTTTTTAAACTGGAAATAAGGGAAGATGCCTCGTTCTGTGATGGTAAGGTCCATGTCACAAGGCTTGGGAACTGTCAATGACTATATTTTCTTCATTGTTGAGGAAACACTTTTATCACAAAAAGGAAGGAAATGGTGGAAGCCAGAGGGAAAGAGGTGAAAGCTAGAGATAGCAGTACAAAAAAGAGGTTGGATCTAATCATAACAAAACAATTTTGTGTGTGTGTGTGTGTGTGGTGCTAGGGATCGAACCCAGGGCCTTGTGTATGCGAGGCAAGAACTCTACCACTGAGCCACATCCTCAGCCCCCAAAATGATTTTAAGTGCCCTAAACTCATTTATGTCTCCATAATTCCAATGGTTCCTCAGGCTCCTTTCTTCTTTTAATTGTGTAACACATTTCAGTTTTTATTCAATACATTCCCATCTGTGGCTAAGGTGGTGTGAGTTGCTTTCCTAACACACTGTGACCAAATGTGTACCCTGAGTGGTAGCAAACCACACTGATTAGTGTTGCACAAACACCCCAGGCTCTGGTCTACCTATCTTCTGAGGGGACCAGATTGGATCAAGAGCTGCTGGCAAATATCATCCATTACTCTGTTGAGAATGAATGAGAAGAAAGTGTTCTTGACTCAGCTGGGATCGGTGTTTGATTTCACTACAATGAACAACTTCTCAACTTCTGTTCTAAGAGTCTTGACATCCAGGTGGCCCAGCTGGGAGAAACTGAACTCTTTTGAGCTTACTTGCAGAATCCTTTTCTTGATCACTACCCTTTCATTCTTGCTTCCACATGCAAGATCCTCAAGGCTGGGATAAAAGTGAAGCAAGCAAGGCACCTAGGGCAAATGCTTTGAGGAGGTGCTCATTCTCCTGGTCTTGCAAACGCCCTCAGCTCCTCACTTGCCTCACCTCAGATCATGGTACAAGGTAAAAACATACAACATTGCCAACTAGAAAAATAAATTTAGACTGGAAACCAAAAACTATAATTTTTATTTTGGTTTTCTCACCAACTCTATATGATCTCAGAAAAAAATATGTAACCTATCTGGACCTCTGTGTTCTGTTGGTCAATTAAGGATAATGACTTCCACCCTAATTACTTCCAAAGCCTATGATAAGACTAACATAAAATCATGTACTGAGGGGTTAACAGACTCATCCAAGGCTGTAAATTTCATTCACTAGAACATTAGACCTAATATCTTGCACCAGTGCTAGGCTCATCCTTGACTCATTACTTATTTAATTAAACAAATAGATATTAAGTGCCTACTATGATCGAGACTCTATGGGAGGCACCAAGGGGAATTAAAAAACAAATTCAACAAGCAACATGCTCCAGAGGAAATGGAAATTGGGTACAATGAGAATGAAACTGCCATCAATGTCCTCTATCTCCATGCCCAATGATTCCTGTGTCTCAGCTGTATTTGTCACCTGCCTCTCAGCCAGTTCTCTCAAGTTTGAGTCACTTTTTATATTAGGTTTACCTCTGTCCAAATGCTGATCAGCCGGAGAACCAGGATTGCCACTGAGGTAACCCTCATTAGAATTGTCTTAGGGGAAAAGAAGTTCAGCTTGAAGAACACACTTTTGATTTACATGGGCCCTCCTAGTCCCAGACGCATGAGATAGAATTAGCCGATAAGCAGGTGTAAAAGAGAGAATTCCCAATGAATACTCTTTATTGCTGTTTTTCGGTCTTTCTTGACCTTCAGTGACACAATCTTATATTTTGAAGACCAGGATAATTGAAAATAAACTGAAATCTCCTACGTTCAGAGTTCAGAGCACCTTGGAGCAGTGGCTGGGGATGGAATTGCACTGCACATTTAATAGTCTGCATTAACAGGCAAGCGCCCTGCAAATCTCTGCTCCTTTGCTGCCCTATCTAGGGTAAGACACGCCAGCAATTTAACAAGCACAGGGATATAAGTCAAGCACTGAAATCTCTCACCATGGGAGGACAAAGATTTCTTCAAAGAATGAAAAAAAGCCACCGACCACTAGGCATTTTAGGAGTCAATGTTCGTGTCTAAATGTTAAACATTTACATTTTACAGCAAAGTGACATTTTTAAAGGAGTTCTATTGCCCATTTGCAGCCGTTACTTGCTGTTGGCCATGAGTTTGGGGTTGGTGCTGGGAGATGAATCAAAGACACCCTTTGTGTCATGTCACTAGGCAACTTCCTCTTCTTCTGTCGCTCGCAGAGCCCGGGCTGGGCACACAGCCTATGTCATTTATGGGGTGGATTTACAGGTCTTGATTTATGCCAGCCAAAGTTTCCCGAGGAAAAGGCAGCTGGGTTTGGGCTTTGGCCACGTCTCAGCTATGTGCTGGGAGTAAAACATGGAGCAAATTAGGACTGGCACAAGTGGACAAGATCGGGCCTGGCCCTTTGTTATAAGCTCCCAAATTGACTGTCTAGAATGACATTTCACTCTAAAGAAAGCAAATACATGGCACACATGCTGATGACTCCATGCCACTCAAACAGACATCACTAATCTATCAGAGAGGACGCTCTCCTGATGAGCCAGATATGTATGCCTCAGAATTATTTTCGATGCACATTCCAGGCATTCACTGCCAACTGGTCATTTGGCAAATGACATGAACGTATTTGTCACCCCGCTTTGATTTATGTGCCAAAGTCTGTGTCTCATCACTCTTTTCACAGTAAGATTGCAGGCTTCAGGAATTCTCCAAATGTAGCAATATCTATGAAAGCAATAAATAGTAGTAACAGTTAACATGTGTCTTCTTTTTTTTTTTTTGTGGGTATCGGGGGTCGACCTCAGGGCCTCGCACATCAGCAGGCGCCCATGCCGCTGAGCGATATCACCGGCCCTTTTTTTTTTTTTTTTTGTATGTGGGTTCCGGGAGTCGAACTCGGGCCCTCGTGCTTGCCAGGCAGGCGCTTACACCGCTGAGCCATCTCACTGGCCCAACATGTGTCTTCTTATGGGCCAATCACTTTATATGCATAAAGTCACTTAATCCCATGATATCACTGAGCAGTGATTTGATAATATATCATATGAAAGTCATAGTATTTGTCATTTATTGAACATCTGCTGTATGATGTAGGGTACATAGATATCTGGCATTAGGTACATAGATACACAGGTATGTACATAAATACACAGTAGTTGTCAATGTACTCCAATCTCATATTTCCCTGTCACCATAAACTGAAAGCTCAAAGAGATGAGGAAAGTTATCCATAACTTTCAGAGGAAAAACCAGGAAATAAACCCAAGAATGTCTAACCCCAAAGCCCACATTTTCAAATTCACCCTAGACCTAAACCCCAGGCACATTGGTTCATCATTTTGACACTCATTTAATTTTCTTCTTTACTGCTGAAGGAAGGGGGGATGTTTTGCTCCCAGAACCTATCCCTAGACTTATCCTAACACCCTTCAGCTTCTCTGGCAACATCCGTTTGCACTTCCTGTCCTCTGCATTCCTTTCAAATAAGTGATCCAGCAAACTTTTCATGGAAGGAGAGAAGTGAGGGTACAGACAAGACAGTGTTGGGTTAAAGACATTAATTATTTTATTCCATATGTCATGCTCTGCTAATGAGGGCTTTCTGCATCCCTGCAGTGCATAGCTGACCTGGAGAAAGTATGAACTTCCCCCTGCTTGGCACCAGAAGGAGCCATGGCAGCCTTGTCTTTGTTCCTTTATGCTGAAAACTTCACTTGCAATAGCTTCTCTACATTCCTTCAAGGTATTTCTCAGGACCAAGCCTTTCACCTGATGTTTTCTCTGCTGAGAATGGTTGACTGTTACCTGCCTCCTTTGCTGGCTCTCTCAGCTCCTCATTCTGGCACCTTTCTCTGGCCAACTCCTACTCACCATTCAAATTTTAGCTCCCATATTACACTTCCTTGGAAGATTTGAATTTGGTGTTTCCTTTATATTCTCCTTAGTACTGCACCAGCTCTTTCTCCTTCCAAGTACATGCCCCACTTTAATGCACTTGCCTGGTCTGCCACTTCCATTAGGAGATAAACTCGCTTAGGACAGGCACGTATCTGGCTTGTATCTCTGATATGTGTACTGTTTCAGGGTTGGCCCTTCAACATCAGTTGATGAATAAATGGATGATTGCACTGATGGTTGTATAAACCCATTATTAGGAAACAAACTAGAGTGACATGTTCAGGGAGATTCTCCTGCCTCATTTTTTTTGCCCAGTTAACTGTGATCGGCAGATGTCCTCTCAGCTCGAGAAACGTGAGATCAACAACACAACCCACAGGGAGTTCAGTAGCGATATCCAAAGGTGGAAGGAAAACAGGCCAGAAAGATTGCTTTATTCAGATGCTGTCTGTCAAACAACTTTATGTATAAAGAAAAGCAAACACAAGTGATTACATCTTAGTTTTATTGCATAGCATGGCCAAAATCCATATCTGAGGTTAAAAGAAAAGTTCAAAATTTGGCCTTGGCATACAAATGTGTATTGATTTCTCTAAAATAGATATGTGTTCACTCATACAGGAGTATTGGCACCAGATGAGAATCATTTCCAGAATCTAAAGACAGGACCATTAAATGTCATCCATTTGCCATAAATTTAATGAGATTTACCAACTCCAGCTGGGTGAATGAAGAAGGGAATTGGGAGATTTGCATAACTGGGAACAACAGGGTGGAGGGTCCCAGAGACCTAAATTATGTCATTAGCATGCCTTTCTTCTTGGACTCAGCTTTGCTGTACACATTGTTCCTCCATTTGGTTTCTTTCCCTATGGAGTGTCTGCTTATTGACAGCCCCAAGTTTTCACCATGCCTGACAGGGAACTCCAAAGGAAAAAGACAACCCCTCTCTGTGTGTAAGTGTAGGGAAGGATACCAGTTGATGCTGCTTAGGCTCATGCCTCCATCCTTGACCCAAGCCCTTTGGTCAGTGGATAGAATGGACTATGCCTACCCTTGTGATCAGAGGAGGCTAACGTACCAAAACTTACCAATACTACCTAAAAAGGAGTAGGAGAATGGGCTAAGAAATTGGGGAAGGATGGATAAGAGAAAAGAAGCCAATGTGCTAATAGAGGAAAGGAATAAAGGATATGGAGAAGGCAAAGCCAAAATAACAACAACAATAACAAAAACAGTGCCCCATATGGAGTTAGCATCCAGTTGTGCACAGACCAGAGTATCCTCCAACTCTGCCCAAGACTAAAATGTGGTCAAAGAAAGATAAAAAATAATATGTGAAACTATCAGTGTAACAGACCTCAGGAAATGGCAAGTTGGAGAACCTGACTGTGCTTGTGTATACTTGCTGTGATCCAGAGCCAAGGGCTGGTTGGAAACATGCCTGGTCCTGTTGCTTGAGCTCCATTACTTTATGAGGCAGTAGTGACCATTTCCCAGGGCCATCCCCAGTCAACATGGTTCATGTGGCTTTGGTGGAGTTTCCAGGCCTGGAATAGCCTGAGTGAATTGATGAACTAGAGTCTGGGTGTGCAGAGCTTAGGCCCAGATCAGGGCTGGGCTTGTGCTAAGCCCATTAAGGAGCAGCTCTGTGAGGCTAGCCAGATGCTCAAACTCACTCTTTCTAACCTCTAACCAATAGTGACTTCCAAGGCTTTTTCATGCAATTCTTATAAGCAACTTCCTTTCTTTGGGGTCAGCAATCCTCACCTCAGCAGAAGGTACCTGTGCTTGTTGTTTACCTACTATCTCTTAGCTACAGATAACCCCTCCAGACTCTGTAATTTGCCAGGGGCCAGCTAATCCACCCCCCAGACCTCCTTGCCCGCTGACTCCCTGCTGCGTTCTGCTCGTAGAGGGCCCCAGAGTTAGAGGAAGGCCACAGGAGGGGAGACCATATTTCCTTTTGTCTCCATTTCTGGTTAACTTCCTCCAGCAGTAGAAAGACAGCATAGCTGCAGTGTTCAGCTTCCTTTGGTTCCCTCAGGTATTGCATTCCAGCTACCAGCACCAGCCAGCCACACACAAGGTGCTTTGGTGATTGGGCATCAGATGCCTTCTGGCCTCAAGGATCCAAGATTCAGCCATGAGGCAGTCTGTCCCAGAGGCCTGAGAAATGGCCACATGTTCCTTGTTATACCATCTTCCTCACTTCTGATCATCCCACCTCTTCCTGTTGCACAACCCAAGCTGCTTCCTGTGGTTAGTAATACTTAGATTGCCTCCATGTCCTTTTGTTCTATAAGCCTCTCAAGTTGGTTTGTGTGTAACCAACTCAAAACACCTAATGTGATTTCTCTATTCCTACTTGGATCCTAATGCACCAGTCCCTTCTCATTGCCCCCTACACACAGTCCCCAGCTCAATATTTCTCAACTTGTCCCAGAGAGCTATTTTTAATTGTTTCAGGTTTCATATTTACATTTTAATATGAAAATCTCTACTTTGTCATTACTCCTTCACCCAAAGTCCTGGGGTTCTCACACTATAAATTCAGAGACTCTCAGTGTATCAGTCTTCCAGGCTATACCAGGAGAAAGTGTCTTTGGTCAAGTAAGCTAAAGCAAAGATGTGAGCACAAACTCAGATTATAAAGGTTCACCAGATACCTGCTGGCTAGATGTTTACTTATTCCAAATTTTTCTTCCAACCCCATTCTAGCCTGTGGATGTTTCTTGGAGAGGCTAATCTGAGGACAATGTCATCTACTCTTGTGTCCAGCATCCTGTTCTTGATGGGACAAGGCACAGACTACAAAACCAAAAACACTGGAGTAACTGGGGCCTAGTCTGGCATTGGAGTAGTTGTAGGGAAATATCAGAATCACTTTTGAAAATGTAGTCAAAAAGGCACATTCACACATAAATGCAAAAGAACACATACGCATACACACACACACACACAATGTATGAACTCACAAATGCACACGTGTCTCTGAATTGGATGTAGGCGAGGTGATATGAAGAGATTGAAGATGATGCCCAGTATCCTAGGAAGGAAGCTGGATTACAATTTACTATGTTCTTTCTCTGTTCTGATGCCCAGAGCCTCTCAACTTTTGGAATTTCTCAGGACATCATCTGCAGGGCTTTAGTCTTTTTGTCACCCACTCATGTATGGTGCCTACTATGTACTGGGCACTTCACTAGATCTTATGAATACATAGTTCTTGACATCCAGAGCTTCTTAGAACAGTATGGAAAACAGACAACTAACCAGATAGTCATAGCAGTACGATTCACGTGTAATAGACACAGGGGCCCCTGGAAACTCTAAAGGGATAGTGCTGAAGTCTGTTTGGAAAGTCAGGGAGCTCTCTTTGAAAAGTTGATTTTTTAAAAATTACTTTTTTAAGACATAACTGCCACAAAACAAAATGCATCCATTTTAAATGTGCACATGGGTGACTTTTGACAAATTTTTTATGCTTGTATAACCGTTCCTACAATCAAGATATAAATCATTTCCATTATCCAGAAAAGTCTCTTTGTGACTTGTCTCAGAAAATCCCCCCCATCTCTGGCCCTAGGCAGCAATTGGTCGGCCTTCTGCCACTGTACATACAATCTGTCTTTTCTAGGGTTTCATATGCTGCAATCTATGGAAATGCCAGAAGAGTGTTGAGTTCCAAATTTGGGTCAATGCCTGTAAACCTGAAATTTCTTACATGAGATGATTAAAATATATACACATGGCATAAGTTAAGGTGATGTTGAAGACTGAAGCTAGAGTAATTGTGATATCTCAATTCAGTCCTGTCTCCCCTCCCCCCAAGAATCAGCAAACATCTGGCATGATTTGTTTACTATAGGTCATGGAACGTGAGGATAAATTAACTTCACCAGATTTTAAAGGATATAGGGATTCCTGCTGATAGTTGGGTAAGAAATGCAAAATAGAATTTAGTGCAAGTCAAAGGAATAGAACCTTAAGAGCCACAGATGGTGACTATAATAAATAATAATGCATTGTATATATCAAAATTAGAAAAGAGTAGATTTTAAACATTTTACTACAAAAATGATAAGTATGTGAGGTTATAGATTTGTTAATAGACATATTTAATCATTCTACAATGTACACATGTATTGGGTACGTAGTACCACAAAATTATATACAATTATTATTTGCCAATTAAAAGTAAAAATTGTAAACTAAAAGTTAAAAACTGTATATTAACTCTCACATACTACACATGTGTGCCCCAGAAGATTAACTTTATATAAAGAAAAATGAAAATCTGGGAGGAGGCAGGGTCTGAGCTTGAATAAACTGGTGCTTCTCAGGAGAACAGAGCAAGCAAAGGAAATTCCAGCTAGAAAGACTAGGAGCAAATAAATAAGTGAGTAAATTAGTTAATTAATTAATTTAAAGATGACAGTGTGTGTGATGCTACTGCAGTGTCAAGAGCAAGGATGGAAGTGGATGATAAACCTGGAGAAATTGTCACAAGGCACTTCATTAAAGGTGTGGAGAGGAAGGGGAGAGCTTTGGGGATTGCCCAGAGTTGCAGCAAAGGCTACACCACGGGGAGTTGTGTCCTTGTCTCTGGCACTGTTTCTTTCCGTCTGAAGAGAGGAAACCATGACCTGCTTTGGAGAAGAGCCAGAGACTCTCATGGTCCCTTCCATTTCTTAGGCCATAATGGGTTCTCATGGTGCTATAGGAGCCCGCAGAGCAGCCAGCATTGCCCAAGCCTCAGGGATTGCCCATTCATTATCCTATTGAGTGTCAGTTTGCAGCTACTTGGAATATTTCATGAGAAAGCCTTTTTTATGCATGTTATCACATGTCCAGAGCATAAGACCAGTCATAAAATTGACTTAAGACTTTTCTAAAAATTACTTAAACATTTTCCTCAATTCAAATGTATATAAAATCTAAACATTGGTCAGTAGCTCACTACACCATCTTGTATCCCTAGAACTTACTTTTTACTTTCTCCCTCACCTTCACAAGAGCCCTAGGATACCTACAGAGATTCCCAGGTCCCTACAGAGCATAGTTTGAAAAATACCAAAGAGAGGTGGCCTTCAGGACAAAGGGTCTGTGTCATGTTCTCCCAGGGGATGCTCAATGAAGGCACTTGTTACTAAGATCATGTTTTAGTTTTTAAGTGGCTTCTCCAGCACCACAGTAAGCTATTCTTTATCCACAGTCCTTCTTTCCATGCCTCTCTGGGAAGAAACCTTTCCTTTGTCCTGATCTGCTCTTTCTCTGCACTGTGGTTCCTTCTTTCCCTATAAAAGTCTCACCATTTTCAGTTTCTTTTATACTCCAGCCCTTCCCTTCATCTCTTGGCTGTCCTCTGTCATCCAAACAACCTTCTTTGAATTCATAGGCTCAGAACCCTCCTGGAGAGCCTGGGCTGTTTCTTTATTCCCCAAGGTCAGAGGACAATGAAAGTAACATCAGTAAGGTGAGCCCAGCTCAGGTGGCTGGGGAGATTGTCCAGGTGAGCTGGAGCACTGGGGAAATATTTATCCCATTCTGTGAGCAGGGACAGTGTGGAACACAGCCTCTTGCTCTAATGAGAAAAAATCCTGTTCTTCCAAAGCCTAGAACTTCCAAACCAGAGGTCCCAAGGATCGCATAGGAACGAGGGAGGTGAGCGGGCCATGCAGATAATTGTAAGGGATTTGAGATCCTCATCCTTCCTTGTATGAAACTCAGACTAAAATTTTATTCCTCTTCTCTGAAGTTTCATCATTTCTAGATTTATTTTTTCCCTCCACATACAATAACACCATATGTTGGAATTGCAGATATAAAAGCATGAGTCTTACTTTACGAATTCAGGTGTGCAAGACATTCACACTGTTTTATGATCTTTAAGTTAAAATAAATCTGACTTCACCACTACTCCTGTCCTCCAAACACTGTCTCGTAGAAAATTCACTTTCTGTTCCCTTTTAACCTCCCCACAAGGTCTTAGGATCTTAAGCAGTTATCACAAGCTTTGCTTCTGCCCCTTGGGAGCCCCTTGGGAGCCTAAATCTAATGGATTTGCAATGCTAAGATTCCCTGGATTCCTCTTTAAGCCTCCACTCTTAGTTTCAATATCGTCCTCTCTATTGGTATGAGTTTCTTCTGGCCAAATAACAAAAACAGCAACTATCTGTTACATGTTCACAGCAACCAGGTACACTTGACCGAGTTGCATCATCTTGTTTAGCATCACAATAGCCCCTCTTGCCCCTAGATTGTAAGCTGGAATGTCACATGTTTCATTTTAGGTGGAAGGAAATGGAGGCCTGGAGATAAGTCTCTTGCTCAAGGTCATGCTGATCACAAACTTACTCAGAGTCCATGTCTGCATCTCTTCACCACCTCACTTCTGCCCTCTGATTAATGGCCACGTTGGCCTCTTCTACTCATAGGCAAGCCATTTCTCTTGCCCTGAGATGATCCAGCATGCCGCCCAAGACCTTGGGGAATTTTGCTCCGATGCCTTCTGCACTTCGTTCTCCTCTTCCTCTGCCCCAGCCATCTCTTTTCTTTGACTCACATGTCCTCCTCAGAAGGCACCTCCAAATTCACCCAAAGGAGCAGACAGCTTGCCCACCTGGGCTAGACTCCTGCAAATGAACACCAAAGCCCTGAGCTGCAGAGTTTGGAGAAACATGTTAATTCAAGGATTCTAACCTTTTTGTTTTACCTGGAAGAAGAACAAATTGAAGCTCAGGGAGGGGAGGGATGCATGCAAATTTAACAAGCTGGGGAGGGACAAGCATCATGGAGTTCATGTTTATGCTCACACTCCAGCTAGTTCTTGTTCCATTTCCTCATGCAATGCAGGGAAGGAGGCTGATGTCTTCTTCTTGGGACATTAGCCAAAGAAATGAGAACCAGAAGTTCCCCCAGGAACTAGACTCATCCTTTCCCCTAGAAACTAGATGAAGACCTAGACACCCATGTCCATTCTCTTCTACCATTAAAACCCAAGTAACCAGATACACAATTAAACACTGAGTTAGCTTGGTTGTTTCTAGGTGACTGCTGAAAATGACAACCAAAAAGAGCCCATAACAAATTTGTAGAAGTTCTAAAATCGGAATTGGTACACAATATCAAATTAATAACATTTCAACTAATCACAGACAAAATCAGCACAAATTCTAGGTGAAGCTGTTATAGGATTGACACACATATAATTTATTTGACAAGTGTAGATTTTTTATAAAAGAGAAAACCTCTATTAAATGTTACCAGAATCACTTTTTATTTTGAATATGAAAGCCCACTCAACACTTCTGAGACCTCAATCACCTAGGACCCTAGCATTTCCAGCTGCACCATCCCACAACTCCAAAAGTCTTTGCCCCTCCTATCTGTGTTCCTCATTTCTTCAGCCACTCCTTCCCTGTCCACCAAATGAAGTGCAAGACACCATGTTCAGTCTATGGAGGTTTAGCATCCGATACAGTAATTATAGTACTGAACATTTATTGTGGCCCTACAAAATGCCATTGTATTATCTTAATCTTCCCAGCAACACTCTGAGACAAGTACTATTATTTTATAAATGAGGAAACTGAGGCCCAGAGAAGACACACCATGTGCCAATGTTACTACTCAGTGATGGAAGCCACCGGACTCCAGAGACTCTAGTCTTACTCACTTCACCATAATGCCTATTTCTCATCACTAATAAGGGAGGATTAAGTTTATCAGCTTTGCATTACTGTGACAAAATACCTAAGAAAAATCCATTAAAGGAGGAAAGATTTACTTTGACTCACACTTTCAGAGATTTCAGTCTATGGTCACAGGACCAGCTGCTGTTAAGTTTGAGGCAAGGGTGAACATTATGGTGAAAGCATGTGGTGGAGGAAATCTGCTCAGCTCATTGAAGCCAGGAAGCAAAGAAAGAGAACTTGCTTTTGTAACAAGCCCATTAAGCTATTAATACACAAGTGAAATAATCCACTCACAAAGTCAGAGCCTTTATGATCCAGTTGCCTCCGAAAGGATCCACCTCTGAACATTGCTGTGCTGGACACCAACCTTTCAATACCCAAGTTTTCAGGGAACACCAAACACAAAGCATAACAGGATGTAAAAAGACTGAATATATGCTAGTTCCCTTCTGTTTCTGAGCAAATATATCTCCCCTCTTACCCACTACACTGACCTTATTTTCTGTATTAGAGATATATCCCTCTGGGTTTTTAAGGCCTGAAGTTTTAATGATGCCAGGGATGTGTGCTTTCAACATCTTTGCTACTTTTCAAACATTTTGAAATAATTTCCAGAGTTTAACTTCTTTCTCTGCTTTTCTCTGGTCACCATGAACAGAAACACAGCCTGTTGTGTGAATACCTGCCTTGGATTCACCGTCCATGAATACAGATGTTTACACAGATGGGGTTTTCTGTCCAGGGAGTGGTAAGTGTGAAGAGGACCTTGGTTAGCTCATTCTATGAGGATCCTAAGGATCCCTGGGCCTTCTTTAAACAAAAAAAGTTGAGCCATCATCAAAGTTCATGCAACTACTTTTTCCCTGGATCCAAATACACCCAACACTTAGTGTGGAAGTACATGGTCTATGGTGTATGTTATTGAGGAACACAGAATGTCCCCAAAGGGCTCCTTATGTTGAAGGCTTGGTTGCCCTCTCATAGGGTTTTGGGAAGCGATTGGGTCACAAGGGTTCTAACTTTATAAAGTAAGTTAGTCCATTGATGAATTAATTAGCTGAATGGGCTTATTAGGAGATAGGACCTAATTGGATAGAGCATGTCACTGGAGGCATGGCTTTGAAGGACATATTTTCTCTTCTCTGTCCCTTTGTCTCAGCTGTCTTTTCTCTCACACTGCTTCCTGGGTGAGAAGATGAACAGCTTTCTTCCACGATGCACTTCTGTCATGATGCTCTGCCTGACCTCAGGCTCACAGTAATGGAACAAGCCAACCCTGACTGAACCCTCTGAAATCATTAGGCAAAATAAAGCTCTCCTTATTTAAGTTCTTTTACTCAGGTATTTTGTTACAGCAACAGAAATCTGACTGTTAGGGTGGATTTGCCTCTGATGTTTACCAGCCACAATATTACCTAGGGCAAGCAACATCATCTCTCCAATTTCCAGCTTCCTCATCTACAAAAGTGAGATAATAATAATACTTATAGGATTATTACAAAAATGATATAAGATGGTTCATTTAAGCACTTATCACAGTGCCTGTGACACAGTGCTCAGTAAACACCAATGATGGTTATTACTGGGTGTGGCACTAGTAGCTGTGCCTATATATGGGTGGTTAGAGTCGAGATGTATTTTCAGCAGGAACTATCTCAAGCACAAAAACAAGAAGGGTATAACTCTGATGCCTAGTTATGCTTTCAACTTGAATTGATTTAATACACATTTTGTTCTTAATTTCACCCTTTCTCCCCAAAAGAATTTAAGACATTATAATAAAACACTTTTAAACTAGAAATAGAAAATTGAAAATCATGCTGAAGGAGAAGAAAGGGCACTTTAGAAACACTGACAGTTAAAATTTACTTTCAGCTCTGACCTTCCTAGTAACCAATGTAAACAGGAAATCAGATACGATATGACACACTCATTAGATGATGGTTTGTACATATCAGTTTTGTCTGAATCCAGATTAGCAAAACTGATTTTCTTAGAGTTTGCCAAATAGTAGTTGTACTAATAGAAAGTAATTTCTTATCAGCTATCTTTATACTGAACATTTCTATTTTCTTCCACTGATATGTAGATTTTTTAAGAGGTGGGTTGTTTTGTATTCACATTGCTATCTTCTAAGCATATACCCTGTCTTCAGGGGTGCTTTAAAAAAATGAACAAGGAAATAAATTGTACACAAGTTACTTAGCTCCCAGACAGGTAACTGGATAGGTGTCTGGACATTGTCACATGCAAAATTTAAGTACAGTTCTCCTGACCCTCAAAATCTAGGTTCTTTTCTTCTACTCCACCATTCCAATTATCTATTTCAATGTTGCAAGTTAAAGTAAAACTTAGCTGCTTCCAACAACTAATATCTTTCATGGTTCTGTAGATTGCGTGAGCTCAGCTGGGTTGTCCTTGCTCAGGGTCTTTCACAGTTACAGTCAAATAGGACTGGAGTCATCCGAGGGCTACTTTGGTCACATGTCTGCAGAGGGAGCAGGAGGGGCTGGAATGGCTATGGCTGGCCGTACATCTCCCTACACAGAGCCTCTCTGTTACCCACAGTATGGTGATATCAGGATAGTTAGATTGCTTTTGTGTTGCTCATTCTAGAGTAGCATTCCATGAAACCAAGGCAGAAGCTTCGAGTTCCTTCTGACCTAGTCTCTGAAGTTACATGGAAACGTTTTTGTTGTATGCTACTATTTTGTCATATTCAAAACAATTGGCCCACACCAATTCAAGAGATGAAGGAATAGACTCCATTTCTTAATGGGAGCAGACTCACCAGACTTTCCTTAGTTTCCAAGATTAAATTACAATAATCCACAATAACCTAACTTCAAAATGAAGAGACAGCAGTCAAGACAAGCTGATAATGGTGTTAGAACATACAAGGAAATTGATGTAAAGACTCTAGAAACAGACTCACACATTTACATTTAATTAATCTTTGACAAATGTACCAGCATTTGATGCTGGGGTGATTTTTCATAAAAATATATTGATAACATTTATCCATAATGTAAATTTTTTTTTTGTGGATACCAGGGGTCGAACTCAGGACCTCGCACGCCAGCAGGCGCCCATGCTGCTGAGTGATATCACCGCCCTTTTTTCGTATGTGGGTTCCGGAAGTCGAACTTGGGACCTCGCGCTTGCCAGGCAGGCGCTTACGCTGCTGAGCTACCTCACGGGCCCCCATAATGTGAAATTTAATTTGTATAATACACAAAACTAATTTGAGTTGAATCATGGGCTTAAATGTAAGTTAAAATTATAAAGCTTCTAAAGGAAAGTATTTTTGCAATTTTGTTATAGGTACATTTCTTAGACAAGACACAAAGCAATACCTTCCACCATCTCTCATTCTTCGCCAACAGACTGCCTTAAGTCATCATGATTATTCGCAAGGAAAAGAGAATTTTAGAAATATTTTAAAAGATGCAGGACTGTACAACTGGAGTAATGAAACGTTAGCTTAATTTTCTTTTAAGAAGTAAGGCACTTAAACCACTGTGGAAATCAGTGTGGAGATGCCTCAAAAAACTAGGATTGGAGTTCCCATTTGACCCAGCCATTCCCCTTCTGGGTATCTTCCCAGAAGAACTAAAAACATAGTACCACAGCAATATATGTGCACCCATGTTTATAGCAGCAAAATTTGTAATAGCTAGATCTTGGAAACAACCCAAATGCCCATCAACCCGAGGAATGGACAAAAAAGATATGGTATTTTTATACAATGGCGTACTACTCAGTCATAAAGAAGGATAAATTGGAGACTTTTATAGGTAAATAGATGCAACCTGAGACCATACTCATAAGTGAAATAAACCAGAGGCACATTTGTAAACATTGTATTGGCTCTCTAGTGTGAGAAACTGAAAGAGTAAATAAGAGTAAGTAAAATAGATATTGTAAAATGGGAAGAAACTGTTCAAAAGGAAAGAGCAACTGGGATGGGGGAATGGAGAAAAGAAGAAAGGGAAAAACAAACAAACAAACAAACAAATAAAAAATATATATATGAAAGATAGTTAAGATAGATACACTACCAATTTCTCTTAGTTCATTGAAAAGAAAGGTTTGTGCTAATATTGTTTGGACAATTGAATGTCGATATTTTGTACTCTGAGTAACTAATTTAAAGATAACAGCAGCCGGTGAGATGGCTCAGTGGCATAAGCACCTGCCTGGCAAGCACGAGGTCCTGAGTTCGACTCCCGGTACCCACATACAAAAAAAGGGCCGGTGATATCGCTCAGTGGCACGGGTGCCTGCTGGCATGCGACGTCCTCAGTTCGACCCCTGGTACTCACAAAAAAAAAATAAAAAAATTAAAAAATAACAATACACAATATATTGACCATTGTAACCCTCCTATTATGTCATTTTAAAATTTTGTTCTATTTTTTCTCTTTAAAATAAAAATAAAAAAAAGAACAAAAGCACTTAAAATGATTAAGGCATTGATGTTTGAAAAGCATCTGAAAAGTTGTGTATTTTCTCTATTTTTTCAGAAATTCATAGATACTTCCATTGATGAAGAGAATTCTGATTTTTCCCCTCTCCTTTGCAATGTATCTTAGTTTGGGTAAAGCAATTCTTATTAACTTCTAGAATTCTGGAAAGAGGCTTAATTTATTTAGTATGTTCTGTGATAAAGGAGGTTCTCCCAGTGTCTAGCGCTGATTTGGCTTGCTTTTCTGTCAAACTGGGTGCTGCCATCAGAATATTCTTTTGATATTTCATGAACAAATAAAGGAAATTCACATTGTTTAGACAATTTAAAAGTTTTGGGATAAGTTTTGTTTCATTTAGAAAGGGAAACAGCTTAGGCGGCCCTGTGGCTTAACTGGACTGAATTCAAATACTCTTTCAGCTTCATCTCAATTCTGCTTCTTGTATGAAAATCTCTTCCATGTTGTTTCTTATGTTTTAAACTGGTGTTTGTTTCGAGTATCTTTCTCATTCCTAGTACATTCTTTGGCCTTTTAAAATTTTGGTAAGTGAAGAGCTGCTTTATAAACTTTATAATTAAAAGCTCTTGTACTTAGTAATTGCTTGTTTCATGTAACAACTTTAAAAAACTTTTTAAAAAGTTTTCTCTGTGTGTTGTTAGTCTTGATCAAATGTTAGCAGTTTCAAACCTGATATTTATGACTTTCAGGAATTTAGAGACAAAAGTCCAGCAAGGGGTTATGTTGATGTCATTCTAATGAGTCTTGTTTGCATTGTAGAATAAAATCAGAAAATAAAACTATTCTCTGAACCTTTTTTTCTGATTTTTAAATACCTTAACATTTGAAATGAAGTTTCAGTGATTGTTTTTTTCCAGAAAGATACCTCAGTTAGAAAAATATTTCCCAGTTGAATAGATTAATATTTGGGAGCCACAGATACTGTTTGCAGAATTGCTCCTCTCGTAATAACGTCTTACTACAGAAATATTTATTTATCATCATACTTTGCAAATGATTGCCATGTGTTAAGGAAGTCCACTGGCTTTGTCTGTGCTGTTAGCTAAGGGTGTAGATGTGATTATCTTTTGGAGGCTATTTAACTGCTCAGACTTACCCATCCTTAGGTCATGTGATGATTGGGGACAGAAGGTAGAGAAATTTTTAAAAAGTGATAAACAAGACATTCTGTTTTTGTTAATCAAAAGACACCATCAAGAAGACGTAAGGCAAGCCACAGACTAGGAGAAAATATTTGTACCACGTGTATGTATGACAAAGAACTTGCATATATAATCTGTTAAGTATTTCACAACTCAAAATTAAATTGACCCCATTTAAAATTCAAACATAGGGGGCCGGTGAGATGGCTCAGCGGCGTAAGCGCCTGCCTGGTAAGTGCGAGGGCCTGAGTTCGACTCCCGGTACCCACATATGAAAAAAGGGCCGGTGATATCGCTCAGCGGCAGGGGCGCCTGCTGGCGCATGAGGTCCTGAGGTCGACCCCTGGTACCCACCAAAAAAAAAAAATAATAAATAAAATAAAAAATAAAATAAAATAAAATTCAAACATAAAACTTGACCAGACATATCACAAAAGAAGGTATACAAATGATAGGTAATTACTTGAAAATGTGTTCAGCACCATTAGTGGCCAGGGATATGCACATGGAAACCATAATGAGATATCACTGTTCACCCTGTAAAGTGGCTAGGATTAAAAAGGTGGATCATAGCAAATGTTGGTAAAGATGTGAAGCAACAGGAACTTTGATGTGTTGCTGGTGGGAATATAAATGCTGATAAAAATGGTTCAACCACATTAGAAAACTGGTAGCCTCTTATAAAGCTAAATATACACATACCCTATGACCTCGGAATTACACTTCTTAGTATTTGCCCAGTAGAAATAAAAACACATGTTTACAAAAATACTTCCAGAAGAAAGATAATTGTACCTTTACTCATAATAACTGAAAAGTGGGAACAACCAAAATGTCTACGAACATGAGACTGGGTAAAGAAATTGTAATATAGTCACACGCTTGGGAACAACTGAGCAGTCAAAACAAGCTACCAATACACACTAAACATGAATAAATCTCAAAAGCATGTCAAGTGAAAGTAGCCACCTGCAAAAGAGTATCATCCAAGTGAAGTTCAAGGGCAAATATTATTGTGTTAATAGAAAGCAGAAAAATATGTGTGACTAGTGTGAAGATGGAAGTGAGGAGATTTGCAGTAAAGAAACATGAGGACACTTCTGGGGTGACAGAAATGCTCCCTAGCTTGATTTAGGTAGAGGTTGCTTGGGTGTAATTTGTTGTCAAATTCATGAAACTGTAATATTTTAGATTATAGTAATTACTGTGTAGGAAGATCTTAAAACCCACCCAAAGTAAACAAGAAGCAAGAAAACTGAAAATTGGAACAGCCAGGAAAACAGAAAGCATATGGTAAGATAGTAGATTTAAACCCAAATTTAGCAACCATTGTATTACATGTAAATATGCCAGCTGTTTCAAATAAAAAACAAAGATTTGTCAGACTGGATTTTTAAAAGCCCAACAATTTGATGTTGATAATAGATACATCTGAAACATAACCTACAGAAATATTTAAAGGAAAAGGATAGCAAAATAACCTATGCAAATTTTAACCAAAAAGAAGCCAGTAGGACTAGGTTATAATCAGATAATGAGAGTTTTCAAGTTGATAAGATTACTAGGAAAAATAAAAATATTTCATAGCGATCACAATTTCAATTCAACAGGAAGAAAAATAGCAATTCTAAACTTATACACACCTGGCCTCAAAATATCTAAAGAAACAACAGAGAAGAGAAATAGATAAACCACAATCAGAGTGGAATATTTTAATTCACCTTTTTCAGTAATTGGTAGAAAAGTAGAACAGAAAGTCAGTAAGAATATGAGATATTTTAATAACACAAAGTGTAGATTTAGTGTAATAGAGAATAAACACTGTACCCCCAGCTAAAGAAGGCAAATGATTTCCCAGTGTTCGGGAACTTTTTCAAAGTTAACCATATGGTGGGCCACAAAACAAGTTTCAACAAATTTCAAAAATTCCAATTGTGATTATATACTGATGACAAAGGAAGTAACCTCAAAATAAGTTATTAAAAAATTAAAAATAAAATTTGCTACACATGTTTTTAAAATATACTTTCAAACAACTCATATAACTGTTAGATAATGGTGGTGTGAGGAAACACCCTGATACTGAGGGAAAGATCAGATTTTATTCCACCTACATACAGGTAAGCTGACATGAAAGAGGTACCAGCAGCTACCAGGAAGGGAGGCTAAGTATATATAGAGTTTAGAGTATGGAATGTTTGAAATCAAAGCTGCAGGAACAATCAGCACAGGTGTGTGGATACGGCTGGCATCAGCAAGACTGTAGGTCCGGCCCTAAATTTCTTTATGGCCCTTACTTCTTGTTTGCAGAGCAGGCTATTGTTTTGTAGCAGCATGAAGTTTTCTCTCAGGTCACTCTCAGGTCAGGCCTGGCAACAACAAAATTAATCACAATAAAATTCTTAAATATTTTAATTGCAAGATGATAGAGATATGATATATCACAAGCTTGTAAGATGCAGCAAAAACAATATTTGAAGAGAAATTTATATAGTTCAAATTCATATGGTAGCAAATAAAGAATTTTAAAACTCAGTGAGGTAAACAACCACTCTGACAGAAAAATATAAAAAATAGAAAAATATAAAAAATAAAACCTGGCAAAATAAAAGCTAAGAAAGTACTAGGGAGAAAATAACAAAAATAAGAGCAGAGATTAATGAAATAAAAGCAAATCTAAAGTTGAGAGGAAAATGGAGCTAGAATCTGGTTCTTGGAAAAGGATCATAACTTTATTGAGGAAAGGAGAAAGAGAAGGTAGCAATGTCAGGAATGAAGAAAATGATGTTGTGATTTAGCATATAAATATTAAAGAGAAGTTAAGAGGATATTATTAATAGCTTTATGCCAATATATTTGAAAATTTGATGAAATGAAAAAATTTCTAGGAGAAACACAATTTAAAATTGGCATGAGAAAAATACTAAACATTTTATTATAAAATTATCAAAGAACTTAAATAGGATTGAAAATCTCCTCTCCCCTCAAAATGTATACAATCTCCAGTAGCTGCAATGGTTAATTCTGACAAACATTTAAGAAAGATAAAAAATGCAAATCTTACATAGATTCTTCCAGAGAAGAAAGATAAGGCAGCTGTAACTGGTTTGTTTTATGAGACCAAAATAATCTTGAAACCAAACTTTACAGGAACTTAGTGAAAAAGGGAAACTATAGGCAATCTTACTGAGAATGTGGAAACAAAAATCTCAACAAAATGTTAGCAATACATAGAAGGATAATTCATCAGATCAAATAAGATTCATTCCAGGGAGTAAATTTAGTTCAACATTCAAAAATCAATCTAATTCACATTAATGAAATGAAAGATAAAATTTATATGATCATCTTAAAAGATAAAGAAAAGGCAACAAATTCAGTATCTATTCATCACTAAAACAAGCAAAAAGAGTCATTTAGCAAAGTAGGAATAGAAAAGAACTTAGTAGCGTGGTAAAATATATCTACAATAAGCCTATAGCTAACATAAAATTTAATCATGAAACATTGAAAGCTTTCCTTTTGGGACAGAAGATGACATAATTAGCCGGCCAATATCACTCCTAGTCAATTTTGGACTGGAGCAAATGTGTCTAACATGTGGCTTGGGTAGCTAGTAATGTGGCCCCACAAGATAGTAAACGTTTAACATTATTATGTTATCTGTATTGATATTTTTCATGACTGTATTGCTGGGCGTTCCAGCGTAGTCTGTAGGCAACACCAGGATGCTACCTGGTGGTGGCGGATGCAGTGCAGTGCTAACCACACCTCCTGTGCCTTCCCACAGTCAGCCCAGCTGAAACTCAGGTGGATCGGATATTGTATGTGCTTATGGGACTTGGAGAGTCAAACATAGCAGTTACCTATAATAATGTTTCAACCTACCTGCATGTGCGTGTAGAAAAATGTTTATTGTTATTAAGCAGACATGTAAAATTTCTTGCTTAATTATTAAACTCATACAAACACTTCCATCATACCAGACATTGAAGCATTAGTTTCACAAAAACAAGGTCAAATATCCCACCAGTTTTATGTTTTTGTTGGCCTCTCTTTTAAGTGTTACAATAAAAATAAATTTTGTTAATTTTATTCATCAACTATATATATTTTAAATGCATCCCAAGACAATTCATCTTCACCCATGTGTGTGACCCAGGCAAGACAAAAGTTTCAACACCCATGGACGAGATGTATTAGCAAGAGTAGTGAGGCGAGAAAAGGCAAAGGAGTTACAAGAGAAGAAATAAGACTTCTTATGTATCTTGAAAAATTTTTTTAGTAAAGTTATAAATGCAAGAGTGATGCACAAAAAATGTTGATTCCTATATACCAGTAGCAAGCAGTCAGAAAGTATTTTTTTCAAATTCCCATTTACAGTACCATTAAAAGAACCAAATATCTAGGGCTAGATCTAATGAAAGTAATGCAAGATCTTTATGTAGAAAGCTCTGAAATGTCATTGAGAGAAATGAAAGAAGACCCATACAAATGGAGTTCTACCCTCCTCATGGCCTGGAAGACTTAATATTATATAGATCTTAGAGCTCTCTAACTTATGAAAAGAATCGAGTCAATCCAAATCAAAATTCCAGTGGATGTTTTGTGCATCTTGGCAAGTTGATTTGAAAATTTATAGGAAATAAGAAAGACCAAAATATTTGCAGGAAAAAAAAGGTAGGAAGAATGGCTCTGCCAGAATGCAAGACTTATAAAAAATCTTTGCTAATAACAGTGAGGAATTGGTGTAAAGACAAATAAGTCAATGAAATAGCTCACAAGCCCAAGAACAGACAAAGTGATAATTAGCTTTTGGCAAAGGTATCACTGCAATGGAAAAATTTCCTACTAATGGAAATTTCCCAAATCAGTTAATAAATATTTATCAATGGGGAAAACATTTTAAATATGACCCTTCCATTAGGTTGTTTATAAATAAGTTATTATAAGTTGATATAAAAGACATATTTTGTCTTACATGTGAAAGTTAAAGCTGTAGGACTTCTTGAAAAAAATACAGAATATTTCATGATCTTGTGGTAAGAAAAGACATCTTCTCCAACATGACACAAAAAAACGCACTAGGGGCCGGTGAGATGGCTCAGCGGCATAAGCACCTGCCTGGCAAGTGCGAGGGCCCGAGTTCGACTCCTGGAACCCACATACGAAAACAGGGCCGGTGATATTGCTCAGCAGCACGGGCACCTGCTGGCGTGCGAGGCCCTGAGGTCGACCCCCGGTACCCACAAAAAAAAAAAAAAAAAACGCACTAAGCATAAAGGAAGAGATCAATAAATTGAACCACATTAAATAAGAATTTTTATTCATCAAAAGATATCATATAAATAGTGAAAAGGCAAACATATGTGGAAAAGATTTCATAACACACACAATTGTATCATATCCACAATATAAAAAGATGTCTCACAAATTGATGGAAAAAAATAGACAACCCAATAGAAAAATGTGCAAGAATCGCCAGTAGGCACTTTGCAAAAGAAGGTATTCAGTTGCCCAATAAATAAATGGAAAAGGAGTCAGCCTCATTTGTAATCAGTGAATTGTAAAAACTGAATGCAAATTCAAGTATATTCACAGAGAACACTAACCAGAATGGCTGAAATTAAAAGAAATGACCATAATAAGCATTGGCAAAGATGTGGAGTAAGAGAACCCTCATACACTACTGGTGGGAATGAAAATTGGTGTAATCTCTCCGGAGAATTGTTTGGCATAGCTACTAAAGCTAAGCAGACATGTACTCTATTACCCAGCAACTCTACATGGGCATCAAGAGACATGCTCAATAATGGTTGTAGCAGCTGTGTTTGTAATAGCCCCAAATTGGAAACAACCCAAATGTCCATCAATAGTAGAATGGTTAAATAATTTGCACTATATTCATACAAAAGAATTTGATATAGCAATGAAAATAAATTAATTCCAGCCATAATATGTATGATTCTCATATATATATAACTTAGATCAAAACAAGCCCAACTCCAAAAACAGTATGTATGATTCATTTCTTATGATTCTTAAAAACTGTATCATTTAGAGATGGCTGACTAAGTGATACAATTAAGAAATGCAAGTAAGTGAGTGCAACTAATATCTGGTAGTGATGATCTCTGGAGGGACGAGAGGAAGGTGGCTTGTAGTGGACCTAGGAAGGCCTCTTGGGCACTAGTCCAATACTATTTGAGTGGCAGTTCTGTGGGTATGTGCTTTGTGATACTTAATTGAGCTGTACATTTTTGCCCCAAGTTATTTCCTGCACATTTGACAATAAACATTTAGGGAACAAAAAAGAGATAATATTGGGGACAAACCCTAAGAAGTCTAGGCTGATTGCTTTCTAAGTTGACATCCTTAAAGAGCCCAAGGAATGTGGCATGGAAATTTAGTATTGGGGTCCACCTAGGCAAAAGTATAGGTTGCCATGCAAAGTAGATATAAAAACAGCTGGCTATGCTTCGCTGGTGGGCTAATAATGAGCTAAAACTTTATTTGGATGGCTGCTGCCTGAGAAGCCAGAATCAGGGCTGCAGAGAAGGTTCTAGTAATTTGGGAAGGTTTGGGAAGAGGGTGCTGATTAAAAAGGTTGTCTCCTTATAACCCAGTCCCACAGCTCCAGCCCAGGATTTTCCTGACACACTGTCTGGAGCTCCAGGAAAGCTGAAGGAGGAGGTGCTGGAAGCCCCCACAGGGACCTGGGAAAATAATCCCTCCTGCTGCCATTGCAGGGAATGACAGGGCTAAGAGGAGCAATGAGAACTCTAGGTGGCACCTGTACCTAAGAAACACTCACGAAGCTGTATCTCCGTGGCATCTTGTCTAGCTGCTATCTGTGCTCTCTCCTTCCCTTCTCTATGTTCCTCCCTCAAATCTTTTATTTTCAGAGAAACTGCACTCAGGTTCCCTAGAACCAGAGCCTGGCACTTTCTCACTGCTACACTGTCTTTGGGAGTAGACAGGGTCCTGGCTGTGCCAACTTTAGTAGCAGCTGAGGACCCAGTTCTTTCTGGGATGAAAGCGGCATGTGGTGCTGGTCAGGGGACTTCTGGATGAAATAATTTCCTCTGTCTAGTCCAGCGGTGAAGGCATCATCTCTAAGGTTAGTCTGACCTGGGCTTGAAGCCAGGAGTCTCTTCCTGCCTATAAGGTATGTGATCTTGGAAAATTACTGGGAATATGTAAATTTTAAGTAACGATCCATAGAAAGCATTTAGTATGATGCCCAGTACATAGAAAGCACTCAGTAAGTGCTATTTTATTATTTATTATCATCACAACAATTATCAACATCATCATCATCCACACCTAGGAAATTACTGAGCAATCTTTTTAGTAGAAAACAAATAGGAAGCAGCCTTTAGAGACAGGCACTCCCTTCCTCCTTGTAGAGCTGTGCAATTAGCGGAGGCATGAGACTTGAGCCTTTCTACACAGTAGCGTTAGTACACTAGCTTTCTTGAGCCCAGCTCAAGGTGGCACACATTCTTCCCTTTTGGCTGAGACTCTATTTCCTGCCTAGGGACAGAAAACAGGCTGGATCTCAAGAAGACAGGATCCTCTGCCTGGCATCTTGTTATGCGAGCTATGTAGATTTTTCTACAAGACTAGAAGGTGGGAAAAACACCTCCTGGTAGCCACATTTTGCTACCTTCTATGTGTGTTTTTTCCATATTTTCCACTGCTGTCTCTAATATCACTACATCACGGTCTTAAACTATCACATCAGGAGTTACCAAGATGGCAAAGGGGTAAGCAGCAGAGAAAAAGCCTCTCTGAGAATTGCCATCCAGATGCTGGAATACAGCAACTCAAGGAAGACAAGAAGGAGGGAAGTGGGTCCCCTGCACCCAGGTAGGATCTGAACTGTGAATTGAAGCCCACAGAGAGAGTGAAGAGAAAAACTTCAGTGAAGAAGGAGGTACCTGGTGGCATCTTCTCCCTGAGACGGGACTCACCGTGAGAGGAGCGGTTCAAACCTGCGGACAGATGATGACTGCCCACGTCCCCAGAGGCCTCCACAGAGAGATGCACAGTGGAGAGGAGCAGCAGACATGAAGGACTGCTCTGGCTGGGGGTGAGTACAGAGAGCTCGGTCACCCCGTGGGAGAGAGCAATTGACTGGGAGCTGTCTAAGAGAAAGGCCAACAGCTAAGAACTTAGAACAGCTGCCAGCTCCATGTAGCAGCTCCCAGCTGGGCTCAGGCCGGCAGAAGGTGTGCTGACAGCTGCAGGCCAAATGAGTCTGGTCTCAGACAGAAAGTACAGGCTCGCTGAGATTATCCACTACCCCGCCAAAAAGCTACTGCTGACTGGATGGGATAGATCGGCATGGATCAGGACTCTGTCTCCACACAGTGTCTGACAGTGACAGCAGAAACAAACCTGAAGTGGACTTTTTTCTTTTCTTTTCTTTTCTTTTTTCTCTCTCTCATTTGTTTTTCATTGTTGTTGTGTTTTTGTTTTTTTCTCCTTCACTTTTGATCTTATTTTTATGTGAGTGTGAACGTGGTTTCTAGCCTCTTTGTAGTTGTGGTTCTGTTCTGTTCTGTTCTGTTCTTTTTATCACTTCCTTCTCTATTTCCCTCCAGGCTTCTGCAGCAGTTTCCCAAAGTTAGCATGATCCCCCGTTGTCCTCCAGCCTTACTTCTAATCTCTTCCTCTTCTTCCACTTCTATATTTTCTCCTTAACCCATTTTAAATTTTAACCCCTGAGGGCAAAATTGACATTTTAAGGACTTGTGTACGGCATATAATTTTCTGGTTTGTTTTAGATTTTATTATATAACCAAAAATCTAGTTTATATGGTTAAAAGTAGCAAATAACTGGTTACCTCAGTCTGTCAATCTCTAGGCTGTGTTGGATGCTATTGGTACCACTATAGCCAAAAGTGACATAATTGTTCTAAACAGCTGTTCTTACTGGTATTCCATGACTGAGATTGACTAAGGGTCACAGAAAATACTGAGGCACAGAGCCAAAGACCCAAGGACTGGGCAAAATAGGCAGCAACTTCTCATCTCCAACAAATTGAAGAGGTAGGATCTTGCAACAGACTCAAAACCCAAAAACAAGCTACACCTGGAAGGTACCTTGGAAAAGTAGTCATCTCCTAAGGGTTCTAAATACTAGCAATAAAGCAATCCACCATTGGCAATTTACAAACATCACCCCAGGAATTAAACGGGAGAAAGAAAAGAAAATGAGAAGACATCCAGTTCACCAAAGGCAAACCCAGGGGGCAAGGAGGTGGGACAATCTGAAAGCCACCCACCTTGCCTCTCTGAAGTAGCAACAACACAGCAATTGAATGAGACTTTGGAAAAAAATCAAATCAGAAATAATTTCTCACATAACTGCAGAGATGATGTGCACAATGAAGACTATGCTTAGGGACTGTAGAGCATATGCAGACAAAAAATACATGAGCTTAAGAAAATTATGGAAACCATCAATGCTCAGCATAGGAAAGAAATGGTATCCATAAGGCAGATTCAAGCAGATATCCAGGAGAATAAAAATTCCATTGAAAGTGTTCACAGCAGATTAAGCCAATGTGAGGACAGGATCTCAGATACAGAAGACAGACTTGCAGTTAGCAATCATGAAAAGAAAGATTTCTTAAAAATAGCAAGGGACTATGAGATATTAATCCAGCAGCTGCTAGAGGAGGCAAAGAACAATAAGATTGATTGGAGTCAATGAAAAAGCAGGAGATAGCATAAATATTTAAAAAAAAAAAAACAAAAACCTGTTCACAGACATCATGGCAGAAAACTTCCCTGGTAGAGAAAAAGAATTTGACACACAGATAAGGGAGGCATATACAACTGCAACTAGCAACAATAAAAAAAAAATCTATAGCCAGGCATATCATAGTCAAGATTCCAGAAATTCAACACAAGAATAGAATCTTAAAAGTTGTTAGGGAAAAGCAACAAATCACCTATAAAGGAAACCTCATCAGAATCACAGCTGACTTCCCAGCACAAACCCTCAAGTCAAGGAGAGTTTGAAGTGAGGTATTTCAAGTTCTAAAGGAAAACAACCTTCAACCCAGACTGATGTACCCTACAAAACTATCTTTCAAAACTGACAGAGAAATAAAATACTTTCACGTCAAAGAACATCTGAGGAAATGTATGACCACCAAACCAGCACTCCAGAATGTTTTGAAGGACATTCTAGAAAGAGATAACAAGGACAACAACTCCATGAACCACAACAGAAGGAATCCACCAGGCAAGGCAAACAATTAAACAGAGATGGAAAGAAAAAAAGAGGGGAAGCCAACAACAGGAAAATAACGTGACAAGGACAAGTCAATACATATCAGTTATAACCACCAGTGTTCATGGTCTCAATTCACCAATCAAAAGGCACAGACTGGCAAAATGGATCAAGAAGCAAGATCCAACAATATGCTGCATACAAGAAACACATTTAATTCAAAAGAAATTCAGAGACTAAAGTCAAAGGAAGGAAAAGAATATTCCATGTGACAGGAACCCAGAAAAAAGTAGGGGTAGCCATTCTATTTGCAGACAAGTGAATTTCAAGCCAAGACTGATTAAGAGAGATGAAGAAGGTTACTACATCCTTGTAAAGGGAACAATCCAGGAGAAAGAAATAACAATCATAAATATATATGCAACAAATACCAGTGCACCCAACTATATAAAACAAATATTAATAGGCATGAAAAATCAAGTAAGCACTAATATAATTGTATTGGGGGATCTCAATACCCCACTGTCACAAAAAGACACATCAACAAGATAAAAAATCAACAATGAAATATTAGAACTGAACCAAACTTTTGAACAAATGGACTTATTAGATGTCTACAGCGTGTTCCACCCCACAACATCAGAATACACATTCTTCTCAGCTTCTCATGGGATATTCTCCAAAATAGACCACATACTAGCTCATAGAACATGCTTAAGTATATGCAAAGGAACTGAAATTACCCCATGCTTATTATCAGACCATAGTGCAATGAAATTGGAAATCAATACCAAAAGAAACCACAAGAACTTCCTAACACATAGAAATTAAATAGCACCCTCCTGAACAACCAATGGGTTACAGATGAAATTAAAGAAGTTAGACAGTTTCTACAATTGAATGATGATGACAATACAATATACTGGAACTTCTGGGACCCAGTAAAAGCAGTCCTAAGAGGGAAATTTATAGCAGTAAATACCCACATCAGGAAAACAGAGCAAGTGCAAATAAACAACTTAATGGTGAACCTCAAAATTCTAGAAAAAGAAGAGCAGGTTAAGCCAAAAGCTCATAAAATGGAGGAAATTTTGAAGATCATAGCAGAAATTAATGCATTGGAGACTAAAAAAACAATACAAAGAATCAATGAATCAAAGAGTTGGTTCTTTCAAAGGTTAAACAAAATTGACAAACTCTTACCCAATCTTATCAAAAAAAAAGGAAAGAAAACACTCAAATGCATGCAATTAGGAATGAAAAGGGTGAAATCACAATGGACACTGCAGAAATCCAGAAGATCATTTATATGTACTTTGAAAACTTTTATTCTAATAAGATGGAAAATGCAGAAGAGTTGGACAGATTCCTAGATACATATGACTTACCAAAGCTGAATCAAGAAGATATAAAAATCCTAAATAAACCAATAGCAATCAATTAAATCAAAGATGTAATTAAAAACCTACCAACAAAGAAAAGCCCAGGCCCTGACAGATTCACTGCTGAATTCTACGAGAAATTTAGAGAAGACAAATACAACTACTTCTCAATCTCTCTAATGAAATTGAAAGGGAAGTAATACTCCCAAATTCATTCCTGGAAGCAAGCATTACCCTGATACCAAAACCAGAGAAGGACCCAACTAAGAAAGAGGATTACAGGCCAATCTCCCTAATAAACATAGGTACAAAAATCCTCAATAAGATACTGTCAAACAGAATGCAGCAAATCATCAAGAAGATTGTACACCATGACTAAGTGGGATTCATCCCAGGTATGCAGGGGTGGTTCAAAATACGTAAGTCAATAAATGCAATACACCATATTAACAGAACCAAGAACAAAAATCATATGATTATCTGAATACATGCAGAAAAAGCTTTTGACAAAGTCCAACACCCATTCATGGCAAAAACCCTACAGAACATTGAAATAGATCATCTTTATCTCAATCTGATAAAAGCCATCTATGAGAAACCAACAGCCAGCATCATAGTAAATAGAAAAAAACTGAAAGCTTTCACTCTGAAATCAGGAACAAGACAAAGATGTCCACTGTCTCCACTCTTATTCAACATAGTCCTGGAAACTTTAGCCAGAGCAATTAGACAAGAGAAAGAAATAAAAGGAATAAAAATAGGAAAAGAAGAAGTGAAATTATCATTATTTGCAGATGACATGATACTCTGCATAGAAGACCCCAAAAACTCCACTAAAATACTGCTCCATTTAATAAGTAAATTCAGTAGCATAGCTGGATAGAAAGTCAACACTTAAAAATCAATGGCCTTCCTGTACACAAATAAAAAACTCACTGAAAGAGAAATTAGGGAAACAACACCTTTCACAATAGCATCCAAAAAAATCAAATATCTAGGAATCAATCTAACGAAGGATGTAAAAGACATCTACATTGAAAACTACAGTACTCTGAAAAAGGAGATTGAAGAGGATATCAGAAAATGGAAAGATATCCCTTGCTCTTGGGTAGGAAGAAGGAATGTGGAGAAATAGCCATACTTCCAAAATTGTTATACAGATTTAATGCAATCCCAAACAAAATTCTAACAGTATATCTCACAGAATTAGAGAAAACAATCCTGTAATTCATTTGGAGCCAAAAGAGTCCTAGAATAGCAAAGGCAATTCTGGGCAAGAAAGGCAAGGCAGAGGGCATCACAATCCCTGACTTGAAGTTATACTATAAAGCTACTGTGATTAAAAAAGTCATGGTACTTGCAAAAAAACAAGACCCAAAGATCAATGGAACAGATTAGAGGATGCAGAAACAACTCCAGACATACTAAGCCACCTTATCTTTGACAAAGTTGCCAAACACATTCACTGGAAGAAAAATAGCCTCTTTAATAAAAGGTGCTGGAAAAACTGGCTCTGCACATGTCGAAGATTAAAATTGGACCCATATCTTTCATCATGCACTAAACTAAATTTGAAATGGATCAAAGATCTAAATATTAAAACAGAAACATTAAATCTGCTGGAAGATAGAATAGGTAAAACTCTTGAAGACACTGGTGTAGGCAAAACTTTATGAATAAAACCCTGATTGCACAGGAACTATCACAAAGAGTCAACAATTGGGATCTCATCTTATTAAAAAGCTGTTGCACAGCAAGAGAAACCACCAAAAGAGTGAAAAGACAACCCACAATGTGGGAAAAAATGTTTGCCAGCTGTTCCTCAGACAAAGGATTACTACCGAGAACATATAAAGAACTCAAAAAGGTCAGATCTCCCAAATTTAAAGACCCAATCCAAAAATGAGCATCTGAGATGAATACACACATCTCAGATGAAGAAATACAAACAGTAAATAAATATATGAAAAAATGTTCAACATCACTGGTCATTCGAGAGATGCAAATTAAAACAACACTGAAATTCCATCTCACCCCAGAAAGAATGGCTATTATCAAGAAATCAACCAATAACAAATGCTGGAGGGGCTGCAGAGGAAAAAGGAACCCTTCTCCACTGATGGCGGGAGTGCAGACTGGTGCAACCACTGTGGAAATCAGTGTGGAGATTCCTCAAAAAACTAGGATTGGAGGTCTCATTTGACCCAGCTATTCCCCTTCTGGTATCTTCCCAGAAGAATTAAAAACATCGTACCACAGCAATATACGTGCACCCATATTTATAGCAGCACAATTTGTAATAGCTAGATCTTGGAAACAACCCAAATGCCCATCAGCTGAGGAATGAATTAAAAAGATGTGGTCTTTTTATACAATTGAGTACTACTCAGCCATAAAGAATGATAAACTGGAGACTTTTATAGGTAAATTGATGCAAGACAAAACCATAGTCATAGTGAAATAAACCAGACACAGGTGTGTAAACATCATATTGTCTTCCTAGTGTGAGAAGCCGAAGGAGTAAATAAGATCCAAAATGCACAATAGATGTTCTAAAATGGGAACAAACTGTTCAAAAGGAAAGAGAAACTGGGATGGGGGAATAGAGAAAAGAAGAAAGGGAAAAGAAAAAAATATATGTACAAGAGATAGTTAAGATAGATATACTACTAATTTATCTTAGTTCATTGAAAAGAAAGGTTTGTGCTACTATTGTTTGGACAATTGAATGCTTATATCTTGTACTCTGAGTAGCTAATTTAAAGATAACAATACACAATGTATTAACCATTGTTACCCTCCTATTATGTTGTTTTGAAAATTAGTTCTATTTTTTTTTCTCTTTAAAAAATAAAGAACTATCAGATTAACATATTTCCTTTGAGCATATGATGTAAAAGTACCAGTTTGGGAAAACATGGCTAGGAGGAATGGCCACTTTAATCTCTATCCAAGGTGAGAAGCCAAGGAAAAGAGGCAAATAATTATGGGAGAACCAAGCACTGTGAGTAGGAGGAGGGCACATGAGATTGGGAACATGGAAACCAGGTCTGGAGCTAACAGGTTGGATGTTCTGGGTAGCGCTGGTTTGCATGCTCCATATAAAGACACTGAAATAGACACTGGAGAAAGAGGATATGATATGTTATCTGCAAAATGTGGCCACAATTCCTCCTGCCTCTGGACATGTGTGTTGTCCCTCCCATCAAGAACTAGAGTTTATTTCCACTCCCTCAGACCTAGACCAATCTTGTGATCTGCTTTAGCAAAGGGAATACAGCAGAAGTTATGCTGTGTCATTTTTTATCCTGAGCCTTAAGAAATCTTTGCAGCTTTTGTTTGCACCCTCCTGGGGTCCAGCTGCCAGGTAACAAGGGTCATAATAAACCACTGGCTAAGGAGAGAGTCATTCAGGCCACCCCAGCTGAAGCATGAGTCAGGAGCTGTAACTGTGAGGGTGATCCAGCCCCTGCATGAGGGACTCCATCTACCCGGAGGTAGAGAAGAACTGCCCAGCTGAGCCTGGCTGACAGCAGATTCAGGGAGGAAGAGGAATTCTTTACTGTTTTAGCCTCTAACTCTTGGTCTATGTTTTTTTTTTTTAATGTAGCAACAGATAACCAAAACAGAGAGTGATTCACAAGCAGTCGCTTAGAGACACTGAAATGCAGCTCGGTTAACATCACCGGTCCCCCAGCTTCAGAACATCATGCTTATTGATCTTTTGCGCTTTTGATAAAATATCTGTTTTAAATACACACTGTGGACAGCATGCTTCAAGTGGGAAGTCAATGCCAAGAACTGAGACTGCTCACAGGTCTGTAATCAGAAACGAGCTAAGAAAAGAGTGACACACACAATGACAAGCACAACCATGTGTCAAGTCCTTCCCCACGATGTAACAAGCCCTATGCAGAGAGGCATTGCCATCATCGCTTTATTTTATCTTTTAAGGTAAGACCTGTAAGGTGCCTAGTTTCACAGACTAGGAAACACTAACGTTTAGAAAGCAGAAGCATTTGCCCAGGGTTAAGCCATTAACAAGCAGCAGAACAAGAATTTGAACCAAGAGCTCTTTGGCCCTGGGGTCTGGGTATTTGACCTCCAAATTTTACTGCCCTTCCTGAGCTACAATGCTCTAACTGTCCCTTCAGATTACAGGCTGGGGTTGGGAGAGTTGAGGAGTTACAGAGGCTCTTGGAAAATTCCCTTCTCCCTGGGGAAGAGGTAAGTACCTGGGAGGGCTAGCATGGAAGCAAGAATGAGTATCTTTCGGACTGAGGGGCACCTGGCATCTGAGGGCATAAGGCTCCATTTCCCAGGAGCAACACTTGGATATTTTGCAGTCTGACATTCTGTGTTCTTCATCTCTAAGAACAGAGCTGCCTCTTTGAAATCCATGATTAGCTGCAGGCTACTTAAGAGACGGAGCTCTGAGGAGTTTCCTCTTGTCAGAGAAGTAAGGAGCCTCATTTCTGTCCCCGTTTAATCTTGGAAGCCTTCCTGGGAGAGTTCAGCTTTGAGCTGTTTTGGAAGCAGTGAGGGAGGCAGCTGGATGAATGCTAAGTAGGACATTTTTAGTTTGAGCAGTGACTCTTGAGATGCTGCAGTGAAAATCTTAGTAAAGTGGAAAAGGCAGAAATAGTTCATTTGTTGTATAGCAAAATTGCAATTCAAAATAACTTCCATGGTTTTCAATGATGGGCTAAAATCAACAAATTAAACTCTAGCAAAAAAATAAAAAAGTAAACTCCCAAATGTAAGTGCAAATGATCCTTTATATGATTTTAGGTGGGGATGGGCTGAGTTGAAAGCAGTTCACAGTAAAACTAATTGGGGGTTTGGTTGAACATACAGAAACTCAGTACAATTCAACAGTGAGATGCAGCTGCTAAGAAATCCAAAGCAATCTTGTGTTGCATAAATACACACTCATTGTGTTAGTTTAGGTTAAGGGAGGGGAAAATGACCAGATATAAAGCCCGGGTATAGTTATAAATGACGCTTTCGAATGAACATAGAGTTTGAGCTTCCAGGCAGTACTCTAGATCCTTCATGCCCAGCTCCATTTGTGCCTCCCACATCCAATTTGGATTGATCAGAGTCAAGGTCTCCTAACTGAGTCATATTTTCAAGGGGTAAAACTTTCAAAAGAATAAGTATGTACAGGCACATGATATGGTCTCATCCTTTTCTTCTTTTAGTTTCTCTTGCCCACAGCCTGCTCCCAGCCATTTCTCTCTCCTACTGTCTCACTTCCTGCCTCTTTCCTCACTTGACTGATTTACAGTCCCTAACCCCCAACTCAGCCTGTGAAGACCTGGGATAGGAAACCAGGACCAGTTCTACTGTGAATGTCAGAGCCAACAGCCTCTCTTGCTGTCTCTTGGTCTTTTTATTCTGATGTGGTAGGTGGTGTGGAATCTGCTATTTCACAACCAAGAGAGTAGGATCTGAGCCTCAAGTGTGGCCACTGAGAATACAAGGAACTGGGAAGACTGTGAGGGACAGCCCTGGTTATGGGCATCAGACTGACTCTAGCCCAAAATTAGTTTCCTACTATACTGGTCTAGCTGTGTTGAGCCTAGTTTGGGGATTTGAGGACAGTACTGCAACTCATAATAATATTTTATTTCATTTGTATATACATTTACTTTGGGATTGCTTTGGACTGAATTGTGCCTTCCCTCCCCCTAGTTCATATGCTGTATCTTCAGTGTGATAGTGTTCAGGAATGAGGTCTTTAGGAACTAAATTTAAATGAAGTCGTAAGAAGGGGTCCTCATGATGGGATTAGTACCCTTACAAGAAGAGGCCAGAACATGCACTCTCTCTCTTTCTACCATGTGAGGACAGCAAGCCAGTGAAATGTCCCTCATAGGAACCAAATTGCAGGCACCTTAATCTTGGACTCCTCAGTCTCCAGAACTGTGTGAAATGAATGTCTGCTGTTTCAGATACCCAGTCTGTGGTATTTGGTTGTAACTGTCCAAGCTGACTAATACAGAAAAATATGGAGACAAGAGATCGTTAGGGGTCAGGGCTGGAGTGTTCTTGTCTTGCTGGCTTGATACACTATTGTAATGCCATCTCACATCATAAAGTCAGTCACCATGCTGGCATTAATGGGCTAGTGTGGCTGGAGGGACACCACCAGGCAAGAGAAGGGACTTGAGCTGTGGTATGCGAGAATGATCAGGGAACTAGAGTTGCTAACTTCCCCTAAGAGGATGGTTTTGTCTGTGAGGTAGTCCCCCCACTGGGGTCATTCCTTGGAAGGGAAAGTTGGGGGTTGACTCCTCCCCAGTTTAAAGCTGTTTGGAGAGAAAAACTGCCCACCTGAGACTAGGGGCACCTAATGATAAAATCTGCCTGGTGAGGGACCCAAGAGGGAGATATTAGGGGAAAAAAAAAGGGGGGGAAGTATTATAAATCCTGCCCTAATGATAGTTTCAACAAGGCTTCTACTCGCCCTCTTGGTGAGGGTGGCAGAGTTACAGGCTGGGTACCATGGTATGTGAAAAGACAGTAATATTCCCCTACCTCACCACTGAAGGTTTCTTTGTGATGAAAGCAGAATAATTCCTCTTTCTCCTGCAACTCTAGGTGTGGAGGGAGATGCATTTAACACAACATAGGAGTTTGAGAGACGGAGTTCCCACTTTCTACTCAATACCCTGAGCAAGGCCACGCCAGCCGGAGTGGACAGAGACGCCATTAGAGGTGAGAATGCAGGCTGAGTCCAGGGAGTGGGAAAATAATCACCGAGCAGCCTTGATCCAGGAATGGAAAATGTCCCAGAGTGACAGAGGACGTGATATTCATCTCCCATATCTCCAAGGCTGTCCTGTAGAAGGTGGTCCCAAGGGGGAGATCTAGGATGAACAGGAAAAGTAACAAAAAAGGCAATTTGGGAAAATCCCTGAAGCTTCACTCACCCCAGAGCTGTACGGCGTTGGAGGCTCTGATCCGTGAGGAGGAGGTTCCTTGCCACTGGAAGAGCTGAGAGACAGGACAGGGACTCTTCTGCTGAGTGACCTAGATACCAGGAGCTCTCTGAGGTCTTTTCCAGCATTAAGCAAGAAAAACACCCTCATAAAGATCCAACACCAAACATCAGCCCTCAGAAGCAGGCATAGACAAGAGGAGGGTGGAAGGCTTCATAACAATGATTATAAGTATCAGAGGAATGTCCAGTGGACTGTGACTGTTTCTGGTGAATAGTTTCTTCAAACTTATCTGGAGATGATGTCACTTGATAGTTGGACACTCACACGTGGCCTGCTCTGTCTTCCTGGTGCTCGCTGATCAGATGGACATCTCTGCAGGATTTACGAGCAGAAAGGCTCTGGCCCAGAGTGAACGGGGTAAGTTCACCCATTCTCAAGCCAAAGGTCTTCTCACTTCACGCCTTCTGTGTGCTGAGAATGCAGAAAGAAAAGCCCCCCCGCCCTGCTGCCTTCAAGGAGCTCATAGCCCACAGGGAAGGCAGCCACGTGGACAATAGATAACTGGACTTCGCTTATCCATTTGATAAATGTTGACAGAGTCTGATCTCTGTGCTAAGCACTGGAGAGTTATTAGGGACAAGAGGAACTTGTCCTTGAGGAACTTACATTCAATGGGGGAATCAACCTGTAGACAAGTCACCTATAAAAAATTTCCTGGCATAGGTGCACCATACCTTGATGAAAATATTTTAAGTGGGAGGATAGAGAGTGGGAGGGATGGGTACCTGTTTTAGGAAGAACAATTGAGGAATCCTCTCGGACAAGAAGACAATTAGGGGGCCGGTGAGATGGCTCAGCGGCGAAAGCGCCTGCCTGGCAAGCGCGAGGGCCCGAGTTCGACTCCTGGAACCCACATATGAAAAAAGGGCCGGTGATGTCGCTCAGCAGCACGGGCACCTGCTGGCACACAAGGTCCTGAGGTCGACCCCCGGTACCCACAAAAAAAAAAAAAAAAAAAAAAAAGAGAATTAGGTTTTGGCCCAAAGTTTGAGAGGAAGCCAACCAAATGAGGAGTGCAGAACTGAGCATTCCGAGGAAAGAGAACAGCTATCATAAAGGCAGGGAAGCTCTTCAGCAGTAAAGAGATAGAAAAAAAGTTCTTGTACCAGTATAGCAGGAGATGCCACAAGATGAGGTTGGAAAAGGCAGGAGGAGGATTCTGTAGGTCACTGTGGGATCTGAGAGAAGATTTTCTTTTTAGTTCAGTTCAAGATCAGTATTCCCTATTTTGGGCCTGGGACAGTGAGAATTCTTAAAGAACCAGTGAAATGTCCAGAGTCTTCCTCACCAGAACCCTGATCTCCCTTTGAGAGTGCCCTTCCTCTGTCCCATCTCCTGACTCAACAGAAGAAGTAGGTTCTTCTAAAACATAGAGGAACATGGATGCTTTAGAGACTGCCAGAGAAAGGTGTTTGAAGAAACCAGAAGAGTTCTTGGGAGATAGGCAGTGGAAAAAGAGGAGAGACTCCTGGAGATAAGCTCTGGGATTCTATCTCTTTTGAGCCCATTCTCCTGAAAGTCACTAATGGGAGAAATCTCTCTGCATGTCTTTTTCTCCCTCCCTGCACCTCTTGCCCTCTAGCTTCCTCAAGGGAGAGAGAGTTGTAGGATACTCCACAAAAGTTGCGTTTGGAAGGCCTGGGCTTCACTAAGCCAGTGCAACTGCACTAACATTTATTACATCGATCCGGATAGGAAGGAGCCCCGGAAGCTTGTCCAGGCAGACGGCAGGAAACTTGGGTGCATCTCTGATTTAATCTTTTCTTTTCTGCTTTATTTTTAAAAATCCACTTTGCAAAGATACATGGTCTCCAAGTTTCTGAAAAGGGAAGCAGCAAAGAAACTCCTTCTGGTGTGAATGAAAAGAATTACATAAACCACAGTAAATTTAGTATGAAATTACATTGCCAGCCCCAGAGGAGAAAGATGATTTTACATCTTGGATTAGCCATGTTCAAAGATCCATTATTCTGAGTTCTCCGCTTGTCCACACTTAAAGGAAAATAGTGACGTGTAAGTCTGGCCCGATGGGACAGAAACTGCTGGAGGACACTAATTATTTGACCTTCCTTAGGGAATTGGTTTTCTATAGAATTTCTTCCTTGTATTTATATATGCCTTTTCTTTACTTTCTAAACTGGAACCTGGACTCCTGCTGATTCACGGGCTCCATTAGATCAGAATTTCATTCCTCTTGGGGTTTTGCAGAATTCTCGCAGTTCTAAAGTCTGAGGAGGCCTGTGAAGCTCCTGTGAAGCTTCTAGGCTACAGAAAGAGAAATATGTGCTTCCCATATGGATTTCAAGACCAAGTTTGCCAACTTCCAGCTGTGTGACCTTGGGCAAGTTACTAACTCTCTCCAAGCTTGTTCCTCATCTACAAAAAGGTGATAACAGCACACACTCAGCCCTTGGGTCAAAAAGGTATCCTGGAACTTAAGTGAGGAGTAGGTTTGTGTCATGATTGGCAAGTGCTTGAATCCTAATCATTCATCAATAAAACTCAGCTACTTTCAGGGACAATTCCTTTCAGTTATTCTGAAAACATCTGTTCTCTCCCTCACAGATGTCAATTTCCTCCAAAGGATGTTATAATGTGGAAGACCAGCTAACACGCTTCATTTATTCATTTACTTATTTGATAAATATGTATTGAGCTTTTACTCTGTGCCTAGTGCTGAAATAGTTTCTGCTGATGAAAAGATGAGTGAGGCACCACCTAGACTCCTAAGGATTTACTGACACTAAACAAGATACACATGAAAGCAACCTGGCAGGCTGAAGCAAACCACAGAATGAACAGGCAGAGGGGAGTCCTTAGTGAGGTAGTGAGGTTGGACTTTCCTGAGACATCCTTGGTTCCTGTATGGTAAGTCTTGGACTTAGAAGCAGCCAGCAGTTACCATGGAGTTTTCCACAGCAAGTCATCACAGACATGGCAGAAGGCTGTGGATACTGTCACCTCGGTCAGGCCAACTGGGAGTCACAGCTTGATTTCAGGGGTTGTGCAGCACCAGCAGAGCCAAAGCGAAGCTAAGTCCACCAGGAAAGACAGAAAGCCATGGGCCGTAACAGTGGAGGCAAACCTATGGCGAGCATGATGCAGCAGGCTGTTTGTGTCACTGAAAGCCCTAAAAGGTTCACCATCACTGGGCTAAAATCAAAACCAAAGAAAGAGACTATGTGGCTCATAAGCTTCACAAGGCACAGACTGGCTTTAAATGCCAGCAGAACCAAGACCAGTGATGAGGGTGTGGTTCAGGAGACCAGAGGAGTTGAAGAGAGAACCCTGAATCTTCCTCCTCCACCAAGAGTTTACATAAAGTCCCCTTCTTCCTTGTTTATCTTTGGAAGAGAAATAAGAGTAGGAAGGAACAATACCACAGACTAAGCAGCTTTTCTTTGGGAGACTGGCATTCCTTAAAAAAACTACTGCTCTGTGGGATGAGATCAAGCTTGAAACCAAATTGGATAGTTAACTACTTTTCTCATCCTTCTGTTTGTGGAGCAAAAAAAAAAATGACTAACTTAGTTATAGATAATGGAGTTCATTGGTCTCACATCTGAGTTGTAATGTAACCAACCCTCTTCCCTTACGTGTGTGTGTGCTGAACAGCGAGCAGAGTGCCCAGGACAAAGTGACACTTGGTCAATTTCACAAGCCTTTGTGGCAACAAAGAAAAGTTGCAGAACAAGTTCTATCCAGCTCTGTGAAAGCCATTTCTGAAAGATATAATCAAGTCAATATGCATGCTGTATACAGAATACAGCTCTGGGCCCATCACCATTTATTCTCCAGTCTTGGTGCCTGGACCACGCCCACAGCCTCACTGTTCTGAATGTGGGGAGAAAAGCAGCAACAGCTCATCTGGACTTGGTGCCAACATCCATGCTGTGCCTGGGAACTTAGTCTATTTTAAAACAAGTTCCCAGTGATGGACCAACTCCATGTTCCTTACAGGTCCCCCTCCCCCAACACACACAACCTGCCCCCCAACACACAGCTGAGTAGCGATGCCAGGTGGGTGTGGGAGTTTTCAGGGTGGAAGGGTCTTGGCTCTGGTTCTGTGAAGATGTAGAGGTGGGTGTAGGGCGAGAAGGAATAAATATATGAAGCCCCCACCTCACTCCTAGACAATATGCTAAAATGTTGCCAGAATGGGTTGCCCTCCTGGGAGGGGCAATAGGAAAGGACAGTTCCTGCCCTTGTAAACAAGACAAAGATTCTATTTCTCTTAGATCTCATGCTTGAATTTTTTCATGCATGTGAGGTAGTCTGTGTCGCCTGTCTGGGGCAGGTGAGAATGTCGGGAGGGTATGGTGCTGGGATGTGTGGATGACATCATGAGGAAAAGGAGTATGCTGTGATATCACAGACATGTGGGGACTTCCTGAGTGAGAAGTCTGGAGGAGGACTAGTAGCTCAGAATCCTATTTCTGGATTTAATAACAGCCCTTGTGACAACCAACCGCATGAGAGGGGTATAGGCAGGCAGGTTTGTCAGGGAACAGTGGTACATCCTGCTTGGAATGAGGGCTTTCTAGGAGATCTCGGTGGCCTTTAATGCAGGGGTGGGGTGGGCCATGTGGGATGCATTTTTAGTGCAGGAAGGTTCAGATGCTTAAAAAAATAGAAAATGACAGAAAAGTGCTGCCACAACAAAGTTTCAAGGAGTCTGCGAAACAGGTTTGGGGAAGCTGTTGAATGTGGTGTAGTGGTGGGGTAGTAAGGGCAGAAGCTCCGCCTCCTTCTGGCTCATATCCTTGGGAGATATTTAATCTACCTGGGCCTCGGTTACCTCTTCTGTAAAATCAGGATAATAATAATAACTCACAGCATTGTGAAGATTAAACAAGTTAATATTCTAAAAAGCTTAGAGTGCTACTTTGTACATAGTAAGTGCTCGAGAAAGGTCAAATATTTTACAGAGAAAGATCACTGGTGTAGGAAACAGAAGATGGCTTTAATGCCCACTCTTCTGGTGACCAGATGAATGCCTCTTTGATCCTCAGTTCCTTGTTTGTGAAAGAAAGGTGAGGGACGGGATAGTGTCACGCTCCCCTTCCAACTCTATCATTGTAAGTGCTTGATTCGGTGCTCTACGTAGAGTTGATAGAAGCTCACTTTGCTCCAAGTTACCCTGGGCCCAGCATGTGTCTAAAGTCCACCCTTCGGGAGGTAAGCCTTTGAGGTTACACGTGCATTAACCCTCTGCTCCCATCTACAGAGACGGTAGGTCTTGAGGGTGACTGGTAAGTGTTGTTAGTAATACATGGAGTGAAGTAATTCCTCCAAAAATAAATGGTCCCTGGGTAATACAGGGACACTTAGAGTAGGGGGATGAGGTAAGCGTGAGGGCAAAGGGCTCAGAAAGAAGGGAAAAGGAAGACTGATGAGTCTAAGTTCCTGGTACACAATTTTTTCTAGGGTAGGTTTTGCCCTAATGATTTTTATAAGAAACTGTAAATAAAAGCAACTGCATCATGAAGGATTTAGGTTAAATACAAGTAAAAATCCCATCAGTAGCATATGGAGGGAGCAGAAACCATGCTTGGGAAGCTGAGGGAGCTTGGGCCATGTGATGGACGAGGTGAGTTCTAGAGGTTCTGTCGTCTGTGAAGCAGGCAGAGGGCCATCTGACTCCCCTGGGAGTGGCCCTCTGCTCAGCCCTGGCAGAGCCTGTCCTTCCAGTGCAGCCAGCAGTTCTGCAGCTTCTGGAGGAAAGGCTTAATCGGCCTTCCACAGAAAGCCCGGGGAGGGGTATGTTGCACAGTGACTCAGTGATGCACTTCCTGCTGCGCACCGCAAATCGAGCTCAGAGAATATTTGAATTGATCTCCAGTCACCAGGCAGAAACTGGAGTGACTCAGATGACAAAATCTTGTCATGCAAACCGGAGGCTGAGCACTCAGCAACTGGTCCAGAGAGAGAGGGAAGGGGAGGAGAGCAGGGGAAAGAGAGAAGAATGTGGAAATTCCAATGGATTATTGCCTGTGAGCCACAAATCCAGCCCAAGAAAAGAGACCAGTGGAAGACTTGAACCATGAAGTCATTATTCAGAAGTCAGAGAAAAAAGAAGTTAAAGGAAGCAAGATTCTCTTAAGTATGCTTGGTTTCCTATGGCTGAAAAGAAATGCAGGCTAGCAGGGTATTTTTCCTATACCCTCTTGCTGGTGTGGCTCTGTCCCACAGTGAGGAATCTCAGAAGAAGGTAGTGGGGAAAAGTACCCATAAAGTCATTTGTTTATTCATTCATTTGGCCCATGTTTATTGAGATTCCACTGTATGCCAGAGGCTGTGCTATGTGCCAGGACACACAGAAGTTAGATACTTTCCCTGTGGAGGATGTGGAAAAAGAGCCACTCATCACGATGAAGCGTGTTAAGGTGAAAGAGGGTTTGGGCAGGAGAGCGATGAGCAGTGCTTCACTGTATAGAAAAGCTGTTGCTGCGTGGAGGAAGGATAGACAAGGGGAGGCAGGAGGCCGAGGCACGCCCAGGGGGCTCTGATGGAGGAAAGAGCCAGCCAGGCAAGAGCAGGAAGACTGAGATGGAGTCATGAGACATATGGGAGTACCACTGACAGGACCTGGGACTCACAGTTCATGGGGATTGAGGGTCAGAGACAGGGAGAAGGAGGAAAGGAAGGCTGAGAGAGGGAGGCAGCTGGGTCATACAGCTGTCCTACTTTGATTCTGGGGAAAGTACCCATCAATTCTCAGAGTCCCTGGGTCACAGGCTATGGGTTGGAAGGGCCTTCACAATGACTTATTCTAACCTCCCATCAATACAGGAACCTCCTCTAAGCACCCATCAGTCATCCAACTTCCTCTGCTATGCTATCGTCCAACACCTAGTCACTGTGCACATACTTTATGCCTGGCACTGTGCCACAGCTTGGGGATACAGTGTAGAAAGGCAAGTGGGAGGGATGAAGAGAGGCTAGAGAAGAATAAAAGAAAGAATAAATTTGGAAAACAAGGCCAAAAATGAAGGCTTACACTCCAAGTGTTATGTCTTTTGATCTTTATATTACTCTGATCCCTCTCACATCCCAGGTAGGTTGTTACCATTATCCCTTTTTTTGAAGAGGAAAAAAAATAGAACAAAATTTCAAAACAACATAATAGGAGGGTAATGATGGTTAATACATTGAGTATTGTTATCTTTAAATTAGTTACTCAGAGTACAAGATATTGGCATTCAATTGTCCAAACAGCATTAGCACAAATCTTTCTTTTCAATGAACTAAGAGAAATTAGTAATATATCTATCTTAACTAGCATATATATATATATATGTATTTTTTTTTGCTTTTCCCTTCCTTCTTTTCTCCATTCCCCCATCCCAGTTTCTCTTTCCTTTTGAACAGTTTCTTCCTTCTACAATGTCTATTATACATTTTGGATCTTATTTACTCTTTCAGCTTCTCACACTAGGGAGATAATACAATATTTACACATGTGCATCTGGTTTATTTCACTTATGAGTATGGTCTTGAGTTGCATCCATTTACCTATAAAAGTCTCTAGTTTATCCTTCTTTATGGATGAGTAGTACTCCATTGTATAAAAAGACCATATCTTTTTATCCATTCCTCAGTTGATGGGCATTCGGGTTGTTTCCAAGATCTAGCTATTACAAATTGTGCTGCTATAAACATGGGTGCACATATATCACTGTGGTAATGTTACCATTATCCTATCTTAAAAAAAGGAAACAGAGAACCAGTGACATTCCATCTATTTATTAGTAGCAGGGCAGGCTCAGATCCATATCTGTGGGGCTCTGTGGTCCTTGTCCTTCCACTTATCTATGATACAATGAGGAAGTGCTATCAGACTGCTGACCTCTAGTAAGATCAGAGCAAGAAAAAACAGACTGAAGTTTTATGGTGGGAATTCCAGCTGGACACAAAAAAGATTTCCAACCAAGCAAAAGCAGAGAACCTTGCTAGCTTCCCGAGAGACTAACTAAGCTTGCACAATAGATGAGGACTTGCCCAGGAGCCAGGGAGATGTCAGTGCAGAATCTGTGCTCCCAGTGTTCCCAAATGGGCCCTCAAAGGCAACAATCAAGTCAATAATGTTCCATATGCCTCATGCTTGTGATGCTCCTGTCTCAGCCCTCAGAGTGTTGGAACTACGGGCATGTCCTGACGTGCCTGGCTCACCCTTCTTATTTTCAAAAAGCCTATCTGTTGGAGGGTGGAATTAATCCACTTGGAGTGGAAAGGTTACTTCTATGGAATAAATTCAAATGGCTGCTCGTTTTTTTTTTTTATAAATAACAAGTTTAAAATAGATTCAGTTTGTAGACCAGATATTTCAAACCGTAAGGTCTTCTTTAGCAGGGGTCAGGGAGGAGTGCTGAATATCTCTGATGATGACAAATTGTGAAGCCCAGCTCAACCATCCTCCAGGGAGACCACGAGTACTGGTGGGGCAGGAGGGCTGAGGCAGGGCAGCTGTGAAGCAGCGAAGCCTGGAAGCATTCTACCTCCCAAGGGAAGTGGCAGATACTGTACATTTTACCAAAGACAGTGAAAGCCCAGATCAGGACCACAAATTCCAAGGGAATAGGGACTATACATACAACATTCTTTTTAAAGAACTCTTTTATTAATAGTTTCATAATTTCTTTATTTTCTCATTGTAATAATAAAATATTCACCTTTGCTTTTAAACAGTCAACATTTGAAAAAACCTAAGATATTCATATGTGAAAAGTGGTTGTGTCGTACAGCTGTGATCACAGGCCAAACTTTCCTCTCCCTTTCATCTCATTGGTTTCTTTGATGAGTGTGTGTGTGTGTGTGTGTGTGTGTGAGAGAGAGAGAGAGATTTTGTTTAAAAGAATGTGTGTATATGCACCTGCATACTAGGTTCCCTGAGATGTGGCCTCTGTGACAGAGTTTGGCACCTTCTTAGGGACGGCTTTTGGGGTCAATGCCAATGGAAGGGAAGGGAAAAAGCAAGAGAGAGCAGGGAGGTTTATATTACTTCCCTCTGCCACCATCAGTCCTTGGATGCTAGTTGCCCAGGAAAGAAAAGCGACCTTGGAGAAGATCTCCTTTCCTTCAGCAGAGACCATCCACAAAGGTCTGATGACTGATGGCTGCCTTGTGGCAACATTACTAGTAGCTGAGGAAGAAAGTCCTCCTTGACTTGTGGAATATCTGGGTGATGCAGCCAGTGTCTACCACAGAAAGTGCGTCTGGGCATATCGTGAGCACTCTGGTGTGTGTCTGCACATCTGTCAGTATCTTTGTGTCTGTGTGTGCACCTATCTGTGTGTCTGTGTTCAGTTCTGCCCTGTCTTGGATCAAGGATCATGGCAGTTCTGCCAGAGGTGAGAAAGTGAGCTTTGCCTCTGCCACTTGATCATCCGGCCTGATTCAGTGGCTGCTCCAATTCCTTCCCATCTCTTGTCCAGTTTGGACCTAGAGAAAGTATGGAGTATGACATTGGGAGCAAGAGAAGTCATGGACATTGTTGAAAATTGATTTCTAGTCTTGCTTTGGGGGGGTAAAAGTGGAGCCATCCTTGAAGACTCTCTTGCACAAATTAGAAAGCCACCCTTGAGTGTCTGGAATATATTTCCTGAGCTGTAATGGTTTGAATAAGGCTCTATGGCCATGTCTTCCAAAGAAATCTGAATCTCCAGGGCCTGAACTTCCTACCCCTTCTGTTGTCAAAAGAAATCAGGATGGTGGTACTTGCCATGACAAAGGTTCCTAGAAAGATTCCTGCCTAAAGGACCCTGAAAGTATTGTCTCCCTAAATTAGAGCAAGGGAAGACATAGGGATGACCTTGGGAAGAGTTTAGTACAAGCAGGACATCTGTCTTCCTCATGAAGGGACTTGTGTCCAGTGCAGCGCTGGCATACAGTATATCCAATGACCAAATGGGCTTAGGAAGAGAGATCAGCAGGGTTGAGGGTCCATACTTAAGACTTTACAGAGATGGGAAAACCAGATTACTCAGGGCCTCAAGGATCCTGCTTCAGATCCAGGGCTGGAGTACATCGATGGCTCAACTTTCCTTTATAACTATACTTTTTCAAATGCTTCCTCAAAGAGCCTATGATCCACTGTCACAGAAATATAATCCCTCTTATTTCAAGGTTCATGTTGTCATGTTATTTTACACATGCAACAATTGCCTGTGGCAGGTTTACCCCACTGGTGCGCAGAGCCAGTGACAAGTGGGTTTGTGTCCTCGAATTCTCAAATGCTGGAGCTGTAAGAAACTTGAGAACAATTCATCCAAGGGATACCGCATACAGCCAGGGATAGAATTGGCCCAGTATCTTGTTTGACTGAGCCCATAATATGAACAATGTGAACATGCTTATGCAGAGCTGCCCTGTCCTGTATGACTCCTGCTGCCAACCTACTTCATCCTGCCTGAACTGAAGGTTCATGGGGTGCAGTGATTTGCCCAAGGTCACATAGCTGGTCATAGGCAGGGTTAGGACGAAGCCTGGAGACATGAGAGAAGAACGTGTACTTCTTACCATGAAGTAACATCCTGCATACACCCCTATACTTCCCAATACACACACACACACACACGTGTGTGCACACACGATCTTATTCTTTTATCATTCTGTATTTCAACTTAATGCTTGGCATGCTGTGTTGTACAATAAGGGATTGTTGGATAAATAAATGAACAGTGACTATTAATGGATATTTATTTTCTCCTATACTCCTTACCATAACCTTGTTTCTGAGTCCCAAACAAACTGTTTCATATGGGATGGGGACGAGGAAAGAAAAGAATTTATATGTTAAATTCCTATATGTTTAGTACTACACTGGGTTCTTGAATGTATATCATCTCAACTAATCTCACTTTAAAATAAAAAATCCTAAATGAAGAGACCTTCTCAGAAAGAAGTAGACCCACTGCCCCTGGTGCCCATAAACAAAGGGCTTTAAGAACAGCAGATTTGTGGCTGCTTCATCAGTTTCTGTTTCTACTTATCCCAAAAGATCTGAAAAAGAAAACAACATCAGGACTTCTGAAGACCAAAGCTCAGAATCCTAAGCTCACAGCCTTCCCTCTTTGTGAGGCAGAGAAGCAGGAGAATATTAAGAGGAGTGCAGGAAGCTAAAAATATCTTCAAAGCTTATGTAAATTTGGTGCACAGAGTGGCGCTGGCCTTTGGGCTCCAGCTGTTCTCACGACTGACTTAGATGCCCTTGGCATGTAGATCCAGACAGTCTCAGACCTTGCCCACTGTTTATAACCTTTTAAAAATCTTTCTGATTGTGTTCTCTGTTCTTTAAATTTATCACCCTTGGGAGTCGAGCTACAATATGCTAATGAGGCCATTGAAGAGCCTGGGATACCCCTCCTCCCCTATCTCTTAGGAGAAATGTACAGGTCAGAGACATCCATCTTTGGAATAGCAGGTGCCTTTGAGGGGGGCTGTACCCCTCATCATTGACATGTTAATAGGGAGGCATCAAAAGATCACTCAATCAAGGCCAAATGAGGGCATCATTTCAATCTATAGCACATCTCATAAAAGCCCCGATGCCACTTACACTGCATAAAAACAATGCCTAATTGAGAATTAAACAAACTTTTATCCGATGCAGTTCTAAACTTCACCCTTTAAAATAATGCCATATTCAGAAACACATTTGGCTTCATGATTCTGTCTGGCAGATTCTATACATTTAATTGGTATTTTCCCTCACAGCTGACATTTTGCCTCCCAGGTTCACATAGGAAAATGAGATGGGTGTCACTTTTCCAAAGGCCACAGGGCTAAGTTAAGAGACTGGCTAGGAAAGAGGCTGTAACTGAACTAATTTTAAACTTGGTTTTCCTGTTTTGTACCCCAACACCTACTAAGTGTAGTTCAGCTCTTAGATACTCAGAATCCTGTTTGTCAGACTGGGAGACAAATAACTCTTAATACACTGATGACACAGTGTTACTGACATTAAATGGATGGCCATGAACCAAGTGATCTATTGCTTTCAGAAAGAACAGCTCAGTATCAATTGTGCTAAATTCAAATAGTCATACTCAGCAGAGATTCTTTGGCATCCAGATGGATAAGATTGGAATATCTCCATTCAACCAAGACAATTCATTTCATTATCTTCAGAGTCTTCCAACAGCCAGCTCACCCTGTGGGCCCTAGAAGATCAGGCCTTGGCAAGTTACCTATGTTCAGCAAAAGTTACCTATGTTCAGCAAGAATACTAAAACAAAAGCAAGAATTCTAAATATTTCAAGGCATTGTCATCTGATCCTTGTATTAGATGGTAAGAACTCCTTAGATTGCCACTGAAAATCTAGCCAAGCTAATGAACAAGTAAAAGTACTTTCTTTGAAACAATCATGATTCTACTTCCTGACATCTTGGAGCCTTCTGTTATCTTTCGTAACTGGGCAGACCTCACCAAGGAAGATGATAGTTCAGCCCCCTTCACGCTCACAGCTACACACATCATTTCTTTTCCCTTTGACAGTTAAGGCAATGGTGCTCATGTTCATCACCCCCAGCAAGTATTTTCATGTGCATCACTCACCAGTGACTCAAACTCTTTGGCAAAATATTGAGCCAAAGTACTCCCCAGCCATTCATTCCTCTATTCAGAGATTAAAAAAATAAAAGAGTGGTTGCCAACTGATTTGACTGGGCACAGATGTGTGCACAGGGTCTCCTTTGCACCCACCACCCATGTGCATGCACACACACACACACACGCACACAGAGCCTATTCTTGAAGAGTATAACTTTGAGTGGCTTTAGGCTAGATCTTCACTTTCCTGGTTGCCACAACCCCCACCAAGTCTCATTGGCATATACCTGTTTGGCTTCATTCATTTACCTAGTCTGCCTGGGCACTTAGATTATTTGCATTGTAAAATCCTGCAATGTTCTCTAAGTTAATCCATGTTCCAATTCTTATCCAGACATGTATATATTGGAGCAACAGGTGGTTCATTGGACTACAGCCAGTGAACAAATTAATCTCAGGCCATAAAATTTCAGGCCACAATCTCAGGCCACACAGTTTCTTCCATCTGGCTCAAAAGGCATAAGGGGTTCTAGGGTTGGCTACAATTCTCCCTTTCCTGGTGCTCCTCTCTGGCAGTTGTTAACTTCCAGGGGTACTTGATTCAGTATTACACAGAAAATCCGTATGCGACTGTTGTTAACATCCCAACACCAGGGATGGCAGATGGTACTAATTATATTACTTGTATTCATGTCTATTAATATATAAATGCTTATTAGTTATATTAATAGGAATTTAAAGAAGCAATACATTAATTACTGTGATCCTATGCCTAGGGCAGAAATTGCTCTTCAATAAAGCTATTCTTTCCTATTGGGCCTGGATGAGGCTTCAGAATCCTTCTCAACACAATGTTTGAAAACACCATAAATTGAAGTTGGTACAGGAGTATAACATATCAGATACTAGTTCTCCGTAGCCAGGTCTCTTCCATCTTGTTAAGGACCAAGGGACTGGATGAAAACCCAGAACTGGCTGGGGCATACCTGTGTTGTTGAGTCGCGGCTTCCCACCAAGGTTTCATGTTGGTCAATCTCTTGTCCATCTGACTGACCAAGGGTTGGTAGAAATGCCCTTTCTTTCCTAATCCTTTCATGGTTATTCCCTTTTTGCTATAAAACCACAAGAAGCCCCAATCCATAGACAACCTATGGGATCTATCAACATTACTTCTTGAGTTAGAGAGGGGCTACTGTCTTATAAATTGCTTCTTATAAGCTTCCATTTCAGCAGAATCAAGAATGCATTTTCCCCCATTTCCTATAGTCCCAGGAACACTATCTCTGGAGCTGAATGGGCTCATTTCTATCAGTAGGTTGGCCTTTCTACAAGTAAAGCAGAAGAGAGGATTTGCTTGGAGTAAATAATATCACATTGGCTCTTCATAGAAATGTCTTCACACAAATAGGATTTAACACTATGAACTTAGTTTAATCAGAGAACAATGTTAAAAATTATATTTGGTCTTTTATAAGGTCATCTTTGAAAATGTTTTTTATATTATTTCTTGAGTTCCTCCTCAAATTAAGTACCAGTGAAGCAGATTGTCCTTCCTAATAAAAGGATATTTTTTGTTTTATTAAATAAATCCATCATATTTTCCTTCTTGCCTGCCAGTAAACTCACAGCTACATTTATTACTCAGCAATAGTTCTTATCCTTAGCTGAAAGTCTCAAGTAAATTGTTCTTTTGTTACTGGTCCCTCTTACTCTTCCTTAATGTATACGCATCTTCTATTATGAATCATCTGTCTCCTTAATATGTGAATATGGCCCTTTTAATAGGAAAAAACATGAATAACTGAGCCAGGCACATATTCCCAGGTGACTGAGCTTTAACTCCAATTCAGTTCAGGGCCAATTGATCAAGAACTGAACTTTCCAAAACTGTGAGCCATACTAAGCCTCTTCTCCTTTTAAATTGATTATCTGAGGTATTTTGTTATACTAATGTGAGGATGACTAGCACATCAGTTAACTCCTATTTATGGGCCAGCCCCCAAGCCTTTTCTTAGTGGTCTATAGGAAGAGGTTTGGGACTTTATGAAACAAAGACACCTGAGTTTCAAACCTAGCAAAGGCTTGTCAATAGTTGGCATGCTTTGTTTGAGTACAATAACAAATCCCAAATCCAAAAACTTGCATAATTTAGAACAAAAGAAGACCAATAATTTTAATTTCTCTTCTGCCCCTAATAAATTCTTATCCTGAATGGAGCCCAACAAAGAGGTTAATGCATTTTAACATTAGGAACTCTATGGAACATTAGATCTGTAGACAGGCCAAGAACTGAACTCACTGGTGTACCTACTACAGACTCTGTAAGGTATTTATTTCATACTATTATTAATCTATACTTTGTAAGAAGAAAAACAAAGTTGCTAGTTTTAATAAGCTCTCAATTAAGAAATGCCAACTCATAAAGAATATGTGCTGCAATAATTAAGTAAAAGCAATTCACCTGGCTATGTTTTTTCAACTAGGATTTAGATTTGTTATTCGTTTTATACCATTCCATTATGTTGTGGGGCATATAACAATTAAAATACATATGCGTTGTTTTTATAAACATATGCAAAACCAAAACAACTAAGTTGCTGTGCTATAATTAGATCTGTAGCTGAGTGTTGTACGAAATTCTGCAGGCTCAAGACTCAAAAGTCTTACAAAAGTGTCTTTTAAAGATTTTTAAATTTTTGATGAATTTATCAATTTTTTTCTATTTTGCATCATGCTTTTGATGTCATACCTAAGAAATATTTACCTAACTCAAGGTCACAAATATTTTTGTCTTTTTTTGTTTTCTAAAAGTACTATGTTTTAGGTTTTATATTTAGGTCTATGATCCACCTTGAATTAACTTTTTTAAAAGATGGTGCAAAGCATGGATTAAAGTTCTGATCTTTTTTTTCTTTTCTTGGCATACAGACATACAAATAATCCAACACTTTTTGCTGAAAAGATTATTCTTTCTCCACTGAATTTCTTCACATTGTCTTTGAAAGTCAGGTATCTATAAATCTGCATTTGTGTCTAGGTTGTCTGTCCAGTTTCATTGATTCATTTGTCTATCTTGGCATCAATAGCAGACTGCTGTGATTATTATTATCAGACAGTGCTAGTCCTTACACTTTGATTCTCCTTATCAAAGGTTGTTTTGTTTGTTTTGTTTTTGTTTTTTTGTTTTTTTGCTATTCTGTCTTTTGCATTTCCGTAAGAATTTTGTGAACCAATTTTTGGGATTGCATCAAGGTTGCCTGAGTATATAGATCAATTTGGTGAGAATTGACATCAGTAGAAGATTGAGTCATTTGGCCCAGAAACACAGTATTGCTGCTCCATAAAGTTAGGTCTTTAACTTCTCTCTGTAATGTATTATAGTTTTCAGTATACAGATACTGACATCTTTTCTTACATTTATGTCTTTTTCTTTTTTTTTTTTTTTGCAAATAATGTTGTATACAAATTTCAATTAGTTCTAGTAACAGTTTTTGCTTATACTGTTGTATTTTCTATGCAGGCAATCAGGTCATCTGCAAATCATATCCTCATTAATTCCTCTTTTCCCATACAGATACATCGTATTTCATTTTCTCTATTTATTGCAATGACTGGAACTTCCAACGAAATATTGAATAGTAGTGGTAAGTGCAAATATCCGTGCACTGTTTCATTTCTTACAAGGGTAAGCATTCAGGCTTTTTACCATTAAATAAGGTGTTAACTGCAGGTTTTTCACAGATGGTATTATGGGTTGAAGAAATTCTCTATTTCTAGTTCTACCCATTTTGTTGCAAATGGCAGGATTTCATTCCTCTTTAAGGCTGAATAATACTCCATTGTTTCTATATACCACATTTTCTTTATCCATTCATTAATAGAGAGGTATCTTGATTAATTCAATAGCTTTGCTGTTGTGAATAGTGCTGCAATAAACACTAGTGCGAAGGTATCTCTTTGATATGCTGATTTCATTTCCTTTGACTTTGTACCCAGAAGTGGAATAGCTGGACATGCAGTAGATCTATTTGTAGTTTTTGAGGAAACTGTGCTGCTCTTTATATTGTACTAATTTGCATTTCTTCCCAACAGTATATGAGCTCCTTTTTCTCTTTATCTTCACCAACATTCATTTTTCTGTTTTTGTATAATAGCCATTCTAAACAGTATGAGAAGATACAGCGTTACAATTTTTATTTGCTTTTCCCTAATGGTTAATGATATTAAACATTTTTTTTCATATATTTGTTGACTGTAGGTATTTTGTCTTTTGAGATGTGTCTTTTCAGATCATTTGCTAATTTTAATTGGATTTTGTTGTTGTTGTTGTTAAGTTTGTTGAGTTCCTTCACTACTTAAAAAATGCCACTCCACTCTCTTCTCATTTGCCATGAGAAATCTGCTGTCATTTGTGACTTTGTTTCTTGTGTGTAAAGTCTCTCCCTTATCCCCATCCTTGGGTTGCTTTTAAGATTTTCTTTTATCACTGCTTTTTGAAGCAATTTGATTATGATTGCTTTGGCAGAAAGTCCTTCATGTTTGCTTGGGGTTTATTGAACTTCTTAAATTTGTAACTCTATAGTTTTTATCAAATTTAGAAAAAATAGCAATTATTTGTTCATGTGTTTTTCTGTCCCTTTCCTTCCTTCAGGGAATCCAGTTACATGAATATTAGACTGCTTGGAATTATCCCATAGCTCATTTTACAAAATACTTTACCTGTATGTTTTTCATCTTGGATAATGTATGGCTTACCTTTTTGCTAACTAATCTTTTCTTCCACAAACACACTGTTAATCCCATATAGTACACTGTTTATCTCATCTAGTAATGTTCTTTTTATTTCAGACTTCATAGTTTTCATCTGTAGAAGTATTATTTGGGTTTTTTTAATATCTCCCATGACTCTACTTAACTTTTTGAACATATGGAAATAAGTTATAAGACCTGTTTTAATACCCTTTCTGCTAGTATAACATCTGTTTCTGTTCTGGGTTGTTTCAGTTGATTGATTTTCCTCATTATGAGTCATATTTTTCTGCTTCTTTGAATGTCTATTAGTTCTTGATTGGGTGCCAGACATTGCTAAGTAGCCTCTTTGGGTGTTAGGTGGATTAGCTGGTTATTTATTTATACATTCATATAAATATTCTTGATCTTCTGGAAGCACATTGATATAGTCTTGCTTTTAAGATTTATTAGATAACAGTAGAGTAGCATTTAGGTCTAGGAATAATTTTGCCAATTGTGATCTTTCTTCCTCCATTGTGGCAAGAAGCAGAGGTCCTCTTTTTTTTTCCCCAGTACTAGAGAGTGAACCCAGAGCCTTCACACTGAACTTCCCTGGCCTTTTTTATTTTTTATTTTGAGACAATGTTTGCTTAGTCCCTAAATTGCCTGGGTTAGGCTCAAATTTGCAATCTTCTGGCCTCAGCCTCTAAAGTACTGGGATTACAAGTGTGCCCCACCACGCCTGGCTGATGAGTTTTTAATTTTAGGAAAATTGTTGAAGGCCTAAAAGAGGCATGTGCCACATAAGGTGCCAGCATCCAGGAGTCAACACCGTCTATGTTCTTATCGCACACCTTTAAGTTCTCAATGGGTATAACCTTACTGTCATATAATATGCTCTGTATTTAATAAATGGGTATAACCTTACTGTCATATAATATGTTCTGTATTTAATAAATGGGTATACCCATGAATAATAATCCACAGTTTCATTTTTTAAATAGAATTTCACCTTCTCCTTGATTCTAGTTTGGATGATCTTTTTTTGGGGGGGTACCAGGAATCAAACTCAGGATCTCATGCTTGCCAGTGGGTGATCTTAAACTCAAATGTTTTTATTTCTATTGCTGATTAACAAATTACTTTAAAATAAATGATTTTTTAAAAATATTTTGTATGTCCACAGATTATGAAAGTCAAGAATTCACATAGAGCACAGTGGTCTTGGCTTATCTCTCTTTCATAATATCCATCATCTAGGCACGAGAGTACCTGTGGATAGAGGCTGGAAATGATCTGGAGGTAACCTCACTCAAATATTTAGCAGTTTACACTGGAGATCGCTTGCAATCACATATGTAGGCATCAATTAGAATATATATCTATATGGTGTCTCCCTGGGCTTGTTAGGACTGATAAACAAATTCAATAAATTACCAGATACAAAATCAATATACAAAAATCAATACCACTTCTATATGGCAATAGCAAACTATATGAAAAAGAAAACAATCCTATTTATAGTAGCTTCACAAACACCTCCTAAGAACAAATTTATCCAAAGAGAATTCTACAATAAAAGTTATAAAGCACTGATGAAAGAAATTCAAGAGAACACTGAAAAATGCAAACACATTCCATGTTCGTGGATTGGCAGAATTAATATTGTTAAAATGTCTATACTACCAAAGTGATCTACAGATTCATGCAATTCCCTATCAAAATACAATTGACATTCTTCACAGAAATAGGGAAGAATTCTAAAATTTATATGGAACTACAAAAGACCTTAAATAGCCAAAGCAATCCTGAGGGGAGGGAGGGAACAAAGCTAGAGGCATCACATTATATGAATTCAAAATATACTACAAAGCTATAGTAAACAAAACGGCACACTACTGACATAAAAACAGACACATAGGTCAGGTGAACAGAATAAAGGATTGTATTAGTGAGCATTTCACTGGTGGGACAAAATATTTGACACATACAACTCAAAAGATAAAAAGTGTATTTTTTTCTTTTCTGAATGTTATTTTGGCTCATGGTTTCCATCATCCACAGTTGGCTGACTCCAAGCAGAAACATCATGTCAGAGGGTGTGGCGGCAGGAAGCTGCTTAATTCATGGCATCCAGGAAGCAGAATGCCAAGGAAAGAGCCAGAGGTGAAGGGGCCAGGGACAAGAGATATGTCCCAAGATCATACCCCTGTGACCCACCCAGACACAACCAGAAGTATAGTTTACCAATCTCTTATGCGTCTTTTAATCTAATCAAGTTGATAGTCAAGATCTACTGCCACCAGAACCCAGAAAAAATGCCCATGTCTTTACAGCAAACTGATTTTTGACAAAAGTATCAAGAATATATGTTGGGGAAAGGATAGTCTCTTTAATAAAATGTGCTGAGAAAACTGATTATCTGTATGCAAAGAATGAAATGAGACCCCTACCTCTCACCATCTACACAAATGAACTCAAAATGGGTTACAGACTTACACGCAAACCAGAAACTACGAAAGTACTATAAGAAAACATAGGGAAATACTTCAAGACATGGGTTTGGACAAGGATCTTTTGAATAAAACCCTAAAAGCATAGGCACAAAAGCAAAATAAATGAGTGGAATTATATAAAACTAAAAAGCATCTGAAATACAAAGGAAATAATCAGCAGAGTGAAGAGACAACCAGAGACAACAAAATGAAGAGGAAAAAGTAAGAGAGAACCTTTGCAAATTATCCATCCTGCAAGAGATAGATATCCAGAACACGAAAGGAACTCAGTCCAAGAGAAATAATAATAATCATCATCACTATCTGATTTTAAAATGGGTAAATGATCTAAATAGACCTTTCTCAAAAGACAGCATACAAATGGCCGAGAGATACATGAAAAATGCCCAACATCACTAATCAACAGAATACAAAATGACAAAGAGATATCATTTCACCCCAGTGAGAATGGCTACTATCAAAAAGACAAAAAGTAGGGGCCGGGGATATAGCTTAGCAGCACAGCGCCTGCCTGGCAAGTGCGAGGTTGTGAGTTCAGTTCCCAGCACCAAAAAAAAAAAAAAGACAAAAAATAAATTCTGGTGAGGATGAGGAATGTTGATGGGAATGTAAAGTCCTTTCTTGATTAGAATGTGAATTTGTGCAGCCCTTATGGAAAGGAGTATGGAGATTTTTTAAATGTAATTAAGTTTATTGGTACATTTTAGATATACATAGTGATCATATTCATCATAGGGAATTTGTACCTGTATATGATATATTTTGATTTCTCTATTTTTCCCAATCCCCTCTCCTCCCTTCAACCCATCTTCCCTCCCTATTTACAAAGCTTTGTTTCTATTTTATACTTTTTTCATCTTTTTTTCCCTTTTCTCTTCTTTTCTTCCCCCCTTCCCCCACCCTAGTTATGCTTTCCTTTTGAACATTTTCTTCCCATTTCACAATATCTGTTGTACATTTTGGTTCTTATTTACTTTTTCAGTTTCTCACACCAGGAGAAATACCATGTTTGCACATGTGAGTCTGACTTATTTCACTTAAGAGTATGGTCTCAAGTTGCATCCACTTACCTAGAAATGCCCTAAATTTATCCTTTCTGGCCAAGTACACTCCTTTATATATATATAAATATATATATATATATATATATATATATATATAAATATATATATATATATATATAAATATATATATATATAACAAACAAAAAAACCACATCTTCTTTATCCATTCCTCGGTTGAGCATTTGGGTTGTTTCCATAATTTAGCTATTACAAACTGCTGCTCTAAACATGGGTATGTTATAAACATGGTATATTGCTGTAGTATGATGTTTTTAATTCTTCTGGGAAGATACTCAGAAGGGGAATAGCTGGGTCAAATGGGACCTCTAGTCCTAGATTTTTTAGGAATCTCCATACTGATTTCCACAGTGTTTGCACCAGTCTGCACTCCCAATAACAGTGGAGAAGGGTTCCTTTTTCCCCCGCAGCCCCTCCAGCATTTGTTATTGGTTGATTTCTTTTAATAGCCATTCTCTCTGGAGTCAGATGGAATCTCAGGGTTACTTTAATTTGCACCTCTTGAATGACCAGTGATGTTGAACTTTTTTTCATATATTTATTTGCCATTTGTATTTCTTCATCTGAGAAGTGTGTGTTCATCTCAGATGCCCATTTTTGGATTGGGCCTTTAAATTTAAGGGGTCTGATATTTTTCAGTTTTTTTATGTTCTAGATATAAGTCCTTTGTCTGAAGGACAACTGGCTAAAATTTTTTCCCACTCTGTGGATTGTCTTTTCACTCTGTTGGTAATTTCTTTTGTTCTGTAAAAGCTTTTTAATAGGATGAGATCCCAGTTATTGATTCTTGTATTACTTCCTGTGTGATGGGAGTTTTCTTCAGGAAATCTTTGCCTACACCTGTGTCTTCAAGAGTTCTGTCCTTCTCTCTTCAAGTAGATTTAGTGTTTCTGTTTTAATATTTATGTCATTTTGATTTGAGTTTAGTGCATGGCAATAGACATGGGTCTAGTTTTAGTCTTCAGCATGTGGAAAGCCAGTTTTTCCAGCACCATTTATTTATTTATTTATGTACTTATTTTTTCTTTATGTGGGTACCAGGAACCGAACTCAGGACCTTGCACTTGCCAGGCAGGTGCTTATGCTGCTGAGCTATATCACCAGTCCTCCGGTACCATTTATTAAAGTGGCTATCTTTCTCCCAGTGAAAGTGTTTGGCTCTTTTGTTGAATGTAAGGTGGCTGAGTGTGTTTGGAGTTGTTTCTACATCTTCTAATCTGTTCCATTCATCATCAGGTCTGTTTTTTTGCCAGTACCTTGTTGTTTTTAGCACTGTAGCTTTATAGTATAATTTCAAGTCAGGAATTGTAATGCCCCCTGACTTGCCTTTGTTGACAAGAATTGTTTCTGATATTCTAGGTCTCTTCTGGTTTCAAATGAAATTTAGGAATGTTTTCTCTAGTTCTGTGAGGTATGCCAATTGTATTTTGATTGGGAATGCATTAAATCTGTATAACAATTTTGGGAGTATGACCATTTTCACCATATTGGTTCTTCCTACCCAAGAGCAAAGGATATCTTTCCATTTTCTGATATCCTCTTTGATCTCCTTTTTCAGAGTACTGTAACTTTAAGTGTATAGATCTTTTACTTCCTTTGTTAGATTGATTCCTAAGTATTTCATTCTTTTAGGTGCTATTGTGAAGGGTGTGGTTTCCCTAATTTCTCTCTCAGTGAGTTTGTTGTTTGTGTTACAGGAAGGCTATCGATTTCTGAATGTTGATTTTGTATCCAGCTATACTACAGAATTTGTAAATCTACAAGTCTTTTGGTGGAGTTTTTGGGGTCTTCTATTTAGCATATCATGTAATCTGTGAATAATGAAAATTTAACTTCTTCCTTTCCTATCATTATTGCTTTTATTTCTTTCTCTTGTCTAATTGCTCTGGTTAATGTTTCCAGAACTATCTCGAACAGGAGTGGAGATGGTGGATATCCTTGCCTTGTTCCTGATTTTAGAGTGAAAGCTTTCAGTTTTTGATCATTTAGTATGATGCTGGCTACTGGTTTGTCATAGATGCCTTTTATCAGATTGAGATAAAGACCATCTATTCCAATTTTCTGTAGGGTTTTTATCATGAATGGGTGTTAGAGTTTGTCAAATGCTTTTTCTTCATCTATTGAGATGACCGTGTGATTTTTGTCTTTGGCTCTGTTACTATGGTGTATTACATTTATTGATTTGCATATGTTGAACCATCCCTGCATCCCTGGGATGAATCCTACTTCGTCATGGTGTATAATCTTCTTGATGATTTGCTGCATTCTGTTTGCCAGTATCTTATTAAGGATTTTTGCATCTATGTTCACTAGGGAAATTGGTCTGTAGTTCTCTTTTTTGGTTGAGTCCTTCTCTGGTTTAGGTATCAGAGTAATACTTGCTTCCAGGAATGATTTTGGAAGTATTGCTTCCCTTTCAATTTCATTAAAGAGTTTCAGCATTGGTGGCATTAGATCTTCTCTAAATTTCTTGAATTCAGCAGTGAATCCATCAGGGCCTGGGCTTTTCTTTATTGGTAAGTTTTTAATTACATTTTCAATTTCATTGACTGATATTGGGTTATTTAGAATATTTATATCTTCTTGATTAAGTTTTGGTAATTCATATGTGTCTGGGAATTTGTCCATTTCTTCTGTGTTTTCCTTCTTATTAGAGTACAGGTTCTTAAAGTAGGTACTAATGATCTTCTGTATTTCCACAGGATCCATTGTGATTTCACCCTTTTCATTCCTAATTGCTTGAGTTTGAGTCTTTTCTTTCCTCTTTTTGATAAGGTTGGCTAGAGGTTTATCAATTTTACTTAATCTTTCAAAGAACAAATTCAATTCATTGATTCTTTATATTGTTTTCTTAGTCTCAGTTGCATTAATTTCTGTTCTGATCTTTATAATTTCCTCTCTGATATGAGCTTTGGGTTTGATTTGTTCTTCCTTTTCTAGGAGTTTGAGGTTAAACATTAAGTATGGAGATTTTTTTAAAAAACTAAAAATAGAACTATTGTATGATCCAGAAATCCCACACTTGTGTATCTATATCCAAAAAAAAAAGCAGGACTCAATATGCCAGAGATATTTGCACTCTTATGTTCACTGCAGCACTATCCACAATAGACAAGATGAAGAAACAACCTAAGTGTTCAACAATGGATAAACAGATAAAGAAAAGGCAGCATATATACACAATGAAATATTATTCAGTGATGAAGAAGTGTGAAAATCTGTCATTTGCAACAACAAAGGTTTAGGGATATTCTGTTAAGTTAAATAAATCAGGTACAAGAAGACAAACACTACATGTTCTCACTCCTATGTGGAAACATACAAGTTCATCTCATGAAGTAGAGAATCAAATAATGGCTACCAGACTGTGAGAAAATGTCGGTGAAAGGAGTACAGTATAGAGAAAAATTGCTAATGGGTACAAAATTATACTTAGATAAGAAGAATAATTTCTAATGTAGAGGAGGGTGACTGTAGTTAACAATAATTTATTGTATGTTTCCAAATAACTGGAAGAGAGGATTTTGAATGGTCTTGCCCCAAAGAAATTATGAATGTTTGAGGTGATAGATGTCTTAATTATCTCATTTGATCATTACATGTTGCCTATATGTGTCAAAATATCACACTCTAACCAAAAATATGTACAATTATTATGTGTCAATTAAAAATAAAATAAATATAATGTTGAGTGAAAGAAGTCAGATTTTAAGAATTTAAAAAGTAACAAAAGGCACAAAGGTAATTTGTGAATATATTTATTATCTTGATCTGTGGCTATGTTCTCACAAGTGTATGCATATGTCAAACCTTATCAAATTGTACATGTTAAATATGTGCACTTATTTTATATCCACTATACATCTACAAAGCTACTTTAAAATTAAAATGTCAAAAAATGTGTAAAATATGCTTGCTCCACTCTGTGGCCTTTGTTAAAACAAAACAAAACAAAAAAACTTAAATCTGAAAAGGCAGCCTGTGAAATACAAGATTATTTCTCCAAAGTGAAGAAAGATAACAGAAAATCTTGGTCTGTGAGGATACTGCTAAGAGCAGAGTTAATATTCAATATGTCAGGCATGTGGAGTTTATTAACATTCTTTCCTGTCTTCTGTCTTTGACTTAAACAGGGGCTAAAGATTCTCCTGGTACTAACAACTGGAACCTGCTCAAGTAAGTAGGTAAGAGACAATCAGAGATGCCCGATGCAATGGGGAGGTTCCCACCAGAAGTAAGAACCAGGGATGGATAGTGGGGCAATGAGAGAGGAGGCTGTCTCTGCGAGCCAGACATAGCTTGAGAACTAAAGAAAGGAGGGAAGTTGATGGCTTCAGATGCAATGTGCAGCTGCCTGGGAAGCCAGCCCAACCCAGCCACCATGTGCCCTGAAGGAGAAAAGGAGCAGTGTATGTGGACTGAAAGGACTGATTCACAGAACTCAGTAACACTTTGGGATCTGAGCCACCCAGCGGGGACATGCTGTCAGTTTCAATCGAAGTTCCCTCCCTACTGAGTCTAACAGTGTATGTCCTTACAGAATCTGGAGCTGCTACAACACTACAGCACCAAGGGCATCCTCCGACTTCTGTGACTCTACTGCAGGGCTACCCTGAGGTGAAGCAAAAAGAATTCATCCCAGCCCAGTGAGATGGACAGCAATGGCCTGTGCTGTATAGGAATGAAAGGGCTCAAGGGTGAGAAGACAGTTGTGGATATTAACCCTTAATGGGATCCAGGTGCTAGCCATGTGCTCAGCCCTGCTTCCCACCACCGAAGCCCCCACTTGAAAAGAATGTAGATAGAAGTAATATTTCCTTTTTTCTTCTACAAAAGCATCATTGCCCAAGGTGTCCCAGAAGTGATCTGCTGTGCAGTTGCAGTGACACACTCACTGCTCTGTGGCATTAAGGACCCAGGACTCTGCAACATCCAGCTATGGTATGGACAGTCAGACAAGTAGCTCATGGGTCCTGACCTATTTAACTGAAAGTGAGGGATGCTCAGGACTGATTCTTGATGCATTGAAGGCTTCCCAGAATGCTGGAGGCAAGAAACTACAAATCTATTCCTGCACTTTAGATATGAATATATGTTGCCCATCAAAGTTTAAGTTTTTTATGTTAATATCATTCATTTATTCCCACTGGCTGGAAAACAATTGAAAATAAGCTAAATTAGTATCTCAATATGGTGGTGCACATTAAAAGATGCATGCCTGGACATCAGATCAGATCAATCTCTCACAGAGATAATCCTGCAGAATGATAATGATGTGCTCTAGACCTTATTCTGCCCGACATTCATAAAATCAAAGAGAGCAGCTCTCTTAAGACAACAGTATAGGTCAAAACTTCTCAAGTGTTTTCCCTGTGAATATTGAAAAATGTTTTTCTGTTGGATCCTCAATATGGGAATGCTATGGCTTGTGTTTAGAGGTACCCCCAAAGCCTCATGCAGTCATAGGTGAGGCTTTCCTGAGGTGGCTGGGACTAGTGTGTGTGATGCTGGGATTAAGGGAGTGATGCTGGGATTAAGTGTGTGATGCTGGGATTAAGGGTGTGTGATTACTAAATTAGTCCACTGATTGGTTTGGCATAGTTCTGAGTGTGAATAATGGGAAAGCTGACCCTGAGTGTGTGTGGCACCACCCAAAGGGGAAGAAGCCTCGAAGGGATAAAAGGAAGAGGCAGGCTGCTGCTGCTGCTGCTGCTGCTTTGATGCTTGCTGCTTTACTGCCTTCTGCCTGCCATGAACTGTTTCTCCTCTGCGATGTCCCTCTACCATGCCACCCTGCCTTGGAGCCAGCCAACTATGGACTGAAACCTCTATGAACTGTAAGCCAAAATAAACCTTTCCTCCTTTAACTTTGGGTGTTGGGTATTTTGTCTCAGCAATGAGAAAAGTAACTAAGATAGGAAATAAGCTTATACTTTCCATTTAGTAAAAGTTCTATAGTAGATAGATATTGGTGACTGAGAGAGCCATACTTCTTTTAATAATGAATAAGAGACATGAAATGAAATTTTACCAGAAAAGACTTAATTTAGACAGCAGGAGAAACACCTGATGGAAAGACATAAGACTGTGGAGTTATTTTCTAAGTGACGTAACCTCTTTGCTGCTCTGGAGGACGTCTCCCTTGGGTATAGAACCATCTCCACAGCCTGACAGTTCAAAGAAACATAAACAACAAAAATTGGCACTGAGATACATTTATCTTGTGCTTACTCTTTTATCCCTCAGGCTAAATATTTTTGAATACCCATTTGATGTGCAAACTAATGAAGGTGGAGTCCATTCTTTTCATAAACAAATGATTTTGTAAAGAATTCAAATCATATGTTGCAGAATCTCCCCATTTGTAGATTGCTAATGTATTTTAAGCATGACATATATTCTTACATGTGCCAATTCAGCAAAGCCTCTTTCTTCTAGCTTGAGATGCCAAACTTGGACGGCATATGTTTAATGTAGCCAAGAGAACATATTTCCTCCTGAAACACCAAGACAAAGTGATTAAGTTGTGTCACAAATAGGTGCAGTTCAATCCAGCTGGCAAGCAGGGGAGTCTCTGCTGCCTAATTAAGAAATTTAATGATCTGGTCTGATCAAACATCTCTTTACAGTTTTGATAATTGAAATTATTCCATTAGATAACAGCAAATGGGTATGAACTGGTGTCCTAATAAAACCCATAGAGCTAAGGATAAGGACATGGGAAAGATGTACTGTGTACACATTTAGGTCAACAACACATATTGTAGCAAAGGAAGGCTGCACAACTTTCTGAAAATTCTTGGCCAGTAACTTGTGAAACACTGATCTGATTTGCTTAGAAATTTTTTAAATAATTGCCTCCTGCTGGCTAAGACCCCTTGCCAACATTGCATGGTAATTCATTTATGACATTCCCAGAAGAGAGAATCCGCTAGAAGGGCTGCAGTAATATGTTTAGAGAATAACCATGCTATCCACTATCCTCCAAAAAGAATGCATGAAAGGAAGTAAACAGTGGGAGGCCAGCAGAGAGGCCTCTGAGTTTGAGCTTTCCAGGGCAGATTCTCAATTTAAATGGAAATTGTACGACCATTGCTTCCTTTCCAGATTCCAAGTAAGACACTAGCTGGGACTGTTTCAAAACCATGTATGCAATCCCAGAGATGGTTTTTTAGGTCTCTTAGACTGGCTGTTTATTGACCAAAGCTCTAGGTTCTTTGATGATAACTTTGTTAAGAATTCACCTGAGGCATCAAAGAGCTAAAGTAAGGGAGCTTAAAAAGAACATACAGCAACGAACATGACCATGAACAGTAAACTAGGGTTGGCCTCTTTAAATGAAAGAAAGTTGAGAGAGAAATAGAGAGAGACAGAGACAGAAACAGACAGAGAGATACAGACAGAGACAGAGAGAGACAGAGACAGAGACAGCAAGAAGAAGAAGGGGAAGTGAGTTTCAAGGGAAGAGGTGTACAGAAAGGCAATGCCAGACATGCCACAGGAAAGTGCTAGAGGGAATGTGTAAGTCAACTTTCCATATCTGTGCAATATCAGAGAAAGTCAACTTAAAGGAGGAAAGGTTTATTGTGGCTCATGATTTCAGAGATTTCAGTCCATGGTCAGCTGGCTTCATTGCTTTTAGGCATGTGGAGAGGGAAAAACATCATAGTGGAAGGGCATGCTAGAGGAAAGTTGCTCTACTGAAAACCAGGAAGCAGAAAGAGAAAGAGAGAGAGAGTTAAGGCCGGAGAAGAAGGGGCCAGAAACAAGATATAGTCCCGAAGAGCACGTCCCTATGACCCATTCCCTTCAATTAAGTCCTACTTCCTAAGTTTCAATCACTTGCCAACAATGTCATCAAATTATGAATCCATCAATGGATTAACGCACTGATAAAATTAAAGCTTTCATGAGTCAGTCACCTTCCAAAAGAGTGGAGGAGATAGTGGATCGGAATCTAGTCAAGGCTGGCAAGAGTTGAAAGCTCAATGGACTGCCCAGGACCAAACAGGACTCGATTGTAAGGGGATATGATAAATTCTATCCTCAGTAGGTAAAGGGCCCAATTAGATGAAGCAGATAACCTATGACTTCTGTGCAGGGAAAATTCCTAGGGAAGTAATTAATAATGGCATAGATTGTATTTGAGTTAGGACAGATATTGGGCTGTCAAGTAGAAACCTGCAACAAGGGGGAAGAGAGTTCCAAAAAACTAAGTGCCTAAGATTAGTATCTATATTACTGACCTGGGATCACAGTCAGGCTTCAGTAACACTACTTGCACAGTGATATTAAAAAAAAGAATCCAGAGCTTGTTGCTATCTGGCACTCGGAGCTCTAACAATTCCTTTTTTGAACCCAGGTGGTCTGACCTGGAAAATGGAGTTGTGCAACAGATTTATACAAGCCTTTCAATGCTTCCCTTCAGAGAAAGGGAGTTTCAATAAAACATGAAGCCTGATTCTCATTGGCCAAGTACTGGAAAAGCCTGAGTGCACAGGGAACGGGTTATTATTGCTGGCAGAGGACTATGCTGAGTCAGACAAGCAAGCTAGTAAGAATTTGCACATCAGGAGTCTCCAAATTTGCTCAATTTGCTCAATTTGGAGACAGCTTCTTATAGAGATAAAGTTGAAAGAGACATACATATAGAGGGCCTGTGGTTTAATAGAGACTATATAATTTATTTATGAATCCAACTGCATAAGAAGTATTACAAGAGTATAAAAATCAGATTATGTTGTATTATATACTTAATGGATAAAAATATAATGACACAAAAGTCATTCTGCCTCAGAAATTCTAAGATATATGGAGACAGCATATATCAATAGACCATGGTCAATAGACCATCAGGTGAAAGCTACCTTGCAATGTCATTAATTAAGCAAAGAATGAATTGACCGTTACTCTGTGTACTATGTGCTAGGTTCTGTGGAAGATTTTAGAATAGATAAGATGTGTGTGGTTCCTACATTCAGTGACTTCTAAGCCAATAGGGAGGGTGGTGGGGAGCAGTTGAAGAGCTAACACGTATCAAGTATTGCAGACTCTGCCTATGCCCATTGAGAGTTTTGTGCTCAGGCTGGAGGCCACTTTTCCCATGTGCAGCTGGCTAGCAGTGCTGAGGAATAACCCCCTAGAAGCAATCCTCAGCCAGTGACTCTCAAGAGCTGCTATATAAATATCGCAGTTCCTTTGCCCCTCAGGTGGGATAATTCTGAGGCATATGTTTTGTACTGCTTCCAAGAGTTTCCTCATGGGATTAAGCTCTGGTCAACTGCTGTGGTAGTGGCTTAATAACTCAGCCTTTATTGGCCTCTTTTCCTTCTCCACTCAAGGACTGGTATCCCCTGCACTTCTCAAATAGATGACTTGTACTTGAGTCTTAATTTCAGGTTTGGTGGAGCAGCTTCTAGGGAAATGCAAGCCAGAACAAGCACCTACTGTGTACTACATATCTTACTACATCATGTGCATCATGTATATTTGTTATGTCATTTAATCTTTTTAGCAATTGATAAAAAAGTATTATTTCATCATCCCATTTTTGCTTCAGCTTCTGCATTAGTTCTCTATCATATTCAGGATTGAACAAAAAGCCATATCATATTGTACTAGACACAAATATGAGAATTATTCTGACCCTAGATAATTTTCTTAATGGCTATGATTATGCTGTCACTCCCTTCCTTTGGGGACCTTCTTTTCACTCATCTCCAAAATGAGATTTTTAAAAAGGGGCTGCCAATCATAAAATCCTGTTTTCATGGCATACAGGGTACATGTGTGCTATAGTTTGGAGATAGTTTCATGTGTCCCTTGAGAGTTTAAGAATTGGAAGTTCAGTTGCTAGAGTGATGATGTTGACAGGTGCTTGGCTCTTTAAAAGGTGTGGCCTCTTCCTTCCTCTGCAATGGTGCAACAGGAAAAGAACGATGCCTAGGAGCACATGGCCACATCACTAAGTTCACGGAGAAAGAATTTTCCATGGAGAAAATGAAACCAACACAGAAGAAGGCAGAGGCAGACAATTGGGAAAAAGAAGAGAGGAAGGTTAAGTGTCATCTGTCCCTGAATCCAGAGTGGTTCTTGTTCTTCCTTCACATTCATTATGAGCCAATGATACTTACTTTTAAATCAAAATTGGGTAAAGTTGAATTCCTGCCACATATAGTAGAAAGATTCCTGCCTAATGCACATAACATGGCAGAGACCATGGACTGGCTTTTATCCCAAGATGGTATGGAAGGCAGAATTTGGAAACAAAATTATACATTTCCCAAGATCTCTTGTAAGCAAAGCTCTGAATATGACTTTGATTCCACAGATCAGGAGAGCTCACATGAGCCTTTGTTTCAGAACTGGGTTCAGCATGAACTGAGGTGGGATGCAAAGCATCAAGGTTTTGTTGATGATTATGTAAAGATGGGATCTTCTGGAGTTAGCTGCTTTCTAATTTTGGAGGTACTTCCTTATTTGAGAGCTTAGAAATTCTACACAGGGCTGAGGGTATAGGTAGCTTTATGATTAGGTCAGTAGCTGGATGCTTAAGAGAGTTGACTATTATTCCTTAGAATAATTTTGCAGTAACCAATTCCCTGCTTGTGCTAGATAACGTAATGTAACTGAGTCTGACAGAGGTATGAATGGTGCTTTATAATCTCTTGTTGCCTACTACCTATTCTCTTTCTCTATCTCCTCCTCCATATTCTAGTCACACTGGATGACTTTGTTTCACAAACACATCCACATGGTGATACCCTTGGACATTGTAAGTGTGGGTCTGTTCCTTGGAAGGGAACAGTAAGCTACAGATTTGGGAGTCAGCTACCCAGAATGAAATACAAGACAATTGGTATGGATGGACTTAGAAAAGGGAAGTAAGGGAAGATGAGCTTACTGAAAACAGAATGTCAGAGAATGTCTGCATTTAAGGAGTAAAATGATAGAAGGAGACATTGACAAGAGTCCCTATGTGATGGAAATGCTGGAGGATCCAGGGGATAGAGAGATCCATGGTTTCACTGTTACAGAGAGAGAAGAAAAGCCAACTGAGAGAAGGCTTTGTGCATATGGGTAGAAGATTTCTAATGATTCTGCTGGTAGTGATGGGGATGGAAGTCCAAACATATGGGGTTGAGGACAACGAAGTAAGAAACATGAAGAGAGAATGAATCAGAGTGTTGTCACAGAATTCATTATGAGCAGATGCTCTCTACAAATACCACCAATACCATTCCTACCTTAGTAACTGGAGTTCTCATTCTAACAATTTTAATACATGGGAGATATGCTCCCTTCAATTAAAAAAAGTCAAGAGAAAAAAAGGAAAAGAATAGAAAAGAAAAAAAAAATACAGGGAAAGAGAAAGAAGTTCAAATCATGCCCAGTTTCACTTCCTGCTTGCTAGGCTCAAGTCCTTTCTGGTTCTGCTGTATCATCACAAAGAGCCTCAGCACCATTCACCTTCGGATGGTCACATTGTTGTATCACCTTCTTACATGTTGGCATCTGTTATGGTTTAAATATGAAGTGTCCCCCAGAGACTCAAGTATTGGGGGCTTGACCACAATGTACCAGTGTTCAGAGTTGGAGCCTAGAGAAGTTAATGCATCATGGGGATGCTGACCTCATCAATGGATTAATCCCTGTCTTAGTTACTTTTCTCTCATTGCTGAAACAAAATACCTGACACCCAAAGTTAAAGGAGTAAAAGTTTATTTGGCTCACAGTTTGTACAGATTTCAGTCCATAATCATCTGGCTCCAAGGCAGAGTGGCATGGCAGAGGGGCATCACAGAGGAGAAACAGTTCATGGCAGGCAGAAGCCAAAAGGCAGCAAACTACAATCGACAAGACTCTTTCTGTCCCTTATATCTTATCCAGGCTACCCACCCTTAAGGCAGGTAACACTCACACCCTTAATCCTACCATTACACATTCTAGATCCAGTCACCTCTGGAAAAGCCCTACCTATGACTGCATGAGGCTTGGGGCAGGGGGGCATCTAGATACAAACCATAACAATCCCTCAGGAGATTATTCCATTGATGAGTTCACAGCTGAATGGGCTGTTAGGAAATGGGGCCCAGTTGGAGGAACTGGGACCCCTGGGGCATGCCTTGTCCTTGGCCCCTTCCTCTCTGGTTCTTCCCATCTGCTTTTTGGCTGCCATGAGGTGAACAGCTTTCCTTTACTATGCCCTTCCTCCATGATGTTTCTGCCTTTCCACAGGTCTAAAAGCAATGGTGGCAGCAGACCATGGACTGAAACTTCTGAAACCATGAGCCAAAATAAATCTTTCATCCTTGTTATGGCTTGTGTCTACATGTCCCACCAAAGCTTCATGCTATCATATGTGGGGCTTTTTCAGAGGTGGCTGGATCTGGAATGTGTGACACTGAGATTGACTCATGGTACAATGCTAGAATCAAGGGCACTAGGATTAAGGGTGTGAGTGATACCCACCCTAACTAGCCTCGATAAGATATAAGAGATAGGAAGAGCTGTTGTCAACCCTTGCTTGCTTTGCTACCTTCTGCCTGCTGTGAACTGTTTCTCCTCTGTGATGCCTGTTTGCCATTCACCCTGCCTTGGAACCAGTCAACTATGGACTGAAATCTCTACAAATTGTTAGCCAAATAAACATCTTCTTCCTTAACTTTGGGCATCAGTATTTTGTCCCAGTAACAAGAAAGGAAATGAAGACACTTCTTTAAATTGTTTATGTCAGGTATCCCATCACAGTGACTAACACAGCATCTGAAAGACCACTCTCCTGTGAATGCAATGGTCTTTCCCAAACAAGACCACTCTGGAGTTAATCCTAGGGCAAAGACAGGGTTAGATGGGAACCAGAGGTCAGGGGTTGAGGCTCAGAAAAGAAAACTAAGTCTCAGCCTCAGACCCAACCTCTGTCTTCAGAGTCAGGAAATCCAACCTTGTGCCCCTGTAAGGTGCTGGTTATTGATCGTCTCTGCTGCATGGACACAGGAAAGCATTGCACAGCGAACCATAAGGTGAGGTTCAATGACTGTATCTCAGAAGTGGATTATCTTTACTCTGTTTCTCTTTTGCTGATCCAGTCTTTTCTCAGCCATTCATAGAATCTCTATTGAAAGGTTCTATATCAGGTTTTGGTCCACTGTGAGATTACAAATACTCCAAGAGGCCAGATCAGAAAACAACCAATATCAGGAAGCCATTCAAAGCTGGAATGTTTTGGGCTCAACAAGGTACCAGCAAGAGATCTACAGTTGGCCTATCACCACTGCTTCATTTCTCCGGAGCACACAGACTTTGCTTTTGGGTCATTTAGATGTGCCTCAGTTCCCATCTCACATCCTCCCACCCATGTAGGCTGTGCTCCTAGTAGTTAACTATGAAAGGGTGTAAAAATTTCCTGAGCCAGACAGAGACTATGATAGTTAATTGTGATGTGTCACCTTGAATGGATTGGAAAAAAAAAACTACCAGATTAGTAGAGCGCAGTTTTGGGTGTATCTGTGAATGATTGACATGTTGGCTACAAAACGAGGAGGGAAAACCCACCCTGGATGTGAGAGGCACCAACCAATAGGCTTGTAGCCTGGATGGAATAAAAAGGGAAAGAAGAAGGAAGTCTTTTTGCTTCTTCAGAGGAGCTCCAGTCTCTGCCATAGCCTTTGGACCTTCATCTCCAGTTCTTTTAGGCTCCCAGTGCAGACTCTTCAGCCTTCCAGCATAGATTCTTTGCTTTCCAATATGGACTTATACAGGACTCTGCAGTGAGCTCCGGGCCTTTGACTTTTGACAGGATCCTCCAACTCTCCAGTACACAGACAGCCACTTTGCCTTCTTCCACCCCGGATTCCACAGGCAGCCATTGTAAGCCTCTTTAGTAAATCTGTTCCTCTAGTGAATTATAACTAATACAGTGACAATTCAGGGAGAAAAAAATAAGGAAAGATTATTCAGAATGGGAGAACCAATATGTTTGCACACAGAGAGCACATTAAAAGTTGTGAGCCATAAAGGAGGTTACTGCTGAGTGGAAAATGTGAAGCCAGTGGAGGAATGATGCCAAGAGGATGAGTAGAACTCAACGTTAGCTTTGGAAGGAAAAAGAGAATGCATTCTCACTGGGGATAAGAAACAAAGAGAGAAAAGGATGATCCTTACAAGTTTGATGAGAAGAATAGAGATATTGTAAGAATTAAGATACAAAGAAATGATACATATTTTTGATTATCCAAATTCCAACTATCTTCCTAGCTGAAAGCTTCCCTTTGTGTGCTGTATTAGTGTGGTGCAGTGCCCTGTCAGCCCTAAAGAAAAAGGGGGAAATATCCTCATTCCACTTGCTCCCTAGAAGGAAGCCAGCATATGGCCCATGACATACATTCAGTCAATCAGACATTTTTCTTGGGTCTTTCAATGTGGTGAGTATAATGCAAAGGTAAAGAGGAGTTGTATTAGTTGCTTATTAATGCATAACAAATCCACCCATAATTTCGTGGCTTAACACAACATATATTTGTTTTCTCAGTTTCTGTTGGTCAGGAATTTGGGAGCAACTTAGCTGGGTATTCTGTCTGAGAATCACCCATGAGGTTGCAGCCAAGGTGTCAGCTGGAACTGCAGTTACCAGAAGACTTGAACTGGGCCAGAGGATCCATCCCCAAGATGGTTCACTCAGAAGACGGTGGGAAGCATCCCATGATTTATCACTACTTTTGGGAGAAAGCCTCTGCTCCTCTACACGAGAACTTTCTACAGGATTTCTAAGTGACTTTATGACATAGGTCAAAACCAAATGATATAATAAAAATAAAGACAGAAAGCACAATGTCTTTTATAACCTGGCCTGGAAAAGCACACATAATCACTTCCACAGTATCCTATTAGATACACAGGAAAATCCCATCCAAAGCAAGTAGGGAGTAGGCAAGGATATGTGAACCTGAGGGTGAAGATCAGCAGGCACTGTTTTGGAGGCTCATTACCACATTTGTTCAAGGATAGTCAGATGTCCAGCAACAATGTCCTATAGTAGTCAGAGGCAGCAGCCATGGGAGGGTCAGTCCAGATTCCTCCTCCAGATCAACCTCTGGGAACTCTTTGGTTTCTGCTTATTTTCCAATCTTGCTCCCGTGGTCTTCAGTGCATTCTATTGGCTCCCATGTCCTTATAAATCCCCTTATTTTGCTAAAGACAATAAGGCTGGTTTCTGCTGTATGAAATCAAGAACCTTATCTGGGGCAGATTATGTTGGTCTCCAGGAAGTTGTTGGTGAATTCCTCTGACTAGAGTAAGATAGAAGGAAGAACTGATGGTGGAAGCTTAAAGAGAGTGAAGTTTATGAAAGGATGCCATGAGGGACATGGTTTAGAGCATCCAAGAGAAAAATATAAGAATTGTTGAGCTTCTATGAGAACCAACAGGGATTTATGAAAGACACAGTTGAGGGATCGATGCAGAACATGTTGTTCATTTTTTTTTCTTTCTTTCTTCTCTTTTTAATTTAATTCAACCAAAATCCTTCTCCTATTAGTATAGGGCCCATTGGGTTACTGAATAATGTGCAAACTACAGAGTCCAAACTAACTCAGAAACTTATGAGATTTCTTATTTTTAATTTCTTCTTTTTAACCTGACTGAGTAAATCATCATTCTTATATTTCTCTATGCAAGGTTATGCTCTTGTTTTATGTATATTTTTCATTGTTTTTCATTCACATACCCAACTCCCCATCCTTTCAATCTCAGCTCATCATTCTAATAGTTCAATATATATTTGCTTATTTGTGTATATTAACACAAATGAAGATTGTACTGGAATTTGTACTGGAATGACTGAGTGAGAGGGGATCTGTGGACTTCATTCAAGGAAGTTGTACTTGATTGTGCTCCTGAATGCCTTAACAAGTTTGTAGTCCTTCAAACAACACATTAGGGTGAACCACTAAAGATTCCTGGCAATGACTGGCATGTTGATGTCACAGGAGCAGGTTCTGGGTGTCTCCAACCTATGTTAAAAGCATATTTTACTTAAGCTATATGTTAACATTGTTTTCTCATTGCAGCATTTCACAGGCCTCTCCCAGCTCAGTGATCTCTCCTTTACTTTCATTAAGCAGCATGTCCGATGATAGGCCTCGGGGTATATCTTATTCTGTTGCTACTGCTATAACAAAATACCTGAGACTGAATAATTTATATAGAACAGAAATTTATTTCATCATGTTTCTGGAGTCTTGGAAGTTTAAGATCAAGATGCCAGAAGACTTAGTATCCGATGAGGGCTCCTCTCTGCTTTCAAGATGGTGGAAAGTGGAAGAGCAAAGGAACCTCACTAGTCCCTTCCAGAACTTTTATAAGGACACTAATCATTCATGAGAGCAGATCCTTCATGACCTTATCACCTCCCAGAGGCCCTACCTTCTAACATCATCACTTTAGCTTTCAACATACAAATTTTGGAGGGACACATATATTCATAGCAGAATATTTTCATGAAAGGAAGAGGAATAAATCTACTGGTAGAATCTTTGCCTCCTATTCAGCCTTGGGAGTCCCGTCTTCCTTTCTCCTTGTGAGCTCTCAGCATCTCCTGATGCACACTTGAGCACTGGGAAGCTTTCTAATACAGCTAAGTTTCCCTCAACATCTAAATTGGCAGAATGTATTGCTTAAGTCTTCCATTTTGTCCAACACTAATAAATCAAATGACCACCAAAATTGTATAGGCTCTACATGTCAGCTGGGAAAAAGTAAAAGCAAAATGCTCTGAGGGTTGAAGGAGTACAGGCCAGCTCTGGTTACTGTGTTGAATCAGTAAAGAAATGCAGTGTTACAGGAGTGTGTCATATCCAATGCTGGAAAACACAGAGGAAGATGAATTATCCTAATACAACTGGATTGCAACCACCACCACTGCATAAACAGAAAGCTCAAAATACCTTATCAATTGTGGTTGATGTCCCTTCAACAGACAATAAGCTAATATTTAGATGAAATTTTCTAGTTTGCAGTATCATTTTACAAAATAATCTTATTAGTCTTATGAGGAATTAGGACAACTATACCTAATGGCCACAATTTATGGTAGATGAAACTAAAAATCAAAGAGTTTAAAAACTTATTATATCAGATTTATTGTTGGTTGAGTTGTGGAGCTGAAAAAATGCAAACTGACCCTAAGCTGAGGTCAGAAAATGTGATTTATAAAGTGCATTTTTGTTTAGCAAAATTCCACAGTTGTAAAATAATTTGAGACCAAGTGGAGTTTATTATAATGGAATCTGATCCAAGTATAACATCCATAGTTACAAGAAACATTTAAGTGGAACAACAAATTGTATTTGATACTTCCAAATTTGGACATGGCTTACTGGGGCGAAGAGGAAAAGAGGAGATGACATTTATTTCTTAAAGAAAATCTGTAATATATTTCCTTTCTCATCTGTTTATTCGTCAATAACCAAGGTAATTTTATGTAAGATTTTAAAGCAACTTTATCTGTTTCCCCTGCAGACAGCAAAAGCTGTCTATTCCAGTTGTGAACATCTTCAGCAGCCCTTTTGCCCCCAGGGGTGCAGCCTCCCTGGACTTACAGTGCACAGAGAGAAGAAAGGCTTCCAGGCCAGGGGATCAGCAGTCCATGTTGCAAGGAGGGAGAGGAAAAATGGCATGGTTCTAGGATCCCAGGCAACAGTTCGCCACGGAAGAGCTGGAAAAAGTTTTGTTTGATTATAGTGACAGAAGAGACCACCTGCTCTGAAGACGTGCAGTGTTCTTTGCCAGAACCCCTCCCTGAGCCCCCAGGAGTAACTGCAGGCCCGATTCCTACTGTCTGTGGTGCTACTCCACATGACCTAAGAGGGGACTGAAGGCGGTATCAGTCAGCAGAACTGCTGCTGCGGAGCTCAGACTTCTGAATTCGGATCACTTACTTCCCATCTCCTCACAGGATCCCTGTAGTAAAAGATTTGCTGAGGCACGAGAAGTCATCCTTAAATGTATTTTCCAGGCCTCCACAACTGTACAAAGGATGAAAAAGAAGCTATACAAAAGGTGATACAGATTCTAGAGGAGACGGGGTAAGAGCAGGTTGAAATTGGACATGAGAACCATGATTTACTCAGTGTTGACTCCTTGGCACCGAAACAGGGTGCTGAGTAAGTGGACACTGGTTAGTCAAGGAGGGTGGGATCCCAGCAGGCAGCAGGAGTGTGGGGGTCCAGAAAGCTGGTGGCCACAGCCCTGTCAATCCTCTTTCGCCGCTCAGCTTGACTTGCAGCAAGAGAGAAGGCCCAATTCATCAAACCTTCACTTCTCCTCTTGCCCTCTTACCCTGTTTCCATCAGGGATGTTTACAATGCCAATCTTTTCTATCTGGTCCCTTGTTCCCCACCCCCTCTTCCATATTCTCATCAGACATCTTCACTTGGATGAGATTGTATATAGAATATATATTATATAATCTTCACTTGGCTAAATAGTGGTTATTAAATTACTAAGTTGGCAGAGGCTTATCTCAGAACATCGGGAATTGTCCACTAGTGACTTATGTATAGTTCATTAAATCATGGCACCCAGGCCAAGCATTAGTGGCGCATGCCTGTAATCCCAGCTACTCAGGAGGCAGAGGCAAGAGGATCACAAGTTTGAGGCCAGCCTGGGCAACTTAATGAGACCCTTTCTCCAGATTTAAAAAATAATAAAAAGGGCAGGGGATGGCACAGTGGCAGAGTGCTTGCCTAGTATATGCTAGACTCTGGGTTCCATTCCCAGTACACAAACAACAACAAAAGAATAATCTTGGCATCCTTTTGTGCTTTTTATGCCCCTTTCCCACTCCTATGCTCACCCTCACAGACAGCAGGTTTTGCCCCGTGGTATTGATAATGGTTTGGATTCAGTGGTATTGTTGTGAAGTCAAGATCATAGAAAAGTGAGAAGGTCTCCTTGTACTTGGCACAATGATCAACTTTTGATGTTTTCCTCATTGGTTTCTCTTGTCTGCTAGATTGGAAGCTCCACTAGTGGGGGCCATGTTTCTCTTGTTTCCACTGCACCCACAGTGCCAAGCACAAAATGTAGTGCCAGGCAGTGCTGAGCCATATTGCACTTGGAGGCAAAAGGAGAAATTAATATCAATTCAAGTGTCTATTGAAACTCTGGGTGGTTCTGTTTATCAAGGATTTTTGCATTGATTTTTAGTTTCTAAATATTGTATTAAAATTGTCTAAATATTGTTTACCTTGGTTACTGAGGCTTTTTGATGCCCCCTATTTTTTGTGCCTCACTTGCCCAAACTAGTAGTAGAGGTCCTATCAGTGTTGTTAAGAATGAAGAGAAAATGAAGGAAGTCACTTAATCAGGGGGGACAGAGTGATTCTGCTCATTGTCAAAGGCAAAAGAATGACAAAAGATCTTTCCCAATAGAATTGAGCAGAATAAATCTGAGGGAAATTGAGACAAGTATTGAATCACTGAGAACCAAGCAGGGCACACCATCTTTTTCATTTTCCTGTTCCTTATAGCAACGAAGTTTGGTTTGGTTAGGGTGGCACAGCCCTCTCACTACAATGGCCTCAGAAATAATCCAGGCCCAACACAAACATCACATCATTTCTGCCTCAGCCTCAGCTCCAGGGAGTCACAAAAATACCAGAGTTCTGAATGCTATGAGGTCTTTGCTTCCTGTTTTGCAAGATCCTGAAACACTCACGGTGGGGCTGTACTTCTGAAACTCAAGAATCACTAAGTGGCAGAGATTCACTGGAAATGTTTAAGGATTGCTTCACTTCCAGGTAAGAGGGAAGCTCAACTCATCTCCCGAGGGCCTCGCTGCTGTCTGTTAACCACAGCCTCCCCACAGGTCCTGTCTGCATTCACCCCTCTCCTTGTCATGCCCTGAAGCCAGAATGAGACATGGCAAATACAAGACAGGTTTACTGTCCCTATTCCCCTTAAGAGTCAACTCAGAGTCAAAAATCCTATAAACTTGTATCTGGGTGATAAATTACCTGATCAGGAAAAAGCGGGGAATCCTATCTTCCTGGTGCTGAGCAGGGCTTGTCAGCCAGTGGAGGTGATGGGAAGGAGACTGCTTCTCTGCTATCATTGCAGAGAGCCAGCCCTGCACTTCCCTAGCACCAGAGTCTCAGAGATAATACCTAGTGGCCTGGGAAACTGTACCAGTCCGTCCTTCAGCAACCGGAAGATGGGGGCTCCTTGGGGCCCAGCAGCTCTCTGAGGAGTACAGGCCCAGCTGTCTCTCCTTTCCCAGAGCCACCATTCCTTGAGCACTCCAGGGCTTGTAGCTGCTTCCAGTGGGGCCTCACCTGAGCCATTCTGGCCAAAGCCATTCTGTTTAGAGCAAGGTCCTTTCCCACCTGGAGGGGGTTGGGAATTGAAGTTACTGTGTCCTTGAAGCTCACGGTGTGTGGGAGCTAAAGAGAAGAGGCATCATGGTGCCTTAGACCTAGAGTCAGAGTTGTTTCACCCTTTGAAAGTTAGATTTGTTGCTTTACAAGTGGTAACAGGGTCACCTACTCTGAATGAGTTGTTGTGAGGTTAAATGTGCTTTGTATGGCTAAATTGCACGTGGCAGGAACTTTGTGAATGCTACACACACACATACACACACACGTCCGTGCATGCACACACAGACACACACAGACACACACACACACATTACAGCTCTTACCTCCAAAGACATCAGCAGGAATGTTCATATCAAGGGACTGTGCCATTGGAACCTTTTATCCTAAACCCAACCCAATCTCTCCGATGCCGAGGGACTTCTAGATGTCCCCTCTACTGGAGGTGCCCGAGGAGATGGCCACTGTGTTCTTAGCTTGAGGGAAGAGTCTGCAGGCACTGTCTACCCAACTGTCCTTCCTGTCTCTGGGCTGAGCCATTTAGGTGGCTGCATTTCAGAGCTAGAATTCAGACTTCTCTGATTTGGAACACTTAACCTTTGACAGGCCTTCCACGATGTTGGAAGAAAATGTGCTCAGTGGCCAAAGCAAGATAAGAAGAGAAATGTTTAACTTTCTTTCTTTTTTTCCTGCAGCCATTATCAAGAGACAATTGATCTTTTTTTTCCTTCCCCAATTTTTTGTCTCTAGGGATTCTGCCACCTGGTGGCTCAAGGGAAACAAAGGTGAGGAAAATACTCAAGGATGCCACCCAGACTGCATGAGGAGGCTGAGTTTTACATGGAAGGGATCAGGTCAAAACACTGCAAAGGAGAGAAGTAGAAAGGTTTCCAGGGGTGAGGCGGCATGGAGTCATGGGTTACAAAGCATTTTAAAGGTCATCTGTCTGTCTGTCTGTCTTCCTGTCTGATGTCGAAAACCATCGTCATTCCTCATTCATTCACTAAGCAACTGTTGCTTATTTAACCTTTGCTTGCACAGTTTTCATGATAGAAGACTCATCATTACCCATAGCTTAGTCATGGGAAGAGAGAATTTTGCCTTGTTTAGCTTTTTAGGAGTTCCCCAATAGTCTAAACACCATTCGATCAAGGTGTGTATTTTGCTACCTGCTCCATCTCTTATGTCCAACATATAGCTGTCTCTCAATAAATATCTGTTGTGCAAGAAGAAATGATCACGTGGAGGATTGGATGAAATACTGGATGATTGGGTGAAATACTTTAATGGCAAAAGAATAAATTCATACATCTAGGTTGCTAGGAACATGAACTGAGGAATAAACACTAACAAAAACACTGAAAATTTCAATAGTTTTCTTAAAACTTCATGCAAAATTTGCATCAAAATATATTCTTATTCAATTTTTATTACAAAATGATGCTTTGGTTTATTTACCAGAGAGTACAATTTATGCACACCCTGTGGTTTTGCCCCAGGTACACTGCCTCATGCCCCTGGCAATGCTGACAGCCTGGCCTGGGAGACTGCGGCTGCACTATTTCCCAATCCCACCCCGGCATCCTGTTTCCTGAATCCCATTCCATCAGCATCCTACCCCTTGCTCTGCTCCAGCCCACCCAGGCCTCACTGATGCTCCCAGGCAAAGCCCCTCAGTAGCAGCAGGAGGTAGCACTCCTCTTGCTATGTTTTTCTTTCATAAAACTCTGGGTGAGGTCATGAATAATGGTCCTTTCTGGAGAGGGACTGATAATCTGTCTTCCCTGGAGCTATTACCAGGCTGGTCTGCCAAATGGACAAGTGTTAAGAAGAGAAAATGGGGCAGTGGCCAGGGTGGGGAGGGAGTTCAAGATAATGGAGTTGAGAGCAAGAGAGATCCTCTTCTGGAGGCCAGACTGTGAATATTGGCAAGCCTGGAGATTTGCAATTCATAGCCCTCTGGCCCTCCCTCAGCAGCTGTTCCACCTGCTGCAACAGTGCAGTCTGGACTTGGGTATGTTGGCTTTCACTGCTGTAGGGGTCTTGTCTATCCTAGGGATATGGTGGACACTGCTGCCCACCTGCCCAATTGCACAGAGCAATGTGGAAAGCACCAGAAGTCTCAGTCAAATTACCACACCTGACAGTCAGCAGCCATTGTTGAACTTACGATGAACCAAGCACAATGCTAGGGTCTGAAGGACGTCCAAGGAAGCACAGTATGGCTGCTACCATCAGTGTCACCTGTTCATAACCAGAAATATCCAAGTCACCAGCTCTGAGCAAGACTGACCTCCCTCAGAATCGTTCCTTTCATCTAAGCCTCCCCCATAGAACTGAAATGTGCTAGCAGGAGCCAGAGCACCCATAGTTTGCAGGGCACATTTATATTCATTATTTTATTTAATCCTTAGAATCAGCTTGTGAATTCTTGAAATGGAAACTTAAGCAAGAGATTTTTTCAAGGCCACAAAGCTGGAAAATAGAGAGGCTGCAATTAAAATCCAGAATTTTCTGAGAATATTTTCTTGTCTTTTCTCTACTCCATGTCTGTGGGAGAAGAGGCCAACTTCAGTGTGCTGGAAGGGAAGGACTGTGGGAATGGGGTCAGCTGGGAGGGTGTCACCATGAGTGGCTTTGAGCAAGTGCATGACAGTCTAAGGACATAGGGTCCTTGAAAGCCACTGAGGAGAGGGGAGCTGTCAGCTGGGCCTGGACCTGTGGGTTCATAGGTCCTCCTGGGGCTGAGCCTGCTAGACGTGAAATTCCCAGAGGTGCATAAGAGCCTGGGCACTTGGGTAGCACTGACATAAAGTTTAATTAGGCGGTATTTGTTTTGTTTGTTTGTCAGACTCTCCCAAAGCGGTGGCATGGACTGAGCTTCACTGTGCACAGGACTGTGTGTCCTTGGAATCCTATGATCTAGGAGTTTACCATGCATCTTCCATATGTTTATTTTTTTCATTAGAAAGCATCCAAGTGCCTTTCCTCACTTTGCAGAGCTCCATTGTGACTGCTGGGTGGAAGGTAGGGAGGTAGGTGCCCCCGGGACTCAACTCCCTTCTGGTAGGGTAACTGACTGACTGAATGTCCCATTTGCCTCAAGAAAGAGCAGATGGCCTATAAGAAATAGAAATAGTACTGCCTTTTTTAGGGCACCTCTTCTTTCCATGTCATAAACACAACTAATATTTCCCATCGTTTAAACCCCTATTATGTCTCTTTGATCCAAGCTGTTGGTCTGTCTTGTGGTTCGGTTTTCAGGCCCACTTGCCATGAAATTGCTACCCCCCTGAGAACAAGGAAGGTGCCCCATGGTGACCTTTCAGTGTGTGTGTGTGTGTGTGTGTGTGAAAGAGAGACAGAGACAGAGAGTCAGAGACAGGGAGACAGAGAGAGAAAGGATGAGAGAGATAGAGAATGAGAGAGAGAGGCCGACAATTAGACAGACTCAGGCTGCAGTATGAGGGTTTCTTCTGAGAACTTTGAAATCCTCAAGGTGCCTTCCTATGACATTCTTCAGATTGCAAAGATGGAAAGACAACTGCACACAGATACACACATTCACACACACACACACACACATACACACTTCATACAATCTGCACAAAGAATGCACAGCTATCCCTGCAGGACCAAGACTGGGCGTGGTGTTTATTCTAAACTCCCAGCAGCACTTTCCTTTTCCTAGCCTATCTCTCCTGGAGAAGACTTGAATCCTGTTTCCTTGACAACCAGTCTCTCTCTCTCCCAGTATTTTTTAATGCTGTGGTGATAAGGTGTATTTAAACCCAGCAGCCATGTTCCCATGGTGATAGAAGACCCCCAGTAAGTTGCCATGGGAACAAGAGATGGCTTTGAAAGAGGATAAAAGTAAGTCGGCTTTGTGAGGAATGACAGCAAAGTTAGAAGCCAGAAAGGCTAGAGAATATGGCTCAAGAAGGCATTAGGTCATAGTTAATGGTCCAGCCCATTCTACCTGCCACCGGCCACAGTCATGAGGAGCAAGGAGATGTGACACTAAGATTTCTGCTCCGTTTCCAAGAAGACTAAGCAAAGTAATGTGAATGCCGAAATTCAAAAAGGAGCTCTCTCCATTTGCTCTTATTTGCTATTTGATCTTTTGTCTCACTTCTTTTGAAAGGTGTTTAGGAAAGAGAGGAACCAAGTAGGCAGCTGAATGAGAAGGCCAGAATAATGAGGGCATTCGTTCTCTTCAGCTGCTCTGTATTCTGAAAGAAATCACTTCTTCTGAGTTCTTAGATCTGGTGCCCCTAGAGCCAAGAAGCATTATCCCTATTCTCCCCCCCCAATGTTTTATTATGAGTATTTCCAAACATACAGCAAAGTTGGAGGAATTTTACAGTTAACGCGTGTATATCCACCATCCAGGTTCTAACATTAATTTGTTACTATATATCTCCCTGTCACCTACATATCCAGCTATGCAGCGCTCATAACTAGATAGTGAATAGAAGAGGACTCAAACCAAGTCAGTTCCTTGCCAGAGCCTCTTTCCTTTCCAATATGCCACATTTAAGGTGACCAACCCTCTCACTTTGCCTGGAATTACGAGGACCCCTAGAATTTGAGTCTTCTGGTTTTTACACTGGTACAGCCCAGAGGAGTTATTCTCCCTAACCTCTTGATGGTAGGCTTTGGGGACACTAATGATTCAGTTTAAAGTGGAAGGAGCCCCAAGTAAGCAGGCATGCAGCAACTTCCTTTGTAAACAACTCTAAGTACAAAGAGAGATAAAACCAAGTATTGGGGAGGATACGGACCTACTAGAGCTCTCAGACATTGCCGGACCATGATTTGAAAGTACAAAGCTAAGTATGCGCATTCCCATGACTCAGTAACTCCACTCCAGATACTCCCAAGAGATACAAGAATGTATGTTCACCAAAACACACAAAATGTGAAAGGATCTATTAGTTCAAACCTAAAAGAACACACAACTGCTTGTCAGCTGGAGAATAAATTCCATATATTTGTATATTGAAGTATTGCAAAGCATTAAAGATAAAAATCTTAGTGACTTGTGCAACAGCATAGAAGAATCTTAAAAACATAATGTTGAGTGACAAAACCCAGGTGCAACACAGTACATGTCATATGATTCCATCCATGCGAAAGACTAGAAAAGACAAATCTCTTCTACAGAGATAAATGCAAGAAAGGGGGTTATGCCTGGGTAAGTAGGAGGTCGTGTAGACTTACAAGACAGGAGACCTCCACGGGTGCTGGGCATGTGGTTCAGCTTGACCTGTCTGTTGATTCACATGGAAATATTCACTGAGCTCTACGTGTAAGATGAATGTGCACTTTACTCGGTGTGGGTCATGTCTCAATTTAGATGTTAAAAGGCAAACATTAGAAGTCCAAAGACAAACATAAAATATAAGAAGAGAGCGATAACTGCTGGAGCTGAGCGAGGAAGCTACAGTGTCATTACCAATCAGCTCAGTAGGAACTGAAAACCCTATAAGGTGTTACCAAATTACTCTTTTACTCTGGAAATTCCATCCATGGAATTTGTCAGGACCAGGAATTTCCCATCACACTACAAAGGCCAGAAGAAGTAAATCACCATGGAAAGATGCTATATTTTACAAGTTGAAAAGTCATTTGTCCTTAAACAGGAAGGAAAAAAGGTTTCCTCTCCTGTCTAAATTGAAAGGTTATTGGAAAAAGACTGAGGAATTACCCTTGGGGTAGCTTCTAGGAAATTAAAACCTAGAAATAAAGGCAAGGTTGTTTCTGTCTTTCCCATAAGTGAGAAAAGAATCCAGTCTGGGCCATTTTCATTGCCCTGGAAGAGGAGTGGCATCTGCGGGGTGACAGGCACAAATGACCTCAGATCACACTTTGAGTCACCTCCAACATTGCATGTCTAGAGCCAGACCTGGTGGAGGCGGGAGGGCAGGAGCCACATCTGTGCCTTCTGTGTATGCCTGCCAAGCTTTCCATCACTTTCCAGGTGCCCTCAAAGTCAGGGATGACCATTTGGAGTCCAGGCTGTGACACAGAGATCTCCTCCCTGGTATTCTGCTCCTCAGAAATAAAAGGATGTGCCAAATTCATTCTGCTTTTGGAAGCTCCTGGGTCCCACAGCAACCACCTGCTACAGACAGAGGCTCTTCTTTTCCACAGAGAGCCAGGAGGTCAGGGCAGGAGCAGCAGGTCAGGCAACATCCCTCTTCCGGGCCTTCCACCCCAGGCTGATGCCTCAGCAGCATTACTCCACTTTTCATTTTGTCTGGATTAATTTTGCATTGCCCCATGATTCACATTTCCTGTCTGGGATCCAAAGCACATAACTGGAGGATTCCTCTGGAGAGGAATGCCTATTAATACCTTTAACATGCCTGCTTCTAACAGTGCAAACAGGAAAAATACATATTTTCATGTTACATCTATATCCATCTATATATTTTTAACGTCGCTGTGCCACTTTGTACAGGATTGTCATTTTAAGTGGAGGTTTGGCCTCATTCCAGGGCTTGATGCATCAGGGTCAGGTGGTCTCTCAGGCAGCTGTAATTCTTGTGCTGAGCTCTCCTAACCCCCTAGGTTGGCCTGGGGAGGATTCACAACGTTGCAGAGAGCTGGAGTGGGTGACTCTCAAAAGAAAGGGCACAGTTTTTAGAGAAGTCTTGTCCTTTCTCTCTCTTTCCTGGAGGAAGAAAGAACTAACCCTTGCCTGGACAGAGAGCTTACTGAAAGAGAGACATAAGACACACTTGTGCAAAATCCCCCAACCAAAGATCCCTAGGACGCTGTGGACAGGAGTCAAAATGCAAATAGAGGGCCGGTGAGATGGCTCAGCGGCTTAAGCGCCTGCCCGGCAAGCGCGAGGGCCCGAGTTCGACTCCCGGAACCCACATACGAAAAAGGGGCCGGTGATATCGCTCAGCAGCACGGGCGCCTGCTGGCGCACGAGGTCCTGAGGTCGACCCCCCGGTACCCACCAAAAAAAAAAAAAAAAAAAAAAATGCAAATAGAAATATAGCCTTAGCGTTCGTGTACCCAGAGATCACTAAAGATTGAAGTCAAGGGTGTTTATTGACCCCTGAAGCCTGCAAGTGTGTTGACCCTCACCCAGGTAACCTGCTGCCCTTTTGCCTACAGGAAAAAACTCCCCATGAAATCAGTGTGAGAACAGAGACATCCTCCAAGGTCCTTGGAACCAAAGGAACTTTGTCCCAGAAGCAATGAAAAAAAGATAAGTAATGGATTGCTCAGACTACAGAACAGCTTTAAACTAGAGGCTAAAGAATCTAATCAGAAGTGGGCTTTAAATTCTTCTGTGAAGAGGCATCAGCCAAATTACTGTCTTCTGTGTGAAATTTGGGGACAAGATTCAGCTCCAGCTTTTCACATTCCCATCTCCCTTCTCCTTCCCAGAACGCCTGCTCCTCTCCCACCAGAGTTCCTAGGCAACTGTCCCTTGCCTCTGAGGTATTACCTATGGCAGAGCTTCCTCCCTCCAAATGCCTTGGAAAGAAAATGGAGAAAAATATTCTTATTAAATATGTATATTTTTCCTATTCATTTTGGTGGGATACAGTAATTCCTAGCAAACCACAGCTGCAGAAAACCAACTGAGTAAATGACGGGAGGATATAAATATCTGGAATTACTGTATCTTGAATCCAGTTTTCCTGCTGCAGCCTCAAAGAGCCACATTTAAGTTTTAAAAGAAACTTCAGAGAACAAGCTTGCTCTTAAATACACAGCAAATGAAAGAAAGCTTTGGTTCACAGTCACCAGTGTTCCCTTGTTGGTGAAAGTGGGTGAATATGTATGCACTGGTACACACATGTGTACATATGCATGTAAATGCATGTGTATGTGTGCATATTGGCTGTCAGGAAGAAGACGGGGGAGTTTGTAAAGATGAGCACCAACCTCTAAAATTTCTGATTTCCATGCTCCTGGTATGGGACATTTATTTACTTGAGAAGGCAAGGAGGGAAATTAAACAATGATTTTCAAATCCCTCAAGAGCTATTATGCAGCAAATGTCATCCAGCTGTTCTCCACCCCCTGCCCCAGTTTCCCATCTGCTGCCTATTTGAGGTGCTGCTTACAGGACAAGACCACTCGCCACCTTTTGGTTGGCAAACTCCTGGATATTTTGGCATGTGGGCTCTGCCAGACTGTCCCCTTGGACATGGAGTTGGCAAGACCTGGCCTTTCCAAGTAGACTGGAACTCAAGTCTATGCCATCTGGGTGGTAAGTTCTGTTTGGCGAGAAAGCAAATCTAAGGCCAGTATGAGCAGTGCATTGGCACTCTCAGGGCACAGTGCCATGCTGCTGATTGCCAGATACCAGAATCACTCTCTCTGGATCCCCTGAGAGGAGTTAAGAAAAGATCAAGACTGGAGATTTGGAAAACCTCCCAGTAGACATCTGGCCTCTGGGCATGGAAACCAAATCAAATCTTGGGCTGGAAGAATATGGTGCATGCATATGCATTCGTTCATCCATTCAACAGTCATTTACAGAGCTCTGTGAGGGGCAGGTTGTCTATTCCAACTTCCCAGCTTGGGCTTTAGTGTGGCCTATGTTTGTTTGTTCTGCAATCACCCTAAAATAGAGTAACATGGCCTTAAAGAAAATGAATAATTTCCTCCTTTGTTGAATATGAAAAAGCTGTACTCCTGCCACTATTTCTCAGCTCTTGTGACAGGCTCTCCAATGTCAGATTTGCCTTCAGTTTCATTGAGCCAACTGGTCTTCAACTGAAGCCTCCGACTCCAGAAAGGCAGGTACTGAGGGGCTTCATACATAGGTGAATGTGGCTAAGAAGGTAGGTGGGATTGGGAATAAATCTTCCATCCTTTCTAGTCCCAGTGCTACCTCTGGCTAATTCACATACACCTGGACACCAACTATTCTAAATTCTGCTGCCATGTCTGATGGCTCAAATGATCAGTGGACTTGGGTACCAAAGAGTTGCTACATGCTTATTATCCCAATAATCTTGGTCCTGTGCCTCTCATTCTACTTCCTTGGGCACCTCTATTTATCAGTCATAATGTGGCCATACCTACCAGGTCTCACAGAGAACAATGGAGCCTGGCTCCCTTTTGCCATCCCTTCTCTGAACTTTGACCACAAATGCCAGAGGAAGAAGAGGACCAGTTCTTCTTCTAATTTGATTGTTACATGCTCCTCTTTTGATTACAGATGTTTGTTAACCTGAATCGTTCCCTTATGAGTTCTTAAGAGCTCTTGGTGTATTTTCAAGTGTTAGCACAATTCTGTTCACGTGGAGAGGGGTCCTCAGTTGAGATTTGTCAAATGAGTGGATGAACAAATGGGTTATAAAATGTTACATGACCCCCGCACAGTGCTTTTATGTAAAAGAAGTTTAGAGACCAGCATTGGGGCAAAACAATAAGAAGCTCCCCTTCCATTCTCCTGGGATGACTGAGTGACTCTCATTTTGTATTCTGAGTCCTTCCAAAGTAAAAAGGGAAGGCAGATACATTTGAGCCTTATTTGCAAAGCTGCTTTAAGCCATTCTGTAAACAAGTCCAAATACAGGGCTTCTGTACAGGGAACAGAAAGACCAATTTGATGTCAAAGGATTCACATCTTCGATGCCACCACAGGGAAAAATAACAGGTAGCTGTGCCCATGTCCCTTAAACCACTGTCTCTACACCTAATCACATGCTCTATCATTGAGCCTGTGTCAGACTCAACCTATCCCAAATGTGTAAGGTGAAGCACTCAAGTCACATTCCTCAGTTGCTGTATTTCCTTCCTGTTTGCTCCCCTCACCTTGGTTGTCAGAGGCCACAGAGCCCCCGAAGGTCCCTACAGCATAGCATTGTATCCCTGGTCTAGGGCAAACAACCCCAGGCCAAATAACTATGCCTGAAAGATCATCAGCTCCCTTCCCATCTGTCGTCTCACTGACTTCCCATTTCTCTTATTCCCCATTCATGTTTCTCAGCCCCATCTCTGATGATGGTAACAATGCTAATGAAAATGCAGTCAGTGCTTATCATGTGCCAAGCACTGTGGTAAGAGCGTCACAAATATTACTGTATATCATTGTATATCACTCCCACAATTACTTCATGCAATGGAAACAATTACGATTCCCATTCTATGGCTGAAAGTAAGGAGGCTGAATGTCAAGTAACTTACTCAAATCACACAAACAGTGACTATAAGAATCAACACTGAACCCCAGGGCCTCCTGACCATACAGTCCACTCTCAACCATAACACTGTTCTTCCACAGTTTCCTCTGATATTGGAGATATTCCTGGGAATTCCACCCTGCTGTCACCTAAGAAATGTTACCTCATGAAACCTCAGAGTCTTCATCACCACTGTTTCTAATTTCCATACTCTCCAGCCTAGGTCTGGGCTCAACCGGGCCTTCTCTGCATTGCTAAATGTATGGCAGATAACAGCGCTGGGAAAATAGAAAGTGTCCCCCAAACTAGCTGTGAGTTTCCCACCTGAGGCAGGTAGGCCCTCAGCTCCTCTTGTCCTGGTGCTGGGATCAGTGCTTTCTATCCCAAAGAATGGTTCTTGACATTTTTAATGTCAAGACCCTTTCGCCTGGTTGCCTGTAACCTACCCACTCAAGGCTCTGCTCCACTCCGTGCAAGCACAGCACGCTCTTCCCACTCTCCTCTCTACCTAATAAGTATGAATTCACAGAAGAGCACCTGGAAGAATTATCCAAGTCGTTCCCCTCTGTTGGGCATGTCCATGGTCAACCCACATTGGTGCCCCTTCACAGGGTTTAATTCAGCAGCCACTGCTTAGGGAAAGCAAAGGATCTTGCAAAGCACTTCCTTTGTCAGCCAGAGGTTAGTCAGACTGTGCATCTCCAGCTTCACCCCCTCCTAACAGTACAGAAGCTCCCTGGAATGCAGGATTGGGAAAGCAGCCCTTTCAACCAAGTGTGCGGCTGCCCTTCCCCTGTCTTCTGATGGCATGCGCACCTGGAGGCTGCCTCAGCCACTGCTGCTCTGGGGTCCTGTTTCCCACTATGATGCTCATATTTCATCTATTTTAGCATTTTTGCTTTCCCAAACCTCTTAATCCCTCATAATTGAAGATATTTTATGCTGATGAGCAGTGGTGTTAATCATGCCTCTGGGCCATGCCTCAAGGGGCCTTTTATTTCATTCTTTCTTGGGCTTTATGCCAACTTGCAGTTTTTACCACCTCTAGGGAGTAGGCTCTCTCTACAAGTGTAAGATGGGAGCTAGAGGTGACAGAGAGATTCCTATCAGCCTTTTGGGACCCTGTAAATAAGTGCTGAGGGGAATTACTTTAAAAAGACATTTTTAGGAATGGAGAGATTCCTTTCCCTTCCTTGTCAAACAACCAGATGAATAGTTCATCCTGGAGCCTTGGGAATGAATCAAATGATGAATAAATACCTCTCCAAAGCTGGGAAACCAGACTGTCCCACCCTACTTGGTGTCTTGATGTCCTCAAGGGGGTGGTGGAAGAAAAGGAGTGAGTGGGAAAAATTTACACCCTGACTGGGATTCATAAGAAGAGCACACAAAGTCAGCTGGAATCCCCCTGAAGATTAAGAATGGAGACTCAGATTGCCTACAAAGATACCACTGATGCAGCCCTCTGAGGACTTTCCTCATGGCCATACCACTCTGCCATGAGCATTGTTTCCCTCAACTTCAAAGCAGGGCTTTTATTAAACAAAAAATGCATAAAGCCACAACCTTGTTTTCTTTCAGTTTTAGTGCTCACAGAACTAGAAAGGATTGATATGCCAGTAATAGCAGATAGGAGGGGGAAGAATTTATGATCTTAGAAGTGCTGAGGCAAAGCAATAGAAAGACATATTTAAATCTCTCTATTAAAGTAACTCATATTAAAAAGTAATAGAAGCTGGGGTGGCAGAGGCCTTACTTATTTCATCAGTGATGCCAACAATCATCAATTTGTCATGGCTGGAGAACAGGAAATAACCATCTACCCCATGAATGAGCCAACAGTCAGTGCAGCCTGTCGACTAGAAGCCAATCATAACCTGGAACACTTGGATGGAGGATTTGAGGACTCAAGTGGAAGACACTAGCATAACCCTCTGGGGTTGGCAACACAGGTGGAGCTTGGATTTCTCAACCCTTAAAGCACCCAAACTCAAAATTACCTGAAGCTGAGAATTCAGCAGACAATCTAAGAAAGTTGGGCTTTTTGTTTTTTCTGAATGACAGCCCCCTGGAAAGGCTAAGAAGGGATAGCAGGCTTACCTCCCTTCCCATGTGTTCACACCCTTCCTTATCAAGTACATGGAGGATAGATGTGAGCACAAACATTTTGAGCTACTGTCCAAGCTGCAGAGCCACACCTCTTCTTAGCTCCTTCCCTCTTACCCAGAAAGAATGAAAAGAGACACAGGCTTCCTTAGATTTAGTTAAAAACAGAAAAGCAATGTCAAAAATTCCTTTCATCTGATACATGTTCCCTTTAGCATTACCTCATGTCTCCCTTTGTACACAGTCAAATTCTTCAATACTTTGGGTGCAATTACTGCTCCCGCCTCCTCCTATCCTTACCAAGGCAGTGGCAATAGGGATTAAGAGAGAATTTTAAGAATTTGAATTTTTAAGAGTTGGTGATGACTGGATGTACAAAGGAGAAACAATCTCTTGATATCTGACTTGGGTACTGTAATAGGGAATGACTATTAAGGCATAAGAGAGGAAGTGACAGGTTTAGCTTTGTACAAATTGAGTTGAGGTATCATAAGGACTTCTAGTAGTTAGTGGTTGCACATGAAGAGCAAAGACAGAGATTTGGAAGTCATCAGCTTTCATTACCTTTCAGTTGGATGACATAAGCTTCCTAATTCATCCCCCTCCTAGGCATGTGCCTTCTGAACCACCCCATATTCTAAATCACAAGATTCATCATGCCACTGACTTCTAGTAAAGTTCTAAATAAACTAGGACTTTTGAGATCTAGCCTCTGGTACGAGCCAACAATAATCTTCTAATCATTTCCCAACTGCTTCCAGTTCACCAAATATGAAATATCCTTTCCTGCATTTTTCTTCTAGCAAACCTCTATTCATTCTTTAAAACTCGACTCAAACACCACCTCATTAGCAAAGACCTCTGCTCTCTGAGGCAGAGTCATTGTTTCTGCCTCTGTGGTTCCATTGTTAGTTGTTTTTACATCTGATAGCACTTAAGGCACTGGTTGCATAACATGTACAAACACATTCTGTTAGACAGTGGGTTGTTTGTGGGTGATGATTTGATGATTTTGTTTTGTATCTCACTACTTCTCCCAAATCCAGCAGAGTGTCTAGCACATCATAACTCCACTATTAGCGTTGTTGGGTGAATGAGTAAACCTTAGCCAGCTTTTTGAGCCTTGATTGCATGGTTCTTCCTCCTTGGTTTATTTGTGGGATGGGGAGTGATCAAAGGAAACATTGGTGATAAAACAATCCTTAAAAATTCTGGGAGAGAAGAAAGGAGAAAATTCTGTGTTCTGATTTCCTTTCTTTTACTTTCCTATACACAAGTAAAACTCTAGCTTAGATCAGATCCCAAGAGCTTCTACTCTTCCTCCCACCACTATCAGAGATAAGAATATAAAGATAATTTCTTCCAGGATTTTATTTTTATTTTATTTTATTTATTTATTTATTTATTTATTTATTTATTTATTTATTGGTACCGGGAATCGAGCTCATGACCTCGTGCTTGCTTCTTCTAGGATTTTAAAATTCAATAGGATTAAAGATAGTTGCTTGTGCTTCAATTTCAAGCAACACAGGAGAACAAAAGCTATTCTCTACAGGCCCTTGGTATACTAAATACATGTATGGAAACCCCTGGGACTTCTGACTTTGAGGATTTTTTCCACACAGTACAATTTATTTACTTTGAAGGGGTATCTTTGTTGTTATAAGATGGGGAGGGGTACAGCAGTAATCTTGAGTCTACTTTTATATAACTCTAGACAAACTAGTACCTGTCACTATTAAGTTTCTCATTTGTAAACAGAGAAGTTTGAACTAAATAATCTCTAAAATACATTTCAAGCTTCAAATTTTACCAAGGTTCCATCTTCCAATGGAGTAACAATAATTAGTTAAATCCAAATCAATTCATGTGACCTCAAAACAAATAAAAAACATAAAAATCAACACAAGAGTAAATAAAACCAGTCATAACCCAAAACTATAGCATAAGAAGGAAGCCAAGAATGTTTTGAAATTAAAATTGTGCACAAGCCAGGAAACTGAACAAACCAGCAGAGCCACCTATAAAATACAAGTCAGAGAAGAGAGGATAAAAGGACCTGGGGAGAACCAATACTCAGAAGGAGAAAGCGCCACCCAGAGTGGAGAGATGATGAAAATACATCAGAGTCTTGGCAGATCAGCTCTGAGTGCTGGCTACTAGGGCATGAATTTAAAAAGCCACAAAGAGCCAAAGATGACATCCTGGAGAAGGGGTAGAGTTCAAGGGAGAGGAGATGAATTCAAAGATGAATTCGAAGAGGCAAGATTTGGAGACTTTGTGCCAAAAAGAAAGAAAGAAAGGGAGACGAAAACAAACATTAATTGCCCTATGGAAACAAAAACAGATCACCAACTCAGAAGGCCAACCAACCCCTCTCTTGTCAGAGGCACCACGTAATAAAGAAGTGACACTTCATATCTCAACAAGAGGGTATTCTTGAACTAAAGAATCATGCTAAGCCTCCCCCATTCCTGCCTACATGGGAAAATATTTCTAAATGACCAGAAAATGATTGGCAGTATACACAGTTAGTATAAAAAGAAAAATCAAAATGAGTTATAAAATATTTCAGTTCGTAAAAATTCTCCCCTAAAGCCAACCATGAGGTTGAAGAAAACTAAAACAACACCTCAACCTACATTAAACATCCTTAAACAAGCATTTGATCATATGAAAACTACTCAAATTAGAAATTCTAATCCTGAGAACAGAAATGGACAAAAAAGCCAGAAAGAGGTGAAAGGAAAATTGATTAAACTTAGGAAATAAATTAAAGAAAAAGATAAAATCACTTTAAATTTGAAAAGTAAATTATAAGGTACCCAAGAGAGAACAAATTTAACTAAAAATCTAATAAGAGACACAAAAGAAAGCCAAGAAACAGTCAAGAAAACAAATTGTGTTTAAAAAAAATTTTTAGAAGACTGATTATGATAGGGGATAGCAAAAATGCTTCAACATGTAATCAGAGTTTCTTAAAATGAAAAAAATGAACTGAAATGATATTTACGCCTATCATCTAAGAAAACTTTCCAGAAATAAAAGAAGACCTGAATCTGCATATTGAGAAGCTTTGCTATGTACCTGGGAATACTGACCAAACTGCTTAAGTCTCAGATACAACTTATAACTTTTTTGCTACCTTTTATATTTGAAGAAAAGATTTGAAGTCAGACTTCTCAATCTCTGTCAACAATGGAACAGTATTTTCAAGAAACTCAAGAAAAGAGTGTGAACAAAATATTTTATATACAATCAAGTTGTCCTTCAAATATCCAGGCTCGAGGAAAATTTTAAATATATAGAGGGAAATCTGTGCTCAGGAGCCCTATCTGAAGAATCAGATAAACCTCAAGCTTCGTCTAAGCAATGGATATCTGGGAGATTTCAAAAACAAGATTTAGAGTAAATATTGAATATGTTTGCTGCCCTAATCTAAAACCAAGGTGGAGCAAAGGTGAAAGATTATAATACAAATGTTAGATGTTGTTTAAAAGAAGATAGAGTGTAACTTTTAAAACGAGTGTGGAAGTAAAAGTAAGAAAGAATAGCTATGACAAACTGTGCTACTATAAACATGGTGGACATATATCGCTGTGGTACAATGTTTTTAATTCTTCTGGAAGATACCCAGAGGGGAATGGCTGGGTGGAATGCCCATCAACTGAGGAATGGATAAAAAAGATGTGGTATTTTTATACAATGGAATAATACTCAGCCATAAAGAAGGATAAACTTGAGACTTTTATAGGTAAATGGATGCAACTTGAGACCATACTCATAAGTGAAATAAATCAGACTCACGTGTGTAAACATCATATTGTCTCCCTGGTATGAGAAACTAAAAGAGTAAATAAGTTCTAAAATGTACAATAGATATTGTGAAATGGGAAGAAATTTTTCAAAAGGAAAAAGGAACTAGGATGGGTGAAAGGGGAAAGAACAGTAGGGAAAAGGAAAAAACTGCAAGTCAGTTATACTATCAGTGTCTCTTAGTTCATTAAAAAGGAAGGTTTGTGCTAATATCAATTGGAGAAATTTTAATGCCCCTATCTTGTACCCTGAGCAACTACTTGAAAGATAACAACATGTAATGTATTAACTATTATTATTCTCCTATTATTTTGTTATGAAATTTTGTTTTACTTTTTCTCCATAAAATAAAATTTTAAAAAAAGAAAACAAAAGTAGAATAAAGCAGTAGAATAAAGTCACATAGATAGTAGAAAGAAGCTAAAGATTATATTTAAGCCTGACAACCAAATAGTAGATACCTAAGTAAGAAAAAGGTGACTCTAGAATGCCATGAAAAGTATAATGTACTAGGACAACTGAACAATTTCTTAAATTCTGAAAGAAATACAAAAATGAGAAATAAACAAAGCAGATAACAGAAAGAAGCACAGTAAATGAAACATGATACCTATAGTAAGTAAAACAAAAGAATATGACAATATTGGAACTAAATATATTAGTGACACTAATAAATTTAAATGTATTTAACCTAACTAAATTGGCTCACAGGGCAAAAGCCAAGGGTATAGTATATACACAAGACATATCTAAAACTAAATGATTGAAAACACTAAAAATAAAAGATGGTCACATTATATCAGGCAAATAGAAACAAGGAAAAACAGTTATGGTCCTGACACCAGACAAAGTAAAACTCAGACCAGTGGTTTGAAATAGTAAGCAAGAAATAGCCCAAGTACAACAGGGGAGTGTATTTATCAGAAGGTAATGTGAGGACACATAGAGAGAAAACAGCCCTGTAGAGATAGAGGTAGAGATTAGAGGGGTGCAGGTGTAAGCCAACGAATGCTAATATTAGTCAGCAACCTCCAGAAACTAGAAAGAGGCAAAAAAGGGATTCTTCCTCAGATCCTTCTGAGATGGCATGGTCCTGGCAACTCTTTGATTTCAGACTTCTAACCTGTAGAAGTACAAGAGAAGAGTGGTTGTTAAGCCACTCAGCAGGATGTGGTATTTTTGTTATGGCAGCCCTTGGGCATTGCCATATGGAAAATCACAGCAACTGGAAAATGCCCAGCAACCAAACCTCTGTTTCTAAACACCAACTGACAAAAGAGTCATGGATCCTTGAAGAAATGTCTGGTCCCCCTGTTCCAGGGCATCAAAACGATGACCTCTCATTGTGCCAGAAAGCAAGGATTACCCAAAAACTAATGGGTATGTGACAGAAAGACCCAGGAGCCAATCTAACAAGGCTCTCATTGGCCAAATTTGCAAAAAATTTGAGCACTAAAAAGAATAAGGAAAAGTGATACCCTAGATACCAGAGATAACTGGGAAGAAATTCCCTGTGGCAATGGAAATGTTCTGGATCCTAAAAGGTGTGGCAGTTTGTGGTATGATCAAAAATACAATGAATCATTAAATCTTAAAAATATATTACACTGTCATCAATCTCCCTCAAAGAACTCCCTCTTGAACACACTTATTCCATCATTCTTGTTACTTTCTGAAACAGTTCTAGAAATAGTGTCTTTAGTGACACCATCATGGCTCCCTCAATGTCCTGAATTGATTCAAAACATTTATCTTTCAAATTCATTTTGACTTTGGGGAAGGACTAGAAATTGCACTGTGCCAGATCTTCAGAGTGACATAGATGAGGACACACCATAATATTTTTATGAAGCTGCCTGTCTGTTGAATGGCACTCAGCAGCAGAATTTACCATATTTTTTTAATCACACCTCATAAAGACACTCAAAAAAGAGACCTTCCAGAACTGCTTCAGAAAATGGTAAGAATGAGTAAGATGAGTGTGTTCAAGAGGGAGGACTTTGAGGGAAGTTAATGCCAATGTAATAAATTTGTTAAATTCAAACATTCACCATGTATCTTGATTGCCCCCTGTAAGTGGGTATACATGCAATCAAAACTCATCTGGCTATATATTTAAGACCTAGACAGTACACTGTATGTAATTTATACCTCAGTTTTTAAAAATAATGGCAATAGTAATGGATTGTAGCATACTGAACTAAAATAAAAATCCATGAGTCCATAATGACACTAAAAAAAAAAATATTTGGAGGAAGAAAAGCTCTATTTTATGGAAGAATCCCAGCTAGCAATATAGCAAGCATACAGAGTTAGAAAATCCCCATTTTTCAATAATAAGTATAAACATGGACTCAGGCAAGGATCATCAATGGATGCTAAGATATGAAGTGAATGAGTTTTAGAGATCAGGATATTCAAAGAATTTCAAAGTCTCTCCCAGCAGAAAAGGGGATAGGTACCTTTGTAATAAGACCTGTAGCAGACACTAACTTGGTCAAATGACCAAAGTCGGCCTTCCCGATACTGAGACAGGTTGACATTCTGCGATTTACCACACGGGGCTCTGAGCAGGACGCAGCCCCACCTGAGTAATATGCCACTGAAAATGCTCACCTGAATCTAATCATGAGGAAGCATTCAGACAAATCTAAATCATCAGGATCAGGCATTCTTCAAAGCAAGTGGTCTAGACTCTTCAAAAGGTCAATGTCATAAAAGAACAGAGGGAAAATGTTCAAAATTAAAAATTAAAAAGACATAACGCTCTAAATGCAATGTCTGACCATTAGTTGAACACTGAAAAAAAAAAATAACTATGAAAGACATTGTTAGGACAATCATGAAAATTTGAGCATGGGTTACATTAAATAAAACTCTTGTGTCTTCATTAAATGTCCTGAGTGTGATAATTAAAATGAGGTATAAATTACAAATGTGGTTATTTATGTATTAAAATGTGGTCATCATTAAAATGAGGTTATATAGCGGGAAAACCTTTTTATTTAAAGAGAAAGCAAGAAAATATGGCAAAAAATGTTAATAATTGATCGACCTATGTGAGGAGAATCTTTCCATTGGCCAATTTAGAATTTTTCTAAATATTGGGGGAAATGCTATCTGTAAAGGAAAAGAATCCATGATTTTTTTAAATTCTGGGTATTCGATTCTCCCTTGAAAATATCTCTTGCATCTCTTTGTTACTTTCTTACTGCTGTGACTCTAGCTCACCTCGCCCCCATGTTACAGCTAGGATTGCTGGAAATGTTATCATGGTTTACAAGGCCTCTCTCTTTCCCATCCAAAATCATTTTTCTAAATAGAGCTTTTGTGAAGACACAAATTTTTCCAATAAGTCCAAGTTGTCCTGAGGCCAATTCGAAACTCTTTAGCAGAACTGTTTCATTAGTTCTGAACCTGCATTTCAGATTGCTGGCCTGACAGCAGCACAGAAAACTGCAGTAGCCTCAAACTTAACTCATCCCACGCTGTCTGCCATCTCCCCCTCCAAACCTCCTGATGTGCTTCCTGCTACTCACTGGCATCACCATCCTCTCATCACCCAGGCAGGCCCACAGGATCAGCCTAGGTTTCTGCCCTTTCTTGATACCTTGACCAAGCCAGGCCCTTTCCTTAAGGTCTATTAAATTCATTCCTCTGTCAATCTCTCTCATTTTAGGCCTTTATTATCTCTAAGCTTTAACCTATCGCCTGCCTACCAATGGTGTCTGCCTGATGTTCCATAATAAATACCGAAGTGGGGAACTAAAGACCCTGACTCTGTGGTCCTTGTGATCGCTTCTCTTTTCCCAAACTGGCTTAGGATGAAGTCCTTTCAGAAGGAAGAACCGCAAAGCACTTGTTGCCTAAAGCCTTGGAGAGAAGAGTGATGCAGAATTCACTGATTCTTCACCTGGAACCCTGAATGTTCAGTGTGACAAATGCCAGGAGATAGGTACAAGAGGATTAAAAAACAAACAAAAACTTAATCTTATTTTCCTTTCTAATTCTCATTTCAGAAAGCAGGGAGCAGAAACATGACTGGAGCATTGCAGGTCTCTAGGAAGCAGAGTGGCCTGCCTCTGAATGATAATGGGCTATGCCATGTCTAGTGTTCATGGCAGTCATGTGCACCCAGGAGGAAGCAATCTCCCATCTAGACACACAGCCCTGGCTGTGGTGGTTCAAGAAGATGCTCTAGAGCAGGGATTGGCAAACTATAGCCCATGGCCTGTTTTTAATAGCCAACAAGTAGGAATAGTTTTTACCTTTTTATAGAGGCATTTAAATTGTGTGTGTGTGTGTGTTCACTTCTTCACTGGCCTCCATCAATAGATAATTATTTGACATTTATTATGGAACGTTGGAGAGATACCATCTGTAAGTATGTAATCAGTTGGAATTAGAGATGATAAGGGGCTAAGGTAAGAGAGATTAACATAATGTATGTTACTATATAGAATGCAAGAGATCTTACATGACCTGTAAAGGCTGAAATACTTACTATCAAAGTCTTTATGGGAGAATTTTGCTCCAAATTTATGTAAGCATGGATTTGAATACTATTTCTGCCTCTCAGCAGTTGTGAGGCCAGACAGCTAGTTAACCTCTCTTAGTCCCAGTATTCTCCTCTGTATACGTGGATGAAATATTTACATTTAGGGTGTTATAAGAATTAAATGAACTAATGTTTGTAATTTAATTAATATAATTCACAATCAGTACTCCACAATTGTTACTTGTAATTGTAATAGAGAAAAAATATTTAAAGCAATTACTTTTGCCATTTCAAGAAGACATAATTCATAACTGAAGGGTATGGAAATCTCTATATGCTCTCTTTCCCTAGTGAAGATTAGTGGGAGAGGATAAAAGGAAAAAATGGAAATTTCAAAGCTTCTGCCAATTATTCCAGGCTGCCAAAGAGGGGAGTTGGAATATAAAATCTACTATATTCTGGAGACATCAATAAATCCTGGCATAGATAAACAGGCCTCAGAACAAAGGAAGGGGTAGGAAGACAATTTTATCCACATAATGAAGAAAAAAGAATTGAGTTTGAAAGGGGATATCAGGCTTATGTCCACCCCTGATGACAGATTGAGCAAATGAGAGATCTCCCTCTTTCCTGTACTCATAGAAAGAGTAGAAATTTTTTTAAAAGTAGAAAAATAAATATAAACACACTTGGGTTCAAAGGCAAAGAACAAAATGCCAGTAGAGTGAAAAATGGAAAGACATCACTGAAAGGAAGAAGCGAAAAAGGTTAATCTATATGCCATGTAGGGAAACTAGGGTGGCATTTCTAGCATGTACCAGAGTCCTACCAATCAGCTACTGGAACAACGTAGATACTAATGTGAGTCAATGATCAGAACACAAAAATGTGAGTCAAATCTTCCATTGGTTGGCCCAGATCTTGCACATCTTGGTGGCTGAAGAAACTACACCATGATAGAGGTGGCCATTCAGGACCTTTACTGCATACAAGAAACAACACAGAGAGAAAGGGAGCTGAGAAGGGGGCACAGAGCAGTGCTGTCTGCCTCGGAGTGGTAGGCTTGGTACAAAGTCCATGAATATCCTTCCTTCACACTCGGGATTGGACAGAAGCATCAGGGCTATGTTGGGTGCCATCATGTGAAATGTCATATCTGTGATAGCAGAGTGGGCTGCTGCCACTTTAACAAAGAATCAATCAAAGCAAAAGACTCTTCCATAGTCTGTATAATTTTTTCCCTGACAAAACAATGAGAAGTCCCACAGTCAATAGGCCAACATCCAACTGATATAATCATACAAAAGGGGCTCTCTCAAAAAGCCCATATTATTGGCAGCTGGTACAAAAAGAAGAGCCATTTGCATAACATAAAGAAGAGGGAAAGGGGAAACCCTAGGAATTATCACCTTTAATTCTGTGTTCGGGGAGACAAGCATCAGGACTAAAGATGAGAGAGTGGAGCTATGGCATCCATGTTACAGCGGCAAGAGGCAGAGACTTCCTGGTGATGAGTATCAGAACAGATTTAGATGCTGACCCTATTCAATCCGCTTAACCTTTTGTCCACAGGTACTGCTGCCAGAGCAATTCGGGTCTTAATGAGAAATGTCTTCCCACTAAGAACGATGAGTGAAGCCATTGTCTACAATCCAGAAGTCATTTAGTAGGAGATGGAGGAAGTAGACAAATAAGAAATCTTGGTAAAAACCATACATAGGGCTGCCAGCAGATCCTAAAAGAAAGAAGCACAAAACTTTTTTTCATGAACTGATATGGAAATCTATCAGGCTGAATAATGCACTAGCTCTCCCATTCTCTATTCACTTATTTGTATCACATTGAGCCACCACTGAACCAGGGAATGTGGTTTCCTCACGCACTCAAAAGTTTATAACTATAAAGCAAAGGGAAGTTAGAAACAGCGATCCCTGAAAACACAAAATTCTTTCTTGGGGGGAAGCTTGCTCTGAGCTCATGGATGATACCAATGAGGAGATGGTATAACCCAGGTACACCACTTCCACCTAAATATAGTTATTTGTGGCATGGCCAAGATAGTTTCATTCCAGACAGGAAGTAACCTAAGCCAAACACTAAAATTTGAGGTGCATGTGGTTTTGATACTTTTCTAACATTAAGGGAGCTAGATCACATAGATCCTCAATTTTAATGAGCTCTCTATAAGCAGATAAAAGTTGATTTTCCATATGCAAATCTCTAAAGAAAGACTGATCACCACAGTTTGCACGTTGAGAGATCCAGGGATCAGTCTCGGGGTTCTGGAGGAAACAAACTACAAGAAACTCCAGAAGGCACGAGTGTCTAACGTGGCTGTAAGAGAAGGTGCTGCAGAGTGAGGTGCAGTTGGGGTAATGGGACATTAAAGCAAGGCTCACTTCACCACCACTGCAACCAGCCCAAGACCTCTGGTTCAAGGCCCTACTCAAAGGTAGATGTACGTGAAGCCTGGTGGAAGGGTCTCTATAGAGGTTAAAATCGGAATGAAAATGCATCAGTAAGCAATAACCTCAGTAGATGCTGAGCTCCCTACTTGGAAAAGGGCCGCTTCAATGGCATGAATGCCTGGCTCCTGACGAGGGCCCAGACTGTGGTGCTCAGACCCTGGAGCTTGCCTGAGAAGCCATCCTTTGGGAAGCTGGTTCCTCCCCTTGTACGTGGGAGATGGACTCATCATGATCATCAAATGGTTCTTATTTAAAAGCATGTAAATATGGCGTCTTAAAGTTCCTGTAATAGAGTGGGAGCTAGATGAAGTTTCATTACACTACATGGTGACTGAGGACAGGACGGCGAGCTGTGCTACTGAGCTGCCCAAGTAAAGGTGCACTGCTGCTAATGGTTGTGAGACTGACAAGTAGTGCCTGACTCTCCCCTGGGACAAGGCCACGCTCAGTGTCCTCCTGTCACCCCTACTATTACCTCACAGCTACTCTCAGGGCTACCCTGACAGAAGGTACAGTTCAGCTGTCAGCTCCAGCGCTACTGCCCCCACCCCTGCTGCTCCAGATACTGCTGTTGCCTCTCTGAAGAACTGGGAACTGGCCATAATGTGGCAAAGATCAGGGAGGGATCTGGGATAACTGTTAACATGTTGGCCTTCACCCACTCTGAGAAATGTCTGCCCTGACCTTAGCAGGCTTGAATTTGAACTAACCAGAATTGCATTTGGACCAACAGTGGGCTTGAGTTTAGATCAGTCAGCAGGCTCAAATTTGGACCAATCAGTGGGCTGAAATTTAGACCAATCACAGGTCTGAAGTTGCTATATAAGGACCACCCCCCTCCCACTTGTGGGTTGCCCTAGGTAACCTCTCTGGTAGTGTGGTAGTTGCCCTAGGTAACCTCTCTGGTAGTGTGGTAGTTGCCCTAAGTAAACTCTCTGGTAGTGTGGTAGTTGCCCTAAGTAAATTCTGGTAGTGTGGGCTTGGAAAGTCCTGTAAATCTACTCAGGCTATCCTCAGTAGTGAGGACAGAGTGCTCACTTCAAAAAAGTGCTATAAACACTAGGAGCTGTTAGCTCTGAAGAGCTCCAGAGATGAGCAGCTGGGAAGATCAGCAACAGTATCCAGCATTAGCTGGCATCCAGTATTAACTAATATTGACCAGTGGCATCAGGCCCCAGAACAGTAACACTAAGGCTGAAGGCCATTGACACATAAAGTCGAGAGTCACTAGCAAAAGAACCCTAACTAATTAGCAACCATTGGGGTGAAAAGAATAGAGATTATCGTGCTTAGACAAATATTACTGGAGTAGACACACTATGATTTTCTCAGTTATGGCGCTATCAGGAATCAAATGAGAGGAAGCTGTGTAAGATAGGGTTCTCTAGAAAAACAAAACCCCAAGGATGTCTTTGTTATAAGGAGTTGGCTCATAAAGTCATGGTGGCTGACAAGTCCCAAGATCTGCAGATGAATGAGGAAGCTGGAGACCCAAGAGAGCTGATGGTGTCATTCCTGCCCAAAAGCCTGTAGGTTTGAGAGCCAGGGAAAATGACATTTCAGTTCAAGTCTGAACCCAGGAGAGCAAAAACAAAAACAAAAACAACATCCCAGTTCAAAGACCATCAGGCAGGAGGAATCCTCTTTCGCTTGAGGAGGTGATCCTTTTGTTCTAGATAGACCTGCGGCTCAGTGGATGAGGTCCACTCACTTTAGCTAGAGCAATCTACTTTACTCTTGGCCAACATGTTAATCTCACCCCCAAACACCCTCACAGAAATCCCCAGAATGTTTGTTTGACCAAATATCTGGGCATTCCAGGGCCAATCAAGTTTGCACAGAACATTAACCATCACAGTAAACAACAACAACAAAGAAAACATCAATTAGCCATCTCCATAAACAGTGAAGTCCCAAAAGCCACCATTCTTTTTAATTAACTATACCAAGAACTGAAAGGTAAAAATGAATCTCCTCTGAAAAGTCTTATACCACTCCCCTATAAAAGAAGTCATGAAAAAGTGAAAATCCAATTTTGTGTACATCACAACCTAGAGATCTTGAGGGCTTCTGAGGGCAAAGGAGGAGACCTGAAATCCAAGACATAAATGCCATGTTCCAACATGAGACAGATTATAACAGCCATAGGATAGTTTGCTTAATTATAAACAATCCCAGAAGGCCTTAGCAAAGCCAGGCACATCTTGATGCAGTCTTTCTGTGTGACTTGTCATAAAACACCTGCATCAGTAAGGTTAAAACAACTGCTTTCCTTGGCATAGGCCACCAGCGGAAGCTCTGGGACAAATCAGGCATGGATTAATAGTGACCTTTCTGCATGCCCCCCAAAAGCAGACACCACTGATTGGAAGCAAAACATAATACCATAAATGGAAGCAAAACAGAGACAAATACATGGAACAACATCATAACGAAAAGTGGTGAAAAACGCCGCATGAGTAGTCAGGATTTATGAAAATGGTAGATGTGAATACAAGTTGCCATTGCCTACCTGGATGCCAGGTAAATTATGGGGTCCTGAGTAAAGACTTCTAAGTGCTATTCGGTCGTACTACTTCTTTTTCCCAGAGAATGATGCACCGTCTAAAGTAACCAGCCACCGAGAGCAGAAGGAGAACACTACCTCCTCCAACTAAACTGCTAGGGCGGAGCTCCTTCCCGGTTCCCTGCGGTGGCTGTGTGGGGACCTTGCACAGATCACTTCTGTTAAGCAGCACCTTCAGTGATGATAATGGTGATGATGACTGCCACTGTTATGATTGCTTTTGTTGTTACTCATCGTTGTAATTTGTTTGAAATTCAGGACTTAGAGCGTGAGATAGGGCCAGCTTCCCAACAAGGCAGCTTGGGGAAGTGAAAAGTTTCAGAAGTGGATACCACCTACTAGCTGGAGGACTTTAACATGAGTTTACTATATTATTTTAGAATGGCCAATTTTGTTAAAGAACTATGGAAACAAACTGGATAGATAGAACTCATAAGAAGGATGTAAGAGAATCACGTAACATGGGATTCATTATAGAAGCCAGCCACCAGGATGGCACTAATGATCTTAGCCTCTTGGCCCTTTAATATAGTCCTCTCCAATGCTGGGAAGAGCTGTCTAGTATAATCATTAAGATATTGCAGAGTTGATGGTGTGTGACTTTGAAGGTAGGTAATAAAAGATGTTGCTCTCTCTTGGATTACTTGCCTTAGGGGAAGATAGCTGTCATGTCTTGAGGACCCTCAAGCAGTCCTATGGAGAAGTATGTGGTGAGAACCTGAGGGATCCTCCCATCAGCCAGCACCAGCTTGCCAGCCATGTCAATGACATCATGGAAGTGAATCCCCCATCCCCCTTAAGGTTTTAGATGACTGCAGGCATAGTTACATCATGACTACAAACTCATGAGGGACTTGGAGCCAGAACCACCCAGCCAAGCTGCTCCAAATTCCTGACCCACAGAAACTAGGAAAGATAAAAAATGTGAGTTCTTATTTTAACCTGCTATGTTTCAGGGTATTTTGCTATACAGCAGTAGATGACTGAAACTAGCAGAGATAGAAAGCAAGTCACGTATGAGCAAAACACATAAGGTATGTGAAATATTGATGATGAGTAAGCAAGTAGCTTGTGAGACTAGAAAGAATTCATAAGATGTGCGGATTATAGATAATAGGTTGGTAACCTATAAGATATGGTAAAGATATAGAGAATAAATGGAATGTTAGATGAAACAAATAGGTGTATTACTTATAGATAAATAGAAACTCATGGAGAAAGCAATCATGATCATGCCACCAGTGGGCTGAAAACTTGTCACCCCTAAATCAGTTAGATTGACACCTATATAGTCTAGACTTGGCCTCACATGCTCTGTGCAAGAAATAGAGATGACATACATGGCTCTGAGGAAGGAAAATTGGCAAGTGATAGCTCTGACCAACAATATTTCTTGTTGCCACACTGATCCCTTTATTAGACAGCAAATGTACACCCTGGCCTGAGATACCTTCTGCGTATCAGGCCTTCTTGCTCACATCTCAGGTTGTGTTCTGTTTTGTTTGCTTGTTTGTTTGTCTTGTTAGTACTAGGGACTGAACCTCCTTGCAGAGGATGTGAAGATATCCAGGGTACAGGGCTCAACAGGAAAAAGTGGGGCACATACATCCTATATCCTGTACACTGAACTATATCCTCAGCCCTCTTTTAAATTTTAAATTTTGAGGAATGGTTTCTCTAAGTTGCTAACTTGGCTCAGTTAGGCTCGAACTTGAGATCCTTCTGCTTCAGCCTTTCAGAGTGCCGGGACTGCAAGTGTGCACCACAATAGCTGACTCAAATCTTAGTTCTTATCCTCATAACCACACCATCAGCATGGAGGACTGATGCAGCAGAGAAGAGGGGACAGATGAGCCTCATGTAACCAGGGATTCAGGGAGTATGGGCTTTCCACCTGCTTGCACCCTTCCTGAGTTAACCTATCCTGTCCCTCTCCCCTTGCTCTTTCTTCATGTTTTAAACTGGTTTAGAAAACTGAGTTTCAAGCACTTTAATTTGGTCTCTGAACCATTCTGTCCTGAAATCTCAGAAATAACTTACCTGGTAAAGTATTTACAGGCTGCCACTGCACATGCCAGGGACCTTTGGGAAAATCACTTAGCTACTCTGAGTCTCAGCTTTCTCACTTAAAATCATAATGCTACACACTAGGCAGTACTGTAGAATAAACCAGATACCCGTAAGAAAGCATGGCAGTGCTTTTATGTGACTATATACCTGCTTCTGACCTCAGCTACTGCTGACCTTAGTAGCTAATGATATTCACAATGATATTATGATATTCACCGTACAGTTCAATTGAAGACTGAATAAAGTGGCATTTCTGAAAGACCTATCATTTCTGAAGGAACACAACAAAGACTGTCTTCACCAGGCAATAATCAATGCATCTTAAATTTCTATCTTCCTTCCCATGCAAATTACAAAAAAAATGTATAACAGTTGCCTCTATAGTATAATTTCAAAAGTTTGGGAAACCCATCTACTTCTACCCACAACTCAGGTCACATCAGCTCCCCAGCCTCCCATTCCTTTAAAGGGTTAGTGCTTTGTTCCCTAATGGGGAATTAAAACTCATTCTCATGGGAGAGGAGAGGGAGGCAGGAGTGAGATGACAGAGCTGAGAGGAGAGACACTCAGAGGTGAGAGAGGAGAAGGGCCTCCAGGAGAAGGGCCTAGGTGCAAGGCCTTAACAGAGCCTCAGTGATCCCATGGATCTGTCCCAAACAGGCCAGGCCCTGAGAGCCCCTCCTTCAGACAGTCAGCTCCCTGCAAAAATGTGAAGCCTCCAGAGTATAGGGTTCAACAGGCAAAGGTGGGGCACACACGTCCTATGGAAGGGAGTGGCCCTAAGTTGGAACCATCTCGCCACCTCTCCTTACAACTCAAGTCTTAGTTAGGCTGCAGAACTAGGAAAGAGGCTTGTGGGATTTGCAACTCAGACCAAAGTGTGTTTGAAAGTAAACCACCAGAGCCCCGGAACAGTCTGGTGGCGTGGAGAGAGATGGCTGCTGCACAGAAAGCACATCAGGGTGAGAGTTCGAAGTTTTGAATCCACACTTCAGCTTCTTACCTTATTAGGCCTGTCCCTGCCCAAGTCACATAATGTCTCCACCAGAGACACTAGGGTAAACCAGGAACCACCACACCAATGCAGAGCTATTTATCAGGAAGCTGGCAAGGCTAAGACCTCCGTGCCCCCTCTGCGTCATTGTCCTGTGCGTGCTGGGAGTTTCTATGTTGAGGAGTGTTTGGGGAGGAAGAGGGAAGCCAGGTTGCCAGCAGGAAATTTTCCTATGTCAGCATTTCTGGTATACTGCCTAAGGAGTTCTCATAAGAAAGAGACCTGACTCTCCAAGTCTGTAGTCACTTTCAAAGTGTGATTTCTTTTGTGTCGTTCTAAGTCATTGTTTGCTTTCATATGTAGAGTATATCATACTTATAATTTTGCTTTCCTTTCCTTATAGCCCTCTCCCCAGTTGTACAAGTTTCAGACTCCACAAAGCCTGGATCCACTCCCAAGGATCTCAGAGGGCTGTTACATGGATTAAAAGAAGTGGCCACACACACACACAAAAGATAGGCTCACAGAAAGCTAGAAACAAATATTCTTTAATCTGATGCTATGATCCCTGCTCAGCACCTGCCTACCCAGGTGAGGTATAGTGGGAGAAGAAAGGCAGCCTAGGAGACCTCCCCCAGGCTCAGGAACAGACTGTAGAGCTACACCAGCAGGGGCCCCTCTGGTCAGACAGGGCCACATGAGGTAGTGAATTTATTCAGTGGATAAACATCCAATTCAGCTTGCTGGAGGCCCCCAGCCTCGTATTACTGTTGACACAAAGCAGATTCCCTTTCTCTAAACCACTGTTTATATTTTAGCTAAGTATCCTACATAAATCTCAGGTCCAACCACCAGACTCTCTGGCTGCTGCAGAAATGACCAAGACCAGCTAGAAAATAACCTAATAAGGAGTTTACAGCAAAAGTTGGGGGTATCTCAATAAGAAAGGCTGACTTATGGGAACTGCCCCAGACAACCCTATTGTGAAGCTGTCCAAAACTGGAGGCCAGAACAAGGTTAGAAGAAACTTCAGCTAAAACAAGGACTCTTTTAAAGAACCATGTCTCAACCAGGGGACTGGGGCTGTGAAATATAGATCCAGTTTAAGTCCAGTTCAATGAACATTATGAAGTCCCAGTTCAATAGTTCTAGGAGCTGTATAGACTTAGTTCAAACTCGAACTCACCCTTCAATAAGGGTTTTTCGAAAGAAGAATAGAACACAAACTTTGAAATAGCTCTGTGGTTCCATAAATTAATATTAGGGTTTGGTTCAGAGCTGAGTACAGTTGTGTGGTAAATTGTGGTTTAGGATTCATGGTCTGGCCAAGGTCCCTGATTTGAAGGCCTCAAAGCCTGCAGGGCTGTAACTTGAAAGGGCTTCCTTGAAGTAGGAGCTAGCAGCTGAAGCCAGTTCATCTCAACTCAACGAGGAGCAGTGCAGAACTTCTCCCTAGCATTTGTTCTTGGCCATTAGCCTCTGTATCTTTTCTGCTGTAGTCTTGCACAGCCTAGACCAGAGTAGCTGTTATTTTAAATAATAATTAAAAAGACTGAGAGTGATCTTTGGGGAATGGAGGAGGGGAAGGAGTATCTTTATATTTAGATATTCTGGACTTGATTATAAATCCTAGTGCTTGGCTGCTCCATGGGGACTTGCTTCTCTAGGAACCCCCACTCTCTCCATGATTGACTAACTACTGCCATCTAGTGGATTTGGAGGCCTTTGATGCTCTAACTGCCAACTGACAAGACATTGAGCATTGCTCTTAAGAAAAAGTATACTTAATTAGGACAGAGCATCTTAGGATGGCCTGTAGGTAGGATTATGGATCAATCACCCTGGAATAGCCCCCATGCAAGTTTTCAACTTAGATATAGATTTAAAGGGAAAAAAATAAAAATTCAATGCCTGTAGTTAATCAATGTTCTGGAGTGTATTTGGCAATTGAATCAAAACTGTGTTTCAGAACCTTACTAAGACTGAACAGGAAGGTGGTAGATATCAGACTAACTGTTCTATTGCAGTTGTCCATGCAGGCTGATGTCATCTGGCACTTGGGCATGGCTGGGGTGGTGAATAAGCCCTTGACTAGGAAATAGAAATATGGTATGGGTCTTTGCAGCCATTCCTTCATGGTGCTGCCCCATCAAAGCAGCCCCAGAGCTTACCCCAGGCAATGGGTACAGTGTTCTTTCTTGTCTGGAGAGGGAAAAAAGGAGTTCTGGGAGCCAGACTCCAGGACTTCAGCTCTGGTAGAGATCTGGCTGCCTGGAGTGATTTCTGAAGACAGATGCTAGATGTTCATGGACAGAGCATATCAAAGTATTGTAGATCTGGAGCTTTCCAGGAGCTTAAGAAACAGATAAAATACATATGGAATCAGCAAATGTACATGAGTTAGTCTTCAAAATGGATGGGAAATTTCGGAATGATCCGAAGTATTTGAATCAACAACCACATAAGGACGCAAACCAAATTTACCCAAAGCATTCCTATTAAGGCTGAAAATACTTCCTTTTCAGTTGTTGTAGCTTCATTTTCTCCTATTACAGCTCAGCCCTTTTCCCCTGCCCACTGAGGCACTGAGGCTCTGTCAAACCTAAGTGTGGATCCAAATCACTCATCTCTACCCACCCTCTTCCCAGTCTTCTCATCTGGGAAATGAAGAGGTGGGTTCCATTAGCCCTCAGAACTCTTCTGGCTGAATTTGAATCCTTCAAGTTGAAATTTTCTTTTGTTTTGGCTGAAGTGTGCTCCAGTTCTGGAAAGGACTGAATCCAGGATCTTTTGCATCACCTGGAGCGTCTTGAGGAGCATTCTGTCCAGAAAAGGGGACTGTTTCCCTCGAACATGAACTTGAGCAACCATCAGATAAGGTGTGTTGTAACAACTTTTGTAGCACAGACATAATTCCAAGGCAGCCTACCTGGGCTCCAGCCTGCCTCTCACTCATCATGTGACCTTAGCAAGTCATTCATTCACTCAAACTGGCTTTCTACATCTAAAAAAGGGACAATAATAATAATCTTCCTCTCAAGGTTGTTGGGAGGGGGGAAAAGCATAAACATAAGCTTAGTTTAAATCTATTTAATGTTATAAATCTCTTCCAGATAACACCCATCAAATGAACAGCCAAACAGTCCGTGTCTGAAAGACCATAGACTCTGCCTTAGGTGAGGGGCGGAGGGTGAGGGGACCAGCCAGGCCACACCTGTGATGGAGCAATCCCTCTTAACAATAAGGAAACACTGGCCTTTCTTCAGCCTGTTCCTTCCAGTCTGTGGAGGTTGGTAGCTATAACTGGAGCTGGGAGGTGGAGATAAAAGATGCCCAGGAAGCCACAGCATGCTGCTTTCAGTGAATGATGATAAATAGAGCCAGACCTCACATTTTTACCTGGAAAATCTGATGCCTCTTCCCCTCCTCCACTGTAAACCTCTCCACAGAAAAGCAGAGGACAGAAAATTGTAAGTCGTGATTCATAATTGTCAATAACATTTGTGTCATTTTGATGCTCTAACTCTATTACGTTAATTGCTTTCCTCTCTACACTTTATTTTAAGGTGAACATTAATTGATTCCCAACTGTAATCACAATTATGGTGAGTTATCCTGATTAATGGAAGATGTGATTAATAAGTAGAAGGTGCAACTCCTTCTCCTTATCTGGGAAGAGATGTTATATGTTATTATAGCTCTGCTATAGGCTGCATTTTTCCCAAGAATTCTGAGCTAATGCACAGCTATCTATCATCGAATTCCATTGTTGTTTCTTCCAGATGGCTGGACACAACTCCCATTTGGCTGGCCCATTTCTGCATGCCACTGACATGCAGCCTTGCTTAGGGAACTCTCCTGTTCTAGACCTTCGGTGTTCTGGAGAGAAAACTGAGTTGCTAGCCTGTCAGTTCTCAGTTCTGATTCTGAATCATGAATCCTGGTAGAGGTTAAAATGAGCAAGGTGACGGATACGCACACTTAAGGCCAGATCCAGAAAAGACATCGAAGTAGGCAGAGAAGAGAAACAATTATTCATTTGTGTACTCTGATGCCTAGCATCCTACCTGACATCCAGTAGCTATTTTCCACTTGGTATTTGGAAGGGAGAATGGGTGAATAAAATGTGTCTTCAGATCTTGTTATGAGCCTTACTATCCCATTGTGTTTCTGGACTCCCCTCCTGCCACCTTCCACTTGCTGTGAAGAAGACTCCCCTCTCTAAACCTTTTTCTCTCCAGTATCACCTGTCCTACCTCCATTATTATGTTGGTGTTTCGCTAGGAGACAGGATAACTCAGCAGATGTACTGATTGGTGGGAGACCTGATGCTGGGGAAAGAGCTCTCCCCAGTAACCTTGTGGTAGGTAACCTTCTCTTTATGACTCTTTTAACTTTGGTCACCCATCCTTGCCAGCCTCATCTCCAAGCAACATCCCCTCCTGCCTACCCCATCCTTCTTCATACACCAGTCACAAACATTCTGTCATTTAGTCACCTATCGGTCCAGTGGCATCTTCTGTATAAGAGGAGCTTCCAGTTATTGAAAAAGAACTAGAAGACTTGCCTTGGTGTTGCAAAGCTTGATAAGCATGGAGTTTGTCCTTATGGTATCTGTTTCTTTAGGGTGGCTGAGGGCCTCCCACAGAGAACTTATGTGGGGAGTCAATGTTTACAGTTTATAGAACCATCAACCATTGATTATGTCCTAAATTTATACTTCTGTTTGCTTTCCAGGGGCAGGAAGGGCCTCTGTTTCTGCTATCTGTCTGGTGAGAGTCTATTCACCCACCAAGGTTCCATAAATTTAAGATATTTCCAACCTGGATGCCCTCTGTCCAGGCAGAATGTATTTCTCCACCCTGGGCCTGGGAGGCAACCTGGCCACACCTCACCATGACCACATCAGTCAGCAGCATCACAGCCTTGTAACGCAGACATCTGCTATCCCTACTCAGTGCCAGACAAATATCTGGGCACTCCAGGCCTCAATGCAGTTTGTAACCGTCCAGAGACAGCTAGCAGAGAAGGAGAGTGGGGGCCGAAGTCAAGGCCCCCCTGTCTGCCTAGTCCTGCTCCCTTGCCTGTAGAGAGACCCACCTGCAGGAAGGGCGCCTTTTCAACCCATAAAGGCCCAGATCAAGCCCTGCACTAGAAGAGTCAGACCAGAGGTGCCCTGCTTTAGACAGAGGCCAAAGATACTGATGTGTGCTCAGAGCAGCCAGCTCTGATGCGAAGGGCATGATCCTGCTGGCACAACCCTGTGGCACTCTCAGCTCCTTCACTTTTTCACGCGTAATCAGTCACATTCATCATTTCACAACTTTTTTGTAACATTATTGAAAATCTCATGGTCAATGAAACAGAATTTTGTGTCTCACACATGATAGGACATAACCTCAATAATCCTCCTGGCCCATTTGTGTCCTCCCCTCCCCCTACCCTGCTCCCAAGAGAAGCAAAATCATTTCTTCCTCTCCTGGCCCAGCCCCTGGCAGCAATACCTCCTAGCTCCTAAGCTATGCCCTCTTCCTTCTGGGTTCCTGTCCTCCCTAACCCATCTTATGATCCAAATCCATCTCACCTCCTACTTCAGAATGGCAGACCTTCTTCTACCACAGCTCAGCAACCAGACTTCAGCTACCAGGATGCCTGCTTCTCCTCTTTACTCTTTTTTTCCGTCTCCCACCTCCAGACTAACAATGACAAGTTAAAAAATACCTTTCTGTTTAGTTAATCTTCTCCTCTTTACACTTTTTTTCCATCTCCCACCTCCAGACTAACAATGACAAGTTAAAAAATACCCTTCTGTTTAGTTAATCTTCCAAATAAAATATGACTTCCATGACGGGATGGGCGGTACATTATTTGCCTTTGCCTTCCTAGTGAGTCTTAGACTCAAACTCTCTTTCCCATACTAGTTGTGTAACCTTGGGGAAGTTGCTTAGCTTTTGTGAACCTCAGTTTCCCCATCCAAAAAATGGGGTCAATAATCATACTACTTCAGAGAGTTATGACAAATGAAATAACTTCAATGAAATAATGCATGTAAGTATTTGATAGATGTTAAGTTTATCAGTAGGTATTATCACTATTACTAAGTATTAGTGGCATGTGTACTAAACAAAATGATACTTCTTTTACCCAGATTCCATTAAGTTTATCCCTATCTTCCAACCACAGTCACCACCAATAGTACCCAGTGCCTTCTCATAGGAAACCCTGCCATATATGTACTTAGACATGAACACAGGAACTTTTTTGTCCAAACAAAGTACCTATATCTCAACATGGCTTACCCCCAGGATTGAACATTTTAAGGATCTGTGACTGCTGGGTCTTCCTTCAGCCTCAGGGCCTTGCTGCTTTTAATTGGTTCAGTTTCAAAATAGCTCAGCCCTTCCAGGCAGAGGAAGCTGGAGGTTAGGTCCTCCGACAGTTAAGAGAAGTGTGTGGGCAGGTGTATATGTAAATATTTAACAACCTCAGAAGAACTGCAACTCGGAGCATGAGCACAAAAACATCATATTACAAGTTGGAGACCTTCACTAAAAGCCTCTCTCTGAAGCTGCCTAATGATAACAGGCACATTTGATTCAGTGCAACAGATTTTTATTCAGCATCTATGAAGTGCCCAACATTGTAGCCACCAATGCAATGTATATAAAAGGTGTGCCCCATCTTGCCAGAATAATGCTGCTTATAACAAAAAACTCCAGCATGTGAGATATTTTTTCTCGCCTATCTGAGGTCAGCTGGGATCAGGTGGTCTAGGCAGGGCCGAGCTGCAGGTCTGTGAGTCAGCTGGGCACTGTGCCTGGTGTGTTTCTCATCCTTTGTGGTCTCATTACTCCAGTAATGCTCTGTTCATGATCATGGCAGAGGAGAAAACCCCAAGTCTAGGCACGTAAGACTCTGCCTTGTCATATCTATTAATTCCATTGGCCAAAGCAGGCACCTACATAGTCAAGCCCCAGTTAAAGTGCAAGAAGATATACTCCACCTCCTACAAAGACAAATCAAGTGCACAACCACACCCATTATCTGTACAGTAGGGGAATGTACTATCACCAATGAGGTGACAGGGGAAAGTGAATATTTCTGTACAATAATTGTGCGGAAATAATGCATAATTATTTTGGAATTAACAATAATTTAATTGTGATTCAGTATAAAATAGAGCTTCATTTTAACTCCAGAAGTGAGCTCAGGCTTTGCCAAATAGAAGTGGTGATTGAGGGATGTGAGTGTGATTGTTGTTGCTTGTGTTATCTCTGGAGCTAGCAGGACAAGAATAAGCAGGACTAGCACTCACAGCTGGCTTTGGGAGTCCTTCTTGGGATCGCTAGGAGTGTTTCAATAGCAATACTTGTAAGTTCTCAGGCACTGAGGCACGGTTTGAAGCTTTAATTTCTCATTGGAAGTGTTGTATCATCCTATCCATTTGTGAGATAATTCTCTCTGATAGCTTTCATCAGTAATTTTTGGACAAAGGTTTCTGTAAGTATAAATAACATGCTGGATATAGGGTCAGTAGTTTCATTAGGTAGCCAAAGGGGTAGTAAATGAAACGGGAGAATGTTATTCTAGCCTCCAGAAACAAAAGCTTCACTCTGAATCTCAACAAAAGTCCAGACTAGATAATTAAGGAAACAGTTTCTGAATCCTAATAAAGTGGTGATGTCTATGGCTATCTTCCATTCAAAATATCCAAGTCAAATTATCTTATTTCCTTTTGGAAAGTTTGTGGATTTCAGTAAGAAATTTGGCAATGACTGCTACAATACTCTTGTAGTCAAACTAAAAATATGGGCAATATAATAATGGGGTCAGGCCAAATCTTAGTTATTTAGAGTGCTATTTAGAAAATGTTGATTAAGATCCCTTTGAAGGTCTGCCACTGGCAATGTGCCCCAGGACTGAGCTGTTGGCCCTCTACATTCAATAATTTTATCAATTGCTTCAATGTAAAAAAATTAGAAAACACACCAATCAAGTTAGTGGATGACTCCATACAAGGAGAGTCAACAAAAATAACATGGTCAAAATCTACATTTAGAGTAACAGATTAAAAATGATAGATGAAATTTTACAAATGGAGTCATAAAACACCAAAGCTCCCCTGAAATGGGGGGGGGCAGTGAAAGTCACCTGCCCTGACCACAAATTAGGTGGAAACACATGGAAATGCAGCTCAGTGGAACAGAAGGGTGACATAATCTCCCAAGGAGCTGACAAGACCCGAGGCTATATTTGCAAGCAGCAGGTTCCAGGCCAGAGAAAGCCATGGGCCCCCTCGGACACAACACTGTTTCAGGAAATTCTCAGTCTGGCAATGGCTTAGGATGACTTGACTTTTCTGCCCATCTAGAAAGACATCTTCTTGTTCTCTCTGACATTTTTTCCTCATTTTCCTTCCTGAAATTCTACCATTAGGCGCAGAAAGCATAATTTCTGATTTAGCAGATAAGTACTTCATGTATTCAACAAATATTCATGTAGTGTTTATCATATGGCAGGCATTCCACTGAACACCTGTTCTGATGCTAGAGGTGGAATAGAAACGAAGGTAAACATCAGGAGACCACAGTAATGGGGGACACGCACGTGCACACACACACACACACGAGTGGCGCACCCCCCCACACACACACCCCTTACATTGGGATAATTCTAGAACAATGATGTTTACAAAATGCTGTGTTAACATAACTTACTCCAGACTGTTTTAGAGGGAGACTGCACTGAGACAATTTCATTCCCAGGGCCAAACATGAAGCCTAGCATATGGGTAGGTATATAGTAAGTAGATGATGAATGGAAGGAAGATGGTGTGATGGTTAAGCTTAACTGTGTCACCTTGATTGGCTTTGGAGTCACCAAGGGGAGTGGTAAAGCACGCTTCTGAGTGTGTCTGGGCAAGTCATGGGGGTGTGACCTTGGGTACTATATCTGGCCCCTTGGTCCTTCCTCTTGGGCACTGCACCTCTGCTCTGCTTCCCAGCCACCATGAACTAGGCCTCTTTGCTCCACCATGCCATTCTGACATGGTGTTTATGCCTTGGAGCCAGCCAACCATGAACCGAATCCTCTGAAACCATGAGCTGAAGTAAACCTCTCTTCTTTTAAATTGTGGGTGTCAGATGTTGTGCCTCAGTGATGGAAAACTGACTGACACAGATGACCTCTATTGTCTGAGATTAAGCCCAGCATTGCCATCGCAGCCAAGTTGAATGAACTCACTGAACCTTAGTTTCTTAAAATATAGAGATTGTGATCTTCATCTCGTAGGCATTTTTTGCAACTTTAATTAAATGGAATTGGCTAGCAGGCATAAGTATCCATCAAGGTATCTGGACCTACGAAAAGTAAACTTCAGTACCCATTTCCCTCTCAGTCATGTGCCAGTGAGATCATATTTGGATAACTGAGCATGGTATTTACAAATTATAGTCTGTTCAGAGAAAAGATCCAAGTGAAGAGAGGATTAGCAAACAGGAAAGGTTGAAGGGCTAAGGAGGTTAAAACAATTCAAGGGTATTTTTTTAGTTTGGAGGGGTGTTTTGTTTTGTTTTGTTTGTTTTTGGCCTTCCTTAAAGCCCCACAAGTCTCTGTGGGATTCCCAAAAAAGGGATGAATTTAAAGACTTCAATTTCGGCTCTAGTATGGAAGAACTTTCTGAAAATTATAGCCACCAAAAATAAAATGAGCTGCCTTATCAAGCAGAGAGCACCTCAATACTGGGACTTTTAAACCAAAGTCTGGAGGAACATTCCTTTGCCAGGAATGTTCATACAGTCATTTATCAACATAATATTTATTGTGTACCTACTACATGCTCATCTTGTTCCAGGGAACTTTGGATTAAAAAAAAAAAAAAAAAAAGACATAGCCCCTGAATCTAAAATAAAATACTCACAAAAGCAAATAATTGTGTGTTTTATGCTACAAACTGCTGTGCAATCTCAGGGTTTTGTAGGAGGGATTGTGCGTGTGGGTGCGAGGTGGGACCAATGACCTTTAAGTTCTCTCAGCTCCTATTACTTTATGATTCCATGTAAGTCATAATCTCTTTCTACAAAGAATTTGCTCATCTAATCCAACGATTTTTCTTAGAATTAAACTTCAGACATCTGAGTCCCTAATGCTGTAAGGTAAGACACCACAAACGAAATAATAATGTGCCTTATGTCAGCAAAGCGCTTTTCTTCTAATCTTCTGTAAGAAATTTTCTATTACATTGAAAACTCACATCTCATCCATACTCAAGACCACATTTAAGTAGATAAGGACAAGGAGGAGCAGAAACAATACATGGAACTCACCTAAGTCACCAGTTACTCACAGCAGAGCTGGGTAGAACTCAGGTCTCCTAAGTCCCATTTGCTGTTCTTGCCAAGAGACCAGAATGCATTTAGCTTCCTCCTTTGCTGGGTTTTGCCCTGAACAGTTTCTCTTTCCCTCTGCCTCCTCCCCACTGCCCCACTCCCTTACTGCAAGCCCAAAATCTGGCAGGTGAATGCCCGGGGTGATCTCCCAAGCTTCCCTCTGAAATGTAGAACCTGCCATCTTTACATTTAGAATCCCAAACACAGCCACTGCTGTGTCAGAAAAATATGAACTGTTCGAGCCGTGGACCTTGCCACCAGCCCCGGTGAATGATAAGCACAGACAGCAAAGGAAAGCTGCCGTGTGCCTTTGCTCAGCTCCAAGGGAGGAGGCATGACTGGGGGGTGGGGGGAGGTGGATGCTGGTTTTTGGAAGTAAATATAGGGATTCAGAGGACTGTGCTGAAAGCATTAGCTCTATGGGGAAACAGCTTTCTCCAGGAGGTCAGTGTATGTGTGCTTTGGCTTATTTATTTGGCTCCATTTGAGGTTAAAGTGGCAACCAATGGGCAGGTTTCGAGGCCAGGCATCCTGCAAATGTTGGGCCATTTCAAATGCCGGCAGTTCTGGTGTCACTTTTTATCCCTCTGAGTGAATCACACTGACAGCCCAACAAGGCAGCTGAGAGAGCACATGGCTCCTGTTTCAACAGTTGTCCCATCAGGCCGAGTGGCCTGGTGTCTCTCCACATGCAGAAAGCAGGGTAGGAAGAGGACAGGGCAAGGATGTGGGACCAAGTAGATCTGCCGTAGCCTGAGGATGATGGCCCGTGGCCAGGTGCTCTGTAGGTACCTCCTGAGGTATATCAGGCTGTTCCTTGGGCTGGTTTGGAAATCACAGTATTGGTCATTCAGGTGATTTGTATGGTTTGCTTCCAGAAACACCAGAGAGACAAACATAAGAAAATCTCCAGCCTTTCATCTTTGTCTAATCTTTCATCCAGGAAAGATTGGGCTTTGAAGAGAATTCCTGAAAGGAATTTCATATTTCTGGACACAGAGGTATCTTAGGAAGATGACCCACACCTATACAACACACACACACACTTACACACACATCTACATACACACACACTCATGTGCACTAGCACCTTCTTTTTTTTTTTTGTGGGTACCGGGGGGTCAACCTCAGGACCTCGCGCGACAGCAGGCGCCCGTGCCGCTGAGCGATATCACCGGCCCCTTTTTCGTATGTGGGTTCTGGGAGTCGAACTCGGGCCCTCGCGCTTGCCGGGCAGGCGCTTAAGCCGCTGAGCCATCTCACCGGCCCCACTAGCACCTTCTAATCCCCTTATTTTGCTTTATTTTTCTCCATTGCACTTAAAGTTGTTGGAGTCTCTTATATTCGCACATTATCTGTCTCCCTCCACTGGAGAATATTAGCCCCCTGAGGGCAAGGACTTTGTCTATTATTCATTGTTGCAGGCAAGCCCATAAAACAGTGACAGTTACACAGTTAGTTCTCATTCAGTAACTAACTGTTTCTTCACTTTAGCCTGAAGTCCTATTATTGGAGATTTATTAACTTAGTTTTCAAAGACTTGAAAGTTATTAAATCCAAACATCCCTAGAATAGCACTTTAAACTTTAATAATAGGTTTTAGCTAATAAATTTTGAGAATGGGAGGCTTTGCTATGACATTACATAGCACAGATTCTTTCTAGAATTGTGTTTAAGAGAAAAGCATTACAGGGCACAAGAAGCTAAAACACAACAGTTAGAAACAGGAAGAAGACAGTGATTAAGTCTTGAAATGGGCCTCTTGATTATTTTACTCCAGTCAGTCCCATCTAGGAGTCATGACTGACATTCTGGCCACCCTAAATCCAACATCATCAAATTCTACGTCAGTTCTGATGGAAGGACCCTTTCCTCTCTCCACTCTCACAACTAACACTACAGTGCAAGACCTCACTACCTAATCTCCCCGTGACACCAGTGATCACCTAATCAGTCTCCTCATTTTACCCCTGTTGCCAACCCCTTCCAGACCAATCTTCTAAAGTAGCATTTTCTTCTTACTACCCTATGATAGATGTCTGGGCTGTTTATTAATATTTCCCCCCTTTCTGACATATAATACACACACACATGATGATTCCGTTCGGTGGATTGGGAGTAGAAGTGACATTCATTCCTGATGTGAGACCCTCCAGAGTTCTTCCTCTCCGGCACTGCGGCCAGCATTGGAGATGTGCCCGGGTCTCTGAGTGAACAGGGTGAGCAAACAGCCCTGTGAACCCACAGTGGACACAGAGTGAAAAATTAACCTTTGTTGTTTGAGGCCCTGATAATTTGGGGTTACTTATTACTGCAGCATAACACAGACTATCCTGACTAATACATAACTCATTTACCAGAACCTACAGTATTTCTCATGACTCATCATCATGTGTGCTGTTCTAAATGGGCTATTGTTTAATAGACCTGGGTCTAACTCCTAGTTCTGCTACTTACCACCAGACAAGATAAGCTATATGGTCTCTTAAGTCTTCTCATTTGGAATAATACTTGGGGTTAAGGAAATGAAATAGCCTAGGTATAGTGTCTGGCCCATAGCAGCTATTACCTCTTCCTCCTTGTCATGCTGACATTCACCTGCCCTCACCTGACCCACTAACCTGCCTCCTGCTACTCTCCCACCCAAGTGGTGTTCACCATATCACAAGCAGAGATTCTCCAGGCTGGCTTTGCACCTGAAACAAAGCGCAGTATTTCCATACCCGTATCTCATCTTCACCTTAAACTAATTAAATCAATCTTTAGAGCTGTGGACAAACCCCTGGTGACTTAAATATGCAGGCAAGATTGAGAGTCTTGATCTAGAAGCCCAATGCAGGGTAATGAATGTGGATTCTAGAGCTGGTTGCCTCCTTTCCCTTCTGAGCCTCATAACCATGAGCAGTTTTCTCTGTCTCCACTTCCTCATTTCAAAGTGGGGTGAGAATAACGAAGCAACTATCTCAGAGTCTTTGTAAGTGGAAGACTGTGTAAAGAACTACTGTTGGGCCTAGCCCATTATAAATTCTCAATGAGTGGGATTGTTCCTTCCCTCAGACTTCAGCGCACCCTGGGATGACCTCTTCCTTCTCAAGCACTCTCTTTCTCAACTCCTGCCTGAAGCTTTTCTCTGAAATTCTTTCACATGCTCCGCTACTTCAGATATGACTGCACGTGAAACATGTATTGTTATTTAACGCATAATTTGCATAATTTCTATGTAATAGAAAGAAATTTTCTATTACAACATTTAAAATTCACATCTAACCCATACACAAGACCACGAGACCTGTGAATATGCAACAAACGGCTGTTCAACTTACTAAGCCTGTCTCCTCAATGAGGCCAGAAACTGCTGAAGGAAGTGGCGATGTTTTATTCTCTTTATTCTTCTTTTTATTCTCTATTTCTTATAACACTCTGAGCAGAGCTGTGTACCCAGCACCATTTGCTAATTGATCAGTGGCCAATAAATTCAGACATTCTCAGTATTAGGTACAGTGACCAGCAGAACAATAGTTTTAATACCCAGTCATATCCTCAAGTCTGGCTCCCCACCCAGACCCTTAGCAGGGTTTAAATACTTAAGGACCCGGACCTGCACCACACCACACAGAGAAGATGAGAGGGTCACCCTCCTCTCCTCAAGCCCCCTTGAGGTTGGAGACCCCACTTGGGGAGAGGAGAGAACTGAATTTTAACTTGTATACTCTGACTAATGAATAGTGTAGCTCCAAAGAAAGAAAAAGCTGGAGAGGATTTCATTTCTCCTCCTTCCTGATCTTTTGAGAGCTCCTGAGAAACACTTCCTACAGTACTAGGCCCTCTTGGCTTTGGCCCGGGTGACCTGGGGTCCATCCTGGAAATCGCAGCCTAAGGGCCCTCCTTGCATCATCCTGTGGCCCCTTCAGATGAGAGGAGGAAAAACAATGAAAACTCAAAACATTCTGAGGAATCAGGTTGGCCTCTGGGCCTACTAAATCAGTATCTGCCTTCTTTCTAACCATCTCTACCATGAGAGGGGAGACAATGACTAATAATTGGGAACTGAGGCAAAAAAAATTCTTGGATTCTAGGATTCCTGCCAGGAACTCACCCTCCATCCAGCATCCTCAGGTAACAAGAGGGAGAAAAAGAAAGGAAACTAATGCTACTTCCTATGCCCTGCTCCAGGTTCTGTGTGCTTTATGTATTTGTTCAACTTTGTGGGTTTGTCGGTGTTGTAGACTGGGTTTTATTGTCCCATTCTGCATGTGAAGAAACAGTCTCAGACATGTCACATGACTTATGTAGATAAGTTCACAGCCAGAGCTGAAACCAAGACACACGTTTATCCATTCACCCCACCCCTTGTAGGACATCCCGCCGATGATGACAGAGTTAAAGTAGAAAGGAGGAATAGGAGAGACTGAAGCCCACGTGTGTGTATGTGTCCAGAATGTACCCAGGGTTTGTTTCATAGGGCATAATAAGAGAGCAGATGTGGAAAAGATGCTCATGAAGGAAGACATTTTTAAATTATTATTTTAATTGTGTATTTCTGTAGAGTACTGTGTCACAATTCAACATATACAAGATATACTGATCAAATCAGGATAGTTAACATTTTCATCCCTTAAGCATTTATTTTTTTCATGTTTTGATTAACATATAAGGAAGAGGTTTATACTCACAGGTCCATGGAAACAGGAGGCATAGAATGCCATGCAGGGCCATGTGGGAAAGTCCCAGGATGATCAGGGAAGAGAAGAGGGAGAGGGTGGGGCATGGCCCACAATTCTTATTGAAAATTTCATAAGAAGGAATGACAGGGCCAGTGAGATGGCTCAGCAATGTAAGCGCCTGCCTGGTAAGCACGAGGGCCTGAGTTCAACTCCCAGAACCCACGTACGAAAAAAGGGCCGGTGATATTGCTCAGCGGCATGGGCGCCTGCTGGCGCACGAGTCCTGAGGTCGACCCCCCGTACCCACAAAAAAAAAAATAAAAAAGAAGGAATGAGAGAGGGAAGGAATAGATGAGGCAGGGTCAGTAAACTAAGATTATTAGATAATTTGATTAATTTTGAACTATAATGCCAGCCCCTAATTATCTGGCACCCAGCTGTGAGACGATGTAGAGCAGTAGAAATATTAGCTTGGTGTGTGAGAGTTTGATGCAGGAGGTGGTTGGAGATGTGGGCTCTGGATGGATTAGTGTGCCTATCAAAGCTCACAGGGAAGTCTACCTCTAGCAATTAGCTAGTCCTGAAGGACAATGCCCCTTGGATCAAGGCCCTGAATGCCAGAGCACCAAGAACACAGAAAATAAGAATAAATATAATGTGTGACAGTGAAATCTATAAATGAAAACAATTGAGAGCTATAAAAGTTACCTAGTCCTATGACTCAAGTCATAAAGGACAGAGGCTCTTGCTGAGATGAAAGTCTGAAAATGGCAATGATGAACTTAGGAAAGAGACAACAGCTCTTCCGGGGTTCATACAGTGAAAGAAAGTAGCATCCTTAGGGAAGAACCACGTTTTGGTTAAGGACTGTGATAGCTAACTGTTGTGTCAACTTGAATATAAATAAATGCCTGGCTGATTGGTTTACCACAGTTCTGGGTGTGTTTGGATAACTGACTTACCAAAGAGGAAAGACCCACCCTGGCTGTGAGTGGCATGAACCAATAGACATAGCCTGGATGGAATGAAAAGGGAAAGAAGGAAGTCTTCCTTCTGCTTCTTTGGAGGAGTTCCAGTCTTCACCATCACCTTTGGACATCAGTTTCCAGGCTTCCAGTGCAGACCTTTCATTCTTCCAGCACAGATCCGTCTGCTTCCCAATAGAGACTTGCCCGAGACTCTGTGGTGAACTCCAGGCCTTTGACTTTTGACTGGATCCTTTGGCTCTCCAGCGTACAGATGGCCCTTTTGCATTCCTCCACACCTGACTTTGTAGGCACCCATTGTAAGTCTATCTTGTAAATTCTTTATATATCACACATATTTTATATTAAATCTGTTCCTGTAGTGAACCCTAACTGATATGAGGTTAGAGTGAGGAGCCCAAGAATTCAGGAAATTGAACTGAATGATTGTCCCAGAGCGAACAGTGTGTGGGGAAATGGTAGGAAAGAGATCAGGAATGGAAGGCAGCAAACAAAGGCTGGAGAAAAGGCATAAGACAGTAAGAAGAGAGTTGCAATGACTGAGGAAACAAAGGATAAGTGTTGAGACTGTATGGGCTGTACTGAAACATGAACCCATCGTCCCAGGTAGTTCAGGAAGCCTCACTCAGCTAACATTTGTAGTCAGTGCTCATGATTTTGATGCTATGTGCCATAGAGTTCTTGTACTTCTTAATGGGAACTCTGGGCAGCTGTAAAAAGAATTTCTTGGCCTCTGAATGACCTATTCTCAATAGAATTACCACAGCTCAGGGTGTCTCAGACTTAAGGCTTCACCTGTGCAAACTAATAAGCCTGGATTATTTGAGGGAATTGCCTTTGACTTCTCCTCACAGAAACAGGGAAATGATGAACTGAATTCCTGGTGCCTCCTAGTGGAATCCCCATGGCCCATATGTCTCAGAGGCTTTGTTTTTAAATCTGTCACTGCTTCAACAGACAAGGCGTGCACTCAAATAGCAACATACGGAGACTGAGGAACTGGACATAGAGATAGTTGATGAGATCACTTCCAAGACATCTAGATCTGAAACCCAAAGAGTTCCAGGTGGCCACTTCAGGACACGGAGGGGGTGCCCCAACATTCTTCCTCTTAACTGGAGGAATTAAGCATTGCTGGGTTTTCCTACGCTTGCCGTGGAGAAAGCCTGAAGATTAAACTCTTCCCATTGTCTGAATCTTTTTCCAAAAAGTCCTTTCTGTTCACGTGGCAGCACTGACTCCTTTGTCTCTGCTGACTTTGATTCTTATTTCTTCCTACCTCATTCTGCACTTTTCACTTCATGCTTCCGTCGCATGGATACTCTTTAGTATATTTACTCCTTCATCTCTCAAATTCAGACCACTTATCATGTACCAGGCACTGTTCTTAATGTTGACAACCCCTGTTTTCCACCCTAAATACAAGTCTTCAGTTAACCCAGATTCATGAAGAATCCCCTAATGCAAAATGCAGAGTGTGGCAGGTTCTGGGTGTGATGCAGGATGGGAGAAGCATTTGGTTTAGTCCCTGACTGGCTGGAGCTTACAGGCCATGGAGTAGACACAATCTGCACAGATCTTCAGTCTACAAGACAAGCTGAGCACTGGATGGGATGCTGCTGCGATGTGTGTTTTCAGTTATAGGAAAAGCTGTATTAAAATCTCAGACTGTCATTTAGCTCACTGTCTGATTTTGGGTGAGTTGCTTATTCCTCTGGGAGATCCAGCATATTAGGTTATAAAATGAGAATACTCTACCCCCAAAGTTAATGTAAAGATCAAATGAATTATATCTGTGGAAAGTGCTTGATAAAATGTAGAGGAGCATGATGATTATTATCATATTCAGGTAATACTAATTATCTAATTATCCACAGGTTAGAAATAAACTGTGCATCTAAACCTCCCTCCTGAAGGCATAGCTATAGTGGTGAAAATATTCCTCATGTTATCCAGATCTCAAAAACTAAATAAGTGATTTTTTTCAACTTTCCATCTTTGTAACAAAATATTCGAGGAAAGCAATTTGAAAGAAAAAGGGTTTAGTTTGGCTCATGATTTCAGAGGCTTCAGTCCCTGGTCTGCTAGATCCATTGTTTCAGGCCTGAGATGAGGCAGAACATCATGGTGGAAAGGTGTGGTGGAGGAAAGCTGCTCACCTCATGGCAGACAGGAGGCAGTGAGGGCCCAGGAAAAAATACTCTCTGTCAAAAGAATGCCCCAAGTAACCTACTTCCTCCAACTAGGCCCCACCCCCTGGAGTTTCCACTGCCTTCCAATAGTATCAGCAGCTGGGGATCAAGCTTTCAATACATAAGCCTTGGAGGGACATTTGAAATCCAAACCATAACAAGCAGGATTCTGAAAAGTCTATAAACATAAGCCTGGAGGAGACACTCTTAACCACAACCATATCCAGTTTATTCTACGAACTCTAATAGCCCCAACAGCTGTAGGAGTAAGGACAGTACTCAGCTGCCTGAGATGCTCACACCTAATCAGGGCTTCTGAACTTCACAGAGAGCCTGCATTCATATAATGACCTGCACAGCTGTGCAGCGGTAGATATTTCCCCAATTATGGTGGCATTAGGGAAAGTTATTGGAAAAGACTTTCTCCCACCATTGAGTAGTAAATGCTTTGCTAATTTGCCTGATGATCCATTTATGATGGCTGCTTGCTGATCCTCTACCACAATCTACCTTTAATGGCCTGTCTGTTAGGAAAGGCCAGTCTTCTCCAATGAACCAACTTGATTTTATTATGGCTTATTATTGTATTTTGTTCAGGGGGTACCTGAAAATGAGAAAGTGGCCCACAAAACTCTCTCATTGTGGGCATAATTATTGCCAAAGTGCCTAGAAAGAAAGAAAAACGAATAGTAATCTTTGCTAATTGAAACAGTAAAATACGTGCAGTTCAGAATTATTCTGTGCAGATAAGGAAAGCAACCGATACCAAATGCACACAAAGTACACACTCACACACAAAATGAAACTAAGAATTATGAATATGTAGGACTCTCCTGTTTCTCGTTCACTCATCTATCTCCCACAGCTCCTGATTTTGTGTGTGTTTGAAGCTCAGTGTATTGCTACTAATTATTTTTCAGATTTTTTGGCAGGATTGTTCTATAATGAAATCCATTTCCCTTGAGGGGAATTTACTTCACTTGTTTGCATTTCTGGTGCTCCTTTTACAGAATGCGATGTGAAAGGAAAGTTTTGTTTGCATTCATTCTGCAATTTCTCCACTTTCTCCCCCACCCTTTTCAGGTTCTCTCATCCTCTGACCATACGTAAACAAATCAAGTATTCTCAGAACATTTTTGTTCAACATGGAGTGAATTGGTGGGGAAGGGGGGGTTGCCATCCATAAGAGAAGACAACTGGTGAGTAAGTGAGCAAATCATAATGCAATTCATTTTTTTCTCTTGTAAAGATAACTAACTGCTAGCTTCTGCTGGTTGTACCTCCTTTATTGAATGAGAAACACCATGTGCAAAGAAGGTAGATGAAGCTTTGTGGAAAACATTTTGGCCAATCTGGTATGCATGTATTTAAAAATCAGAGGTAGTGTGATGTGTGAAAAGACAGAGGCATTATGGTCAAACAATCTTGGATTCAAATCCTACCTTTACAGTGAGGGCATTCCAAGGTAGAGTAAGCCCAGGAAATATTCTCTCTCCCACTGATTATACTAAAAGCTTTGGACAAAATAGAAAAAGCAATGTCTAGGTGTCCTGAAAGTAAACAAAAGCAAGCTGGGTGTAAAAACACAGTAACACCTGGAGCAGCAAGCCACATGGAAATGAGCTCCTCAGACTTTTCTTTAGAATATTGCCCTAGGCAAGCTCCACACCACGGAGTCAGGCTAGTTGGTAGCACTTGCAGCTGAAACTGGGATTGAAGCACCATTTTTCTAGCCAGGGGAACTGGGAAAATGAAGTCCTACAAGCTGTAGAGTATGAGAGAAATACAGAAGAAGATGGAGTTGGAGAAGTAAATCTCCTAATTCCATTAATAACCCAAGTGGGTCTGAAAGACAGCTCTGTGCTGCACATGCATGGGGCAGGCCCAAAGCAGCACAGAGAAGGCTCTGAGAATCCACTGAGACAGGAACCACTACCTGGAAGAGCAAAAACGAAATGTGCACTCTGAATCTAACTGATTCAGACTGAAATCAAAGCAAAAATCAAGATTCTTTGGAGGATCTTTACAGAATGCTGTCAAATGCACAACACAGCTTTTGTGCTGGCCAAAAGTACTTAACATGCAATGAAGCAGGAAAATGTGACCAAATTTAAAGGAAAAGACAATTATCAGATGCTAATTCAGAAATGATCTAGAAGTTAGAATTATCAAAAACTTCAAGGTAGTTATCACTATCTTGCATAACCTAAAGATGAACATACTTGAAAATAATGGAAAGGAAAAAGTTCTCTGCAGAAATAGAAACAAACAAACAAAAACCCAAATGGAAATTTCAAAACATCTAAAATTTTAAAAATTATTGAATAGCCTAAATAGAACTTGAAGATAGATCAAGAGAAATTTTCTAATCTGATGAACAGGAGAAAATTTTAAGCAAACAAAAAGAACAGATCTCAGGAACTTGTGATATTAAGTGCAATGATCATTGATGTCCCAGAAGGAAAGGGGAAAGAATGAAGAAACTATGACCGAAAACTCCAAATTTGTTGGAAAACATAGATTTACAGATTCATAAAGCTAGGAAAGTCCAAAGTAGGATAAACTGAAAGAAACCCATGCCTAGACACATGATAATTAAACTCCTGAAAAACCAAAGATAAAGAAAAAATACTGAAGATAGCTAGAGAAACAGCACATTGTATACAGGGGAGAGTGATTTGGAACACTCTGGATTTCTCATCAGAAACCACGCAGACCAGAAGACAGTGGAACAATATTTTTAAAGCATTAAAAGAAAAGACCTGTTGCTACAGAATTCTATATCCAGCAAAATACGTTCTTTGTAAGTGAAGGTGAAATAAACACATTGCCAGATACAGGGAAAACAGAATTCATAACTAGATTTACTCTAAAAGAAACATTAAAGTAAGTTCTGGAGGGAAACGATGCCAGAAAAGCTTGTATCTTCAGGAAAGAAGGAAGAGCAGCAGATCTGGTAAATATTTGAATAAATATAAGCATGTTTCTCCTCAGAAAGCCTTTGAAGTATGTGTGTCTATTGAAAGCAAAATTCTAACACTGTTTCGTGAGTTTTCAATGTGTATATAATTGATATATTCAACAACTAGCATGTAAAGGGGACTGACTATACATCTGAGATAAATCTACAGAGATCAGTATGTGTCTGAGTTTTCTGCATTTTACACAAAGCGATAAATACTTTAACTAGAATGTAAAAGAGTAAGTACATATGTTGTAATTTTTAGAGCAACTGCTAAATATAATACAAAAAGAAATAGTAAAAAAAAGTAGATAGGGGCCGGTGAGATGGCTCAGCGGTTTAAGCGCCTGCCCGGCAAGCGCCAGGGCCCGAGTTCGACTCCCGGAACCCACATACGAAAAAGGGGCCGGTGATATCGCTCAGTGGCACGGACGCCTGGTGGCACGCGAGGTCCTGAGGTCGACCCCCCGGTACCCACAAAAAAAAAAAAGTAGATAAATTAATATGGAATGCTAAAATTTTTCAAATAATCCCCCCAAAGAATTAAAGAGGTAACAAAAATAGGACAAACATAAAATACATGGTAAAATGGTAGATCTAAGTCCAGCCATATCAAAAATTACTTTAAGTGTAAGTAATCTGAACTTACCACTGAAAGACAGAGACTGTCAACTGAATTTTCTTTTAAAATCTGCCTTTCCTATGGACTAGTTAGAAGACCTGGAAGTTACTTCATCTTTCTGATCCATAGTTTCTTTACAATATGGGGAAATAATAACATCTACCATAAATAGCTGTTATGCAGATAAAATGAGGTATTGCCAGTCACATGCCTAGCACATTTTAAATGCTTAATAAACAATTTCAACTGTCTACTAATGCTTAGTAAGTTACTAAGTTTGTTTACAAGTCCTTTATTAATTTAACCCTATAGTCTTTTGATTTTGAGAAAAATGCTAACAAGAAGGTACAATCACAAAAATGTAGAGATATGTCTTTCCTCAAAACATGATTTTTTTATGCCACTTGGAATGTTACATAAAATTACTCTCTACATTTATTATGTAGTATCACTAAATACAGTGTTTTAGCACAATGAATTGGTAAATTGTACAGGTTATGGCCCTACTTAAACATCTTCCATCAACTCTAAACATTTATTTATTCAAGCTCTTTCTACCCTCATTGAAATGACTCCTGCTTACTATAATGTAGTAATCTATTTTACTTCCCACAAGCATATTTGTTTTTGTTTTTTTTTTAGTTATCATAGTTTATTTTAAACTGTTCACATGTTAACTTTCTTTTTTTTTTTATTTTAAAGAGAAGAAAAAAACAAAACAAATCAAAAGAAGAACAAATTTTCAAAACAACATAATAGGAAGGTAACAATGGTTAATACATTACGTATTACTATCTTTAAGTTAGTTATTCAGGACACCAGACATTAGCATTCAATTGTCCAAACATTATTGGCACAAACCTTACTCTTCAATGAACTAAGTAAAAATGGTAGTGTATCTATCTTAACCATCTTATATATATATATACAATTTTTTTCCCTTTCGCTTCTTTCTTTTCCCTATTCCAGTCTCTCTTTCCTTTTGACCAGTTTCTTTTTGATTCACCATATCTATTGTACATTTTGGATCTTATTTACTCTTTCAGTTTCTCATACTAGAGAGATAATACGATGCTTACACATGTGCTTCTGGTTTATTTCACTTAGTATTTTCTCGAGTTGCATCCATTTACCTATAAAAGTCTCCAGTTTATCCTTCTTTATGGCTGAATAGTACTCCATTGTATAAAAATACCACATCTTTCTTATCCATTCCTCAGTTGATGGGCATTTGGGTTGTTTCCAAGATCTGGCTATTACAAATTGTGCTGCTATAAACATGGGTGCACATATATCGCTGTGGTACGATGTTTTTAATTCTTCTGGGAAGATGCCCAGAAGGGGAATAGCTGGGTCAAATGGGACCTCCAACCCTAGTTTTCTGAGGAATCTCCACACTGACTTCCACAGTGGCTGTACCAGTCGACACTCCCACCAACAGTGAAGAAGGGTTCCTTTTTCCCCACAGCCCCTCCAGCATTTGTTATTAGTTGATTTCTTAATAGTAGCCATTCTTTCTGGGGTGAGATGGTATCTCAGTGTTGTTTTAATTTGCATCTCTCGAATGACTAGTGATGTTGCACATTTTTTTGTATATTTATTTGCCATTAGTATTTCTTCATCTAAGAAATGTGTATTCATCTCAGATGCCCATTTTTGGAGTGGGTCTTTAAATTTCGGAGGTCTGATTTTTTTGAGTTCTTTATATGTTCTCGATAGTAATCCTTTGTCTGAGGAACAGCTGGCAAACATTTTTTCCCACATTGTGGGTTGTCTCTTCACTCTGTTGGTGGTTTCTCTTGCTGTGCAAAAGCTTTTTAATAAGATGAGATCCCAGTTATTGATTCTTTGGGATAGTTCCCGTGCGGTTGAGTTTTTATTCATAAAGTCTTTGCCTACACCAATGTCTCCAAGGGTTTTACCTATCCTACCTTCCAGCAGATTTAATGTTTCTGTTTTAATATTTAGATCTCTGATCCATTTGGAATTTAGTTTAGTGCATGGTGAAAGATATGGATCTAGTTTTAATCTTCGGCATGTGTAGAGCCAGTTTTTCCAGCACCATTTATTAAAGAGGCTATCTTTCTTCCAGCGAATCCCACAAGCATATTTGAATTTCAGAATATTAAATGTCAAAGCAGGGACTCAGGCCCCTCAATCTCTGCCCTTGCTGATTTACATAATTAAGGCATCCACTAATGAGCACACATTCCCCACCCGAAGGCGCAACATTGATCCAGTCTCTTTGTGGAGAAGGTAGGCTGCTGGATTCTGGCCAGAGCAGAGACAGAGCCACACAGAATGAGTGCATTTAAGACACTGTGCCAAGGTGCCGAAGAGGGCATGGACCTGAGATCCATCAGTTGTTGTCAGATTTCCTCAGTGAATATTGCTCTGGGATAAAAATACAGAGAAGTTCTTCTCGACAAATATATATTGAGAATGCAGCATGTTCAGGGCACAGAGCCCGTAGCCAGGAATAGTGAGACGAATCAATGGGACTGCCCCCTCAGATGGCTGAAAGTCTGATGGAGGCGGCAGCTGGTCAGCAGATCATTTCTGTGATCACTGCTCTGTTCGTGCCCTCTGGAGACCTTGATACCCAGGGACTACATTCCTATAAACCTCAGTCGTCCCAGAGATTAGTCTGGAGAATTTGCACTCTGAGAACTTGTTCTTGTTTTCTTCAGTCAACATCTTACGCACAGGGAGGTCTGGGAGTTGATTTTTCCTGGCGTTGTTTGCAGTGTCGCTTACCATTTATGTTGCCTGTCATAAGAGCCATTATAATATTTGCTTAAGTATTTAAATCAAGCCCTTTACTTAAAGCCAGTGGTTGCTGAGCTTTAATTAAATTATATTTGCATACATTAATATCACCCAGCTTCCCCACATTCTAACTGTATTTTTGCATTAAAAACATGACATTTCAATAACAATAGTTGTCAGTGCCTAAGCTCTTATTTATGCCACAATTACAGGTCCTGTTAATTACAGCCCTGGCTGATTTCTCCAGCTCCTTCTGACAGAATGTGTGCAGCCACGGTTTCCAGTTCTTCAGTGTGTGTATTTTGGCCTCTAAAGAGCAGCTCTACCAGGCTGCAAAAGATGTAAAGATGCCCAGCTCCCTTTATCTCTAGCCCTGCTGACATTCTGGACTTCAGAAGTCAAGAGGAGCACATACAGCTTTTATATCTCAGACTACTGGGCCTGGCAGCTCCTGGCTAGAATCCCAATCTTTACTGGGGATAGGTCTAGAGTGTATAAAGCTAAGGACCAACATGAACTCTGATCCAGGCTGGAATCTTCTCTGAGGCTGAAGTATTCAAGAGAAAAAAGTAACTTTGGTAGCTTTCTATGTTGTGAGTTGCAGATGGAGGCAAAATAGGAAGTTTCTGCCTCTTGAGTGTGGCAGACCATTATTGGGAGTGAATAGCTGCTGGCTAGTAAATGTTAATAATGAGCTGGATGCTTGAAACCACAAAGGATCCAATTGGTCACCTGGTGAATTACTGCTCCTGCTTCAGGATTTGTTCAAGGTCACCCACCCCCAGTGAAGCAGAGTCACTCATTCTCTCCTCTCTTGTACTAGCTCTGTTAGGGCACTAACCACTTGCGATTACTTTTTTCTCTTTCCAAATAGACTATGAACTCCTGAGGGAAAGGACCATAGTTTGCTCACCTCCCTGTTGGTTAACCCACATGCACCCTCAATGGACGTTTCTGGAAAAAAAAAAAAATGAGAAACCACAGTGCCAGGGCTCCAGGGTCTGAACTGGAGCCAGCAGTCAGGTAAGGCAAATGATGGGAAAGGCCAAAACTGAAGGCTGTGCCACACCTGGCAGCGGTGACACCTGCTCCCCCAGGGGACTGAGCAGAATAGACACTGCAGACCCTGCAGGGTGCATGTGGCACAGCAGTCTCTCCAAGCTGACCCTGAACTTGCCTTCCCCATGACTCTTGTGGAAAAAAATGTTTTGAAATCAACCAATAGCTTATGGTGTCCCAAAACTGCAGAGACAGCCAAAGAGGGGAGGTTCTTCCAAAACATCTTCCATGGCCACAGTGGATTTCTGAACCCTGTGACACAGCCAGAGGAGAGGAAAGTCTGCCAGGGCCTGACATTTCTACACATTGAGGCTAGAACAATAAACAGTGTGCTCAGCAGGCAGAGACAGCCTGGATTTAGGTTTCTCATGTTTCCATCCAAACACTGTCCTGCAAGCCCCAGCTCACAGCCTGTTTGTCTACTGTGAGCCCTGGAGCTGTCCCTGACCTCTGGGAGCCATGCAGAGATTCCTGGGCCTGACAACAAGGTGACAGTAAATATCTCTGTGGTGCAGAGAACAGTGAAACACACTGTGAGCCAGAAACTTCTTTGAACCAATTGGAATGAACCCAAGGATGTGGGGCGGGTGGCAGAGCACTGGAAGAGAGAATGTGTATGTTTGAGCTCACAGCACTGGACAGAGAGACTCGCTCCAGTCCCATTTTAGCAACCACTTTTAAGCTTTGTCTGTATGCTGCCTTCTCTACAAGCTTTTCTGTCTACTTGCATGTTGGTTCCCCTCAATAAAGATATGTTAACACAGATTATGTGCCAGAAACTGTGCTGGATTCTGGAGATGCAAAGATGAGTTAGATTTCTTAGGAGAGTTTACCATCTACCTAGAGGAAAAATAGGAAATATTTTTGTGGAGTAATGAGTGGTGATTTCAGGGTGTGCAAGATGTTAAGGGAGCGGTGGGGAGGAACGCTAGACCCATTCTGGTCATCCAGGGAAGACTTGCTGGAAAAGGAGACATCGAAACTGAGTTCAGAAATAAATAGAGCCTATTCCTATTAAGAGAGATGGGAAATGTATTGCAGGCAGCACAAGCAGCACAAGCAAAGGGGTGACTGTGTAACACCTTGTGGTGTGTGCGAGAAGCTAGAAATTTAATGTTAGTCACATTAAACATGTTTTGTGCAAAGAAGACAAAGAAAAAGTGAGGCTGGGAGGACTGGCCGAGGTCAAGTCAGGAAAGATCTTCAAGAGGTTGTTAGACCAAGGGGAGGAGCTTGAAATTTCTCCCATAGAAAATAAGAATTCTTTGAACAAGTTTGGTTAGGGAAGGGATACAAGGTGATGACTTTGCAGAAAGATCACTGGCCTGCAGTGTGAAGAAGTGATTAGAGGACAGTCCTAGAGTGAAAGGACCAGTTAGAACGTCACCACTGCCATCCAGGAAAGAGCTCAGGGAGCAACAAAGGGTATGGAGAGGCAGTGAGAAGACAGCCTTGACCAGACCTGGGCGGTAGATTCACAGAGGAGGCATCCAGAGGGATTTGGGCAGGACTTTGACAGTAGCCGCTACAAAGCCCAGTCAAGTATCCTAGGAATGCATCGCCCTCTGTTTTGCAGAATACACGGCAAGCTAAGAAAAACGTGGAGACTGCCAAATTGGAGTGCTATGAGAAGAGTAGTGCCACTGAGTGAGATAATAATGGTGATTATTATTATATTAACACTATGTTCCAGGCATTATAGCAAGTGCTTTTCATGGGAAATTTCATTTAATATTTACAACAACTCGGTGAATTGGGACTATTGCTTCATTTTAAAAATGAGGAGGGCCGGTGAGATGGCTCAGCGGTGTAAGCGCCTGCCTGGCAAGCGCGAGGGCCCGAGTTCAACTCCCAGAACCCACATACGAAAAAAGGGCCGGTGATATCGCTCAGCAGCATGGGCACCTGCTGGCGCATGAGGTCCTGAGGTCGACCCCTGGTACACACAAAATAAATAAATAAATAAATAAATAAATAAATAAATAAATAAATATAAAAATAAAAATGAGGAGAGTAAGACACCAAGAATGTTAAGTAACTTGCCCAAGGTCACACAGATACCATATGATAATTCTGGGCTTTTGATCCCCGGGGTATCAGGCTCCCATCACAATAGAGTGCCCATAATCTTGACCACTATATTGCGTGGCTGCCCAGGTACGGGTGGTGCCAAGGGTAACTCCCGTGGTATCTGGAATTCAGTCATGGGAGGCTGTTTTGGTATGAGTTTTCTAGCAAGTGATTTCAGAGGTGGTCCCAAAAAGCATCAGCAGGAGAGAGGATATGGGGGAGACTGGGAGGCTGAAATAGGGTAAGGTAATGTACAGGTCACCACTGTGACAACAGGGCCTTAATCCTGCTGGGAAATCTAAACCCAGTGTACAACATATGACTCAGTCCCGCTGAAGAGGCTGGGGCCTCTGTCTGCTCACGCCCCACATTTCCAACCAGTTGCAATAGCAGACAGAGTAAACTCTAGTGACCAGACAAAGTCAACAAGAAAGTGTGCTAGGAACTGACAAGAAGCCTTTCTGGTATGTAAGTAAGTACCAAAAGGATATGAGTAGGACGTTGGCAGCATCTGCTACAAAGCCCAGTCAAGTATCTTAGGAATGTATCGCCCTCTGTTTTGCAGAATACATGGCTACTTCCATATGTCTAAGAAACAGAAAACTGAGAAACCATGAGCAACCACATAAACAAGATATCCTACATGTTTAACCAAGAGACATCCAGAATCTCTTTGAAGTAACACCATGGAATTTCCAGAGCTGCAGGACTCTAGATAAGTTCTTGTTGTACTGTTGACTACAGGAGATTTTAAAAAAAGAAAGGAGGGGTGGGGAGAGGAGAAAAACTCAAAAGATGTTTTCTCTTTTCTTTTTTTCAAAACCATGTGGAGAGAGAATGTTATCCAACCCAAACCCCTGGAGTGTCCTCTAAGTAGAAGCATTGCCAGCGGCTTATGACCCACTTATACAGGCCTGGTCTGGGTGTGTGTGGGAGAGTGGATGCCTCCTCTGTGAAGCTACCACCCATTTTCCCATCAGCAAGATCCCCCCCATAAAAACTCACCTTGAACACAACCATACAGACATCACTCAGTTTCCTAGCTCCAACCAGCTCCAGGTCTGAATTTCCATTAACTTCTCTAAAGAAGAAATATAGCGCATGTTGCAGTCCAAGGTCAAGAAAATGACCACACAGCCTCATTCCTGTAGTTTGGTACAGAAACAATGGAGAAACTGCAGTAGAGTTGAATGTTAATTGCAGACTTAAAGATAATTAAGGCTTAGAGGAATTAGAGGAAGTGCTTTATAACAAGATCTGCCCATTGAAATAAAATGTACAGATCCAAAATATACAGTTTTGACTCTGTGGTCAAAACCATACAAAATTATCCTCTAAAGAAATATAAAGTTATTCGAGAGGGGTTGATTAAATATGGAAAGCACAGAGGCAAAAATTAAGCTTTATCAAGGCTCTTACCATCACCGCTATGCTGTCAGACAAGTTGTTTCCAGGGCTACTCTATTCAGCCTCCAGAATTTGGTCTCTCCATCCAAAATATCCAGTAGATTCTCTTGTAAAGACAAAGAAGGGTCAGGTGAGAATGACTCAATCAGTACAATGGAATGTGCTACATTTAGTTTCTTAATGGTTACTTTTAAGCACAAATATTTGGATGAGTTCAAGTAAGCAGTGAAGATGCAGTTCAAGCAAGATCTATAAGACAACCGAGTTAATTGTTTTTCACCTATATTCTCTGCATCTTCCCCCCACCCCACAAAAAAATGGGAGGACACCTGCTGTTTGAGGAGTGACTGGAGATTATGTAAGCAGTAGGGAGACAGGGGATCAGAGAAGGGATCCCTAATGCTGTGGATTGAAAGTACTTGGGGAGTCTAGGACAAAAAGCCGCTCCACAGGGCCCATCTGCAGGCCTTCCACCATGCTATCAGGCATCGCCCAGTTGGATTCCAAGCATCCCTTTGTACTTTGCCTCTTTAATGTTCCACTGCTACCACCAAGAATTCCAGACCCTCTGTAAAGAAGCATCAGAGGTGCTGGTGGACTTCAGGGGAAGGGTGTGCAAATGATTGGGGAGATTGGGGACTAAGGACAGCTTCCTTTCAAATTCCTTTGGGATTGTAAGATTTAATACTTTGGCTTGTCTTGAATTTTCTTCCCTGTTATGGACTGAATTGTGTCCTCTCAAAAATTCATGGGACACAATTTAAACCTCAATGGGACTCTTTGGAAACAGGGCCTAAAGCGGTAATTAGGATTAAGTGAAGTTGTAAGGGTAGAGGCCTAATCCCCTATGACTGGTATTCATATAAGATGAGACACACCAGGGATGCGTGTACACTGAGAATGGTCGTGCAGGGATGGAGCAAGAGGGAAGGTGTCTGCGATCCAAGGAGAGAGGTCTCACCCGAAGCCAATCCCGCTGACACTTTCAGTGTGCACTTCCAGCTTCAAGAACTATGAGAAATAAATTTTTGTTGTTTGAACCACTCAGTCTCTGGGCTTTGCTATGGAAGCCTGGGCAGACTAATGGACACTGGCCCTGCTCTTCCCCACCACCTCCCCCAGAGACCACGGCAATGCAGTACATAAAGTCAGCTGCATCCAGTTCTTCGCCTCCAAAATGAAGGGCTGTAGCAGACCCTGTCTAAGTCATATAGAGTCTGGGACTCCATCAGCCTATCAGGAATTGTTCAGTAAGAGAAAATATGTGGCCATACAGTATGAATGGGAAATATGGCTCTCAGCTCACGTAGCTCAAGGGCTTCTGCTGAGTTTTAAAGCACTGTTTATGTGCTTTCAGGACTGTATTTTTCACTTACTGCATTTATACTGAACACCTATTAGGAATCAGGAATAATACTGGGCTACTGACTCCTCTGTCACCATGCATCCCTGTCTTACCCCTTGGTCCGAGTCAAATGCGATTATAAGCTTTTATTCACACCATTTTTCTTTTGTTCTCTTTTTCGCTCACACTCTTTCCCTGGAGTCAGACAATTTTACCTATCAGATGAAGAAGATAATAATATGGAATATTTGTGAGAATGAAGTCAGATAAGTTATATAAAAAGTTTAGTACGTTTTGATTCACAGGAAGTATCCAACTAGCTTTCTTAATAGTCAACACATGACCTGTTGCCCTTCCCAAGCCTCGTGTGCAATAGAGATGTGGGAGACTGCACTGTGCTATCTTATATCCAGTCTCCTTTCATCTTTAGAAACAGGTTCTGAGTTTCCTTGGAACAGAAATGTGCAGTTAATATCTCATCCCCTTGAAGATAGACGTGACCATGTAAAGAATTTATGGCCAGTGAGATGGAAGAAAAAGTATTGCGTGCAACATCCAGAGAGGCTACTTTAAAAGACCTACTTTTACTGGGAAATGAGCCCTTGGTTTTTCTCCCTTTCTTCCTTCCTACTGCTCACTGGGTATCATTATTGGATGTCATTTGGGATGTCATTATTGAGATCCAATAATTTGGGTGTCGCTACTGGATATCAAGTAGCCATTTTGGACAATGAGGTACTAAGAGGATTTAAAAAAATGTTGAGGGTGACAAACAAGAATGAGAGGGTTAATCTGAGTTCCTGATTACTCTTAGGAGACTCCATACCAGCCCCAGGCTGTCTTTCTCTGAGCTTCCTTTACAGGAAAGAACAAACCCTTCTGTGTTTTAACCACTGTTATTTGGGGCTTTATATTGTAAACAGTCTAAATTTTACCTATCAAATGCAGAAGATAATAATATCTCATGGAATTTTTTCAGAATAAAATCAGATAATGTATGTAAAAAGCTTAGTACATTTTGATTCATAGAACTCCACTAAAGGTATCTCTGGTGATTAATAGTCACCATTAATGTTTCTTTGAGTCACTGAAGAAGAAAAAGAGAGATTGATTGTTTGTCAGATCTGTCCTTTATTAGGAGTTTGCTACTTAGTCACTTTGGCTCCAGTGCCTTAGTGTCTCCAGAATTCTGCCCTGACAACAGTCCCCAGCCCCAGTGGCTTACTCAGTCTGCTAATGCCAACACATTCTCAGTTCTTTCTTACTGCTCATTCTGCCCTGAGTCCATGTATGTCACTACTCCCCCTGACATTGGTGCTCTCCCTACCTGATTCCCACCAATATGCCCTTCTCAGACATCTCAGGATCACCACACATGCCCTTTGTCTGTGCAAGGATCACTGCCACTTCAGAACCTCTTCTTCAAGCCTAACTTTTCTCAAATACCTGCACAGCTACAGTTTAGCTCCAGCAGCTAGGGCTAGGGTGCACCTATCTCCCATCTGATAGTAATTTCTGATGTGAGTCTTTCTGTAATAAAACCTAGTTCCTTCTATGTAGCAGACACCTGCTGCTTCTGAGAGGCAGCCACAGGCACAGGACACAGGTCCCTACTTTCTTGCCTGTGCTCATGCTGTGGTTGTCCTTGGGAAGGCTCCCTTTGCTCCTTTTTAGCCGTATGATTTTGTCATTTCCTTCTTTATATTCTTCTACATTTTCAAAATTGTCTACATGGTGCACAAGTTGCTTTTCTCTATATCTTAAAGAAGTGATGTCAGTTTTTCCTACTATCCTATGTGTTCTCTCAGGCTTGGCTCCCAGAGGTCTTCCCTGACCCCCAGAGTCTATGCCTTCTTTGTCCTGGTCCTCACTGCAGGGAAAGGCCATTCACCCTGAGATGCCCCGTACTGTTCTCCAGTAAGGGAATGTTCGGGCAACTCATCTGTACTAAAACTCCCTATGGTGGCTTAAAAATAAGTCCACAAATTCTCATCCCTGAAGAAAGTGGAGCCTACTTCTCCTTGAACGTGGGCTGTACTGAGTGATTTGCTTCTAACGAATAAAATGTGATGGCATAAAGGCATATGGCTTCTAAGGACTGGTGGCTTTCTTCTCTCTCTCTCTCTCTCTCTCTCTCCCTCCCTCCTTCCTCCTCTTTCACTCTGGGGGAAGCCAGCTGCTGTGTCAGGAGGGCACCCAAGCAGAACTTTTCAGAGGCTGATGTGTGAAGGAACTGAAGCTCCTGCCAATAAACATCAAGTAGCTGAGGTCTACCAACAATGGCATAAGTCACATCCTAGAGAATAAAAGAAATTTAAGAACCAAGTTTTCTATGATAAATATAAAACATTTTTCCATCTTGACAGTAGATCCTGCAGCCCCAGTCAAGTCCCCCAGTATCTTCATGGAAAGCCCATGAAAGACTCTGAACTAGAAATACCCGCTAAGGATTTCTTAGATTTCTGGCCCTCAGAAACTGTGGGAGGTAATAATATTTTTATTATTTGAAGCCACTGAGGTTTAGGGTGGTACCACAGAGAGTCCATGTGCTCACTGAGGACCATTTTGTGGCATCCTTCACAATGTCTCGTACAGGGTTGCTCGCCTAACAGATATATGTTAAAAAATTATCAGACAATTGCTTTGACTGGGAAGAACTGCCCAAGAAATAGAAGAGCTTTGGACAGGCTAAAACTTAGATATTCTGGGTGGTAAAGAGAATATAAAATGATGAACTAAGGATACAACATGATAGAATGGCATATTAGTTTCCTATGGCAGCTATAAAAAATGACCACAAACTTGGTGACTTCAAATAATAGATTCACTCTGTTGTACTTCTGGAAGCCAGAAGTTGAAAATCAGTTTCATTGACCTAAAGTCAAGGTGTTGGCAGAGCTGGGGCTCCAGAGAAGGATCCACTTCCTTGCTTCGCCAGCTCCTAGAGCTGCATTTCTGATATTCCTTGGCTTGTGGCTGCTTCCTCCACCTTCAAAGCCAGCAGTTTGACATCTTCAAATCTCTGCTACGGTACTCATGTCATCATTTCTCTTATAAGGATGCTTGTAATTACATCTGTCTCATCTGAATAATCCAAGATAATGTCTTTATCTCAAACTCTAAAACATATCATGTCTGCAAAATCCCTTTTGCTATATAAGGTAACATTCACAGATCCTGGGAACTGGGATGTAGGCATATTTGAGAGACATTTACTCAGACTACTACCAGCAGAAAAGCCCTGGTTCTACAGTCTGAGAGATTTGAATTCAAGTCTTCTGATTAACAATTGTGTGGTGCTGAACAAATAACATTGAACTAAGCCAAGGTTTTCTTATCTCCATAATAAAGACAATAAAATTTATTAAATGAATACTACGGATATATACAAGCACCTGGCACTTAGTGATTTCTAAAGAAATGCTAGCTTTTTTCTTCCTTTCTTGAATTGTGTAGCAGGGCAGAAACAGACCTGAGCTAGAAAGAAAGGTTTGTAACTAGTTTTATGTGGCATTCATCATTTACAAGGCAGTTTTATGTCTATTATCTAATATAACTATTATCCCTATTTTACCAAATGAGGAAAACAGAGGCACAAAGATGTTAAATTATTATCCCCCAAAATCACCCTGCTAGTAAGTGTCAGAACTGAGTTTTCCGATGCTAAATCCTAAACATTTTCCTTTTACACCGCCTGCATTTAGGCAGGCCAAAGTCATAACAGCTACCAAAAAACCTAAATGAAATGAAAGAAGCACTGTGCTGTCATGAATGAGTGCAGAGCTGGTCACAAGACCTTAGAGGGGGCAGAAAGGAAAAGCAATCTGAGGAGACAGTGCTGCTCAAAGCAGGCCCAGGTGGGCTGTCAGGAGACAGGAAGAGAGCAGACATGCCTTCGCCGTGGTGTGAACCACTCCAGTTCCCTTCCTCTCACAAAGGTGCAGAGAAGTAGTCCTAAGACTTATCTTCGACTTTTGGTACCAAGGCAACTTTCAGATGTGGCTAATCATTTTGGCTCACCTGATGAGGCCCCATTACAGGAGTCAAAAGCCAATCTGGATGATATTGGGAGGGAACCGCATGGGATCACGCTGTGTCACAGCCTGGAGTTTCCTCCTCTGTCATCTGCCAGAAGGAAGCCAGACTCAGAAGGTGGAAGAGCCTGCTGGGGGCTGAGGTTCACCCTAGACTGTCAGGGGGGACAGGTCTGTCTATTCACTGAGGTAAAAGAAAATCAATAAAAACACATCGTACTTAGCCTTTAGAGTCTGCAAATCTACGTTTATTAATCTACATTCTTTAATCTACATTTTTCCCACTTGGCTTCACAATATTATGCTTATTTTATATAAAAAGAAATGGATACATGAAAGAGCTACCATTACTGAATGTTCAGTATGCAGTACTGAGGGGACTTCAAACATTATGTAAACGTAAGCATCCGAATTTCTCTGAGAAGCAGATTTTCTCACCTCCAGTCGGAGAACCTAAAGCTCAGAGGTTAAGTGGTTTGCCCAAGGCCCACAGATACTAGTGGACAAATCAAAATTCAGACATAGGAAGCAAAGTACTTTCTAGCAGAAGATTTTAAATGAGAATGCTTGGCACCCAGAAAACACTTCGAAAGCATTGTTTCTGGCTACCATCATATTCTTAGAAAGGCTTTGGTCCACTCCTTATCCAAGTGTCAACAGTTGTCTTACTGTTTTGTGCAACTCTTTGCTTTAGAGTTAGGTAAAGTCATTGTTGGCTCCAACCCCTTCTCCATTAAAGGTACCTATTATGGCTTGTGTCTAGATGTCCCCCCAAAGACTCATGCAGTCATAGCTGGGCATTTCAGAGGTAGCTGGATCTAAAGTATGTGATCTGGGATTAAGGGTGTGTGTATCAGTCAGTGTTTTACTAGAGAAACAGATATAACACAAGATATACAAATACATAAGAAATTACAAGATCAGCTTACGATCGTCAGAGCTGGATGAGGAAGCGTGCAGAGGGTATCTGCACACTGGAGACTGAAAGTTTCAGTCCAAGGTCTGGGGCCCACTACAGTGTTCCGTGAAAGTCTGTATCAGGAGGCTGATGGGTCTGCGACAGAAGGTTGAAGAGTCTCCAACAGAAGCCTAAGAGTCTGCACTGAAAGCCAGGAGATGACGTCCAAGCTGACGGCAAAGACTGGAGCTCTTCTGAAGAACAGAAGCAGATCCGTCCTTCCTCATTTCGCCTTTATACCAGGCGATGAGCTGCCCTGGGGTGTAAAATTGCTGAGCCAATTTAGTTAAGCTTCTAGACTTCTCCAGTTGACACAGTCAATCAACCATTACAGTGTGTGATTTACTAAATTGGTCCACTGATTGGTTGGCATAGTTCTGTTTGAGTGGATAGAATATAATGGACAGAAAGAGGCTGCTGTAGTTGCTGCTTGTCGCTTGGTACTTGCTGCTTTTGCTGTCTTCTGCCTGTATGAACTGCCTCTCCTCTGCCATGCCACCCTGCCTTGAAGCCAGCTGATTATGGACTGAAACCTCCACAAACTATGAGCCAAAAGAAACTTTTCCTCGTTTAACTTTGGGTTTTGGGTATTTTGTCTCAGCAATGAGAAAAGTAACTAAGACAGACCCATACTCCTATAGGGAGAAATGAGTGGACTAAGTTCCTACCGCCATCACACAATAGTGTCAAACACTTGTCAGAAGGAACATCCCATGGGAAGGATAGGGGGCCATTCCCCTCCAGCTACTGGAGAACTTGATAAGCTCAAGGTGCAGCATGGCATGGTGTGTAGGGTCTGCCTTTATTAAAGAACCCTTAATTAGGCCCCAGAGAGCCTCACATAACTATTACTCCCCTGATGTCACCCCAGCAGAGGACATGATGGCTTTTTCTGTATTGTGGCCACAGCTGCCTTTAGAGCCTCCTCAGGCATCCTGGATTCCACTCATAGAACAAATATATGTAAACACACCGAAGTCTCCTTCCTGCCAAAAACAGACTCACAAGCTCTAAAGATGAGGCCTAGAAGGAAGAAGATGGCCCCGCTGGGCCAGCTGAACTCTGACCAGTAGGCATCACACCTGAATGGATAGAAGGTTGATAGTGTTCAGGAGCCGTGGCAGCCAGATGGCAAAACTTTGGATGTTGAGAGGTAGCCCCTACATGGTCAGCATCTGAGGGAAGCCTGGGGAAGAAGAAATGGGGAGAATACTGAGAGGAAATACAGGCAGGCTGGGGCCAGAACCCAAAGAACACCCAAACTGCAGAGAAGGAAGGGAGAAGAGGGGGAAAGAGGCAAAATCAAAGTGATCTGCATTGCAGATTGTTCCCCTAGAGCCTTGGGGTAATGCCATTGTCAATGACATATCTCACATGGGCGAAAGCAGCTGTTCAATCCATGTCTTTCTTGGCTGGTGGAAAGGAGCTGTGTCACTTATCCTAGAAATTCCACTCTGGTCAGCTGATCAGATGAGGGCTGAGTCAGCCCTGGAACCAGGGCCCCTGCCATGGGCACTGAACGGCACCCTGCCCCATCCAGCTGAAAGAGTGGCGAGAGCCTTTTCTGTAGCCATGTTTGTCCTGATATTTTATTTTTTCTCTCTGGGGGAGGACGAAAAGAGTCCTACTCAAAATTGAAGGGTGAGGGTTGAGTGTCACTGAGGGGCCTTCCATGCTTTTAGAATGTCTTAGTACCTGATCAAAATGCACATCTGAAAAAAATAGTCTTGGATAAAATGTGGAAAATTAAGTCAACTTTCCAAAGGCTTTCTGATAGTTGGGAGCTGGATCCTCAGTGACAACTGACTTCATTCTCTCTTGGCACCTGGACACACTTGCAGTTGGTGGACATGCCCAGCCATCCTTCAAATGGGTCCACATGGAGACAGGAGTCTAGTGGCTTCGTGATGACCTCCTAGAATGATTTTCCCCCTTCTGGCTTAGTTCTATTTTGGTGTAAAGAAACAGCTTCCTCTTGGTTGCTCTCCCATTAAGTTTAATTTAAAAAAGAACTTTCTAAAATATTGACTCAGAATACTCTTCATGGCCTAGAAAAGAAGTCCAAGTCATAGCAGTGGCCTGTGACGTCCTGACTCCAGATGCCTGAGCCACAGATGGCAAGGACTGGAACATGGCACTGTATGTGGGAGTGGTGGGGGAAAGGCAAGTGCACCCAGATAGGGACTGGGGTGGGAGAAGGCAGGCATGGCAAATAAACCCAGGCCTAAGTTCTGAGTTTTAAGGTGATGATAATCCCTAAGATTCCTTCCTGCTCTGTTTCTCTAGAGAAGGTAGAAATCCTCAGGCTGCTGCTTAGGGGCTCCACTTCCCTTCAATGGGACTTCCCACACCCTGAGGAGATGACTGGGTCCCTGGAGTGTGGAAAGGTCAGTTCAAAGACAGCAGGTGTGGTGGGAAGAGATAGGCTTTGGGGCAGACAGAGTGAATCAAACCCAGGCATCCACTGAGTGACCAGGAGCAAACTGTTCAGTTTCTCTATGCCTCCCTTTCTTCCCCTGAAAAAGGAGGATGATGATGTACACCACAGAGGCTTGTTTGTTTAGGATAAGTAAAGTTTATGAGTACATGGAAAATGGCCAGAGAAAGGCCTGTCACATAGCTATTCAATAAAGTTTCTGTTTCACTTACCCTTTTGTAGGGTCAGGAAGAGGGCCTAGAGGCTAGCCTCAGAGCAGGGGCTGCCTCTTGAGGGGGTGTGGTCCACAGTGGGGCAGGGCAGAGCCTCAACCCTGAGACAAGGACAGCCTAGATCAGTGCTGGGCATTGGTTGGGTTCTGATGGGCATAGAGCCCCTGAGTCACCCACATAGGCAGCCACAATTACGAGGTATATAGCATTTTACAAACCTCTAAGCACCTTCACCTCCATCTCCAGCATTAGCTTAACTCTATCCTTTGAAGTAGGTAGAACAGTTGTGTGTTTTATCTTTTTAATTTTACAGATGAGAAACTCAAGCTTTCAGAAGTTTATACAACTTGCCCGGGGTCACAAAACTTGTAAGACACAGAGCCGGGGTTCAAACCCATTTCCCTGGCCCTCAGTCTGGTGATCATGCTATGATGCCCTACTAATGAGCATCTTTCTGCCGAGGCCAGACCTGAGGCTGAGGATGAGGAGATAAGAACCCATCCAAGGTTAACCACAGCCTCTTGGTTGGGAGCTGACCTCTCTGGAGCGACTTATTAATTTAGTGCTATCTTGACCCCTTCAATTAGCTGCTGGACTGGGCCAGGCCCGGGGGAGATGGACAGCAGGGCTTAATGGAAATGGGGGTGCTGGTGACGACATGAACAATCTGAATTATGGTCTCAATTTGCACAGAGCCTGATGGATTTGCAATAATTCCAAACCAGGTCAAGTGTCTGTGTCTCCTTTTTGCTGATTTCCACAAAGCCTCTCCATTTGTCAGGCTCTGAGTAGCTGCTGGCCACCTCTTCCTCCCTACATTAGCAATGTTCTCTACTTTTGCCTTCACAGCACTCTGTCCCAGGGACCTCTGCAGCTGGGCCCACAGGAACTGAGGCTGCTACTGTGCAGGGTCTTGAGAGCTTTGAGGCCATCCAGAATCAGATAGTGCACACTGAGCTGAAGGAAAAGACAACTCTCCACTGTCCGAGGGCCTCGTCCTGTGGTTGTTTTTAAGTCATGATTATGTATCTGTGATAGTTAACTGATTGTGTCAACTTGAGTAAGAAACACCCAACTAAATTGAATCAGCATAGTTCTGAGTGTGGCTGAGGGGATTTACTGAAGACAGAAGACCCACCCTAGGGCAGCTTGTCACCTGAATTGAATAAAGGGCCAATGAAGAAGGAAGGCACTCTTCTGTTTCTTTGGAGGAGCTCCAATCTTCACCTTCACCTTGGACATCATTTCCTGGCTTCCAGCGCAGACTCTTTAGCCTCCAGCACAAATCCTTCAGCCTTCCAGTGCACAGCTTTCAGACTTTCATCACAGATCCTTTGGCCTCCTGATAGACTCGCACAGGACACTACACTGAGCTCTAGGCCTTCAACTGGGCCCTTTGGATCTCCAGTGCACAGACAGACCTTTTGCATTCTACCACACTAACACTGTGGCAGCCATTGTAAGCCAATATTTAAGTTCTTATATATTTGTATATCTTGAATTAAACCTGTTTCTCTAGTAAGCACTGACTGACACATTGTCTAATAGGTTTGTTGTCGGGTATTTCCTGTAGAAATGTCTCGCCAAACAAAAGCATTCCTGGTCTTCCATGCCTCAAACAAAGACTTGGATGAGACGAGCCAAAAACGGTGCCAAAGTTTATTTGAAAAGTGCGGCGTGAAGGAGTAAGAGAAAAACTAGCTCTGCAAAGCAAATTTGGGCCAAAGAAAAAGTGGAAAAGATAAAAGCAAAAATAAAAGTGTGGGCCGGTGAGATGGCTCAGCGGCTTAAGCGCCTGCCTTGCAAGCGCGAGGGCCCGAGTTCAACTCCCGGATCCCACATACGAAAAAGGGGCCGGTGATATCGCTCAGCGGCACGGGCGCCTGCTGGCGCACGAGGTCCTGAGGTCGACCACCCGGTACCCACAAAAAAATAAAAATAAAAATAAAATAAAATAAAATAAAAGTGTACTCTGTGTCCAGAAGAGGCAGAGTAGGCTACCACAAGGACTCACAATAGCGGGCTCCGCGGGCCATCTCATCTCCTTTATGCCATCCACGTCTCATGGGAGTCCATGAGACGTCCCACATATGGGGTCCTGGGAATTATTTGGCACTCTCCTGGGATCTTGTAATCGATAGGTCCCACTTATTTTCTCCAGCCAGCTTTGCCATGCACCATCTCCTATAACAGGTTCATCATACATAGTTGTCTTATGGCTATAGTTAATGGGTTATGGAGTACAGGTTGGTCTTCCTGTTCAAAGACAGCAGGTGGGGTTGGAAGAGTAGGCTTTAGGGCAGAGAAAGTGAATCAAACCCAAGCTCTCACCTCACTGGCTGAGTGACCATGAACAAATTGCTTAATTTCTTTATGCTTCTTTTCATTCCTTTTAAAGTAAGGATGATGATATTCACCTGTATTAGTCAGCCTTTCATTGACAGAACAAAATACAGTGGTATGTTGGTTCATGAACTTAACTTGCTCCACAGTTCTGGAAAAGATGGCCACATTCATGTTTGTGCGGAAAGGTGGCTGTGGTCATGTTTGTCATCTGATGCAGAGTGCACAAACAAAAACAAAATTTTTCCAAACACTTCTATTTGCGAACTAAATTGTTCTCAAACAAAAGCATTCATGAACTGAGGTACCACTGTACCTGACATAGACAAACTAGAAGGAAAGGTTTATTTTGGCTCACAGTTTCAGATGTTTTCAGTCCATCATCATCTGGCTCCAAGGCAGAAACATCATGGGGAAAGGCATCATGGAGCAAAGCTGCTCAACTCATGGTGGCTGGGAAGCAGAGAGGTTGGGTGGAAAACAGTGGTGAGTTCTGATAGAGCTACCACTTTTAATATGCATGTCTTACAGTAGCCTGGCCAAAGTATTGGAAAGGACCTCTGAGGGCCACTGCCCAACCTCCTTCCTGATTTGCACCTTTGCTTCACAGTTTCCCTAGCAAGTGACCATTCAGCTTGGCTTGAATGACTTCAGGGCTAGGAAAGCAGTGACTTTACAGGGTAACCCATGCCAGCTTCAGGCTGCTTTTATTGTTCAAATGTGTTTCTTTCCATTAAGGAAAAAAAATATTTCTCAAATGTTTTTCTTTCCATTAAGGAAAAAAAAGTGTATCTCCGTATACCTCCCATCCTTTCTATTATCTATACCAAATAAAGACTAAGAAAGTATTTGTTACTAATTTTATTTTTGTGTGTTTTGCTTAGGATCTTATTGCAGCCTCTGTCCTCTCTTCTGATGGGCGATCATCCTTGGGCTGCTCTAAGTGTTGGGTTAGGGAGCGAACACTCAGTTCACATTCAGGAGACTTGAGCACTGGCTGCAGCCACTCTATGTGGCACCTTGGGCAAGTCTGTTCACGGCCTTGTCCTTCCCTCTTAACTCCTGGTGTGAATCAATCTAGATACACTGCTGGATAATCCACAGTTTCTCCTTCTCACCTTTCTATCTTAAGGAGTAAGTCAGTTATGATCTTCATTTTATGGATAAAGAAATGGAGGATGAGAGAAGATAAGTAACTTTGAAAGACGGTGTAAGTGATAATTGATAGTAATGCGATTTGAGCTCAAGTTTGTCTTGGTCCTAAAATATGCTCTTAAGTTTTATGCAAAGATCCCAATACAGTCTCAAAGAGCCTAAAATATAGTAGGGAGGGGAAAAAATAAAAAATACTAGGATAATGAAGCACAGCTGTACAGAAGATGCTACTTTGTGCTGTGCAGATGGCTAATGCCTTGATGAGAGATGAAAGAGCAGTGTGGGCTAAATGAAGGAAGGAAGGCATCTTACAGTAAGCCTTGGAGGACAGGGAGACTGAGGCCGGAAAGTAGATGTGCTTAGTGAATGGTGAGCACACCAGAGAAGTAGAACAGGGACTTAGAGTGTGGAAGGCAAAAGGTCTAGAGGGGATGCTTAGACACATTATGAAGGACCTTGAATGCCGTGGTAAGGAATGTAAAATTTGCCTTATGCTCAGTTTGGAAGAAGGGCTTTCCAGCTGGAAAAAGCACAGAAGCAGGACTGCATTATGGTGTGCGGGATGGAGAGCTCCTGCCCACCTGGGAGTCATGACCTCCTTGACACTCAACATGCCCTGAGCAACTACAGACCACAGTTGAGTATGAGCACCAGAATGCAGAGTCTTAGCAGATAAAGAGACCCATTAACACTCCCCATCTCCTGGGCACAGGAAGTTGGAAGAGAGTAAAAAGAGAACAAAGGCAGTGTTAGGTGTGACAGAAGGCAAAGGGTGTACCACAAGCCAAGCCCTCAGTCCTCTGAAGGCTCCGAATGAGCTCAGCTGAACTCACCAGAATGCACCCTGGGGGGCAAATGACCCCACGCTGGTGAGTTGGGAAACTTGCTGGTTGAGACATCATGACCAGCTTACTCCTGAGCACTGGGCCTTGGGCAGGCGCTCCATACAAGCTTAGAGGATCTCTTCTCATGGAGCCTGAGATGGGTACAGCCAAACCAACTGCAGCTTGTGTTTAGCTACTGAAAGGGCAAGGCTGGCGGAAGTGGGAGCTATGTTTCCACAGCCTGGGCTCTCTTCTGGCAGGACCTGAGGGTGGCAATAGCTGAACAGCAGGTGTGGCAGCTGCTGCAGGCAGGCAGCCTCAGCTGACCCAACAGGAAATATCGCCCACTGGCTCCGGAGATGGTTCTGACGTAAAGGTCAGGGAGCCCCATGTTTTGGCTGTCCTAACAGACAGCACTGCGCCTCATGGTACAAAAGTAGCTGACACATTCGCTATGGGAAGAAACAAGCAAGACCTGGGAGGTCGGGTGGGAAGAAGTCACAAGACTCAAGGAAGCCCCAGCCCAGCAGCAGCTAAGCACTTTAGAAAGACACTTTCCAGTCATTCCTTGGAAAGAACAGAAAGTCACTGTTTTTTCTGACCAGAAGAGTTAGATGAAATCTCTGGAAATCATTTGTTCAACACTTCACAATTTATAAAGGCCTTTGACTTACATTTCCGCACTTAGTCACCATCATAGCCCACTGAAGTAGATTAAACAGATGTTACACTGTTTTATAGATGAGAAAAATGGCTCAGCAAAGGCTGTACCTTGCCCAAGTTACACACTTAATAAGCAGCAGTGTGGAGATTCCACCCAGTTCTCCTCTCTTCACAGCCCTTGATTCTATATGAAACTGTGTTACCTACTCTACAGTGACTATTGGGATTTGCAAGAGGAAAGAGAAATCTTAAAAATAAGAATCCCAACTTGTTACTATGGGAATACACTGATCTTGCATAAGAAACAGTTTAAACAGCTTCAGTGTGGGTTACTCCCTTAGGTCCCAGAAAAGAAGAGGCTCAGATCTGATGGTGAACTGAGATACACTAAATATATTGCATGGGCTCTGTATGGTGCACATCTTCATTAACATTCATTATTCATCCATTCATTCTACAAATGTTTCCCTAAGTCATGCACTGTGCCAGTCATAGGGACACAATGAGAAACACAGATGACATGGCTCCTGCCCTCACAGAATTTTAATCCTAGTAAAAAATCATAAAAAAATAAGTAAACAACTAAAAAGTAAAAAACTTTGCATTATGCTAAGTACAATGAAGCAAAGAAATTAAGGACTAAGGTAGATCCTCAGGGGAAAGAGGGTATGTTCTTGAGATACTGTGGGTAAGGAAGACCCCTGAGAAGAGGTCTCATTGGAAAGGTGAGAAGAAAACCACTATATAATGAAACCATGGAAGATAGTTTTGGACCGATCATGTGGCCACATCCACAGAAGGGGGAATCTATGGAGTATTTAAATGATGCCTGAACCTCTGGAACAAGCAGAATGGGGATGTGGTACCTAGAGAAAGGGCAGATCATAAACAAGAGCATTGTACTAGCCAGGGGAAGAGCTGGATTTCATCTCATTGAGGGGTTTTATGCAGGCAGGTGACTTGATTTAATATACCTTCTTAAAAGGTCATGTGTACTGCTGTTGTTGGATTGGGTAGGTTGGGGTTAGAGAAAGGAAAGAACGAGGAACAGTTTCTGGAATTCTGATGTAGGCAGTTAGGTGGGCGGCAGTGATATTTATTGAGTTACAGCAGGTAAGGTGAGGACAGTTTTGAGTGAAAAGGTGGAAGTAAAGACTTCTCTTTTGGACATATTATGACATGTCAGTGGGATATGCAGGAGAAGACTGAAGTAGATAGCTGGATATGTAATCTGGCATTCCAGTGATAGGACTGGGCTGAATTTATAAATCTGATAACTGTCAGAATGTATGTGGCATTTCAGAGTCAGGAGAATGAGACTACCTAGAAAAAGAATGTAGACAGGAGAAAGGAGAAACTTTTGGTCCAGACTCGAAGAAGTCCAGCACTTAGAGGAGGAAAATACAGCAAAGAAAACAAGGAGTGGGGAGGGTGTTAGAAAGAAAATTAGGGGTCAAGAAGTCACAGAATCCACAGAGTTTCATGTTTCAAGAAAGAAGTAAAATCAACAGTGTCAAATTCTGCTAAGAAATCAAGATGAGAAGTGTTTTGGCTACCAGAAAGCTATCAGTGACCTTGAGAATTTCAGTAGCACGTGGAAGCAGCAGCCAGATGAGAATAAGTTGGCTAGAAAATATGTGTGAGACTAAACAACTCCCCCCTCACTCACCAATATAAACAGTAGATAGACTGCATTGGGGTTAAAGAAAGTAGATTGACTTTTTTGAGTTGGGAGATGCTAGAGCATGTTTTCATGATGTGAATGATTTAGTAGAGTGGGAGAAATTAATGATGCAAAGACACATGATGTAACCAAAGAAATACAACCTTTGAGAATAAAAAGAGACATAACCAAAGCATCTGAGTGAAAATTGACCTTAAATAGGGAAGAGATTCTTCCTCTATTGTAGTAGAAGGAAGAAGACCGTGCAAATGCCAATGAATCTGTATGTTCAGTAGGGAGTTGATACTCAATAGCTTCTACTCCTTCAAAAAAGACTGAGGTCATCAACTGGGAATGAGTGTGGAATAAGAGGACGGAGGGTTTAAAGATAGAGGAGAGGCATGAAATGATTATCTTGGGAAATGAAGAGTAAATGCACTAGAAAGACAGCATAGAGTTGCCAGGCACTGATGAGTGACCAGTTGAAATGTATCATCATGAATTAATACTTTAGTGATTTTCTCTCATTAATATTTAGCTGCTCAGGAGCCAGTACAGAAAAGGAAAACAACACTGAGAAGTCCAACAGAGGAGTTTTACAAGACAAGTTCAATGGAGAGAGAGAGGAACAAAGGAGCTGAAGCTGCTTGTGAAGGCATGATAATGATAGACCTCAGAATTTAGGCTGGGCTAGGCAGGAAGTAAAGCTAAGCAGGTGCTGACTGAAAATGGGAAATGAAAGAGGTCAAAAGAGGAAGGATATAGTAGTCGACTTTTCATCACTACAACAAAATACATGAGACAGTCTACTTTATAAAGAAGACAGATTGATTTTTCTTACAGTTTTGGAGGCTAGAAGTCAAATCAGCATGAAATAGGCTCTTGCACACCATGGCAAGAATATACACATATCTCTAAGTTGGCTTGGACCTCTCTCCCTCCCCACATAAAGTCACTAGGATTGAATCATGAAGATTGCCCTCTAATCATTCCCAAAGGCCCCACCTCTAAACACCACAGCAAGACTAGGTGTCCAACCCACTTAATATCATTAACATAGGACTCCATGGGTTAAACTCCTGCATGAGTTTAAGGGCACAAATGTACCCAACCATAGCAAAGGGTCTCCATGAAGCCAAAGAGCTGTGAAAGAGGAGGAGTCTGTGCAGGAAAGGTATAGCAATACATTAGTCAGAAAATTATGTGTTTGAAATCCAGATTTGGGAAATGGTAGAGTCACAGAAATGAGGAGGGACACAAAGGAACAGAAGAAAACATGGCTGAATATGAAAAAGTCAAGGAACAGAGAGGTCAGGGTGCTCCCTGACTCACCTCTCTGCGGAAGTGTGCTTGTGCTTTGTTTAGAAACAAACAGAAGAGGCATACGAACATATACTTTGACACAGACCTACCATCCTGAGATGCAAATGCCTCACTAGAGTTAGGATGATCTATTCCAGAGTTACTCAAACTTGTACCTTCTGGGTGTGCAACTACTAGTTGTGGCACTCTTTATGGAACATCATGAAATATGGGCATATTAAATTTAATATATCTCAACATAAAATTTTTTGCAATATCAGACACCATCTAAAACTAGATTATAGTTTAGATAAGTGGTGTAGCTGATGTCAAAGGCTTAATAGAATGAAATTTAAAGTGGAAAAAATTCTGTCCATTAACTTAATGCTTTCCAAATACCAAGAAAAAGGGCTCATTTCCTATTGGTTGTTTTTTGATTGAGGATGATGTATACCTGATGCTCTGCCCACATAGATCTCCAGGACTCTGAGTGCTAGAGGAGGGACTGCTGGCCTAAGAGAGGGAAAAACTGAGGAACTCTATCCCAGAGACCTAGTAATAAAGGAAAACAGTTTCTTTCTCTTCCTCTAAGAAAGGAGTCTAAGAAACAACAGAGTTGCCCCATTTACATTTCTATATAATTACATAAGAATTTTGGAACATTGCCAGAATCTTTACACCTGAGACTTGATTGTTGATTTATAACTCAGCTTCTTTCTTTCTATTTAACTAGTGGTTTTTTAATCCCTTAAAGTAAGAAATATAATGTGCTTCAGAAACAGTAGGAAATAAGGAGCTGGAAAGACATGCCCTCCTCCAGAGATAATCTTGGAGAGTGCCGGAGAATGATGTCAGCGAGCTAGCTTCAATCATTTCCAGCCAATTTCTATTCTCCTTGGTCCACTCAAATGGTTTATCTAAGCTGAACACTCTGTAACATGCAGCAATTAAAAAAAGAAAAGAAGCCTATTTATTGTAATTGTGCATGAACAAAAGGAAAAGACAGAAAAGGCATCATCAGTCTCCCAGCCTCTATTGCCTATTCTGGGCCCTGTGTAAAAATGCTCCCAGAGCCAGGCTTACAAGAGCTCTGATGCAAGAGGCTAAGAGAACCAGAGGAGAAGGGTTGGATCCAGGCTCCTCATTCTGCCAGGCTGAGTCTAATACCAGGATGAATGAAGCAACCCAGGACATAACCAGTACCTGTGGCCTTTTTCTAAATCCCTTCATCAAACTGCAACTATTATTTTACTTCTGGGGGTGTTCAATAATCCACAACATTCTTTTGCTGGTTTATATGGACCACAGGAAATAGATTTGAGCTCACGATGCCTTTGGAGCCATTATTTGAACCCAGGACAATGGAAAAGCCTTTATTTCTGTCTTTTCCCAAGATAAGAAATATTTAAAGATCTCCAGGAACAGCATGCACAAAGTGAAATTTCTCTTCATTCCTCTTAACCCCCCAAGGTAAGACAATCACAACAATAATTAGAATTCTAAAAAATATTTTCTACTCAGAGAAAGAAAACCCCAAGAGATAGAACTCACTGTGACTGCTATGATAAAAGACAAAAAGCAAGCTGAATCCCTAGAATTTGGGAGAAAAAAGGAGAGTCAGTCTGAAATGGAACTTCCCAGGCAGGAGTTCTCCTAACCATGATGATGATGATGATCATTGTGGAATGTGTACATCTGAGACTTGAGGAAGTAGCACGAGGCAGCTCTAAAGACAAATGCCTCTCTCAATCCCTATAAAAAGAAATATCACTTGATGATTCACATTGTCTAAATGCACCTTAGGGAAGCCAAGGGAATCAAGTATCTAAAATCTGACAGAAAGGGTAGAAATCTAGAAAAAGCTCAGAAGGTGATGAGATTTGAGATAAATGGGGAAAGGGCTCTTTACCACCACTTAAAGAGATAAATAGGGTTGTAGGAGATAAAGAGGTTCCCATCGCTGAGACACAATACCCAACACCAACAATTTAAAGGAGGAGAGGCTTAATTTGGCTCACGGTTTCAAGGTATTCAATCCGTAGTTATAGTTGGCTCCAAGGAAGAAACATCATGGCATAAGGGTGTGGCTGAGCAAGGCTGCATAGCTCATGGCTGCCAGGAAGCAGAAGCAGGAGAACAGCATCAGAGAGAAAGGGGCCAGGGGCCAGACATAGACCCCGTCCAAGGCCACACCTCCAGGACCCACTCAGACACACCCAGAAGTTCTCTCCACCAATTCCTGGGGTGGATCCCAAAGTCAATCAAGTTGACTCTACCCTTACTGCCAGGGGGTCATTGTCTTCTTCATAATTTTACTTCTGTTTTCCTAGCTTCTTAGCCCCAATTTTTTCTTAGATGTCTTTCAAACTGCTTCCAGTGCTCCAGACACCATTAACAATATGACCGATTTTACTGGAAGATGAGAACACTACAATCATTTTCTGGTTACCTGGGTTTAACTATATCTACCTCATTTTCTGTTCAAGCCACCAGTGGTTTAGGTTTTAAATTCATGTTAGGATTGTGGGAGTACCTTGGAAGTAAATATAAAAAACCTCCAAGTGAGTCCATTCGCTAGGAGCGTTGTAGGAATTCATTCTGGGGAAATGATTAGGTGTGTGCCAAAAGATTGCACAGCAAGAGTGTTCACTTCAGCACTTTTTAAAGTCATGAAACTTTAATAGACTTAATATCCAGTAATCAGGAATCAATCAAATAAATTGTGATATATTCATAAGATAGAATGTTAGACAAACACTAAAAATAATGTTGCAGAGAAATATTTATTAACTTACAAATTGATTCCCAATGTGTGTTAAATGGAAAAGGAAGACACAAAATACTAAAGAATATATTGTATTTGTAAAATCTAAGTATACGAATAAAACAAGATAAACACTAAGATACTAACAGAATCATGAGATTATGAGTTTATAGCAGTTTCTGTTTCCTGCTTTATCTGTATTTTCAAATTGTTCCACAGTGAAGTATTGTTTTTGTAATAGGGAAAAATGTTTTCCTTAAAAATATATTTCTAAAACAAGTCCTCCTCGCCCTCCTTGTCATTCCCACTTCCCCTCCTTAGAAGCAACATTAATTACTAGTTTCTTGAAGTGACTTTTCAAAGGTACTCTGTGCATGTAGAAGCTTATATGAACAAAATTTCTTTTTATTTCTCAAACCTGATTTAAATTAAATCTTAACCCAAAAAGTTGGGAGATGCTGGCTGTTGAGGAAGGAAATATTCTTAGCTTACTTTTCAACTGCCTCTGACAAGCAGGGCTGGTACCAGGATGAAGTGAGTAAAGCACTTGCCTCAGGCACAAAATTTAAGAGGGTGCCAAATACTCAGTAATCAAGATAAAGATTATGTTACAATATGCAGTATTTTAAAAGTCCAAATTAGTGCAAGTAATTCATGAAGAGCAAAATAAAGACAGAACCAGTATTACATTTTTTTTTCCTTTTGCTTCAGGCTCTAATATGGCTCCATATGGCACTGTTACTCTCAGTGACAAGGAAACAAGTGCTAGGAGGAGAGAATGTTAGAGGAAGGGGAAAGAGGGAATGACCTGACCTACACTGACTATTCACTCTGTGTCAGGGATCACACTGGCTCTGTCAATACATCACTGTGAGGAGGTGGAACCCATCTATCTCACTCATAATGGTTCCTTGTAGAAGGAGGAAACTCCTCAGGGTAACACTGATCTCCTGTCCTGCCCCATCCCTTACTCCTTCAGGGAGGTGGAGGGAGTTACCTAACAGGTGGGTCTAGGAGAAAAATTATGTGTATATAGCCACACTCATTCTTCTCTCTATTCCTCTCTTCTGCAAGTATGCAGGAGCCAGCAGCTACTCAGCATTTACCTTACGTCCTCCCACGGTCTGGAGGAAAGTTCCTGGCAGCTATGTTTGCACGATGTACTTTTCCTCCTATCCATAGCAGACATCTGATTGAGCAGGGACAATTAGTCTCTCTTGAATTTTGAAATTATAATCCAAAGAGAGCAAATTTGGTCTGTGTGGAAATAGGACAAAGAGAAGTCAGTTAAATCTCTATGATCGTAAAAGCGAATCCAGAGTTGGGAGAGGGCTCACTATTTCAGATAAATGCAGACTGTGATAACTCCAAGATGAAGAGAGGTACAGAGACAAAAGATAGTGATAGGGTCACTGTGATTCCCCAGTCCTGATTCCAGAGGCTTCGGAAGCTGTGTTGCTACTGTTGACCTCCCGTGCACTTAGGTAAGGTTCTTTTTCCAAGTTTAAACTGGCTTGTGTTGTCACCTGTTACTTGCATCTGAAGAGACCCAACACAATCGTCATTGTTACTGTCAGCATCGTTATTCACACCCACAGTTATGATTTGGCCAAGACCCTGCAGACCAAGGCTCCCAGATCACTTTCCTGTGCTCTGCCATGATTCTTCCACAGAGGTTTCCATTCTCCGGATGACTTATTCCCTGCACACCTCTCCCTGTCTGTCCCTTCTACTTCTTTTCCCTTAAAAATATCACTCCCATGAATAAGTACTACTTTGAATTGATTACTTCCAAGATGTGTTGGTCAGTGTTAGTAACACTAGCTATAATAACAACCAACCCAGAATCTCAGTTACTTAACACAATAAAATTTTATTTCTCACACAAAATCCAGCATGGATGATCCTAGTCAGGCATCTATTTTAGTTGGTTCTTGTCCAGTGACTCAGGGACCCGGGTCCCTTCTAGTGCGTAACTCCTCCATCTTCTAGGGCTCCATGGCCCTCCATTTCTTGCCACATGGTTGGTGCATTGGTCACTGTTAAGTTGCTAGGACAAAACACCTGACATCCAAAACTTAAAGGAGATGAGGTTTATTTTGGCTCGCAGCATTCAGTCTATGGTTGGTTGTCTCCAAAGCAGAAATGGCATGATAGAGGAAAACATATCCACCAATGGCAGTCAGAAAGTAAAAAGAAAAGAGAGGACTCGGGAACAAGCACACACCTCTCAGGTTTACCCACATACACACACACACACACACACACACTGTAACATGGCCTCTTCTGATGCCCTAACTCCCATCAGCACATTCTAGCCATAAACTTATCAGAGGATGAACCCACTGACAAGAATAATGCCCCCATGATCTAATCAAAAGTCTGCCTTCTGAATTGATGAAATGTTGGCATGGTAGGGGAACGCATGTTAGATCTAAACCTTGGCAGTGGGAATGGGAATAGAGATCACAGAAGATCACATTAAATGTTTTATGGGTATGCATGTCTAGAAGTGGCACAGGTCATTCAAACCCACATTCCATTTTCCTAGATGCAAAAGGAACTGTTAAGTTTGAGACATTTCTAGCTAAATCAATGCACCTTGAGACTATACTATTAAGTGAAATAAATCGGACACACAAGTTTAAATACTGCATTGTTTTTCTGGTGTGAAAAACCGAAAGTGTAAATAAGGACCAAAATATATAATAGACGTTGAGAAATGGGAAGAAAATGTTTAAATGAGAAGGGGAACAAAGTAGGGGGAGGGGAAAAGGAAAGAAGGGACAAGAAAAAAAGAGGATAGAAGGAAAGAAATGGGAACAAAGCTTTTGTAAATAAGGAGGGAAAGAGTGGTTGAAGGAGGGGAGGGGAATGGGAAAAACAGAAGCAAGATACATCATGTATAGGTACAAAGTCCCTATGATGAATGTTATCACTATGTATATCTAAAATGTACCAATAGGGCCAGTGAGATAGCTCAGTGGCATAAGTGCCTGCCTGGCAAGCGCGAGGTCCTGAGTTCGACTCCCAGAACCCACATAAAGGAAAAAAAAATGTACTAATAGAAAAATAAATTTTAAAAAAAGAGCTGTGGAATGTTGTTGTTTGTGTTTGTTGTGTGTCTGGAAGAAGAGGAGAGTAGGTTCTGTACCATAGGGGAAGGAATAAGGTCTACCTTTAGAGTAAAGTACATTTCATCCAGCTCTATAACTCTGAGAAAGCCATAACCTCTCATTTTTCTTATCCTGTACAATTCACTATTCAAATTGTGTCCTTTGGTTTCACAAAGCTACTCTCGCAGCAGTGGTATGCTGGGGAAGCTGGTGATGGCTCCTGAAAGCCAATTGTTAAATTTTCAAAAAATTTATTCTCCTGTTGTTCATTGAACCCATTAGCAAATATTAAATGATGATACATAAATTACCATTAAATAAATTATATTAAAATAAAGGTAATAAATATAGTGAATTTATCACTCAATTATTTTATCAGATTGTCTTCTTATCTATATTCTTGACTTGTTCACATCAATTGTTGGTTTAGAGTGAAAATAGTAGGTGATGGTGCGTATGAGCAATATTCCAACTCTACCTTCAGTGGTGTCACATCTGCAGCTTGAAATCAGTGGAAGTATTCATGCCGTAAAAATCTGAAAATGCTGCAAATAAAGTTTCCCTCACCCCAGAGCAAGTTGTTAAATATTTAGAGGGTGGGATTGCTTGCAGGGAGAAGGAGGGATTGTGAAAAGAAAAGAGACTCAGAGCTGGAAATGCCCCAGAGCCATGCTCTCTCCCATCCACTTGGATCAGAGCAGATGTGGTCCTGTTAGATTTATATACTGGCATCCATGTAAGCTTTTGTTTGATAAGGATATTGTACTGCTTGAAAACAAAATCTTTCCAACTCCTGGACTGTAAGATTTATAAGGTCCCTTCTTGCCCATTCACTCTTTCTTTCATGCATTTCACTGAACCTTTACCGATGCTTGTGTTGTACAATGCAGACAGAGCAACAGCCTCTTCGAAGTCAATTATGATACTAGTTAGTGTTCCATTCTCGTCCCAGGGGACAGGAAAGAAAGTAGAATACCATGGATCCAGTGCCTATAGACAGATATCCTCAGATCATGCCCATCACACTTACAGAAGGGGGAAATGAAAGTGCAAACTCATCCAGGTACCCATAGGGAGCAAGTGCAGATCTTTCCACCACTCCCCCTGTTCGCCTCACCATAGCTTGAACATTCATTCAGCAAAACTTACTGAGCACTTACCATGTGCCTGGCCCTGTTCTAATGCTTGGTGTATACCATGAACTCCTAAAGAGGAATTAATCAAGTTTAGGCTGATTAGGATTTGACCAAGAAGGCCGGTGAGAAGTCTCAGCAGCATAAGTGCCTGCCCGGCAAGCGCGAGGTCCTGAGTTTGACTCCCGGAACCCACATACGGAAAAAAAAAAAAAAAAAAAAAAGGGCTGGTGATATCGCTCAGCGGCACAGGCGCCTGCTGGCGTGCGAGGTCCTGAGGTCAACCCCCCATAAAAAAAAAAAAAAAAGGATTTGAACAAGAGAAGCATCTTTCTCAGCCTTGGCTGACCCAAGAGTTGTATCTCCGGCTAATTTGATCCTCTCCTTGGTTCCTTGAGAAGCATGCACCATTGATTTTCACACTATGGGCAGGAGAGAGCTGGGTAGCAGATGAAAGCCGAGAAAGAAGCATGAGCTTGTAGAAAGTAAGTCACATTGACAATAAAGTACTCCCTTGCTAGGGGTGTAGCTCAGTGGTAGAGTGCTGGCCCGGCATGCTTGAGGCCCTGTGTTCAATCCCAGGGTGAGGGGGTTGCTCATTAAGAATTAATAAAGTAGTTCTCAGCATTTTGCTCCCTTTTTATAAAAATTAGGAGCCCCAAAGTATTCTTTGTCCCCAGAAATTTGTTCATGCCTTCAGGCAGCAGTGATGTGCAAACCACTACAATTTCAACCTTCTTCCTCCACTGGCCTCCATATGTTCTCTGACCAGGACAGTGGCACCTTCAATTACAATTTTCTTGAAATTTGCTAAAATCAGATGAATATTTTTTTTTAATTGTATTTAGTTCCTTTGGTCTATAATGAAGCAGGAAAGCAAAGTCAAGGGAGTTTCTACTTCCATGTCCCCACATAGCAGCTGCATGGATAGTAGCTGTTGGGTGTCTGTTGGGTGCACAGCACTGTGCCAGTCTCAGCAAGGAAGGCGACAGAAAAGACACCTCTATTAGTGTGAGGCTGCATCAGAAACCCAAACTCCCAGCTCCCTCTCCAGTGTTCTTTCTCCTGTGGCTCCTCAGAGGAGGGGCCAGGCTACAGGGGTCCTGCAGGTCCAGGGGCTCCTACCCCAAGCATTCCACTCTGCTCAGCACCCTGCTGTCTCCAGCAACTCCACAAACTTGCTGAGTTGCTTTTGTTCTCTAAGTCTCTAGACCCACTCAACCCATCCTGATGTGAGCGCTCTGACAGTCTATAAAGGGTGTGGCTCTGTCCTCCAGGCTTCCAAATTCCCCAGGGTGACTGCATTTTTACATTTTCAGGAGCGTGCAGCTCTGTTATGAATTCACTAGCACTCATCCTACCCATCTTACTCCCTCTCATCTCCTGGGTTCCCGAGAGTTAAAGCTCTCTACTCCTAGGGCAGGGAGCCTGGCAGGAAGACATCTCTGTGCATGCCTTTGAAGAAGGCAATGGAGAGGGAAAATGTATTATTTAGCATTTTCCAGAGAAACAGGTCCAATAGGTGAGGGAGAGAAAGAGAGGTTTATTTGGAGGAAATGTCTTACACAGGTCTGAGGCTCAGAAAGCCAAAATTTGTAGGGCTACTCAGTAACCTGGAGACTCACAACAGAGCCGACAATCAGCTCAAACTCTCTTTGCTCAGGGTCACAGGAGGCCACAAACTTGGGAAGGGTTCCTGTGCTCTATCTTGAAATCCAATTGTTTCTTCTACAAACCTGTCTTCGCGTGTAAGTCTTTCAGCTGGTTAGAAGAGGCCCACCCACCAAACCTACTGATAAGAATGCTACTCACATCCGAAAGCAGCCTTCTCAAGTGCATCTAGGCTGATGCTTGACTGAACATCTGAGCACCACGTCCTACTCAAACTAACACTGAAATTAACCATCACAGAGAGTCCTACCTCAGAGCCCCTCTGCCCTTCGGCCCTTACAGTGGAGTAAAATGGACTTCTCCACCTAAGATCCAAAAGGAGGCATTTGGGAACAACTCTCTTCTTTATCATTAAATATGAAGAAGCAAGCCACACAGCCTAGAACTAGAGGAGGAACCTGTTCACAAGAAATAGAGATGAAATTAGCTAATGTGAGTCTCTGTGTGAACTAGGGTGCCAACCGAAGACACACAGAACACATTAGGATTATTTGAGAAGATTTAATAAAGACTGCTTACAAAAATATATGCAAGGCATAGAAGGAAAAGGAAAATACAGTGATTCAAACAAAAGAAAGATCAGTGACCAGAACCCAGAAAAGGCAAGCTGACAGAATTCTTTCTTGAGACGGGCAGTGTTCAAGGAGCATGGGCCACTGGAGATACCCTGCACCAAAGACAAGGGGATAAATGCCCCAGCCTTCCCACCCACTGGCCACCAGGACTCCTCACTGGCCCAACTCAACAGAAAGTTGAAGAGCAAGGGCCCAGTGGGGCGGTCTACCAGGTCAGCCCCCAGCAGTGGATACAGAGTGAAGAAGGCTGGAGATCAACTCTGACACTGAGTGACAGGGATTCCGAGAGAGACAACCAATGCATATCCTAATCTCAAAATTCCCTACACTGCACTGCACGCACACACCTATCCACACATGTCTTAGTTACTTTCTGCTTGCTGGCACACAATACTTCACACCAAGAACTTAAGGGAGGAAAGGCTTATTTGCACTCGTGTTTTCAGTCTGTGGTCTTCTGGCTCCAATAGCATGGTAGAAGGGCCTAAGCAAAGGAAAGCTGCTCACATCATGGTTGCCAGGAAGCAGAGAGAGAAGGGAGGAACAAGGAACACCCTTCCAGGTCATAACCCCAGTGACTCACTCACAACCAGGCCCCTCCTTCTAACAGGAAGTGAGCTGTAGTACTTCCATGATCCAGTCACCTTCCAAAAACCCTGCCACTAAGCACATGAGGCTTTGGGGGACACTCTTGATCTAACCCATAAGTGCACATGTACAAATGTACATACATCTATGCATATACACAGGGATACATACATACATACACACGTACATATATCCACATGAACACCTACACACATACACATATGGGTGCACATGCATGCTTGCATATATGCACATACACATACAAACATGCATTTACACATTTATCTATTAATATGTGCACACATTCACACGTACACACACACACTCATGCATACACATCACATTTAATCATAGTCTGCAGAGGCTCTTCCAGCTCAGTCAGAAATTATAGGAGATAAAACCAATGGAATTTAAATGAAGATGAGAAAAAGACCAGGAATGATGGGCAGACTTCTCTAATTGGTTCTATTTTTAGAGCCTAGACAGAAAGTGGCAAAAAAAGAGAACAGGCCTCCTGTAAGCAGGAAGCTGACCAAAGAACCCATTGTTTTCTTTATTACTTAAAACAGAGCAAGCCTTCCCCTTATTATTTATTACTTAAAACAGAGCAAGCCTTCCCCTTTCCACAATCCTCCCACTTTCCCTCACATTTCACACCCCTGTGTCTCTCTCTCCCACCCCAGAAATTAAGCCCTGGAAGAAAGGAAGGTACTTCAGACCAGAATGGGTAAGGTGACCTGACTTTCTGAATGTGTGACCTTGCATATGTTCCTGAGGGCCAGCTGTAGACCATAAGGTGTCTGCGTGCAGAGAGAGATGACCCTTTGGGGCAGATAAAGAGGGGAACACCCTCTGGATGGATGCAGCACTCTAAGGGTCCTAACTTGGCAGATGGTGCACAGCTGCATTTCCAGCTTCCCAATGTGTGCGTGTTGTGGCGGGGGGGGGGGGGTTGACGCAGCATAGCTGCACGACAGTCTACAGTAGGCAGATGTTACTTCACATCTGCACACCTCAGCTTGTCCTCTCTATGAGTGGGAATAACATCAGCAAAAGGTGGGATATTCAATGCAAGATACAAAAAGTGAGGTGAGAGCCAAGGATTTAAGGAATGAATTGATCCAGCCTCAGTTCTCTGCCATCTATGAGGGGGAGATGATAGCCAACTTTTATTGGCACCTTTAAGTGAGAATTGGAGGATTGAGGAATGCCCAGGGCTGAATTTTAGGTTACGTCATGATCATCTTCTTGATACGGAAGCTCCCAGCACTTCCTGATCATTGCAGAGTGTAAGCTAAGGGCTCTGGGCTCTCACCCTACCAGTTCTTAATTGATTTGGGGTAATTCTATTCCCTACTTTCTTCATGTACAAAATAAGGTAAGTGGAGTTCCTTTTTCACAGAAGAATCATAAGAATAAAGTGAAAGGATACGAAAACAGTTTGTGATTCATATGGTGTCATATGACTTCTTGTCATTGGTTGACAAAAATGTTATTTCTGATGACTCCTGGCTTTATTACAGCCCCTGTGTTGGGTCTCATGCGCAATTGGTTGGGAGCTTTGCTCTTGGCTCAGGAGGTAGTGTCCATTTTCTCCTTAGCAGGTGATGCAGGAAGTGCAGCAGGAAACTCGAGGTTAGACATAAGGCAGAACTTCCTGACATTGAAGCCAGTAAGTAAATGATAAAATGAACTTTATTCTTGGGGAGAAGACATGGGTCTTGGGAACCAGGAGTGAGACTCCCCATCTGGTGAAGGGAGTGATTTAGAAGTGTGTTTGGATTTACTCCTGGGACAATCTGAGCCATGGAGATAAGAGCTATACTTATAAACCCCATCTAGGCTCCTGTGCAGGCCCCAGAGGTTAATGTTTCCATTTAAATGGAAATTGAGTGCAAAATTATTAGCAACTGTTCAAAAAGAACCAAATTACAAGGGGCTGTTCTTTGCACAGTACAAACAGAGCTGCCGCCGACGTTCTGCGCCTTAAATATTAAGGTGAGTCCCGCTGAAGGTCACTCCTGTACCCATGGGGGAAGCTGAACCCCTGGAAATGTTTCATTTGGAACACAAACGATGGAGCCAGAAAATTCCCCTCGGGCATCGTATCCTGGTAGACCCCAAGGAGGGTCGGATGCAGACCCTCCAAGAACATCTGCAGAATCTGAGTCACACCAGCCCTCACCTCCTCAGGCATCTCCTGGCACATAAGATCAATCCGCATTACTTGCCAATTCCATATTTGCAAATTCATCTACTCACTAAAATTTGTCTGGAACCCCAAAACCAATGCTCGAGGCACCCATGTGGGCATTCATCCATGGGCATTCATTCATATGCATGCACAAAGCAGTGGTTTTTCTCGTGGTATTGGGGATTGAACCCAGAGCCTTCGCACTGAACTACATCCCCAGTACTTTTTATTTTATTTTACTTTTCTATTTTGATACAGGGTCTTGTTAAGTTACTAAGTTGCCCACGGTGAGCTCCAACTTGTGATCTTCTTGCCTTACTCTCCCAGAGGGCTGGGAGCAGTGAAAATTTTAAATGGTTTACTGTGTACATTTCCCACTGACATCAGACAAGGTGGTGCTCTGCTGCCTTGTTTCAGTTCTCTTACTGCAAATGACTGTCCCCATGTCTATTTAGAGCCACACTTTCTGTCTTTTTGTGCTCTTTTTGGTGATTTTACTTTTAAAGTGGCCCTGAAGTATAGTACTGAAGGAATTTCTTATATTCCCACATACAAGAAGACTGTAATGTGTCTTGCAGAAAATGTATGTATTAGATAGGCTTTATTCAGGCATGAGTTACAGTGCCATTGATCATAAGTCTAATGTTAATAAATCAACAATATATACCAAAAAAGGCAGTGTTTTGGTTTAGCTCTTAAATGTCCCCTAAAGGTCCAGTGTTAAAGGCTTGGTCACTAACCTGTGGTGCTGTTAAAAGGTGGTTTTAGGAAATGGAGCCTAGTGTAATGAAGTTAGGTCATTCAAGTCATGCCTTTGAAGGGGATAATTGAGACTGCAATCCCTTTCCCTCTTTTTTTCACTTCCCAGCATGACGTGAATAGTTTTCCTCTGCCACATGCTCCCACTATGATGCTCTGTGCCCCAAAGCAGTAAGACTAAGTGACCATGGACTGAAACTTCTGAAATCATGAGCCAAAATAAATCTCTCCTTTTTATACATTGCTTTTCTCAGGTATTTTGTCAAACCAACAGAAATCTAACACAAGTGGCTTTATACAAAACACACAAAATACATGGGCATATAAAAAGAATTAAGATGTGTTATGTATATGTACCAACTCCCCATGATGCATGTAATCATTGTGTACTGCAAACATGTATTAATAAAAAGTGAAATGCTTGATATATATAAAACATGCCAGGAAAAAGAAAATAAAAGAAAAAAAACCTGATATGACCAGAGACTTGCAGGAACCTACCCTGTATTTCCCCTAGAAGCAATGATTCACTGTTTAATTCAGCATTTGTGGAAACATTATAGAACACCAGTTCCATAAATACCAGGAACAGAAGGTAGTAGGTATTTGATCAGTCGTAACTCTGATCTCACAACGCTGTCTCCAGGCTCAAATGCAGAAGCACTATCCTCAATAAAAGAGCCTCGTGGTTCATTGGACCCACTGCCTTAAAAGGCAAATTTACACTCATTCATTATGGATTCAGTTTGCCCCCCGAGATCTCCCCCTTTACCCCCAAGTGTTTACCAAAGCATTTCTGCTGAGTCCAGAGAATACTCATCTGAGAGAAGTTTTTGTTCATCTCACTGCATTTGTTGGAGATTGGGTCCCTAGAAACTGCCCAGCTGGCCTAACTCTTTTGGAGTCTGGCAGCAGAACCCAGAAAGCTGAAGAGAGCTTGGATTGGCTAGTCAAACATTCCAGGCCATATCTGGGTCTGGGTTTACCCATATGTAATGTGCTGTCAGGCTGGGTGCCAGCTGCTAGCTCCAAGTAAGGGTATGTGGAGGGGGAGTGCATGTATGCACATGCACACACACACACACACACACCAGCTGAGGCTAGCTTAAGGCCTGAGAAGTTGCACGGTACATGTGCTAGTAAATGCATCCTTTGCCATGCAGGACAGTGCCATCCAGATGATCCCTCAGCAGCTTCCCGCCTAGTCAGAGCCACAGGAACCAGAAGCTAGGACTTGGCTCCTGGAAGCATCTGGACGACCGGTGTGTGTCGTCCACTTTCACAGTTGGCCAGGCCTTGTCTGCCCCCCACATCCCCAAGACTGTTCCAGCCCAAGCTCTCTGCAGGGAAACTCCAGACTGAGATGCCATTGGGAAACCTGTGCCAAGGAACGCTTCTTGCCTACCTCCTGAGGTTAAAACTGGTTCCTGGAATCAGAATTTTTCCAAACAGCATTCTAGGAACAAGAAAGCTAACGAGAAACATAAATCTCCTTCAATTTTTTAAATGAAAAACCTAGTCTGCAACCATTTCTACCAAAATCTGTTAGAGATACAGGAAAAAATCAGGACTTAGGAGCCTCTTAGAGACAGTTCACGAAACCTGGTTTACACATACTTGTGGTAGAGTCAGGAAGGTTATGCCACCTCTCTTCCCTAGTCTCTATGCCTATTTCTTCTTCCCCCTCCCCTCTGCTTTACCTCCTTCTCCCCCAACTGTCTCTGCCTTTGTCTCTGTCTTTGTTTCAGTCCCTGTTGTCTCTATGTCCCTGTCCCTGTCTCTGTCCCTGGCCCTGTGTCTGTGTCTGACTCTGACACTGACTCCCCTCCCCCTCGTGTGTGTGTGTGTGTGTGTGTGTGTGTGTGTCTGGAAGAATTGAAATGTGTAACCATGGGTTTCTCAGCTAGCTGGCTGGCTCCCAGGACCTGCCTTCTTTCTCTCAATTGCAGGCGATGTGGCTGCAGTTGGTTTATAAAACCCTGGTGCTACCCACTGCCATTGAAGGAAATTCCCCTGGCTCCACCTTCTACCTTCTACTTTTTACCTCAAACCTATTTTCTTTTCATATAAGCTTCCATTTCCCACCCAACTGCCTCGTCCCTGGATTTGCCACCTTCTTCCCAGCTTCTTTGGCTTAATGGCTCCATTTGGTGATCTTGGCTCTGGTCTCTGTTTTTGTTTCCAGTTGTGTCTTCCTGGATCAGCTTTCTTCATCACTACCTTGCCTGGGTCCATCCCCTGGCTGCATTTCAAGTGCAGGCATCAAGAAGGTGTGATAGCCTCAGGACACTCCCGCCCCCAAACACCCCTCATATTTCCACTTCATAAGACTGGCTGAATCCCTTGGGTCTGGCCAAGGGAAGCTAATCAGGCTCCTGTCTTAAACCCCAAGTTACTGACTCAAGGCACTGGAGCAGAAGAGAGGGGAAGAAGGAACCACACGAGCCTGGCTGGAGGAAGAATGGGATTTGGGATCTGTGGAAAGTGAGATAATTAGGGAGGAGGAAAGGGGATTTCCAAAAACTGTTACTGTGGATTGAGAAATGGATCATTCTTAGCATTCTTGAAGAGATCTAGGTAAAGATTAAATTGCTGTGTGGTGGTTGGATTGCACCTCTCTGGAGACAGGTCTATATAGAAATGAAACCTCATGGCTGCACAGCTCCCTGATAGATATCTGAGTGGTCTTCATTTGACTCTTTCCCTGCCAAGGGCCTTCTCTCTATCCATCTCTTCAGTGATTCCTTTCTTCTGCCCCAGACACCTGGATTCTCTCCCTCACTTGAGCAGTTTCCTGGATATCCTCCAAATACTATACTGAGTCTTGAACACTTGCTAGAAGGTGTTTCCTTTAGTCTCAGTCCTTTAGTCTTCAACACCTCATCATCCTTCGCTCTGTAGTTAGTGACTTAGTTAAGCTCCTGATGGAAGCATCTGTGAATGAGGAGCTGTGTGGCCTGCAGGGGACTGCTAGGTTTACAATTTATATCTGTGTGCGAGACCTAACACAGATATCTCTACACAGTCTAAATTTTTCCAGACTTGAATTAGACCAAACCCTAGAAGAGCAAAGGATAATCCAAGCCTCTTATCAGGGGACCCAAACTGCTTTCTATGGCAGATCTTAGAGCGGTTTCTTAGCAACAAGACCTTTGAGGTTTGGCTGCTGAGGTTCAAACCCCAGCTCTGCCAGGATTGGCTGATCTGTAGTGGACTGGCTAATCAATAGTGCTTATCCTCTTTAAATCTGAGTTTCCTCAACTATAAAATAGGGATAAAAATAGCTTCTCCTTCACAGGGTTTCCATGAGGATTAACAGATATTTATGTGAGTCTCTATACAGAACCTGACACATGGTATTCAATAAATGCCAGCTTTATTTTTGGAAACCTCATTTAGGTATTGGGTAGCCTAGTGTCCAAGCAAGACTCTGTAAGAGCCATACCATGATGAAGAGCTGTCACCTATGGCTTAGGGCTCACTTTGGAGATTCATGAATCACCTTCCCCCTTGGCCTCCTTCTAGGTGAAACTGAGATGGGTGCCCACTGTTTCTCTTTAGACAACTCTAGGAAAGATACACACTGGGAAGTCTGCTACTCTAGCATTCTGCAACCCAGGGCTGGAGGGCCCAGGACCAGCCAGTGTGACTGAGGATGCATCCCACCATCTATCCTGCAGATGTGCATAGGAAAGGCCTCCAACCCCTACTGGGCCTACTAGAAACTTAAACTTGTGTTTTCTGCTGCAGATGTGGCCTTGCAGGCCACCCCTCATCCACAGCTCCCTTCTGAAGATGCAGTCACACTGAATTAACCCAGTCAAGCAGTACCCTTGGGTGAAATAGAAACTGATTCCTCACAAAGATGCAGTGTGACAGGCAGTTGTCAGGTATTCTAGCACCTTCTGAACCCTTTGTTACGTGAAGGCATTCCCCACTGTAAAGACATGCTTTCCAAATGTGTACAAGAGTAGTCATTCCTCTGGCCTCCTTTGCAGCTAAGGCACAAGCAGGTGGTAGAGGGGCTACAGGGATGACAAGGTGACATTCCCGGGCCAGATGTAGCATGGACTCTGAAAGCAGCAGTAGCAGCAATAGTCAGGTTTCTGGCAGTGATGCAAACTTAGCATCCAGCTGGTGGCAGCAGCAGCCACAGCAGTTTTCTAATTAGGCCAGTTCTGCCATGTGTAATGGAACATTCTTCTGGACATGTAGCCTTGAGCCTGCTTCTCCAGGCTCCACTGATGCTGTGAGACAACAGACAGCCTTTAACTAAGCCTTTCCGGATCAGTCAGCCAGAATTGGCTTCTATTGCTTACAGCAAGGATACCTGATTCTTACAGATGAGAATCACAGGGACACATGGTGACAGTTTAAAAGTCCAATCTTCCTAAAATCTCTCAAGCTCACTAAATCTGTCCCAGAACCTTTTAATTCCTTGTGCCCTGGTCCTGTCCCAGAGGAAAACCTCAGCCTCATGGATTTTAGGCAAGCAGAGCAAACCGTAATCCCATAGCACCTGATAGGGGAGGAGGAGCACCTGAGCATTTGTCACAACAGCTTCCGACAGAAGAGGTCCAGGCTGTCTTTGTTGGGATGATTCTAAGGTGGAGCTCCAGGCTGAGGCCAAAAGCTTTCCCCAGGCAGCTGACAAACACAAAGCAAAGGGACCTGGGTCCAGGGCTTGAGGGGTTGGAGGTGTGAAGTCAAGACCAGGTGGAAAGTGTGATGGGAAATGAGCTCAGGTCCACATGGTGAGACATCCTAGCTACTCCTTGGCTGCAAATCCTGTCCAGGCCTTGGGAACAGTCACCAAGTCAAGTTCTTAAAGGGCTCTGGCAGTGCTATCAGAAATGATGACAAGGCACCTGGTTGAGCATCCACAAATTAACCTCCCCAAACTCTTGGGTAACTGAAGAAGGACGCCATGGGAGGCCTTGAAAACTATGCTGGGTTGTTTATAAGCTCCTGCTAAGGGCCTTCTCATTTCCAAAAACTCTCCGATCAGGGCAACTGTCTAAGATGCAGCTGGCTTCTGGGTAAAGAACAGAGGAGGGATGAAGACCCAGCATGGCTGGAATGTGAGCTATGGGTCTGTACTTTCCTGAACCATCTCTTTCAGGTAACTGGCTAAGACAGGGAAGCCCAGGCCAAAAAAGAATCAAAGCCAAGCAGAGAGAGAGAAAGAAGAAGGAGGAAGGAGGAGGAGGAAGAAGAGGAGGAGGAGGAACAGGAAGAAGAGGAAGAGGAAGAAGAAGAGGAAGAGGAGGAAGGGGAGAAGGAAGAGGAGGAGGAGGAAGAAGAGGAAGAGGAAGGAGGGGAGAGAGAGATATTTGATGGCATAGTGTCAAGAAGTTTTCCTTTCTGCTCAAGCTAGTTTGAAGTGATTTCTGCCCTTTGCAGCCAAAAGAGGCCAAGCCATCCCAAGTTCCTAGGACAGAGTCTTACACACACATGCTTCATCTTCTCGCTCTACTTTCGTTGATGTTAGTGGGAACTGAGCCACCATTTCATGGAAAGTGAGCCATGTGCTTCTTCTGCTTAGAGAGACATCTCCTTTTCGTGCACTACTTATGAGTTTCTCTCAACAGAGCCATCATAATCCAAATGCCCACAAAAATACCAGCCCAAAGGTATGCACTGAATCACAGCCTCTTAGAGAAACTTCAGCATTCCCAGAAGTCTTTAGTCTTTAATTCCATGTAGATTTCATCAGAGAAAAGATGCAGGCCTCTTCCTTCCCTCTGGCCCTCACCTTTGACCCTTGGACATCAGATTGCCAGGCTGGAAACTGGCTGATTGTCCCTACCAAGTTCAGTACTGCAAGAGTCAAATAAAACAAGGCCCTTCCCACCTGTGGCCATCCATAATTTGGGGATCAGCTCCAAACTGAGCCAAACTCCCTCATCATGTCCTGGGGATGCTAGAGCAACCCCCAGGCCTTATCCTAGCAACAGCCATTGCCTTGTTTCCTGGGCATGGAAAGTTCTCTCCTCCCTCAGTCTCATTCATTTAACTTTTAACTGGACACAGTTCTCCACAGGGCTGTGTCCTCCTCCGCTGTGATATCTGACGAGCTCCCAGGGGCCTCTCTGAGCCTCCCCCCTGAGTTACATGATCAGAAGGCAAGTCTTCCCGCCCTGCCTCTGATCATGGCCCACCCTCCAACCCGCCAGGTTCCAGCCCAGAAATGCAGGCACATACCTGGGAGGCAGCTGTCCCATCGCTGGCTTTTTAGCTATTAGAAAGTTCTTTCTGATACTGAGCTAAAATCTGCCTCCCTTCTATCCCATTCTCTTCCCATTTTACCACAGATGTAGTTCACTCTCATATCCACAGGATAAACCCTGAGTTTATTTGAAAACAGATTATTTTGTCCTTACTAAAAACAAAAAAAATTTCTTCTCCACCTAAACAACTTGTTTTCTCTTCTGTTCTTTATGGTTCTCTGGTGCATTGCCATTCTATCCACTCTTGCGTGGTTCCTTTCCTGTTTGTTAACAAATGCAAGAATTTACATTGTAGCATCAGAACCAAAATCTACTCTAAGTGAGGCATTAAAAAAAAAAAAACCCACACATCAGTTAAGTATAATGCTATCCCTTTCCTGCAGTCTGACTGACACAACTATAGAATTTAAATAGCTGGTAAGGCGGAAATGGCGAGTTGCCTCCATTGTCCCTTTCCCTTTCTTTTTATTAACAGAACCCAAATTTTTAGTTGGGTACACTGTTACCCAAATAAAAAAGTTCAACCCTAATCCTCCATTGCAGCTATATCATCATGAAAGCAATTTCTAACCAAAGAGACATAAGTAGAAATGTGTGAGACACTTCCTGGAAGCCTCCCTCAAAGTCAAAGAGAGGATCATTTTTTCCACCTTCTTCTCCATCCTGCTTCTTGGAGCTCAGATGGTAGAACTCATATTGGACCACGAAGATGAAGACACACTGGAGCAATTAGACAGAAGAAGCCTGTTCCCTATCCCCTCTGTGAGGCTCGCATACCAGCTTGGGGTTTTCTAGCTCTAGACTTGTTTTCTGCACAAAATAAATATCACTTTTGTTTAAGCTATAGTTTGAGGGTTTTCTGAAATATGCATTCAGACTTAATCCTGAATTTACCACACTGAAGTCATTGTGATGGGTTGTATATATACCCCAAAAAAACCTCTTAACCAGATAATTTTAAAAAGAAAAAAGGAAACTCCAGTTCTCATCACTAGTTCTTTTATTTTTTTTTTCTTTTACCTCTTATAATGATTAAAGGAACTTTACCAAAGCTCAGGGATGATGTAAAGAGATTATAGTGAGGAAAACCCAAATTTTGATGTATTAGTTTTCTATGGCTGCTCTAGCAAATTACCACAAACTTGATGACTTCAAACAAGAGAATTTTATTCTTTTAGCATTCCAGAGGCCAGAAGTCCAAATCATTATCACTGGCCTGAAATCACTTTCTTGACAGAGCCATGTGCCCTCCATGGGCTTTAAGGGAGTATCTTTCCTTGCCTCGTCCAGCTTCGGTAGCAGCCAACACTCCTTGGCTTGTGGTCACATCACTCAAATCTCTGCCTCTGCCTCTGTGGTCCTGTTGCCTTTCTTCTTCTGTGTCAGATCTCCTTCTTATGAGGATACATATGTTGCACTTAGGGCCCACCCAAATAATCCAGGATAATCTCTACATTTCAAGATCCTTAATCAAGTATGCAAAGTTCTTTTTGCCATATAAAGTAATACATACAGGTTCTAGGAATTAGGACATAAACATCTTTGAGGGGCCATCATTTCAGCCTACTACATCCATATATTAAAAATGGCTCTTATCAGAGCTTAAGCCAAAAGGCCACAGTGGCGGTATATAGCGGTGCCCCCCCACCCCCAGTTCCTGGTCTGCTGCTGTGCCTCAGGGACAGATTACTCTCCTGCCCAAAGTGTCCTGGTACATTCCCTCATAGCCAGTGAGTGCTTATATTACTGATTCCTCCAGCGCAAAGAGAGGAACCTGTTGCCAATGTTTTCTCTATCACTGCCCTCATATCCCACGGCCAAGTTCACCTGTCCCATTTTCATCTTCTGTACCAGGATTGGCCTCTTCCTGGGATGACTGACAGCAGGATACCTAAAGAAACGAAGTCATGTCCTAAGGCTCTTAAAGTAATCCAATCACCTGAAGGAATCCAGGAACTGTCACCAAAAAATATGGTGCCTGATATGCTGATAATTTTAAATTAAAGGAATTTAGGGAGCAGCGGCCACTGGAAGAAGGTGTATTCTAATATACCCTTATCTATCAAAAGTCTGAACCTCCTAAAGAAGGAAAAAAAAATTACCTCAAGTCCCTTATCTGAGTTTTGATTAACTTTTATCACAGGAAGAAACACTAAAGTTTGTCAGCAAACCAGGACAGACTTTGGGAATAATTTACAAACCACTGTCTGTTCTGCAGCCCAGTGGACTTTGTTCCAGGCCACTGAATGTTCTCCAAGCCCAATTAGTTCCCCAATTATTTGCTATCCTCCTTACTCTTCCCACTCTCCCCCTCCCTTTGGAGAAGGTTATAAGATTCTGAATCATGTTGGGATAGTGGGTAAATACACTTTGTGAATGCCTTCATGTACATTAATAAAATGTGTATCTTTACTCCAGTTAATCTGTCTTTAGTCAGTCCATCCCATTCCTAGACCACAGTGGTAAGATTCACCTATCATTCATTCTAAGAAAGACAAGATCATATGGTAATGAGCTTGAACTGGAATTGGAGTCAGGCAGGTTTGGCTACAATTCTATTATTTACCAGTTACTTAATCTCAATGAGTTGGCTTCTTCATCTGCAAAGTGCAGATAGAAAGGAAAATAATACCCACATGGCAAGGTTATTGTTAGAGTCAGAAAAAAATGTATGTGAAGCAGGTACATAGCACCAAGCCGGCCCCACAGTAGATGCAAGATAAACAGGCTAAAACTTCTGTTCCATTTTTCCCACAGTGGTTGATTGAATATCCACCTGATGCTGAAGATTCACACCTCAGACAGTCTTCCTCTGCAGACGTTCAACCCAGGTCGGATCCCTATGCAAGTCATCTGCCGTGGAACGTGCACTTCAGTACTGATTTGAACAAAGTATGGGGAAGAGTCCATTTGCTTATGAATTTCTTTGCCTGTCACTTTCTCAAACAAGGCAACACAAAAAATTCAAAGAAGAGAGCCTTTGTGCACAGCCCCCTTCTTTGCAGTAGGGTGGCTTAGAGCTGCTGGAAACTCCTCTTCCTAAAAGCAAATGCTGACTTGGAGAGATAGTCAACCCCACAGGATGGACCCACGCCACTGCAATTGCACTAATACCCACTGCTCCTCAATTACTAATATGAGGAAAATAGCCCCCGATTTCGGCTTTTAGTTAAATGCTAAAAACTGGAGGTAAATTAATTAAGATATAACTTCAACAACACCAGCGTTCCCTCATCAACAGTTCCTAAGACAGGACAGGCAGCATTAATTGTTGCAATTAATTAGGCATTAAACTGATAATGGGTACAGCTGCTAACAATTAACAGCTAATTATGTCAAGCACTTTAACCATTTCACAAAAGAAATGGAAATTGGAGGGAAGGGAGAAGGAGATGAAAAAAGAGAAAGCAGTTACCTTGTAAACAAATGAGAGGCAGTTGGTTCCAAATGCAGCTGGATCCGGCTGTAGAAATGATGCAAAAAGTTTTTTGAGTCCTGTTCGCAACAAAGCTTTACTGCATGGAAGCCACGAGTCAAATTTGAGTAGGAAAGATGTGATAGTGGTCAGAGCAAACACATGCCAAGTTGTATCCTCAGTACTTGGCATATGATGGCACATGTAATCCCCACAAAAGTATTTTATGGTAGTAAATGTTATTGTCATTCCCATTTTGTGGATAAGGAAACTGAGGCAAAGAGAAGCCATATGACTTGCCCAGGGTTACACATTCACTACTGTTGGTTAAAGCCTGGATTCAAATCCAGATGCATTAACAGCACAAAACAAAATGGACCTCATTAATTTGCTGAACCTGTAATAGTCTTTAAAAGCAAGAAGAGTAATGTCTTATTGAACCATAAGCCTAACAAATCAATTTCAAGAGAAAAGAAAAAGTAGTTCAAACTGGAATGAGCATTTTCTAAAGTGATAAAGCTGACAGAGATCCACAAATTCAAATCACCCCCAATCCAGACCTGTCTTTCATTTGCAATGCTGACTTCAAAGACCTGTTTCTGCTTCTCTAGGGAAATCCGTTAGCCTGCTGGGAGCTGCCAAGAATCTCTTCCGGGAACCTCAGGATCCATTTCTCCAGTGGATTTCACAGCAAGTATCATTGGTTGGTTTTTACTCAGGGTCTTTGTTTCAAGAAATTTTATTATCTCATGGGAGAGAAGGGGACAGGAAAAGAAAAATTGGGCCAAACTAGCAACACACACACACACACACACACACACACCCTTATTCAGATGACTATGAACAAGGAAAGGAGTTACAGCATAAAAGTATAAGAAAGGACTTGCCTGACGTCCCATGGTGTGGCAAGTAAAGCCAAGACTGAAAACTAAGGTTCCCTCTGCTCTGCATTAGTGGATCTCGAATTTCCCAGAACTACTCACTCCCAGAGATTTCAATTCAGGAGGCCTAGGAAGGGACAGGAAGCCACATTTCTAAGCCCCTGTGTCAGTGGTGAAGGACCTATGGCATGCATGCTGCAGTGGCTGTTTGTACCATTGAAAACTCTAAAAGGTTCATCATTGCTGCCCTGAGTGATGTGGCACTGCTGGAACACAGAACACACTGTGAGAACTGCTGCTCTGTACTGTCTCATGCCTGGCCATTCATCCTTATCCCCAGCCTTCAGAGTCATCGAGGCCTGCTAATTTTCCCCAGAGTGAACTCCTTTGCCCAGTCTAGCCAGTGGGTACCAGTGTTTGTATCAATTTCATTTATTTGGTAGTTCAATTTACGGTGCTTTTTTTTTTGTGGGTACCGGGGGGTCGACCTCAGGACCTCGCGCGCCAGCAGGTGCCCATGCCGCTGAGCGATATCAGCGCTTTTTCGTATGTGGGTTCCAGGAGTCGAACTCGGGACCCTCGCACTTGCAAGGCAGGCGCTTATGCCACTGAGCCATCTCACTGGCCCCCAAACAGGACCTGTTTTTAAAGAGAACCAAGGCAAGAGCCAATAGCCTTTGTTCCCACTCCTTTCTCCTACCTCCTGTACTACTTAGATTGAGGGTGGGAGAAGCCCTATGTTAACCAGGAGTAAAAAGGCAACTCTGCCAAATTAGAACAGTATTAGAATGACTTCTCAGGCCACAGCTGTTCCCTGGCCTTTGTTAATATTACCCTTGTCCCCTCATCAAGACTCCCAAGGGGGCTGACACCTGCCTTCTCTCTTTCCCAGAGGCAAGCCCTTAATGCCCACCCCTGACTTTCATGGCCTCTCCTTGATCCACCCCCCCAATCATCTTGCTGGAGCTGAGACTAAACCCAGAGCTATAGGGGCAGGTATGGGTGTCACACCTCCCAAAGGGTGTGTGCCCAGGGATGGTCTGTCCAGATTATGGAGTGAGACTGGAGGCTGGAGGTATATGGAGTATATCATCAACAGAAGGAGCACCTTTGTGCCAGCTGGTTTCAGGTTGCACTTTTGAGCTATGAAGGATAAATCTCCCAGAAACAGTTGGCCCACCCAAAGTAAAATCTTGAATCTTCTGCAGCCCCGTATCTCTCTCTTCTACAGTTTGTGTCCTCTTTCTCAAAAGAATTGTGGCTCTGGTCTTAGAATCATAAAGAGAAGTTTCTGGTAAAATATGGGGAACATCATGATTTCCCCAAGGCCATTTAAAAAGAAGATCATAGGCCACCTTCATATGCTATTGGTAGAAGTTAAAATTGTTCCCTTCTCTATGAAAGAAAATGTGACCGTGTAGAATAGACTTTTAAATGTGTCATCCTCTTTCTTGGACTTAGTTCTAAAAAAATAACTGGACAAAGATGAATGTACAAGGACTTTCACTCCAGTATTATTGATAATTGCAAAAAATATAAACAACTTAAATGCATGACTAAAAACAGGATTTTAGTTAAATGAACCATAGGAAATATGCTCACTGAAATATTATGCAACTAAGAAAAATGATGTTATATACACATGAAAATGTCCCTAATAGCAATACTAAATTGTAAGAGTCACTCCATAAAAGAGTACATAACAAATAATATTATTTTTGTAAAACTGTATGTGGCTGTATATTACCTCCGGAGGGAAAAAAATCATTTAAAGGACATATATCAGAAAGTTAATAGAGATTATCTTTACATGATGAATATACAGAAAAGTTCTGAGTTTTTTGTTTTATGCTAATTTTATGTATTTTATATATTTATATATTTTCAATGAGTTTCCTACATTAAGCATACACAGGAGTCTGAAAAAATCATAAAATAAATAATTACTGGCAATATGATTTTAGGTGCCATGAATGGACCAAGATAAATATCTTGGGGTAGATTATTCCTATTGTTTCTGAAATCTATTCCTATATAATAAACCTAGAAGTATAATTGTAAAAACAACAATAAATTTTTAAAAAATCTGCCCATACATGTATAAGTGGGCCAATGTACTAATATAAGAAAACATGTCTTCAGTATATAATATACATATTCACTGGTCCCTTGTCTTCTATCCCCCGCTCCGGCAACAAAGATATTTTTCTCCATAATGTTTCCTAGCAGTCAAACACAAGAACTGCTAATGAATATTAATTGACCTAACATCTTGTGGTGATGCAACTGTGTACATTTCCCTGTCTCACTCAGTTGCTAGGGAACCATAGAAGACAGCCATGGCGCCCCGGGACACAGACCTTTTAAATATAGGGCCAGGTTAAACCACAAATCAGAAATGTTCTGCCTGATTAATTGTATATGCAAGCAACAATGTGTACACGGTCCTGTGAAATAAACAAGAAACAATAAATAGCAACAGACAGCTTGGCAGTTAGGCAAGCAAGCCAGCAAAGATGGGAGTAGACTTTCAGTCACAGGGCTCCCTCCCCAGGGGTCTTCTCAATCCATTCTTTCTTCTGCAGCCCCTTTCCCAGGGGCCTGCTGGCACCACTATTCCTTCCTTATGATCCCTTAAAGTCTATAGTGGAACCCTGAGGTTGGTCCTAAAGACAGTACCTGGGAAGGAGGAGAAGGGAGTATAAAGTTGGATGTAATTCTCTGAAATCATAGACATCATTACCTATCATCCCAGTGCTCATATTAGAGGCAAATAAGCTGAAAAGCAGACCTGGTCTACCTGCAATTTCCCTTTTGCACCTGAATTTGATTCTTCTTTCCTCTTCCCCTCTTCCCCTGCCCTTTTCTTCTGTCCATTCAACTAGCAGTGGCCTCATCATCAACAGTGCTTGTCCCTTCGCACTGCACAAAGAATTAACTTCACTTTCCAGGGTCCAGGAAGACAACCTCCTGGAGACCCTCTCACTCACTCGGCCTCCTACTTTGCTTCCTTCCTCTAGTTTCTCCCTTTAAGTCTTTACACCAATTTTCCTGACCATTTCTCCTTTCCACTTGACTACACGCCCTGCCTACAAAATAAAGAAGCCCCTGTCCCTGAGTCCCACCATCACATCAAAGCCCTCTCTATTCTGTTTTCAGACTCCCTAAAGGGGAGTACTGGGTTCTGGTGGCATCTACAGACTTGGCTGGGAAATGGAAGGGTGGGTTCTTATCCCTGAAAGTGACAGGCAGGTGCTCTCCTCTGGGCTTCATCTGGTTTCCCCTCAAATAAAACACAACCATGAGGATTCATTTCTTTCCAAAGACTGCCCCATCCATATAAAAAAAAGTCATGTTCTTCCTTATTTCCATCCACCCATCCATTCAATAAATTTTTTTATTAATTAATTTTATTGCTACATTTTAGGTATACATAATGATCACATTCATTATAGGGAATTTGTACCTATACATGATACAACTTGATTCTTTTTTTTTCATTCAATGAATATTAATTGAGTACTTACTCTGTGCCCAGAATTTTTTCTGGGCCCTGTGTGTATTCAGTGCTGATTCCAAACAGACACAGCTTCCAGTGCTATGGAGCTTAAAATACTATGAGGAATGCAAAACATAATCAAATAATCTCGCAAATAAATATAAAGCCATAACTGTGGCACAATAAGGAGAGATACGGAGTCATGGGAGGAGGGGGATGTTCACCTAATGTGAGGGATTGGTAAGGCTTTCCTACTTTTTAAGAAGTACTAACCCTCGCACTCACTGACTTCACATCATCAAATGATGAATGCTTCTTCCTGGGTGAAAAGAAGCTCGGGGCTGGAAAAGAAAGAGAGTTTAGGCTCTTCAATGGGGGAAAAATGTATTCACTTCCTCTTCTTTCTCTCCCTTCCCTCCACTGAACTTTAAAATGTTAAATTCTCACCAAAGGGGCCAGTGAGATGGCTCAGCGGCTTAAGCGCCTGCCCGGCAAGCACGAAGGCCCGTGTTCGACTCCCGGAACCCACATACAAAAAAGGGGCCGGTGATATCGCTCAGTGGCACAGGCTCCTGCTGGCGCGCGAGGTCCTGAGGTCAACCCCCCAGTACCCACAAAAAAAAAAAATTCTCACCAAAGATTCAAAGGAAATTCCACATCGTGCAGCACATAGACCACTGTCCACAGAGACGCCTTCTGGTGACTGTGGGCTTCATACTGGTTGGCACGATCGGTGACTTCAGAGGTGATGGGTGTAGGTACATGAGACGAAAGGAGACAAGAAGTCAAATGGCTCTGTTCAGGAAAGGAAAAAGGTAAAGAGACATCCAAAGGGAAGGAGGAAGAGCTGAGAGTGAGAAGAGAAAGAAACAGACAAGGCAAAATAGAGAAGAAGCTAGTGACCAGTGAGAGAGACCAGGAGAGCCATCAAAGGAGAACACGGGGGACAGGGCAGCAGCTGCCTTCCCTACTGTCCATTATAAGATCTCAAGTACAATCTGTGTTTCCCAAATACCTAGTGGAGTAACTTTGTAGAAAGAGTCGAGTCTATTCGAAGTTAGCTTGGAAAAACAGAAACTGTCCTCAGCCACAGCTGGAGGACCTCAGAGTTGGAAGGAATCCAAAGAGGCCATCCAGCTCTTCACCAGCAATTCTCTCCTTTGTTTTGGCAGATAAACACCTGGCTTCCACTTAAACAGGAACAAAAGTGAACATGGCTGAGCTCACCCCTTCCTAAGGCAGTAATTCTAATGCAGAGGAAGTTGTTCCCTATATTAGAAGAAAATCTGCCCATAACATCCACTTCCTGGGCCATAGCGCTCACTTGGGAGTTACATAAACCAAATTGGCTCCTCATCAAAGGGGAGTCCATTAAATACAAGAGAACACAATTTTCTCCTTTATGTCACTGTCCTAATTCATTCACCTATTCATTCCATCTTCAAATGCTACTGTGAGTCTGCTCTCTGATGTACAGTGCTGAGGCATCTGCAAGACAACTGTGAAGAAAGCCAGCTTTCCCTCAGCAGCCCAGACCTTCTTGTAGTAGAAAGCAGTTGGACAATTTCAATACCCAGAGGTTAGGAGCCCAGAGAAATGCCCATCCTTTATCAAAATACCAAGAGTGTTTTATGATCCACTAAGATGGAGTTAACTATATTTTTCTATTTTTTATTTTACTTTATTCAGTTTTTATATTTTTATGAAGATATTTGTAATATACAAGGCTATAGATAGAGTCTGGCTATCCCAAGTGGTAATGCAAAGGGACTTGGTGCAGGGGAGTAAAGCGGACTGGTGTGCTGGAACAAGCCATACCAAATGGATGGACAAATTCTGCCTTCTAGATCCAGCCCTACACACGGCTAATGAGAGGCAGTTCTGTGTCCAGGAGTATGTCCTCGCAGTTCCTCCACAGAGCCCTGATTCTGACAGCAGAAATGCCTTAACTGGTTCTATGCAACAGAATGTGGCAACTGGGGTATCTATGCCAGGAACAATTTGGGCTTTGAGTTGGAGCCCTCTCAGATCTACCTCAGGAATTTGGGCCACAGATTCTTGGCTGGCCAGAATCGGAGTCAGCAAAACAACAATGCCTGGAAAATAAACTTGATTAGACACCACAGATTTACTAAACTCACAGAGGGTTCACATCTCCCTCTCCGTGTCCCATGGCAGTGTTTGGAGGCCTCGTGTCTCTGTCCTGTGGAGGGGGCACCTGGGTGATGCTAACAGCAGAGATGCCAAGCACACACCAACATGGCCACAGTGCAGAGGACACCCCAGCCTGCCATTCACAGACAAGCCTGCCTTCTGGTACCTTAGGGTCTAGAATCTAGGACACCAGAATTCTCAGCATTTTCCGCTACTTCCATTATTTGTTTCAGTATCAGAAATCAACCACCGAGTTATAATGTTTTGAGACCAAAAGTGGTTTTGCAAAAGCATCTGTCTTTTCCCCATCTCCTTACCAAGCCATCTTAAACAGGGAATTATCTTTTCTCTGTTACTACAAAAACAAACATAGGAATGGTAAATGATGCAGCCACTTTGAAAAACAGTTCGGCAGTTCCTCAAGGTATTAAACATATAAGTTTCAACCTATCAATTTCACTCCTAGATATCTACCCAAGAGAAACAAAAATGCCTGGCCACACAAAAACTTATATATGGATGTTTGTCACAGTGTTACCATAATAGACACAAATGGAAACAATTCATGTATCTGTCATGATGAATAGATAAGTAAAATAGGGCATGTCTATCCAAACAATACAATATTATTCATCAGTGAAATGAAATACTTATACATAGTATAACTTGAATAAGCCTTGAAAATATTATGCTGAGCAAAAGAAATGAGTTACAAAACACCACATATGGTGTAAACTGATTTATGTGACATGTCCAGAATAGTAGATTACTGATTGCCTATGCTCAGGAGACAGGCATGTGGGGGCACAGTGGCATACAGGTGCTAATGGGTACAGATTTTCCTTTGAGGATAATAAAAATATTCTAAAACAGACTCGTAATGGTTGTACAACTTTCTAAACTAAAAACTATTAAATTATGTACTTTAAACAGGCAGACTTGATGATAATTATATAAACAGAAGAAGAAGAGGAGAAAGAGAAGTGAGAGAAGGAGGAAGGAGAGTAGCAGAGGTCAAGGAGGACAAGTAGCAGGTAGAAAATTTTTGAGCCACAGAGTATAGCTTCGAGGTGGCAGTAGTAACACTCTGGTCCCTAGATGGTGCATGGACACATAAGAATGTGTGTGTGTGTGTGTGTGTGTGTGTGTGTGTGTGTGTGTGTTCATTCTGGTGGTCATCAATGAGTCGCATTACCCTATAACCCCACATATTCTTTGTAGTCCCCTTCCACACTAACTCTGGGTATGGCCAGATAACTTGGTTCGGACGGTGGAACACAGCAAGCATGATGCAACTAGAGGCTGGATTAGTGCTTCACACTGCACTCGTCCTCTTAAATTGCTCTCACTTGGATCCCTGAGCCACTATGAGAAAAGGTCAGCAACCCACCAAAGAGGCCACATGAAAGAGAAAGAGAGAGGGCCCCAGCCAGCCCCCAACCATCCCAACCATCCAGGCAAGGCAGAAGCTACAGACTGAAGAGTTTATCTTGGACTTTCCAGCTCTGACAATTACTCAAGGAACCAAAGGATCACCCAACCAGGCCCAGCGCCAACTCCAGAATCATGAAAAGCAAGACATCATTGTTTAAGCCATTAAGTTTTGCTGTGGTTTGTTTGGGGATAAATACTGAAACATCCTAAAAGACCTGACAACCTCCACCCATGTTACTCAACTGCTTTGACAATGGACTTTAATCTGATGCCCTTGAATTCAAAGATGGATTTAAGGAGAAACACAAATGTGTGTATAACATGCCATTTGTCACTGTTGTTTAGTACCATTTAACACAATATTTATCTGATTGGCATATCAGTTACTTTGCATCACTGAGAATTGGCTGTAACAGAGATTCTGTGTGTTTGGCAATAAGAAGATTGATTATGGTTATTATACTTATGGCTGGAAAAATGAATTTCATCAGGAAAGTTGTTGTGAAGCTGCAGTGACAGGCCTGTTATGTTTACTGAATAAACATCATGCTGCTGCATACAGAATCCAGATCCTGAAGCACTTGGACAAGGATGCTAGCGCCGACACGACATTTCTGCACCACCAGGTAAAGTGCTTCCCAGAGACGGAAGCACTTCTCAAGCCTTCTCCCCAGCATTCCATCTCTTGTCCCATTGACTGAACCCCCTTAGCATACAAAGTATTTTGGAAGCAATTCTGTGCATCTCCATGAAGGGGGATCTACCCCCAATAGACAACACGGGTGGGAACCTTTCAGAAATACTTGACTTTTCTAGTGGCTCTGAGCCATATGCTGCCTGATGCATGATTACTGCAGAGTATGTCTGTTTTGAAAATATTCATTAAATTCATGTTTTTAATGTGATGAAACATTTTGACAGTCAAGACTATGCCAAATAAAAGGTTTCAACTGAAGTGTATTTGAAGGGTTGGAATTTAGATATAGATTTTAAATGATAAACCTGAAAACTTGGGGACTAAACACAACCTTTTCTCTGATAAGCAGATTCTTATCACCCAGTTCAATTAATTGCTTCTTTTTCCCATTTTATCTTATCACCTTTACAGATTTGCACCTGAAGTACCAGGTCTTAGTAGAGGAGAGGTCATCCTCCTATTAATATAAGGCTTCTTTCAAACACCCATCAGCAGTCAGAAGAGAAACTATGTGCAATCTCTAGTCTCCCCTCAGCACCCAGCTTCTCCACTGCTTCATTAGACTCACCGAGACCTCCATAGACCTTTACCAGCTACGAAGGAAAATGAGATTTGCCGGGTGGTTTCTAGTAAGGGGCCGAGTGCTCATGGTAACACAGCATTAATGAAGTTCACCTTCTGCGCCCTTTAATTGCTTCTAGTAGCACTTCACTTACAATCAATGTTCTCTCTCTCCACTGCAATTTTCTTGTTTTGAGAAATAATAGTGTGACACACGCTTCAATTAGAAGACACAGACTGGCCACACTCCTTATCACCCACTGGATTTTCAGTGCCCCACCTGAAAATACTCCCCAACCAGTCATAAACAAATGGGAAGGACATAAAAGCTGAGAGGATGTCTCTGTAATTGAGCTGCAAAATAAGAGGAAATAGAAGAAGAGCTTCTATTAATAATGACACAGTAATTGGAGGTCACCCAAAGAGAGCTCTGGTACACTCGACATACACATTAGCTTTCCACAAAAACTATTATAGATTTTTCCAAAGGACTAATGTGAGTGATGGCAAGGTTGTTTATCAGATTTACCCAGTACCAGTGAGAGCATTCTTCCACCCCAGAGGGAATCGGACCAGCCTAAAACACCTCACTGCAAGGGAAAATCATTTTGATTGGGGCCAGGGAGTAATTAATGCTAAGTTCAATTGCATACCAAAATACAGCCCATGTACCCTAGAGCCATTTTGTAGGCTTTTTCTCCTGTTGGACAGATTTTGTATCTTACACAATACACATGCAAGTAGTTACCACTTAAGATTGTGGGGTATTATATCCTCGCCAATACAGAAATGACAGGCCCTGGGGAGGGTGAGAGGCAGGCAGCAGAATGCAAGGAGTGTGTTTAATCTAACATCTGAGTCTCATCGATATAATTTGTAAAACAAAGCTACAGCTTTCTGTCTTTTTTTTTTATCATATGGCATTTATTAACTGGATTGGAGGAAATTCATTGTGGTTTAGTGAGTCAACATCAAATTCTAATAAAGAGATCATTTTTGATACCCATTTTGTGGATGGCTCATTATGACATCCAGATGACTCTTGGGTATATTAAAATTGTTCACTGCCATAAATTACAATGATGTAAAAACTGTTTTCTTTGCAAAGAGAATTCCATTAACATGAGTCGTATAACCAACCCCAAAATATCTCCACAGAGATAATGTGGAAATGATGTTACTAATACCTCTGCTGGGTCCAGTTTTAAGGCTGCTTTTAGCCTCTAGGGTAAGAAGATACCCTTTAAATTCAGGGCATGGCTACAAGTGTGACTCTTCACACTACGGACTTGCTTCCTGTGCTTCCTGGGCTACCCTGCTGGCTACTTCTGATTTCTTCTCTTACCTGCTGTGATAGTCAGTTTTCCCTCTGTAACAAAATTCTTGATGTAATCAATTTAAAAGAAGATACATTTATTTTGGCTCACAGTTTTGGAGGATTCAGTAGATGGTTGGTTGACCTTGTTGCTTCTGGACTTATGGTGGGGGAGCATATCATGACAGCAGCTTGTAGTACAAGAAGTCCTTTCATCTCATGGCTAGGACAAGGGAGACAGACAGATAAAGACAGAAAGCTGGTCCCCACAGTCCCCTTCAAGTACACATGCCCGATGACCCAAGACCTCCCACTATGCCATTCCTCTTAAAGGTTTCACTACGTTATAGCAATGCCACAGTTAGAGACCAAGCTTTTAACACAGTGAGCCTTTAGGGACATCCTAGATTGTAACTATAGCATATGCCTACCCAAACCTCATTAGAAAGACATTGCTATTGATGCACTCTAAACTTCTCTAAGAAAAACTGAAATTAAAACCTAGTCACACATAAGACTGAAAAAGCTTAAGGTCAAGAGATGTGTCTGTTTTTCTTTTACCCCCAGGGCTTAGTACAGCTTCCTTGGGCATAGTAACACATTTTCTACAAGAGTTAGTGAGGAAATGGAAAAATAACAGCTCTATTTCTCTGGCATTAAGCCAGTAGGTAAGGAGCTAAATCACATGTAGTTCTGAGTTAACAGTGCCCCTCCCAAAATTCATGTCCAGTTGGAATCTGTGACTGTGATCCTATTTGGAAATAGGGTCTTTGCTAATACAGTCAAGGTAAGATCAGGCCATACTGGAGCAGAGTGGGCCTTACATTCCATATGATTGGTGGTCTAATAGGAAGAGGGAAATTTGGATACAGTGACAGGGGAAAAGGCCATATGCAAACAGAAGTAGACATTGGAATGATACATCTAAAAGCTAAAGAGTGTCAAGAATCTCCAAGTAACCAGCAGAAGCTAGAAATGCAAGCGAAAAATTCTTCCATAGAGTCTTTAGAGGGAGCATGGCTCTGCCAGTGTCTTGATTTTAAACTTCTAGTCTCCAGACTTGTGAGGGAATAAATTTCTATTGCTTTAGGCCACAATTGGTGGCTCTTTTTTATAGCAGCCTTGGAAACTAATACTGGTATTGTATGGGTGGGAGGTATTTTATGACTTCTTCAAGGTCTATGGAAAATAGCACCAAGAACTCAGTGAGAAAGTAGACAAGTAGAGGCCACTTTCATGACACCTGTGTGTGAAAGAAGGGCCACTTTGACACCATGTGCTGCTCTCCTCTTTTCTTACAATCATCAGAAAGAAGGAAAAAGATGCAAGTCACCTATGATGACTCATTGCTTCTCGGTGTCTTGATTGCCTCCATCCCCATGTCCTCTACCTCCACACCACACCAGCCCTTCACACCCCTAGTGCCATCTTTTCCATCCGAATCTTAAATCCCAATATCCCTCCTCTGTCCTCAGCTTCCTGTTTTTACAGCCATCTCACTCCACTGATTACAGGAATGCAGCCATTTTTCAATAAACCAACAGGGAATCATGCCAAGGACAATTCAGGTGTGATTTGGCACTCCAATTTTGTCCCCTCTGAAGTCTCCCCTTGAATGTCTGTCTGCCCTTCTGGCTTAATGAGCTATCATGTGCCACACAACTTTCTGTAATGACAAAAATAGTCCATATCAGTGCTGTCCAACAGCCACTAGCTGCTGGTGTAACTGAGAAACTGAGTTCTTCCTTCTTTTTAATTTTAATTAACTTAAATTTTACTAGCTACATGTGGCTTGTAGCTCGAGTAGATAGTACAGGTCTAGAAGCAAATTTTTAATCAGATACAAAGAGCCTCACAGACATCACACACACACACACACACAGACCCTTACCTCCCAAGGATGAACATTAATTCTCAGAGCATAAGGAGGAAAAGAAACATTATGTAACTGTTCCTTAATTTGCAAGGCCATCTCAGCTCTACATCACTTTGCAGATCAGTACTTGTTTAACTCCTCTCCTCCCAGTTCCCAGCTCCTGTTCAAATTGTACCCCTTTGGGCCACTGAGAATGAAAAATGGGCCCATTGCTGAACATTCCACCCCTTAATGCCTGTTCCTTTAGCTACATAAAGACCCTGCTGATGCTTTGAAATCACTATTTATGAGGGTTTGATTGAGTAAGTTCTTAGACAAGGTGCCATTCTTTTCCCCAGTATGAGGGGAGAGAGAATTGGAGGAGGAGAGAAGATTATTCTTCCAGTTACTGTTATTGCATCAATAATCCCTTCAGCTATATTTCTAGACTCTCTCTTTCTGCTAGTTCTTTCCCCTTGGTGGCATAAAGTACGGGGTGTGAATTTTACCTCTGCTATTTTCCTGGGCGTGTCCAACTTGTATTTCTTAAAAGTTTGTGACCTTGCATAAGTTCTATGAGATTTTACATGGGTCTAAATCATACCTATCCGTATAGATTAAATAGAATAAAGTATATGACATGGCTAGAGCAATATCCTAGTTCTCTCCTTTTCTAAGGAGGCCTTGAAGTAAGACTGCAACTTCCCTATAAACAGACACTGAGAATTTGGGAACTGCCACCAATAGAACTGAGAAGCAGTAGCCCCATGCTGCTCACTGGAGAGTGCCTGATACCTGGATATTTGCAACTTTTCAAACAAGGAAGCTTTCTACGCTAACCCAGACACAGCCAATGAGAGCCTACTCATAGAGGAAGCATGGCCTGGGAGTAGGTGGGCATGTGGCCTGATCTGGTCACAGCAATGAGAATACCATTATGTGTGTTTGTAGCAATGCTAGCTCCTGATCCAGCACAGTCAGATACAAAGCCTTTTAGCTCTGTCTTCACCCACTCAGGCCTAAAGAGCATAGAGCTTGTTCCTCTTACTTGAATCATAGCTGCCTGAGTTAGCTGAGGGTGCCTTTTAAGATTTTTCTCATCTCAGAGTGGCTGTAGAGCCCTGTTTGATCAGTAATACAATAGCTATCTAGCCACTCTAGCTGAGCACAAAATGGGGTTTGATTTTCAGAGAGACGGCTGTGTGGACGATGATTCCCAAGGGCATTCTGCTTTGCACAGAGTTGGAACCAAGTTCTTGGTCTGAGGACACCTCAGCTAATCCCCTGATGGGGGCACGAGTCTCTGGAAAAATAGAAACATGATTACCCAGATATTTTACCTTTCACACAATTTGATGACTTGCAATGACTGCAGAATCTTCTTACTTTCCGCCAATGCTTGGAGACAGAGCTGGGTCCTAAGCAACACAGACCAAGGCTGTGTTTAGCCTCCTTGTTCCACACCATCTCCCACTGCCACCTTCCCCTTCTCCTGCTCCTGTCATGAACCCACGATAATATTAAGTGTCATTAAAAATTGACCATTTTGTTTTCAATGCATACAAAAACTAAATAATGAAAATTTCAGGCTATCCCTGCTCCTTTTTAGAATTCCTATGAATTTATTTAACAAACATTTATTGAATTTACTACATGCCAAAATCTGTATTAGACCTGGGGATACAAAGAAGCCCATGGTCTAATAGAGCTTCCACTATTTTCAAACATGAAAACAGTCTTTGCAAAATTGTCAAAATAAATGTTGTTATGGCTTGTGTATAGATGTCCCCCCAAAGCCTTATGTGGTCATAGAAGGGGCTTTTCAGAGGTGGCTGGATCTAGGGTGTGTGATGTTGGGATTAAGGGTGTGATGCTGAGATGAAGGATGTGTGTGATTAGTAAATTAGTCCACTGATTGGTTTGGCATATTTCTGGGTGTGGATAATGGGAAGGCCCACCCTAGGTGTGGGTGGCACCACCCAAAGGGCAGGTAGCCTGGAAGGGATAAAAGGGAGAGGCAGACTGCTATTGCTTCACCACTTTGCTGCTTTAAGGCTTTCTGCCAGCCATGAACTGTTTCTCCTCTGTGATGCCCGTCTGCCATACTACACTGCCCTGGAGCCAGCCAACTATGGACTGAAACCTCTACAAACTGTGAGCTACAATAAACTTTTCCTCCTTTAACTTTGGGTGTTGGGTATTTTTTTCACCAAGAAAAGTAATTAAGGGCCGGTGAGATGGCTCAGCGGCGTAAGCACCTGCCTGGCAAGCGCAAGGGCCCGAGTTCGACTCCCGGATCCCACATACGAAAAAGGGGCCGGTGATATCGCTCAGCGGCACGGGCGCCTGCTGGCGCGTGAGGTCCTGAGGTCAACCCCCCGGTACCCACAAAAAAAAAAAAAAGAAAAAAGAAAAGTAACTAAGACAGATGCCAAGCAGTGGAGTGGGAACAGTATGATCTTAGGGGTCACAGAGATGCAGGTGTGAAAGTCAGGACAACAGGGTACCATTCTTTCCAGGTTGCCTTTTACCTCTCTGGCCATTCCCTTTTTAAAACCCTTTTCTTGTTCTTCCTCACTTTCCCTTCTCAGCTCCCTCACACACCTATGTATTCGATACATCACCACTGCCTGGGGTACCCACAAAGGCTTACTCCTCTTCCTCCCTACAAATGACTACGGGCATACTGTTTGGGCAAACACAACATGTTTGCCCTCCTTATTCTTTGACCTTGTTCTATCTCAGAGCACCGCAGCTATTCAGGAAAATAGCTGCCCAGAGGCCCATCCTCAAAAACATCTAAATATGATCAGGTGATAGGGGTGGACACATATTTTCAGGCTGGGAACTCCATGTTGGTGAGTGTAGGGACAGAAGCAGGCAGCAGAAAGCCCAACTCTGGGTCTCACCTGGTGAAACGGCTGCATACCGCCTTCGTCACCTGGCACAAGCCAAGCAGTGCCCTTTACAGTCAACTAATTAGCAACACTCAGCTCACAGTGACTTTTCCCTCTGAGAGTTTGAAATCTTACTTTGAAGAGGAAATAAGAAAATGTTACCTGGGAAAGTGAGATAACATCATTCCCTACAGTTTAGTCTTTAGAATTAGAGAGCCTCTGTGGTCAGTATTAATTTTCTTGTTAATACCATAATTGCCACCGATTGAAGAATATTCTATTTTGCCAACACTTTCCTCGTGGATAATCTGCTTTAAACCACCATTTAAAGTTCACTTTGCTATTATTGTCTCCCCTACTTGTTTCCTTTATTTATCAACATATTTAGCTTTATTTCTAAATGAAGCCTGAGATCCAGTAAGAGTTGGAAAACAACAAAATACCCAAATACCTCTCATTAGTTATTCAGTTACTTCAAAATTTACAGTCTTCTGCTTCCATTTTTATTACTTTCAGCCTAGCACTCATCTTGGGCAAGAGTGGTACAAAAAATAAAAGAAAGAAAAATCTCAACAAGAAAAAAAGAGAGCTCTTTGGCTTACAATGTGGGTCACTTGAGAGAAATGCCACCTGGTCCCTTGCCAAAAGTCAAGGAGAAGCAGGAAGAGCTAAGCGGTGATGGTAGACATATGTTGGGAAGAGGAAAGCAGATGTTCAGCAACTTCAAGATGAGTAATTACAGGGTTTTCTTTGGATTTTAACAATATTTTCAAATATTAATACAAAATTTTAAAAACTGAAAAATCAAAAAATATTTTTATGATTATCTATTTTTGGATTTTCATGCTTAATGCCTACTTCCACCCCATACCATTATCACTCCTACATGGATATTACATGATCCAAAAAACAGTTGTTCTTTGCTATAGCAAAGAGCCCTTATCAGAGAGAATGTAGCATGTCAGGAAAACTCCAGTTTTGCAAAGTACACTGTGAAAGTCTTTTTAAAAAATCTATACCTAAATCATTTTTAGTGGCATTTTTGTAGAAACATTATTATCTACCTCTCAAATCATTTTGTAAAATGTAGTGTGACAGGAATTCTAAATCAATGAACAACAGCCATGCTGCTAATGACTCAATTTTTTGGCCAACACAATAATCACAGTAATAAAAATAAAGGCTGTACCTATTAGGAATTGTGTTCAACTGCTAGAAACAGAGACAAGATTATAGTGGCTTGAATGCCTAAGAGGCTGCTCATGTAAAAAAAATGTGGAAGCTAGTGTAGTGCCTCCCTCATCATCAAAGATGCAGAATCCTTTTATGGTCCTACTCAGCCTTCTCTGCTACATAGTTTCCATTTGCAAGATCACAGGATGTTTATGGGAGTTCCAACCTTCCCATCCATATTCTAGACAGGAAGCACAAGGACAGGGGTTAGGGCAATAAAGGCGTAAGCCTGCTATATATACCAGCCTTAAGGAACTGCTTCAAATTTATCTTTTTTATTTTTCTGACAGCAAATCGCTTTGTGTTTCATCAACCTTATGTAGAAGCTAACATTTCTAGCATATTCATCTTATCCAGAAAGGTCTCCATTAAGATGAATGTCTTTGCTGTCATTAGCAGCCCAATATCCATCCTTTGGGAACCCTTTCCCATCTCCTTAGGCCCACACACACAATATGCACATGTGCACATGTGCACAAACGCATATGAACATATGTATGCACAATTTATTTTACACTATTTTATCAGGATCATGGCCTACTTCCCATGACAAAACTCAAAAGGACAAGATCCTTTCACTCCCTGCCTTTGGGAAGGGAACAGATGGGAACATGTAACCCAGGTTCAGCTATTCAAACACTACTAGCAGTAGCTCCCATCTTAGAGAAATAACTCTGCAAAATTCTGGAAAGAGAAAACAAAGAGAATCACAAAGGCAATAGCAGCAGCCAGTACTAGAGTCTATTGGTGGCACAGCCCTGCAGCAAGCGTGGAAGCACCTGGCAAGACAGGTCTTGCCAAAAGATAACCGTTAGTCTCCTTACTTTTTTTCCAGTTCTGCCCAGCTCCTGTCTGTCCTCCATGCATCCTACCACCATTTGTCAGGTCTGCCTCCCCTTGCCCTTTTTATATGTCCAATTTTTGCTTGAGACAGCCTGATTGGTTTTGGTTTCATGCAATGGGAAGCACCCTGATGATATGGTTTAGAAGATCTATATTCTTTGGTTACCAGAAATAGAAGCCCAGAAAATTTTTCCCTGGAAACACCCATTGTCATCAATGGCAGTGTATTCTGATCTAAAGAAACTATCTTGTCTTTAAAAAAAGAAAAGAAAAAAGAAATGAACTGAAAAAAGAAATAGAAGCCCACATAACTGACCACAAGCTTAGATGCAATTCTCAAATTCACAAACACAAGGTCTGAGGCTTTGTCGGAGAAGATACAGTGGCACCTTGGTTCACGAACTTAATTCATTCCATGATTCTGATCGCGAACCGAATTGGTTGTGAACTGAGTCAAATTTCCCCATAAGCTTCAATGTAAATAAGGTTAATCTGTTCTGAACCATTTGTATTTTTAACCACAAAAATATGAAACAAAGTATAGTACAGTACAGTATGAAGACAGAGAACACTAACCTTGCTTGAGGCAACTTCCATTACGGAAGACAAGGAGGTGGGTAGGAAGGAGATTGTCGTCTGGAGGGACAGTCCCCCTCCAAGAGGACATTGAGGAGATCTCCTTTGGGGGCTTTCTATCTTTGTCTCTTAGCTGCAGGGTCAATTTTGATGAAAAAATCTGTCTAATGTCTTTGTGTTTTTTTTTTTTTTTTTTCCTGCACTTCATAACCCTCTGGAAATGAGAATCCACATTATCATTCATCAGATTCAACACTCTGTTCATTGCAGTTATGTTGGGGTGGTGCTTCTCAAAGAAATCCTGGCATTCACTCCACTTTTCCATAATGGATTTTATTACATCCCTGCCAACCTCCTCTCTGTCCTCCTCTTCCTCAGTGGATGCTCCTCAACAAGCGCCTTCTGCTGCTCCCTGCGGAGTTCAGCGAGTTCTTCCATAGTCAGTTCCTCCTTATGGTCCTCAACAAGTTCCTCTGTGTCTTCACCATTGATGCCCAGACCCATACTCTTGCCCATGGACACAATCTCCTTCACTACTTGTGAATCAGACCCTTCAAAGTCACATTCAGTGACACATTCTGGTCACAGTTTCCTCTCGCCTGAGTTTAAGGTCCGGTACATGACATCTTCCCAGGCTTCGTCAGTGAGGTCAGTGCTGTGGAAGACATTGAAATATTTCTTCTAAAACTCTTTCAGAGTCAAAGATGTCTCGTTAGTGACTAAAACACCTGGTGAAGAGCATCTCTGTGCTCAGTTTCTTGAAGTTGCAGATCGCTTGCTGGTCGATGGGCAGCGGAAGAGGTGTCATGTTGGAGCAGAGGAACTTGACCTTTATGAAGTTATACTCAGCATCCATATCATCCACCGAGGCTGAGGGTGTGCCTGGGCATTGTCCATCAGAAGAAGGCACCAGAAAAAACAACTTCTTTCAGTTGGTTGTCAGAAAGATATTTCTTTTTTTTTTTTTTTTTTTTTGTGGGTACCGGGGGTCGACCTCAGGACCTTGTGTGCCAGCAGGCGCCTGTGCCGCTGAGCGATATCACCGGTCCTTTTTTCGTATATGGGTATCTGGAGTCGAACTCAGTACCTCGTGCTTGCCAGGCAGGTGTTTATGCCTCTGAGCTATCTCACTGGCCAGAAAGATATTTCTTAATGGTTGGTGGGAACACCTTGTACAGCCATTCCATGAACAACTGCCTTGTGACCCAAGTTTCCACATTGGCCCCCTGCATGACAGGCACCCTGGCCTTGTTCACATTCTCTTCCTTGAGTGCACAAAGGGTCTGGGAATGGTCACCAGTAGTGGCTTAATCTTCAGATCGGTGCTGGCATTTGCACACAGCAAAAGGGTCAATCTGTCTTTAGTGGGCTTGTGCCCCGGCAGTGCCTTTTCTTCCTGCATCGTATAAGTTCTGTTTGGCATCTTCTTCAGAAGTTGAACACTTCTTCATCGCAGTTGAACACTTGTCAAGCAACATATCCTTCTGCCTTCATGAATTCCACAAAGTCCTTCTTGTAGGTTTCTGCAGTGGCCTTGTCAGAACTGGAAGGTTTATCGTGTCTTATCACACTGTAGATGTCACTTCTCTTGCAGAATTTATCAAACCACCCTCTACTGGCTTTAAATTTATCACTTGCAGTAAATCACTGTGCAATTTCCTGTATCACCTGCAGCTGTTTCTCTTTCAACCACACTAACAAAAGTGTTTTCACCTCTTCTAGCACTTGTGTCCTCTGCTTGGTTGACATTGCTACTCCTTTTGCCACATTAGCTCTTTGATGGCATCTTTATACTTCAAAATAGTTGAGATCGTTGACTTCGCCGTCTTGTACTCCAAGGCCAGATCAGTCACGCAAATGCCACATGCATGCTTTTCTACAATTTCCGTATTCAGTTCAATGGATATTTTCTTTAAAACCTTCTCCTTACCATTCTTGCTCTGCAGTTTCTTGTTACCTTCATTTTTTCTCTGCAGTTCTTATCATCTTCATTACTGCTCTGCACATTCTAGTTACCCTCATTACTGCTCTGCACCTTTTTACCACCATGCTTGCTCTGCACTTTCTTTGGAGCCATGTCAGATTGCATAATACTGCACAGCACTGTATTTTCTAAAAGGCATACGAAGAAAGCTTCATAGCAAGTGTACACAGGTCTGTCTGTGATTGCGATCTCAACTAGAAGGAAGCCACAACCATGTGTCAGAACAGGGAAGATGGCCGTGGTTGTGTTCATCACCTGATTCGGAGTTTCTGAGCAGAAGCAAAATTGTGCCGAATGCTTCTGTTCATAAACCTAATTGTTTGTATTACTGTATTGGGAAATTGTTGCAAATAAAAGCTGGCCCTCAGAACCCATGTGGACTCTTTAGACACTTTCTATAAATGCTCCTTTCTCCTCTGTTTTATTATCTGGATTTCTTTAATTACTAGTAATTTTTTCCCTTCCATAACTTTTGCTTCCTCTTCATGGTCTTTTTTTCCCATGCTAGGAATCAAACCCAGGCCCTCACACATGCTAGGCAGGAACTTTACAATTTAGCTACACCCACCCAACCCACTTTGTGGCCTCCTGAATGGAATCTACATGACTTTTCTGCAGATATGCTATTAGGGAAGCACTTCGATTTCAAGCTTCATATCTTTTTATTTAAAATTTTGACAAGGAACTGATTAATGAGTGAATCAGGGATAATTCCAGGCAAATCAGCTGCAACAAGAAGATGGGGGCTCATGACTGGGTTTGAGCCTTCACCAAAAGCTGCCAGAGTAGGATAATATAAGGTGACAAGGCAGTGGAACCTTTAAGGAATGCAATATATCAGGTGATATGACATGACATCACACTATAAGAAGGCCTTTGCATACCACTATTTTAGGAAGACAGAACTAAGATGCTCAATTAATTATGTTTTGAGCACCTATAATTTACAAGTCCAAGAATTAAGAGATCATAAAAAAGATAATACATGTCTGTCTTCAAGGGCTTTACAATAATACAGAGAGAGAGAGACAGTTAAATAATCAATTAATAAACACCTGGTTAACTACAGGTGGTTCCACACATATTATCCACAGACTGATAGAGAAACTCAAAAGAAGGAAAGATCGTGTTAATCTAGGAGATAAGGGAAGTCTATATAGAGAAGGAAAATTTGATTATCTTGAGGGAAGAGAAAAAAGGAGTAAGATAGCATCCCAGCTTGATGGTAGGAGTGGGGCAGAGGTGGTGGCATCTGAATCAGACAATGAATAATGAGTAGGATAAGAGACAGAATCTGAAGGAATAACCTCAGAAAAACCCTACTAAAGCAATCTATAGGTTTATCAGAGGGAAAGGGAAGGGTATGTACATTTAAACTTGGGTAGCAGAGATGGACATTCATGGTAAGATTCCGATTATGGCAAACTAGATCATTAGAACCAAACACAGTACTGAAAAGCTGGGCAACAACAAATAAATGCCTTTCTTGGAAGCATCAAAGAACTAAGAAAATGGGGTTAGGTTACTGATCCAGAATTGAGAGATGATGGAACTCTGAGAGTTGAGCCTGGCATTCCGAGGCACTTTGTCTTGGGAATGTTTGTTAGTTCCAGAGTAGGTAAATTATAGGCTGATAAATATATCTCTCAGTTTTGTGAGGCAAAGAAAAAAGAAACATCCAGAGATCAAGGAGTAAACGTGAAGCATCCTCTTGGGATGAAACTCTGAAGTATACAAGCTGTCTTAGGGACTATGGCTCAATTTCAAATCATTTTAAACCCTAAAATTGAGCTGAGGTATTCTTAAATTGTTAGAACCCTCAAGCACCTAGCAAAAACAAGTATAAATTTTCTCTGGTTGGAGACAATATCTGGAACCTCATAGTATTCCTACAAGCAATTTGCAATATAATATCTAGCACACAATCAAAAATAACCAGGCGCAGAAGAAATAAAACTGCATGGACTAAACTGGCAAGAATACCAAAAATAAAAACAGACCCACAGGGTCTCTAGATAATAGTTTTGTCACACTTAGACTTTAAAACAACTATGTTTCCTAAGTTTAATAACATAAGATTGAAACTTTTGACAAACAACTACAAGCTTTAAAATAGAAATTATAGTACTAAATACTATAATAATTAAAAGTTACAAACCAACAGAGAAATTAAACAGCAGATTAGAAATTAAGAAAAAGTACTTGTGAAAAAAAATTACCATAAAGCTGTAGGAAGATATAAAACTACAGATTTCATTGACATTTCAAAAGGAAAGAAGATAAAAAATAGGACAGAAGCAATAGCTGAAAAGAAAATAGTTGAGAAGTTTTCAAAACTGATCAAAGACATCAATTCGGGGCTGGGGATGTAGCTCAGAGGCACAGCACCTGCCTGGCCAGCGCAAGGTCCTGAGTTTGATTCCTGGTTTCAGAAAAAAAGACATCAAGTCACTGATTCAAGAATTTACATTAAGGACAAATGAAAAATCATTCACAAAGACATTTATACCATACTAAACTGCTGAAAAATACACACACACACACGCACATATACACACGCACACACATTAGGAAACTTAAAACCAGACGAAGAAACTATTGAGTCATCTCTAACAGGTCTCCAGTTATCAACATAAAGCATTTCTACAAATCAATTAAAATTTAAATTTTACAAAGACAAATTAAAATCATAATAGGATATCACAACATATTCATGAAAATGGCCATAAAATGACAATAGGATGTTGAACATCTTTTCATGTGCTTACTTGCCATCTACATGTGTTCTTTGGTGAGGTATCAGCTTAGACGTTTTGCTCATTTTATAGTGGAGTTGTTTTCTTGTTGAGTGTTAAAGAGTCTTTGTATTTTTTTTAATAACATATGTACAAACAAATACAAGGCATTAATAACAGGGAAAATGAGAGGGTGAAGGAGTATAAGAGAACACGGTAAAATCTGCTCAATTTTTCAGTTAATCTAAACTACTTTAAAAATAATCTATAAAATAAAATATTATTTTAAAAGAGAACAAGAATAAAAAAATAATTGTCTAAAGCAAAAGATGACAATAGGAAGTGATGGGTGAAAATGTGGCAGAAAGGTAATTCCCATACCCTTATGATATATCAGCTTTAAAAACTATTTTTTAGGACCCACTAAAGTCATACACCAACACCATGACTCAATAATTTCCATATCACATTACTAAGAACTATGTATTAAAAAGTTTATATCAGAATTGTTTGTAACAGCCAAAAACTAGATACCAACAAAATGCCTATAAACAGCGAGATGCATAATATTGTGTGGTATATTCACACAATAAAGCCATATGTATCACTAAAAAATTAACACATTACAGCTGCACACAGTATAATGGGTGTCAGTGCTTAGCAAAAGTCATCAGACACAAAAGAATCCGTAATGTGTTATATAAAGTTCAAAAAGCATATAAAACTACTGTTTAGGAATATATATGAGTGGTGAAATTCATTATTACTAACTTTATATAAAAGTATATTGCAGAAGTTGATTAAGAGGTATATACAGTATTTAATAATAAGATATTCACATAAAAAGAGAAACATTTTTCTATCACAATTTATAAAATGGTTTTAAATCACTATCCCTGAAGGTCTCAACTACATACCTTTTATTTATTTTAAATATAAGTATGATTTGTTCATTCATTAAGGAAAATATAAAGTGACTACATAAATTTAACTAAGACACCTTAAAACAATGAGTGGTGAAATTATAAAGAGAATCAAAATAGTGATTTCCACAAAAGTCAAGATACTGGTATCTTTTGGAGCAGAGAAAAGTAGAAATTGTGGAAGGGACATTTGAGGGGTGCTGGGCATGTTCTATTTTTTAAATTTGAATGGTATTTACTTTGAGATACATCATTATTCATACACTTTTGTGCACTTTTCTATACTAAATTTTAGAAAAATTATAAAGTTTTTCAAGGAAGAAGTGGAGCCAAGCATTCATATACAATTACATATTGTGTACTTACTAGATACCAAGCCCTTTGCTAAACACATCAAATGTATTAAACCATATAATCACCATAATGAGCCTGTGAACATTTTATCTCTGCCCCTCCCTCATTTACTGAGCCTTAATTTCCTTATAGTAAAAGGATTAAGGGCCGGGAACATAGCTCAGTGGCACAGTGCCTGCCTGGCAAGTGCAAGGTCCTGAGTTCTATTCCCGGCGCCAAAAAATGAAAAAAAAATGAGGATGAAATGAACCTACCTCATGAAGTTGTTATAGGAATTAAATGAGTTATAGGCAAAGCAGTTGAAACAGTCTGATACATAGGACATAGCTGTGCTTTTATGAGGGGACAGTAAAATCTAATAGCTTGCACAAACCCATACAGCAAATAAGAGAAAACAGAACATGAGCCTGTCCGGCTCAGATATGACACTTCTTCTCTTTACTAGAGCGATGCTCTCCCACAAGCATTCTGTGACACCTTCCCCTGGGTTAGGGACTGGGTCTGAGCTTTGTGGAAGAGTGGAGGGATCCGTTTTCTACATGACCTGACATAACTCTCTTTATGATGCTCCTTCATCTTTAAAACTGGAAGCTACCCTCTTGTCATCCCAAACCAGCAGAGCGCAGGAAATGCCTTTTGTCTATAGGCAGCCAGAGTCCTCTTGCTCTAGGATTGTGCCTTCCGTGGGAGAAACTCCAGTGTCACAACCAGCGCTGGACCTCCTCTGTAGCCCTTCTGTCCATCCCCTTGAGACTCAGAATATCCATGGCACCGAACATTTGCAGGTGCACAGCCTGGCGAACCCCACAGCTGGTTGCACAACAGATGCCAAACAGGATTAAATTACTGGAACCCAGGAAAGTGACTAAGAAAACAGTGATGGGATGAGAAATTAGCACAGGTGAACAGGGAGAGAAATCTCTCTTCATCTCAGTTTTATCATTCCTGTTTTCTCCTTTTGTGTCTGTTTTAGTCATCTCTCATTTAGATGAGATCGCGTTCTTGAAGTCAGAGATAGTAAGGCATGTGCAGCGAACTCCCTCTCGCTCCCACCTGCCCTGAACTTAATCCCACATAGTAAATCAATGAAGGCCCGTATAATATTTTATAGTTTACAAAGGACTTTTACATCCACCTGTTCTCATAACAACTATGATGGGGACCTCTGGTTTCAGCATGAGCTTAGAAGTCATCACTCCCACCTTCATAACAAGAAAAACCTGAATACATGGAAAACCAGTGACTTCATGCACCCATATCAGAACTGAGATCACCGGGAAAACCTCCAGATCTGGCAGACATGTCGGACAGTCCAGGAAGACACGGCTGAGATCTGCTTAGGGGAAACAGAAGCCACTAGAGTCATAAACTGGTAAAAACAATTAAATGGAAATTTCAAAAAACTTCTGGAGGCTAAGCATGAACTATCAGAAGATTGAGTGACTCCTGGGGCCACAGTCATAGTGGAGTCCCCCACTTCACCTCCAGGAGCTCTGTGATAGCTCTAGCAGGAGGAGAAGAAGAATAATTACTGTGAAATAAAACCAGCACTTTTTCATAACAAAGGCTACCATATGAAGAAAAAGACTTTGCTTTAGCCTTTTTCCAGCGAGAAAGAAGAAATTCCTCCTACGCTACCCTTCTCCAGTGTTTCTGTCTCACCTAAGGGGAAAAATATAGTCAACAAAAGTGAGGACTTCAAGGAAATAGGTGGGGACGCCTCACCCAGAGCAGGGAGTAGGGAGCTGGTGTGAAAAAACATCGCCACTGGAGAAATGCATGTGGGGGTCACAGCGCTGAAACACTGATCCACCGTAAGACTGAAGCTTATTCATGCAGTTATAGATTGCTCCCTTCCTTACCACTGCACCCACAGGACTCCAGGGCAGTAGCAGTGGATTACTTCTAGAAGAAGTGCAAGACACAAACTCTCTGAGGAGGAGCAGATAGAAAAGATCAAAGTCAAGAGGAGACAAAAAGAACACTAAAGGAATCCGAAGCCTCTGGTATCTATTAACTACAGCAAACATATAGTTCAACTCCTAGGCAGATAAATACAAAGCCATGGACAAAAGGCATTTTTACCTCACCTCCAATCACTCAATACAACGTGGTCATCTTTCAACAAATTATAAGTCATGCCAAAAGACAAGAAAAAAAATTGAACCTGCGGCTAAAGTGATAATTATATATAACAAACAAAAACATTTTAAAGAGAAAAAGCCTAGGCATATCACATTAAAACTATAGAAAAACAAAGACAAAAGAAAATCTTAGAGAAGCCAGAGAAGAGAAAAACAAATGTCACCCACTGAGAAACAGAGCAAGCATGGTGATGGCCACATGCAATCCCAGCACTCTGGGACAAAGATGAGAATTACAGCTGAGCGTGGTGGTACACGCTCCTAATCCCAGCTACATGTGACTTCAAGGCCAGCCTGGACTTCATAGTGAGACCCTGCATCAAAAAAAAAAAAAAATGAAAATTATAGTACACTTCTCATTAGAAATCATACAAAGAAAAAGAGAACGAAATATTTAAAGTGTTAAAACGAAAAATACTGCCAACCTAGAATCCTATATCTTCCAAAAGCAGGGAAGAAATAAAATATTTTCTCAGACAAACACACAGTGAGAGAATTCATTGTGAGCAGACCTCCCTTGCAGGAAATCTCAACAGCTCTTCAAGCAGAAGAAAACATCCCCGGGTCAACAACTTGCAACTACATAAAGGAAAAACATCAGAGAAGGAATAAATGAAGACAAAGCTACATCTTATATTTTTCCTACTCTTCACTGGTCTAAAAGATAACTTTTACTGTGTATTTAAAGCAATAACTGTAACAGTGTATTAGGCGAGTATAGCATACAAGCACATGAATTGCTGTAGAATGAGTCTTTGACAAAAATTCAACACCTGGTCAGGACAAAATCCTCAGTAAAGTAGGAACTAAGCGGAAAGTAGAGTATCTATAACAAGTGACAGCTACTCCCACACTTAATGGTAAAAGACTGAACTTTTTCCCTCTCAGATCAGAAACAAGGCCGGGGTATCCTCACTGACCACTCCTACTCAAGATTACACTGAAAGTTCTAGGATAAGAAAAGAAAAATAAAAAGCATATAGGTGTGAAAGAAAGAAATAATACTGTCTTTATTCACAGATGGCATATAATTGTTTATGTGGAGAAAACCCTAAGGAATCTATTAGAAAAACAAAAAGACAAGACTCCTGAAACTAATAAGCAAGTACAACAAGATCTCAAGACAAAATTCAATATACAAAAATCCACTGCTTCCCTATGTACTAGTAGTGAATAATTTGATTTTGAAATTTTTAAAACCGCCATTTAAAGTAGCAAAAAATTAAGTACTTTGATATAAATCTATCAAAATATATACAGGATCAATATGCAGTAAACTATAACATATTAATTAAATATATGAAAGATCTAAATAAATAGAAATTTAGTCCACTTTCCTGAATTAAAAGACACATTATTGTTAAGATTTTAGTTATTCCCAATTTGATCTATAAACAGATTGCAATCCCAATCAAAATCCCATCAAGCTATGTCACAGATGTGGGTAAACTGGTCAGTTGCAAGTACATATGATGCTATGAATTGAACTGTGTCCTTGCAAAATGTATACGCTGAAGCCCTAACCCCCAATATGACTGTATGTAGACACAGGTTCCTCATAGAAACAAGAAGGTTAAATGAGTTCATAGAGGTAGTGGCCCTGATCTTATAAGATTACTGTCCTCTAACGAGACCTTTCTCCAATACCATAGGAGGACCAAACAAGGTGGAGGCCATCTGCAACCAAGGAAAAAAGTCCTCACCAGAATCTAACCATGCTGGCACTTTGACCTGGCCTCCAGAACTATGAGAAAATAAAGTTTTATTATCTAAACCACCAGTCTTTAGTATTTTGTCACGGCAGCCTGAGCAGACTAATACACGTGGAAAGGCAAAAAAGCCTAGAATAACCAACGAAATCCTGAAGGAGGAAGAGATCAAAGTTAGAAGACTTAAATGCCTGAAATGATTAATTTTGATGTCAACTTGATTGGCTTGAGAGACACCTAGGAGACTAATAAAGCACACTTCTGGATGTGTCCTCGTGGGTCATGGGGGCATGACCTTGAGAAACATATCTATCCCTAGCTGGCTCTGCCCTTTCTCTCTGCTGCCCAGCCACCATGCTGAACAGCTTTCCTCTGCCATCTTTCTGCCATATTACTGCTTTGGAGCCAGGTGACTATGGACAAAAACCTCTCCTTTAAGTTGTAGGTGTCATGTATTTTGTTCCAACAATGCAAAGCTAACTAACAAATTACCTGAGTAAAAGACTTATTATAAAGCTGCAGTAATCAACATAAAATAATACTGGTGAAAGAACAGACAAAAGATCAATGGAACAGAAGAAAGTCCATAGCATTACTCACATCCATATAGTCGAATAATTTTCAGGGGATAAATTATACCTTTCAACATTTGCAAAATAAAAATCCAAACATAGACCTTACATCTTACTCAAAACTCAAAATGAGGGCCAATGAGATGGCTCAGAGGCATAAGCGCCTGCCTGGCAAGCGCGAGGTCCTGAGTTAGACTCCCGGAACCCACATACGAAAAAAAGGCCAGTGATACCGCTCAGCCGCACGGGTGCTGGCTGGCACGCAAGGTCCTGAGGTCGACCCCCGGTACCCACAAAAAAAAAAAAAAAAAAAACTCAAAATGAATCACAGACGTATGCTATGATTTGAATGTTTTTGTCTTCTCTGAAACTCATGTTGAAATATAATTTCTTTTTTGTGTGTGGGTGTGGGTACCGGGGGTCGAACTCAGGACCTTGAGCTTGCCAGGCAGGCGCTTATGCCGCTGAGCGATATCACCAGCCTGATTATAATTTCTAATGCAACAGTGTTGGGAGGCGGGGCCCATGGGCAGCGTTCAGGTCAGGAGGGCTCCATCCTCCTGAGTGGGTTACTACCCTATAGGTCTTGACAGGAGGAGTTTGCACTTTTCTTTCTTTGTCCTTCCTGCGGTGGTCTGTGTAACAGCACGGAACAGAGTAAGACAGATCTAAATATAAAACGCAAAACTTTAAAACTTGGAGAAAATCCATGTGATACTGGATTTGATGATGAGTTGTTAGATACAATACCAAAAGCACAATCAAAAAAAGAAAAAATTGATAATTTATAAAAGATTTTTAAACCAAAGTCTTCTGTTCTATGAAAGACATTGTGAAAAGAATGAAAACATAGGCTACAAATTTGGAGAAAATATTTACAAAGCATATCTGATAAAAGACATGCATCAAAAATATAAAAAGAGCTCTTCAAACTCAACAATAGGAAAACAAACAGCCCAATTAAAAATAAACTCCAACGACCCAAGCTGGAACAATTTGAGCGAGAAAACAAATAATGCAGTATTGGATTTTAAACTAAAGTACGAGATAAATATCCATAAATCCATACTGATATAAATAAAACAGGGATAAGAAGCAAATCCCAGTGCGAAAGGATTCCAAATAATGTACATAGATATTGCGCTTCAAGGAGGAGGCATGTAACTCCCCATTTCTTACGTGTGGGCTCCACATAGTGATTTCTTTCAAAGAACACAGTTTGGAAAGGGGGAAGGCATGGGAAGTAACTCTTTCTATAAAAGAAGCCCGACAAACAACGCCTCAGACGAAGAGTCACAGTCAACATCCACAGTGATAAGTCACACTGACACCACCCACTCTTGATGCAACAAGATGAAAATGGCACTTTACCTCCGTAGTTTTCCTCTAAAACCCCAGTATAACTCCAGTAAAGCTACATGTAGAACACCAGAACAAAATCTCAACTGAGGGATATTCTGTAAAATATTTGACCATAACGCCTCAAAATTGTCAAAAGCCATGGAAAACAAGGGAATTCTGAAAGTGTCACAGCCAAGAACAGCCTAAGGAAACATGATGACTACATTAAATATGGGATCAGAAATACGAGAAGAGAAAAAGGACTTCAGTTAAAAACTAAGGAAACCCAAAGTATAGATTTTAGTTTATATCCACGTCAATATTGTTCATGAATTGTGACAAATGTACCATAAAAGGGAAGGTGTTAATAATAGGAGAAACTGGGTGTGGCTGTATTGGGAACTCTGTACCATCTTAGCAACTGTTCTGTAAATCCAAATCTATTTTCTAATCCATTTTCTAATAGAAAATAGGGATTTATATACATATAATTATATATATATGAAAACCATAACAAAATTATAAATTTGTATATTTAAAATTTCATTGTGGTTTTCACTGTTTTCTCCGTCTTGTACAATTAGGAAACAGAGGCTTGAAAAGCTGAGAGAAGGAGCAGGCTCACGTGGGTGGGTGGCTGGCCTAGGTCTGTTTGATTCTAGATTCTACAGCTTTCTTTTTCCTTGGGCTACCAAAGAGTTGTTTGTTTAGATGACCATGACACAAATAAAAGCAGTTGAGGAAAGAGCCACTTAGCAGGTCAGATTAAAAAGCAGTGCACATATGCAGCTACATACCTGTAATCCCAGCTACTCCCTAGGCTGAGGCAGGAAGAACTCAAGTTCCAATCCACCCTGGGCAATCTGGGGAGGAGAACTTTTCTCAAAATAAAAACTTAAAAAGGCTGAGGATGTATCAGATAATTAGGCCCTGCCCTCCTGAGCTGTGTGCCTTTCCTGGGATAGGCAGTGAATCTATCTGCAGCCTTCCCTGCCAGTGCTGAGATGACACCCGTCAAGCACACACCTGATGAGGGTCACCTGGTGATCTCTGCTTTCCACACAGGTGTGACTCTCCTCTCCCCTCTCCAGCAAGGTGGATTAGGTGAGGCCCTGGGCATCTTACCCCGGGCTCTGTGCCACACACCCTCCAGGCTGCCAGCAGCCTGGCCACTTCAGAGACCCTTCTCTTCCTGCCCTCAGTGCCTGCCACCTCCAGTCTCCCACAAGTGCAGGTGCCTGCCTTTATCCTCAGCCAAGCGCTCCCTTTGTCCTCCCAGAGCAGCAGTGCACACAATAGGCTTTGTGGAAATCTCTGCACGCCCCGATTGCTCTGTATTCACCTCCGCCCTGGGTAGCTTGTCAGAGCCTTCTGATTTGCAGAGCTTCTTTTTTTCTCTCTTTAAATTTAAAAATGCCCCTTCCCTGGCTCACTCTCTCTCTCCGGGGTTTAGCCAGGGTCTCTGTGAAAGAGTTTCATGATTTCATGCTGATGCACCAACTTCCCCGTGTAGTTCCTGGGGACTTAGCCCACTGTGCCTGAAAGCCAGGCTCCAGGACTCTGTTTGCGGGGCAGGCTGCCCACAGGGTCAAGTGGGCTGCTCTCCCACCATGCCAGCCTCCACCCTCCACCCAGGCCAGCACTGGGCTTTCTTTGAAAAGTTGAGATAGGTTTGCTGGCTCCTTCCACTCCCCCTCCTAAGAGGGTAGATGGCCGCCCTTTCTTACAAGCTGCTGGGCTGCCAGCCATTCCCATCTTCTGCCTGACAGATCCCTTTCTACTTTACAAGGCCACATGCTCATGTGCCCTGTGAGCAGCCTTCACACTGGGGCATCCCAAAGTGTTCATGCACCACTGCCTCTATTTCCCAGATGCATGTGTAATGCATGTGCAACCCAGGTGGCTCCCACAACCACCTCGTAAGATCACGCAGCAGCTGTCTCTGGCTCATTTCCCAAGGGCCCTGGGTAAGCTCAGAGCCTAGAATCTTCTCCCTCCCAGCTGTAGGGTGGGTGCAGGAGCACTCAGGATTGATTTCTGGTGTCTTTCGTTCTCCTCCTGCCTGCTCCAGCTCGTGGTAGGCCTCTCTCCTCTTGCCACCAATACCAAGTGCACCCATAGTCTATGAAGCCACTTAAGACTTGTCCTCCCATACTTCTTCCCTGGCCCAGCACATTGCCCCCTCCCCAGCAGGGGCCAAGGGAGGCAGGTCAGGATGGGGAGGGCTGCAGAACAGAAGAAAGGGCTGCTCTTCTCCCAGCTGGTTCTGCCTAGTGCAGGGGCAGATGGGTGGAATGCAGATGCCCACGACAGAGCATCATGAGTCAAGGAAACCATGCTAACAAGCCTAGACCAGAACAGACATGCCTACACATACCGCAAAGCCGAGTTCATTCCCAGGACACTGTCCTTTCTGGGCTCCAGCAGCCACCCCATGCAAGGAAAATATCTGCTTTATGCTGCCATCAGAGGCTGGGTTGCAGTTAGCCCACAGATCACAATGACAGGAATTGGAAACAAATGCCTCTGCCTCAGGTAAACACAGCCCCTCACCAAAGTGCCTTTGGCAAGTGCAGCACAGGCTGGATTTCAGCCTCCTCATCTGGGTACCCTTGTGTAGTGAACAACCTATACAACCTTACTAGGCAAACTAAATCGACATGAGCTACAAAATAGTGAGGCTAATCACTGATTTCCCAGAGATTTGGACAAAAGAGCTCTGCCGGTTCTTACTGCTAGCACCCCCTCATCTAGAGCTCTGGCACAAGCCCATGAGGCTAAGAGAGAGGACAATCAGAGTAAAGCATAAAAGTCATGACAGCCAGCAGATAGAAAACCAGCAGTTCGGATTTCTGCCACTTACCACCTAGGTAGGCTGAGGCAAGGATTCCAGCTCATTGGACTTCTGTCTCTTACCCGTTAAATGAAGCCCATCGTGCATCCTTCTGAGAGCTGTGACTGAATTAAAGGAGGTAATGCTGACTTCTAAAGTGTTGGGTCCATAAAAAGAACTCAGCCAATGGTAACTATTATTGAGTGATAGATGCTTAAAATTGTTTCTCGTGTTCTCTCCATGATTCCATTCTCAGGCCTCAACTCTTTGCCTTAGAGTGAGTCCCCCAGATAGACTCAGTGCCTTACACATACACAGAGATGCCGGTGGTTTGTTGAGGTGGCTCTGCAACACTGCCTAGACAAACTGAGATGCCTAAAGAGCAAATATTGGTTATTTGTATAATTATCTATTTCATGAATTGGACTATAGGTCCTCAATAAGAGGAAAAGTTCTTATTTATCATTGTGTCATTGTTGAATTAAAGAGATGTTGAATTAAAGAGTGGGCATGGGCCGGTGAGATGGCTCAGCGGCGTAAGCGCCTGCCTTGCAAGCGCGAGGGCCCGAGTTCGACTCCCGGATCCCACATACGAAAAAGGGGCCGGTGATATCGCTCAGCGGCACGGGTGCCTGTTGGCGCGCGAGGTCCTGAGGTCGACCTCCCGGTACCCACAAAAAAAAAAAAAAAAAAAAAGAGTGGGCATTAAACCTCTGATGTTAACTGGCTTCTCAGAGGAGATGACCTTCTGGCCATATTTATTTCTTTAGGCTCTGTAAGCAGTCAAAACACAAATCTGCATTAGTGTAAATAAATTTATCAAACATCAGATTCTTTACAGAGAACTAGTTTTGATTGAGGAAAAGGCTGAAGAGTTTGGGGATTGGTTTGGTTTAAAGATCTAGTAAATATATTCTAGATAGTTGTAGTTAAGCTCTGCTAGAAGTATCTGTGACTATTAGCTCTAATGAAAATATTGACCAACATTTTTTATGCTTCCCAATAATCCATATGCCTACAAAGGTGCTAAGTATTATTATGTATTCTGCTTCTTTAGTCCTTACAAGTACCTTATGAGGTGGATCCTATTATTTTACAGATGAGTAAGCTGAACCACAGAAAGGTTAAGTAACTTGTCCAAGGTCCCAGAGCCCTAAGTGATGAGCTGGTATCTAAAACCAGTAGTTTGGTGGCAGAGGCCTTGCCTACAACTCTTTCTCTTTACCATATCTTACCAGGGGTTTGAAACCAAGGGAAAAACTAAACCATCTAGCTTCACTTGCTTTTAGTTACATGATTTTATTTAACTTTAAAAATCACTAGGGCCGGTGAGATGGCTCAGTGGCATAAGCGCCTGCCTTGCAAGCGCGAGGGCCTGAGTTCAACTCCCGGAACCCACATACAAAAAAGGGGCCAGTGATATCGCTCAGTGGCACGGGTGCCTGTTGGAGCGCGAGGTCCTGAGGTCGACCCCCCGGTACCCACAAAAAAAAAAATCACTAATATTGGAGGTCCTACAGCTCAGTGGTGTTGTTAGTCTCCTACTAGCTTTGCTATACACCACAGCCCTGTGATCCTTTCCTAGAAAATGCCTCTGCCACTCTGAGGATGTAGCTTTTCTTAGCCACTTAAAGAATGTTTGTTCAAAACTGGAAGCACCACGCTAATTTATCTGAAACTTCCCTAATCTCTCTCGTCTCCCTGACAGACACCAAGATAAGAGTAACTAAGACATTTTCGGGATTTACAGATGCATCGTAAGCATATGTGCCAGATCAACAGATTGCCAAATACCAGGCTTTGCAACATCCCATTGTAGACCATCAGAGAGACGTCTAGAAGTCTACGGGCATCAATCATTGCCTTGGCTAACTGCCCCTTCCCTCCTCCCTTGACTAAAGATGAAAGGAGCTTGAAACTCACTATGTCAAGTTTTTTCTAGAGAAAATGGTCTTTCAGGACACTAGTCCATGATCTTCTATGTCTTACTGGTTTACCACAGCTTCCCCAACAACTTCTTCATTCATTGAGCACTTTTCAAGTGATGGCAAATGAGTGGATTTGGGTTCAGTGATGGGGACCTGACCATTCTCCAAATTCAGCCAGAAAAACACCTCATAATAAGACCCCATCATTTTTGTGCCTCTCAGAAATAACAAAAAACAGAATATAAAAAATGGACAGGGGGTAAATCATTACTTTTTGCCAATATTATAATTGTAAGCATCAGAAAAACTGAACAATAAGATTATGAAAAATTAATATACAAAATTCAATAGCTTTTGTAGAAACAACCACCTAGCAAAAAATTTAGTGGAAAAAAAAGATCTCATTTAGAATTGTAATTCAAAAGAAAAAAATCTAGAAAAAGTTTGACAAGCAATGTTCAAGATCAAATGAAGTAAACTAAAGAATCATCTAAAAGAAAATAAAATGTATAAGGAAGTAGAAAGATAGTCTCTCTTCTCAGGCAGAGACTCCTCATTGCAATGTCTGTTTTCTTGCATTAATCTACAAATTTAACTTTATTGATACCAATAGCAAGGACTTCTTTAAGCATAACACTAAATCCAGAAAACATAAAAAATCTAACAATGTAAAATTTTAAATGTCCTTATGACAAAGTTAAAAGCAAGCAATAAAGAAGAAAAAATATTTGTAGAAATATGACAAATAACTAATTTCTATTTTAAAGAGTTCTAAACAAATCAATTGGAAAAAGCCAAAAAAAACTAATGGAAAACAAAAATAGTGAGCAACATTACAAGGAAGAATGCAACTGACTTTTGACCATATGAAAAGGTATTTTGTTTCACTCGTATTTAAAGAATGTAAATTAAACTCACAAAGAAAATTTTTTCCTACTGGTTTGGCATAAAGCAGGAAGTTCGATAATGTGTTAACCGGGGAAATAGGCACGGTACTGCTCTATTACTGGGAGTCCCAAACAGTTCAACCTTTTTTATGGCAACTTGGCAATATCTACCAAAATTTTAAATTCCACTTCTAAAACTACACCTAATTATCAATAGTACACACAAGATGTCCACTAGTTACATTAATTATGTAACAGAAGAAAAAATCTGAATGCACATCAATAGGAAGCTCTATAAATTCTGACACTTACATAAAATAGAATATAGGGCCAGTGAGACAGCTCAGCGGCATAAGCACCTGCCTGGCAAACGCGAGGTCCTGAGTTCGACTCCCGGTGCCCACATAAAGGAAAAAAAGGGCCGGTGATATCACTCAGTGGCACAAGCGCTTGCTGGCAAGTGTGAGGTCCTGAGGTTGACTCCCGGTACCCACAAAAAATAATAATAATAAAATAAAATAAAATAGAATATAAATTAGTTGTTAAGAAAAATAAGTTACACCTATGTGTACTAATATAGAATAATTCCCAAAATGTTAAATGCAAAAGGAAAAATGTAGAACAGAACTATAATGTGTTATAATTTGCATTTTTCAAAAATGTAAAATATAAATATATATTTGTTATTTGCAGTACATTGGCATTTTTCAAGTTAGGTAGCAACCTATTAGTAGTTACAAAGTCAATTTAATGGATCGCAAAAAATATTCATTAATGTTTGTGTTTTCTTTTGGAATTTTCCTGTTTTATTTAAATATTGATTAAATCATTCGATATCCATTTCATTATAATTTTCTTCATTAGAGGTAAGTATTGTTTTGTGAAAATTTTGTCACAGTTATGTAATCGCATAGTGAATTGTGATGGGAAATGTATTTATGGCTCTGGGATATAGGTAAAAATGTTTGGAAAACACTGGTAATAACTATCTTTGGAGAGATAAATAACAATCCTTTGGAAATCAAAATAGGGTCATAAGTGGAAAGTAGATGGTGACCTCATATCTTTGTACTATTTCCATTACCTATTCAAAAAATATTTTTTTAAGAATTCAGAAGAGAATGAGGGAGGGGATTAATTAGAGAGATGATTAAAGTATGTTCTGTACAAATCTGCCAAAATTAAACACATTCATTTGTATAACCAATATGTACTAATAAAAAATGTGGGGGAAAACAACAAATAAAATAAAAAAGGGGCCAGGGATATGGCTCAGAGCCACAGCACCCGCCTGGCAAGCACAAGGTCCTGAGTTCGATTCCCAGTACCAAAAAAATAAAAAATAATAAATAAATAAATAAAAAGAGAGAATGAGGTAAAAGAAAAAAAAATGTTAAAATTACATTTTTTTGTTGATGTAAACCCTCAATCAGTTTTATATACTGCCACTATTAAACCATTTTCATTTTTCCATATCTATTTCCTTTTAATGAAATTATCAGATTTTCCACATAACTTTTTAAACAAATATTGGTTTCATTAATCAAGTTTTAGCCATATCAGAAAAGGACTAGTTATTATTTCTGCCATTAGGAATTTTCCTTTGCCATCATTTTGAACAAGCCTAGTTTTCTTGAATCCAGTTTTGCATACCTAATTTGTACCATCTGGATCCCTACCAATACACCATGGGTAGTTTTAGTTGCTGTCAGTTTTATTTTGTGTTGATTATCTCAACCACAGATATTCATTATGACTTGGCTAAAGTGTCTCATATCTAATCCATAAGAAAACTATAGACACTTTTCCTGAGATATTCCAGGCTTACTCCGTGGTCCAAGAGTGGTCTGTTGGATTTTGAAGCCAATTTTTTTTTTTTTTTGGTGCCTTTCTGAACACTTTGAAAAATGTAAATTACTTCTCCAAGCCACTGAAAACAAAAGCAAACCACTAATCACACAGTGATATCAATGGCTCTCAATTTGATTAATATTACCGAAAGGCAGAATTTGACACATAACAAAGTACATTCATTCCTTTGGAGTCAAAATGATAAGGTCAAAACTTTGAAGCAGGCGTTGTGGTGAGGGCTTGGGTTACACAGATGAGAAGAACAACTTCTTTCCTTCAAAATAGGTATTGTCTTATGGAAAATCCAGATACCTAAAAATATTATGATACTAAAACGAATAGTATAAATTACCATAAAGGAATTTTCTATGTTTGGGACCCTAAGAACAAGAGTGAAGTTTTTGAAGTGAGCTAAGAGAGTTTAAAAAGCCAAGCTGGGAACTTCGCTTTCACTAATCTGACCAGGTGTGCTAGAATGAGGGCAGGTAAACATGGCGGCACCAGAATGAAGAATTTGATCCCAGTATCAAGAGAGTTCTAGGTAGGCAGTTAAAGTTATGTGTCTTTCCGTCTATTTCTTTTCTGGCCCATTTGTCTCTCCTCTTCTGCTGTTCGGACCTATGTCTAGGAGCTGAGCTGAGATTCCGTACCTGATTTTCCTTGATGTCCCCTATCTGGCCTGCATCCATCCTTCCTCCCTACCTCTGTCAGGTCTGAGAAAAGCACTTTAGAACACCAAGTAACAGTGGCTTAGGGAGTTGAACTCCTAAGGGGACAAGGGACCATGAGAGGAGGCTGGTGATCCACAGTGCCTCAGGAACTGCAGTGTGCCCACCCTGAAAACCTCATTGAAATTCCACATTATTCTTCCTTCCTCCAGGGAAGCTTTGGTTGGCATGACTTTTAAACTATTTCGCCTATAATGAATTTATGCCCTTGGCAGATACTAATGCTAATCACAGCATTAATTCTAAGGTTTATTTAAATTCATAGTGTTGGGCTTTGGTCAAAATGTGCTTTTTGTCTGTAAAGTTATCAAATTAATTTTCTTCATTGAACAGAATGTTTGACGAGATAGTAATTGTTTTGGCAATCAGATCCCCACCCAGAAACAAACGGAAATATCCACTGCAGAGGCACGTGGGCTCCCCAGCCCTCTGGCTTGCCTCCTCTGAACTAACTTTGGTGTTGGTAGCCATTTGCCTGGACAAACTAGGAATGTCAGGGGCCCAGATTGAGAGGGAAAGTGCACAGCAAACCTCTCTGCCCATTCCCCTTCTTTGGCCTGCCCCAAGGCCATATTTTTCAGCAATAAGGGAGACATGGAGCCAGAGAGAGCTTACACCGCAGGCACTGGGTGGTCACAAAGCCAGTACATTCCCCTTCCCAGGTCGCACCTGAAGAGGAAAGGCTGAGAGAGCAAGCAACACTCTCGGCAAGGAGCTGACTGCAGGCAGGAATTAATGCTTTGGAAGGTAGCATTATTGGGTTGATTTTATATAGATGTTTTGCTCCTCTTTAGTAATAAACAGTGGGCTGTTGAAGGGGGCAAGAAGAAATCAAAAGAAAAGAAATAAGAAACAAGCAAATCAACCTCAAAATTCTTCTTAGGTTATTGCTCTGGAAGGAACTTTAAAATTCTGTTTCAAAATGCCATGTCTCTCTCTGACAGTGCTACTGTGATAAACTGATGAATGTCTATTTATACCAAAACATAAAACATATGGATGGTTATTTAGAAGACAAATGCATTTTGACAGATATCTAATTTCATTCCACTGATAGGATGTATTTTGTTAGACTCTTCATTTCATTTGAGACACAATCACTTTTGGTTTCCGGTACCTTGCTATGGTGGAAATGCATTTGTCGGGCCCTCCAAACCAATACTGGCTCAAAATACTACCATTGAAACTCTCCTTAAAACCAAGGAAAATCATAAATATCTATTACCCACTCACACAAGAAATGTTATCAAGTAAATACTTTGTGTATCTAATTGAGTAACAGGAAGAATTATTCAAGTTTCCAACATATATTGTTGGCAAATTTCAGCCACGCATGACATATTAAACTACTTAAGAGCATAAAAGAAAAAAGACCAATTCCCTCAGTGTTTAATGAGCCCAAGATTATACTGGAAAAGTAGCTCTAAGGTTGCACTAGCAAAGTTCTATTCTTCCATGATGTTTTTTGGTTCAAGAGTTACCTCCTATAGGAAGAATTTCCTGACTCCTCCAGGCAGACTTGCACTTTCCTCTTTATCTCCCATTGTACCTACCCACACCTCCATTAGACCCTTTTATCACTCCGCATTTTTATTTTACTGGGAAAAAAATCTTGGCTTTTCACTTCTGTATATTCAGTGTCCGGAAGAGCACCTATTACCTGGTAGGTATCTAATAAGTCTTTGTTGAAGGAAAAATAAATGAATGATTATTTCTATTATACCATTTACCACTTGAAGTTATTAATTATGCATCATTATCCTCCACCAGATCATGAGTTCCTTGCGTGTGAGAACTAATATATTCATATCCATTTCCTCAGCTGTAGGTTCGGTGTCTGGCATATAGCAGATACCTGATGAACGTGTTGACAGGATGGACGAATAGATTAGTGGACAGATGAGTGGACAGACAGAGGGGTGGATAAACAGATGACTGTTCAAAGCGACTGGTAACCCAGTATTTCTCAAAGTCACCAGCTACCTGTACAGCAAAAGAATTCCCTTCTTTTATTCACTAGTCATTTGAGTTTAAACATTGAGCTTCATTTTCTTAAGGATAGGAAACATGTGTTTTGAAATTTTGTTTCCTGAATATTTTGAAAACAAATGGGGAGCCTTTAAAAGATATGGTAGTTTGTACGTCTGTTGCTTGAACCTATTAGACATCCCCTACTATGTATTTTACCATTGTTAGTAACAGAACCTCCAAACCTTAGATCAGTGCAAGCTGCCTAAAATAATCATATTTTCCAGCCTCCCTTGCATACATTTATGACCATACAACTAAACTCTGGCCACTTGGATTTAAGTGGAAGAGTCTGTGTGTAACCTCTAAGTGTCCTTAGGAAGGAGGCATTGTCATCTTCTACACTTCCTTTGTTCTGCTAGAATGTGGACAAGGCTGGACCTCAGGCGGGCATATTTAATCACAAACAGAAAATCACATGCTGAGAACATCGGAACAGCCAGGCGCAATGAAGACTCCTAGCCCTTTCCAACTTGCCCAGTGAGCACTGAATCCCCTATTTCTATACTTCTTTTAAATGAGACAAAGTTTGAGTTTTCTGCCTCTTGTAGCCTGACCAATCCTAATAAATAGAAGTATCTTGACAGGCCATAACATGAGAACTATTAAAAATTTGCTATAAAATTGAATTGAACTGAGCTGATAGTAGGTACATGAAAGCCATATCCTTTCAAATAAGAAAAGGTTCAGGGCCAGTGAGATGGCTCAGTGGCATAAGCACTTGCCTGGCAAGTGCAAGGTCTTGAGTTCAGTTCCCGGTATCCACATAAAGGAAAAAAAAAAGAGAGAGAAACTTCATTAGAAACTCATTAGAAACTCAAGCTTGAACCAAACAACACAACCCTAGTTACAACTAGCTCTGTACACCACCCTCCTTGGCTCTATGCAGGTGCCAACCTGACTCTCATTTCATTCTTAACTTAAAGGAAGAAAATTGACTACTATTGCTAGAAGGATAATAATGCTACTGTTATTAGAAGAGTCCATTTTTTGATATAATGAGGGGGTAATTGGAGGATGGATATGATAAAAATATATGCATTGAGAAAAAAAATGTGAAAGTGGTGGGAGGGTGGGGCAAGGAGAGTGATGGGGGTTAAAATGATTAAAGTTCATTATGTGCATATATGAATCTGCCAACATTAAACCCTTAATCTGTGTAACTAATATGCACTAATAAAATGTGTGGAAAAACTAAACAAGAGTCCTTTTCCTTCTATCAGACACAATTCCCATCTAGAACTGCAGATCAACAAATAGCTCCCTAGCAGGAGAAATCCCACAGAGAAGAGAGTTTTCACTTGGGGTTGAGAGTTCTCCTCCCAACCTATCACGATGAAACATCTTGATTCAAATAGGCCAGAGCTCAATTTCCGTCTCCATTTAGAGCACTTTGACTGCGGTCATTTTTCTGATAATGTCTAGAAATTTCATGGCTTTTTAAGCAAGATGAGGTAGAATGGTTGGATTTACTGCGGGTGAAATGCTGGCAGAAGAAGCTTCAATTTAGCAACTGTTATCATGGGCGACTAATCGAGGACTCCTCGGAAGAATGATGCAACTGAAAACAGTTATTACTCAATGTTAATAAAAAAAATTATGGATCTAATAAAAGTTAATGGGGACATATCATGTGCCATAAAAACTGCAGTCAAAGCAAAGAATGCTGGGTTGGGGGAGAAGATTCCTCTACAGCTCTGTATTGTCTAGGAGCCAAAATTGGCCGTGTCCATAATGCTTCGGAAGTACAAATGTTTATGCAAACCAAATTAAACTTAGAGTACTTAATAATGGGATCATCTCCTTTTGTAAAAATAGAAAGTAGCAAGTAAGATATCATCCAGCAAATTTAATTGTTAACAACAAGCAAGATCTTGGTCTGTGGTTGGATACTTTTTGTAGATATGAGTAAATGTCTTTCTTAAGAAGTGTATGTGTCTCCCACTAGGTCAGGAGCTTGTTTCCTTCAATGGGGCACTGTCTTATGCCTGAACAGAGAGGCTATGATTTATCAGGAATTTAAGTTTCATACAGCATCCATGATGCTTGTTGAGAGACAGAAAGTCAGAAGGGTCAAAATCTTCTGCCCCTCTTGATGATGGGCTCCGTGTCCATCTTATGCACTATTTTCCCCTTTGCCTAGTACACTGCAGGGTAATGATAGGCTTTCGGATCCTTGTCAGCTGTCTATGCCTGGAGATGAAAACAGAGGTGCCATTTTATCCGCCATGAAATGCCCCCCAAAGTCAAAATCAACCTTTCCAGGAAGGCTCTTTCGTAATCCATGAACAAAGAGCCCTCAAAATGCTGGAGTTGGGAAATCATTATGGAATTTCGAGAGTAAAGACTAATTCAAGCAAGAGTTACAGGACTGATGCTAACTCTAGGGGGAAATTTTGATATTTCTGTGGACTCAAATTGCTCATTAGCTGCAAAGGATAAAATAGTAACTACACAGTGGAGAAAGTGAACAACTCCTTGACCAGTTGATCAAAATTAACAAGTGGCCAAATGACATTGTGTGACTCCAGATATGATATCCTAAGAAGATACAGCATCATTTACACAGCATTCTGGCCTGGAGTGCATACACCAAATCCATGATAAGGATGAATAAGATAAACCCAACCTGAAAGACTGTGCTAGATTAAAGAGATGAAAGCTAAGACAACAAAATGTAATACAATGTCTTAGACTGGAATCTGTACTAGAGGGGGAAAAATGTTCCAAAGGTTACTGTAGGATTTACTGACAAAATGGAATATAGAGAATGGATTATATAAAGATGTTGCATTCATATTAAACTTTTTGAAGTCGATAAAAGTCCTGTGATTTTGTAAGAGAAAAATACCTCTATATTTGGGAAATATGCACTGAAATATTTCAGGGTAAAGGACTATGATGCATTCAACTTTTTTCATATGGCTACAAAAAATATTAGAGAAAGAACAAAATAATAAATCAAATGGGTTAGCTGTTAAAAATATAGGCATCTGAACATACTTTGTACTGTTCTTATAACTTTTCTGTAAATTTGCAATTATACCCAAATAAAAAAATCCAAAGGGCCCTTCAGGCTATAACAAGCCTTTTCCTTCATTAAGAAAAGTTCCTTCTAGCCAACCAGTGAGAAGATACAAAGCCCTGATCCTTCACATCCAATTTTGGGAGGCACAAGAACCTCTCTCTGATGTATAATATGCCTGCAAATATGGCAAAGATGATGGGGGAGAACCTGAGATCCCACATACATAGCTCCAATCTGCTGCTCCTTAAAACTCTGGAGGGTCTTCAGGAAGCACCCTAGGAACCTTAACATGCAAAGCACCACCACAGAGCAGCACAGCTCCTTAGACTGTCTGGTTGCCTAGCAACCCAGTGTCCTACTTGACAAGATGAAGCAGATGCCTTCCCTTTGGATTCCAGAGCTGATAAACTCTGGAAGGAAAGCCTCTGCTGGTGAAGTTCCCAGTGGGGTTCTGGCTAGAGCTGAGTCTAGGTCCTGAGCCACAGAAAGCATCTATAGCCCTGGGGCCTTGAGCACAAAGGAATCTGGCCTAGTGAAATGTAACATAAACAAGCTCTTAATCAAGTCATTTCAATGCTCTGAGCCTCGGTTACCTCACAGTTGGGATAGACAAGTTGTTCTCAAATGCAGCTGAATTTTCAGATGCCCTAATGAGCTGGGAACCAGCCTCATTCTGTCAGCAATGAGATTAGAATCCCTGTGAATGAGGGCCACATACCCATATTTTTGTAAAGCTCTTCAGATGACTCAACTATGCAGAGTTGATAACCAAGGTGCTAAAATGATCTACACTATGGTTTGAATGTATCCCTTCCTGAATTCAGGTATATTAAGTGATGGGGCTATCAATAGGTGACTAGTCTGAAAGTTTCTGCCTTGTGAATGGGATTAGGTTTCCTGATAAAAGGGCTTAACAGAGGGAGCTCGGCTCTCCTTGCCTTTCTGCCTTCTGCCATGTTAGAACACAGCATTCCTCTCCTTCAGAGAATGCAGCCCTCACCAGATAACTGAACCTCCCAGAGTCTTGACCTTGGCTCCCAACCTCCAGACCTACAAGAAAATAAATTTATCTTCCTTGTAAATTACCATATCTTTGATATCCTGTTATAGGAGCACAAAAGGACTAAGACAACACATAAGTTCTAAGTGTCTTTTAAAGCTAAAATTATCTGTATTGGCACTCGATCCTATAAGGGGGTCTTGAACCCTAATCTCTTCTTCCCTCCTTTCCATCTAAGTGGGGCTCCTTGATGCCAACACTTTAGGGTCAGCTCTGCCCACCCCTAGGACCAGCCCCAGCAGAGCCTGGGTCCCTCAATTAAGTCTTGGCCATCTTTGCTACTGGTCCAGCCACTTATTTCTTGAGGCTCAGTCCCACTCTGTGCCTATAAAGACATAACATTTTGCATCAGTCTCCCAAGTTTCAATATCTACAGAGAAATATGAAGAGGGCAAGCTGTCACTTTAATACATAGCAGGTAGTATTTTAGGTTAGCAACCCAGGATTTAGGAAATGCAAATCTTTTATAATGGTCAGTAAGTATGACTGCACTTTGCTCCAGAAAGAGATACAATCTCAATTTTCCTGGCTATTCACTACACCAACGTCCTTGAGAAAATAGTCAAGAACGAAAGGAAGTCAGTTTCTTGCCTCTAAATATGTGCAGAAATCTGAGAGGGAGAACTGTCTCCCATCCTCACCCAGGCTCTATCACCCTATGCTTAGGATCAGAGTCTCTGGGCTGTCCTTGCTAATTCCCTCAGAGGTAGTGTCCTACTTCTCAACTCTAATTCTGTAGCTAGGACCTACTTCCCTAATGGCCAACTACCTATCACCACCCACCTGCACTGCCCATCACTGTGATCTCCCAGATTCCCCAAACTTTTTCTCAGGCCAATGGGTATCCACAGCCATGAAGGAGCTGTGAAGATTTAGGGCAGACATATGGTTGGGGCAGAGCTGGCCTGAGACTGCAGAACAACCCCAGAGGAGGTAGGAGGAGCAGCATCCAGGGAAAAAGGAGAGCTGCCAACTCATTACACCATCAAAGCAAGTGGTTCTCAAACTTTAGTAGAGACACCGAGTGCTGGTTAAGCCACATATTGCTGAATACTATACCAAACACCCCTAATTGAGTAGGTCTTAAAGTGGAGTCTGTGAAAATGCATTTTAACATGTTCCCAGGTGCTGCTGATGCTACTCTAGTATACACTGTGTAAATCCAGAGCACTGAGAATGACGAATTTGAGAGCCATGGAATGGAGGCCACAATAGGAAGCAGGACTTAGAAGAAACTGAAAGGATGCTCTCCATTCCTTTAATCCAGAGGCAGAAAACTTTGTAAACTTCCCTCAGCCTTGCCTGTGGGTCAGGGAGGATACTATTTTAGAGTCCTTTAAGACAATGATATGTTGGACTTCCCTGATGTTGACAGCTTATTATCCCAGATACCATGCCCACTTGTTAAACCTCCCAGTATCTGTAGCTGGTTTTGCTCTCTGGGTCTTGTCCTACCCCATAACTAGATCTGGTTAGAATTTTTGGTTCTCCCAGACTGCCTCATTCCAATCTAGTCAACCTAGTCATGCCAGTTGTCTCTGGTCATCCCCCACCCCCTTTCATACTTTTATACCCACCCTCCCAGTCCACTTTTCCCCTTCTCTGCTGTGTACCATACAGGCTGACACCCTAACAGACTACAACACCTGGACTCCCATGTGCCCTGTTTCCAGATCAGTTTGGCTAATGGAAGATGCTAGCAGGAGATCGAAAGATGAGTTCTGGGTATGTCTTTCATACCCCTTCTTCCTCCTCAGAGCTGAAGCCCTTGCGATATGGTGCAATACAGCCACATGCCCCTTAACAATGAGGATACATACTCATGAATGTATCGCTTTGATGAACAAAAATTGTAGCGTGTACTTACACAAACCTAGATGATAGAGTCTACCACACACCTAAGCTACACAGCATAGTCTCCATTGTATATTGGTCATTTGTTGACCTAAACATCAGTTTTTTAAATTAATTGTATTGCTACATTTTAGAGATACATAATGATAACAGTCATCATAGGGAATTTGTACCTGTACATTATATATCTTGCTTCTTCTTTTTTTTTTCTTTCCCTCCCCTCCCTTCAAACCCTTTTTCCCTTCTTATTTACAAAAGATTTGTTTCCATTTTTTTTACTGCTATTCTTTTTTTCTTTTTCCTTTTCTTCCTTTTCTTCCCCTCCCCCCCCCCCAGTTCCCTTTCCCATTTGAACATTTTCTTCCTATTTCACAATATCTATTATACATTTTGGTCCTTATTTACATTTTTGGTTTCTCACACCATAGAAGCCATGTAATATTTGCATGTGTGTCTGATTTATTTCACTTATGAGTATGGTCTTAAGGTGCATCCATTTACCTAGAAATGTCTCAAGTTTATCCTTCTTTATGGCAGTGTATTACTCCATTGTATAAAAAACCACTTCTTCCTTATGCATTCATCAGTTGATGAGCATTTGGGCTGTTTCCAAGATTTAGCTATTACAAATTCTGCTGTTATAAACATAGGTGTGCATATATTACTGTGGTATGATGCTTTTAATTCTTTCAGGAAGATACTAAGAAGGGGAATAGCTGGATCAACTGGAACCTCTAGTTTTAGTTTTTTTGAGGAATGTCCACACTGATTTCCACAGTGGTTGCACCAGTCTACCTTCCCACCAACAGTGGAGAATGGTTCCTTTTTCCCCACAGTCCTGCCAGAATTTCTTACTGGTTGATTTCTTGATGATAGCCATTCTTTCTGGAATGAGACAGAATCTCAGCATTGTTTTAATTTGCATTTTTCAAATGACCAGTGATGTTGAACATTTTTTCATATTTATTTGCCATTTCTACTTCTTCATCTGAGAAGTGTGTATTCATTTCAGATGCCCATTTTTGGATTGGGTCTTTAAATTTGGGGGGTCTGATAGTTTTAAATTCTTTATATAATCTAGATGTTGGTCCTTTGTCTGAGGAACAGCTGGAAAATTTTTTTCCCACTCTGTGGGTTGTCTCTTCACTCTGTTGGTTGTTTCTTTTTCTGTGCAAAAGCTTTTTAATAAGATCCCGGTTGTTAATTCTTCGTACTATTTCCTGTGTGATTGGGGTTTTGTTTATAAAGTCTTTGCCTTACACCTATGTCTTCAAGGTTCTACTTATTCTATCTTCTAGCAGATTCAGTGTTTCTGTTTAATATTTAGATATTTGATCCATTTTGATCTTAGTTTAGTGCATGGTGAGAGATATGGGTCTGGTTTTAGTCTTTGGCATGTGGAAAGTCAGTTTTCCCAGCACCATTTATTAAAGAGGCTATCTTTCTTCCAGTGAAGGTGTTTGGGCCCTTTGTCAAAGATAAGGTGGCTGAGTGTGTTTGGAGTTGTTTCTGTGTCTTCTAGTCCATTCCATTGATCCTTGGGTCAGTTTTGTTTTTTGGTTTTTGGTTGTTTTGTTTGTTTGTTTTGTTGTTGTTGTTCTTTTGGTTGGTTGGTTGGTTTTTGCCAGTACCATGTTATTTTTATCTCTGTAGCTTTGTAGTATAATTTCAAGCCAGGAATTGTGATTCCCCTATTCCTGGCCTTTGTTGCCCAGAATTGCTTTTGCTATTCCAGGCCTCTTCTGGTTCCAAATGAGGTCTAGGATTGTCTTCTCTAATTCTGTGAGCTATGTTATTGGTATTTTGATTGATTGAGATTGCATTAAATCTGTATAACAGTTTTGGAAGTATGGCCATTTTCACTATATTGGTTCTTCCTACCCAAGAACAAGGGATGTCTTTCTATTTTCTGATAGCCTCTTTGATCTCCTTTTCAGAGTACTGTAATTTTCAATGTAAAGGTCTTTTACTTCCTTCATTAAATTGATAAGTATTTCCTTTCTTTGGATGCTACTGTGAAAGGTGTTGTTTCCCTAATTTCTCTCCCAGTGAGTTTGTTATTTGTATACAGGAATGATATTGAGTTTTGAGTGTTGACTTTGTATCCAACTGTGCTACTGAAATTGGTTGTTAAATCTAGAAGTCTTCTGGTGGAGATTTTGGGGTCTTCTATGTAGAGTATCATGTCATCCACAAATAATGATAATTTAACTTTTTCCTTTCATATCCTTATTCCTTTTAGTTCTTTCTCTTGTCTAATTGCTCTGGCTAATGTTTCCAGAACTATACTGAATAAGAGTAGTAACAATGGACATCCTTGCCTTGTTCCTGATTTTAGAGTGAAAGCTTTCAGTTTTTGATCATGTAGTATGGTGTTGGCTGTTGGTTTGTCATAGATGGCTTTTATCAAATTAAGATAAAGACCATCTATTCCAATTTTCTGCAGGGTTTTTCTTTTTTTTATCATGAATGGGTATTGAACATTGTCAAATGCTTTTTCTGCATCTATTGAGATGATCGTGTGATTTTTGTCCTTGGTTCTGTTAATATGGTGTATTACATTTATTGATTTGTATATGTTGAACCTCCCTGCATCTCTGAGATGAATCCTACTTGATGATTTGCTGCATTCTGTTTGCCAGTATTTTATTGAGGATTTTTGCATCTATGTTCATTAGGGAGATTGGCCTATAGCTCTCTTTTTTTGTTTGTATCCTTCTGCGGTTTTGGTATCAGGGTAATGTGTGCTTCCAGGAATGAATTTGGGAGTATTGCTTCCCTTTTAGTTTCATTAAAGAGCTTGAGGAGTAGTGGTATTAGATCTTCTCTAAATTTCTTGTAAAATTCAGCTGTGAATCTGTCAGGACCTGGGCTTTTCTTTGTTGGTAGTCAAAACATCAGCTATGTAGTACATGCCTGTCTATATACAATGTTTCCAGAGCAGCCTCTGCTCAAATTTCCAGCTTTAAAGTTGGAAAATTATTTCTGCAAAATGCCTCCTTGAGGTGGTAGTGGTTTCCTGCAGCTGTTATGTCTGGGTGCCTCACTTTCTTCCTTAGTCCCATCCATACCTCTATAAGGGGCTCCTTCCCATGAAGTCCCTAGAATTTCTGAGATTCTCTTTCGCCCTGGGACTGCACACACCTGTCTTGCCCAGCCACATCCCAAGGTGTACCACAGATCCCTCTGCTGGACAGAAGCACCTGAAATGGGGTTTCTTAGATCAAAGTTGAAAAATAGCTCCCTGCATTTTATCAGGCATCCAACCTGAACTCCACCCGGCTTCACAGGGCTCTCTCTCATGATGTAGAGATGGCAGCAAAGGCGAAGCCATAGCAGATATGGCCAGGATATTTTCAACTAAGCAATGAAGGCCTCCTCTCCCCAGGCAGCTTCCCTCATGTGGATACAGGGCTTTCTGGTAGATCCAAGCAGCAAAACAGCAAGGCTGACCCCAAGAGCGAACGTGCTCCTGAGGCCCCACATTTAGTCAGGAGGCTATTATCAACAGCGCCCTGGAGTCTCTGATGATGTTGCCATAGTAGCAGTAGGGTCACTGCTTAGCAACAGGCTAGAGCTGCAGGAAGTTGCTAAGACATTTTCTCATGTGTTAAAGCAAATGGATGTTTATCTCAGTCTTGAGTGTAAATACAGCAGTGAGGGGAGAAGAGAAAACATGTATACACAGGCCTCCAAAGGATCTGCCGATACTAGAGCCCAGAGAAGATGTCTTCTCTCTGGAGGAAGCAGACAGGAAGGCCACAGATGACTCAGTGAAGCACATCCTCTCTTACCCCTAGAACAGTTGACTTCTCATTCACCCATTCTTAAAAGCTCTGACACCACTTATTTCCAATATAGTTTCCAAATCTCTCTTTTCTAAATAGTATTTGGGAGCTCAAGTGGTAAGGTAATTAAATGTACGTACTCTAAAGTCAGAATGCCGGGTTCAAAGCCCGACTCTGGCTCTTTCTTGCTCTATTACATTGGATACATCACTTCATTTCTCTGTGCCTCGATCTTCTCGCCTGTAAAATGGGAATAATAATAGTGCTTAACTTAAAGGATCATGTAAGAAATACACAAATTATTACACAGCAAGCACTTAAGTGCTTTGTATGTATAATGAGTGCTTCATTAAGGATAACTGTTTCTATTATTCAGTAAAACCAATAAAACTTTCCCATGTTCTAGGACCTGCGTAAGGAATGAAGAACATATAAGTTAATAAGAATTTTACCCTATGAGGCCCACATCTACTCTGCTGATAGTGCAGAAAAAGTAAACACCCAGTTTCTTGGATGGTCATTCAAAGTATCCCCAAATCTGGCTGTCTTGCATATTCACAGAATTTATGTTCTCTACCTACAGCCTAGCCTCTGCCAGATAAGTGGCCGGTTGACATGGAAGAAATGCTTCTGGCAAGAAGGGTTTCACTGAACTTGAAGCTCACTTAGTCACTTGGCATTTCCCATGCTAGTGGGTAATAGAGGAGTTACTACACTGGTGGAATTCATAACCCTGGTTGCTAGAAAGAGCTGGAGGTGTTGCTACACACTAAGAGCACAGAGGACTACTTCCATGACCCACAGCAGTCAGCGAGGCCTTTCTAGGGGCCTGAAACTCAGCAGAAACTGTAAAGGGCCAATTTCAGCAACCACAGTCCAGCAAGGATGTGGTGAATAGGGATAAATATAGTCTAGGACGTGTCTCTGCTACCCAATACATCTTGTCTGAAATGCAACATCCGCTCTCCAGTCCCCTCTCCAGTCCACTGAATAAGACTGTGCATTTCTCACTGACCCCTTGGTGATGTATATGCACATTAAAGTTGAGAAGATTCTAGGCAGCCCCCTAAGCCAGCAATCTAGAACTTGTAGCTGGAAATGGGAGAAATCTAGAAGAAGTAATGGAGATAATTACTCAAATAAATAATAATGGCTTCAAATAAGTAATAGGGAGGAGGGGAATGGGTAACTTCATTCACTTATCCTCTTTTCAGAATGGCTAGTTACTGCCTTCATGGAGAATTGGTGACTGACTGCCAGTGGGTATGTGACAGTGCAGCTGCGTTGGAAAACAGACTGGCAATTCCACCAAAAGGTAGACATAGAATCATCACATGACCCGGAAATCCCACTCCTACACATATACCCAAGAGAATTGAAAACACAAACTTCTACATGACTGTTCATAGCAGTCTTATTCATAACAGCCAAAAAGATAAAATAGAAACAACCCAAATGTTGGATGGATATAAATTTGCTCCAAGTCTCACTGTCTCTCCTTCTGAGTATAATGGAAATTAGACAGGATCTCGATTTCCTAGCAAGACAAAGATGATAATAGAGAAATGAAAATAGACGGTGGTGAGAAAAGAAGCTTAAGCTAGTGAGACATGGATAATTCTCTGCTGAAAGATAAGAATGTCCTATATTCGCATGCTATCCAGATTGGAAATCATCAAGGATCTAAGATGAGCATCCTGATGGAAATGTCTGGAAACATGGACTGGGAGTCCCCTTCACTGAGAAGGAGAACAGCAGGTTGTGTGACAAAAGGGATACTATGCCTAAAACCACACACCTTAATCTAACCTCGGGGAATAGTGAATACACGTGGTGTGTACCTTTCAAGGAGTATCTGGGTTTCCTCAGATCCTGATCCACTACAAATATGCAAGAAGTACTTGATGAATTTCAATGAATTGTGCTGGTGCTGAACCCAAACAGTGTCTTGGGATCCTTGTGCCTAACACAGTACTCTGCATGGAAAGAACATTGAATATGTATCTGTGAAAGGGGTGGATGTCTAAATGAACAAGCACTTTTTTAGCCTGGAGACAGGTTACTGCATATTTGTGAGACATAGCAGAGTGAGGAAATGAATTACCAAGTACAATTCCTAAGGGAAAAAATAAAGTAACTGACCATGCTTTGGCATCTAAAATATTATATTCCTTATCCATCATTTCTGCCACCAAAGGGGCAGGACATCTGTAATTTGGGGCCTGGGTTTTAAACAATCCCCCAATTGCTGATTGGTAGCTTGATAAATGGCAACCTAGAATTTTCTAGCTAGAAGAGTCCCCAGAGATGCATGGGCTATTGAAGAAAAAGAAGTATGGCAGGAGAACTGTCATTTTGTGGGTGTGTGATAAGTGTCTGGGTAATTTCCTGAGGATAAACTGAGCCCAGACAGGAGTTCATGCTTCAGCGGCACTCCCTATAATACCAAAGTTTAGCAAATTGACACTGTATCTGTCACATGTTAATTGAACGATTACTCTTTCTAGATAATTCACTCCTCTAAAAATGTCGATATATGACCATCATTTTGCTTAAATGCACTATAAAAGCATAAAAGAAACCTTCCTAAAATGGCCTAATACGGAATGTGCTAATTTCACACAGGTGACCCATGATGAAGGGCCAGTGGAGATCTCAGACCCGGCCCACAACCACCCCAGGAGAAACATTCCCAGGCCAGAACTTCAGAAACTAATTTGACTACAGCAGGCACCAGGATGATAAGGGCAAAACTGTTCCCAAAGGAGAACTGTGCCCTTGGGCAGAGCAGTGGAGCGAACTAATTTCTAATAATGAGGCTGTGAGCTACAGCGTTTGTCTACAAAACAGGCTTATTCATGAAGAGTAAATATGTCAACAAATTCAAGACGCATGCTAAATCTCCATTGTTTTCTGAAGTTCAGGTTTCCTGGCTCTATAAAATGTGATGCATGCCTTTAGTGTGTGCTGCAGGATCAGTGAGATTGCAGGATGCCACATTAAACTTGGAGCTCCTGGGCTAATGAGGGTAAGTCCATTTTGCAGTAATGAATTGTTGGTAATAGCCCATCATGGAACAGATGTCTCCTCCATCATTGCACTGGGAGTCCAACACTCTAGAGTGCTGTAGCATAGCCCAGGAGGTAATCCTCATCTCAGGAACCCTGAAGGGAGCCCACCCCATGGAGTAGAATGAGTTGGTGCCTATACAGTGTGATTGGAGCCCCCAAATCCTCCCTAACTCAAAACACAGTCCCACTCACCTGCCATAGAGTTTTAAATACTCTGCTTTGAATAATCTATTAAAATGTAAATATGTCACCCGGAGGAAGTAACACATTAAATTAACATCCTTTACCACGTTATGGGAAGATGGGCCCTAAGAGAATGAGACTAGGACAGGCAGTCAGTGATGAAGGGTGGCTTCAAAAAGAACTGAGCTGGTCTCAGGTGGGGAAGGAGGACGGCAAGCAAGGCACAAATGTACCTGTAAGCAATCTCTTGCTCACCACACTTTACTGATATTGTGGGGTTTTTTCAGAGTGCATTTTCCCAAATACCTAAGCAACTTTAGGCAGGATTCATAATGTTACCAAAGTCTGGGGACAAAAGCCCTATCTCCAGGGATTCAAACAGATCAGGCTTGGCCATTTATCCCAAACAAAGAGATGAGCAGGGGTGAAGGGCAGGAAAGGAGATTTAATCAGCATGGACATGTTGGGAAACATAAAGAAGTTCAAGATCTGTCTTTGAGGGGCTAACAGAAGTGGAGTTTAACAGAAAAGGGAAACAAAGGCAAGGTGTCTTAGTTACTTTTCTCATTGCTGGGGCAAAATATCCAATACCCAAAGTTAAAAGAGGAAAGGTTTATTTTAGCTCATAGTTTGTAGAGGTTCCAGTCCATAGCTGGCTCCGAAGCAGAGCAACATGGCAGAGGCGCATCACAGAGGAGAAACAGTCTATGGCAGGGTAGACAGGAAGCAGCAAGCAGGAAGCCTTCTGAACTTTCATCCCATCCAAGCTATAAGCCTATTGGTTTATACCCAGGATGGGCCTTCCTATTATTCACACCCAGAACTATGCTAAACCAATTAGTGAACTAATCTAGTACTATACACCCTTAATCCAAGTATCACACACCTGTGATTCAGCCACCTCCCAAAAGCCCCACTTATGAGTGCATGAGGCTTTGCAGGGACACCTAGATACAAGCCATAACACAAGGGGCATGGGTTTACATAGCTGAGGGGTTTCCATAGTGTGGATAATCCTAGTCAAGTCATGGTCTGGTTGTTCAGTATCTCAGGACTAGTTCTTTGAGTTCCTGGGAGAGCCATCATCACTTAAGGGGGTAGCCTCAGTTCCTAAGCAATTATTTCTGCTTAGGAGATGATGTCATCATGGGTGGACTACAAAGCTCTGTTTTTCTTGGAATATGAGGTTTAAAACAATGACTCAAGACTTCTAGGCCTCATTTCAGAAAGACTGGAACTGGACATATACCAGTAAAAGCTGGCGATTAGATGTCCCTGAAAATACTAAAAATATTTTAGTTACTCTTATCTTGGTGTCCTTAGTCTTAAAGGGGGATGAGATAGGGTAGATAAATTTAGAGCTAATAAACCTTGCAATATAGACACTCCCAGAGTGATTCACATTCTTATGTGCAGTGCTCAGCAGGGATCTGACCCAAAGTTTTAAGGTAATAAAGGAAACATATAAAATGAAGGCAGAAATGCCAAGCTTTATCCTGCTTTTGGGCATCTGCAGTCCTAGCCTCTAAGTCCCTGTTATAATAACTTATTTATTTTTGCAAATTCCCAGAACCTGGCACATAAACATTTAGAAAATCCCCAGTGCCTCTCTAATAAATGTTTGTTGAATAAGTGAATTTTATCCTTAGAACCCCTGAAGAAATCATAGGAGATATTACAATTTTATAGATGCAGAAACTGACTCATAGAGACTCATTTCCTTGCCCAGAACATAGGACCAGGAGGAGCAACCTCTTTATTATAAAGAAACAGAAAACCTAGATGCACTTTGTCTAAACAGAATAGTACACATGGAGGAATTAATGGGAGATAAGAGTGCATAAGATTAGGGCCAAATTTTAGATGCCTTTAAATGTTAGCCTGAGAGTTTTGAGTGTTATTCTAAGAACTTCTGAAAGTTTGTTTAGTGATTAGAAGTATAAGAAGCAGAAGGATACAGAGAAATGTGCAGTGATATTTTAGGAAGATTGTTGGCATAGAGGAGAACAGGATGGGTTGAGAACCAAGAAATTAAAGACTAGTTAAGGGATTTCTTGTATCAGTCAGACCCAGGGTAGTAGCAGTGGAAATAGAGAGGAAGGCATGCATGTAACAGACTTTCTGGATAACTAGTGGGTTAGTGTTAGTAGCTGAGTGATGAGTGGGTGAGAGGAAAGGAAAGAGGGAGATTGACTGACTACCTTATTAGTCAGCTTTTCCATCACTGACATACAATATTCAACACCCACAATTTAAAGGAGGAGAGGTTAGATTTGGTTTATAGTTTTAGGGGATTCAGTCTATGGTCTACTGGTTCCATAGCAGAAGCATCACAGTGGAAGGGCATGATGGAACAAAGATGTTTAGTTCATAGTAGGCAAGAAGTAAAGCAGGGGAACAGCACCAGTGAGGAAGAGGCAAGCGACTAGATATATATTCCAAGATCATGTCTCTATGACCCACCCAGACACACCCAGAAGTGTGCTTTACTCATCCCTGAGGCAGGTCCCAAGCTAATCAAGTTGACACAATTAATCTTAACCATCAGAGCTTCATTCAAAACCCATTTAACTGAATGACAGAAAACTGTCAGCAATGAGAAATCTGAATGAGAGGCTGGCTTATGACAAAGGATGATAAGGTTCATTGTAAATATGTTGAATAAAGTGATAATGGCGTACCCGGGTGAAGTCATCTGTGAGGCAGCTTGAAATTTTGTGTCAAAATCTCAGAGATTGGAAGCCATGAGAATAAGTGAGATTTCCAAGAAAGAATAGAAAATGAGTCCAAGTCAGAATCAGCAAACATGTCCACATATAAAAGATGAGCCCAAAGTAAAGGAGACAATGTTAGGCTGTGTATTGACAAGTGAAGCCAAATAAGAGTGTTTCAAAAAGGTAGAAGTGATAGTGCCAGATGTTACAGAAAGGTCAAGGAAAATGAGGAGACACAGCTAATAGATATCAAGAATACGCTATTTCTGGTTATCATCAAGAACAATTTTGGAAGCTTGAAAAGGACAGGAAACCTAAACAGGGTCAGGGGCAGCAAGGAAAGAGATGAGAGGGGAAGAGCAGTAATGCTCAGGGAGAGTAGTGCCAAGGCACGGCTGAACTTATTTATTTGTCATCCCCTTCAGTACAGGAGGAGCTGAGTCTGTATTTTATTGCAAAAAAAAAAAAAAAAAAAAAAAAGATTGATGAATATTTTGGGACTAATGGACCCTTCTAGCACTCTAAATACTGGAACCACAAGTAAAACCACTCCTTTCTCATTGAAATGCAAAAGAGTGCAGGAGATAGTGGGGAGGGGTCCCTGGGAAGCAGCAAGAAGCAAGTGGCTGGGAAGCCAGGGCAGAGCTGAGAGAAGAGGAAGGATTAGGTATGGTGGACCACCTGGAGGACTCTTCTTGAAAGAAGAGCAATTATCTCCATTTTGGCTAAACCTGGCCCTATTTCCATGTATTGATATGTATAGAACTGGCTAGGACTTTCCTTATTCCTTCAATTGGCTTTAAGCAATGCAAATCGGTCTAGTCAAGGTGCTGATATGTGGTCTTTGAAGCAAGGTGACAGGTCAGTGTTTCCCCACCCCTATAGCTCCCAAAAGAGCCATTCTGGAGGGAGAGCCATGCTCCATGCTGTTGGCTATGACTTCCCAAGGCATAAAAGATTACACATCAGAGCTGAAGCACCAACCTCAAAACATTAGATACTACCTCAAAATGTGTTATGCAGACTACTTTTTCTGCATCTCTCTCTCTCTCTCTCTCTCTCTCTCTCTCTCTCTTTCTCTCTCTCTTTCTACATATTGCAGAGGTGATTTCTTGCCACATACCTAGCCCAGCTCATGGCACTCATGTACTTCCTGCCACTCTCACAGTCACTCATCCCTGAGCCACTCCCCTCGTTGAGAATTAATAAAACCTCAGTTTGGCCTTGGGTTGAGGCCTTTGTTCTGTTAACCATTGCTCTAGCTGGACTTAGGACCCCTTGGCTCCCCACAACTACAAATATGCCTTAGTGTCTTTATTCTCGTGGATTGCACTGGAAGTGGTAGATTGGAATTAACCTGCTAGGATTCCAATAACTTTTCCATGGGATTACAAATATAAACTTCCTGGAACACGACGAAGACCAGGAGGGCTCTCTATAACTAGTTGCCTAGTTTGAAAGAAGGACGAATGAGGCAAGACCAGGCAGAGGTCATTTTACTTGAAAATTCAGAAAAATAAGTTCGCAGGGATTAACTAGCAAAACAAATTAGACTGCCCAAGGAACAGGAAAGGGTCCCAGATGGCAAAGGACTGGATTAGGTTGTTATCAAGATTTATTCAAAGTAGAAGAGGAGCAAAATTCATTTCCAAAGTTAGGATCTCATTTATCTATTGCTGATCGCAAAGCCATGGAATATCAGCACCAGAAAGGTCCTGAGTCAACATCTGATCCAACTGTCACACTTCACCAAGAAAATAGGGTCCAGAAAGGTGATGTGAATTCACCAAGATCACATAGCCAGTTAAGGACTAACCCTAAACCAAAATCTAGGGCTCTTAGTTCCTAAACAAGTACAGTTCCTACTAAATAGCAAGTCTGTGTGCTGGAATAGTTCCAATCATCTATAATTTCTTCTTTGCAGTAATGATGACTTTATTTAGATGAACAACAAAACATGATTTCATTTTAGTACCTTTATATGGCTTTTCCTATTAAAACTTTGAAAAAAGCAGTAAGTCAGAAAAAGAAAATCATTTATCATCTCATGTCTCCCTGTTTTGGGTTCTGCAAATAATCACTGCAATTATGTGGCAGTTAGTAAAAGCATGGCTCTGGAGCCCGAGAGGCCCCGCTGCAAACCTAGGAAAACCCCACCACTTACTACCCATGTGACATTGAATGAGTTGCTTGACCTCTGCTGAGAGAGGGGCCTCAGCCCTCCGAAGCTGGCGGAGAAGGGAGGGAGGTAGCAGCAATCTACCATGCTGTCATCATTGCCTTAGCATGAGAAGAAAGCAAAGTAGCAAGTGAGACCCAGGGAGGGAAGCAGCCAAAGCAGCCATTAATACCGCTTTCCCTCTGGAATAATCCCAGTGTTTAGGCCAGAGATGATTTGAAGGCTTTTTGAGAGGCAGACCTGAAGAGAAAATGTAATTACTTTTTCCTGCACTTGAATATCAAGGCAGTGTCCTTTCAAAATAAAAAAGGCACTTGAGGGGTGGGAGGAAGGAGGCAGGAAAAGAAATGAAGGATGGAGAAGGGCTATTTGTGCTGAAGCCTGTGACTTTTCACCAAAGTGACTCCCTTTGAAAGCAGCTGGTGCAAATGTCATTTAGCTGAGACAGTAGGAAACGAAAGAGAGGCAGGGGGCTCTGCAGGAAAGAGCATGATCCACTCCCGCTCCCACCAGCTGTCCTCCCTATCCCAAATACTGACCCTCTAGGGAAGAGATTAGGCCCAGGCACTTAATCAATGGGGTCATTACTTTGACGTGGCTCTAGGTCTCTTGCAGTTATCACTGCAGTCATGATGGACCCATCCAACTTCAGCCCTGGGGTGTCTGTCCAGAGAGAGCAAAGCCTTGAATCCCCACATTTCCCATCAGACCAGCAAACCAAGGGAGATGGTATCGTGTAGCCACTTCTACCAAAGCAGAGCAGAGGAAATGCAGCTGTTGATGATAACAGAATAGACTTCTAGAACAGGCAACCTGGGGCTCTTCAAATTGATCATTTGGGTGCATGAAAGAAGGAAGGAGAAGAAGAAAGAGAGTCAATCAGATCTAGGGTCGAATCCAACTCTGCCACTTACAATACGACCTTAACACATTACCTAAGCTTTGTGCTTCAGTTTCTTCACCTGAAAAACAGGGCTAATAGAGTTCACAGTGATGTCATGAGGATGGCAGTGAACAGCAGGTGTCTGATAGGCAATGTCACGGATACATATGTATTTTCAAGGAATATTAATTTCATGCACATTGACAAAAGATCTCAGGTCCCTGGCCAAGGTCTCCAGGTCATCACGCAAGAAAACAGCCATTCATAAAACTCAAAAAGGCAGAATGGGGTTGGTATCCAAGGTTACTGATGTTCCCAGAGAGTTGCTGCAGTATTTCCCAGAGTCCAATGAACCTTTGGGACTAATGGGCCTTTCTAGGGCCTGAAATACTCGGCCCACAGATAAAACCACTTTAAAAATCTTTCTGCATTTTATTTACCTTTAATATATGATTGATGCCTGCACATACTTTCAAAAAACTATTTGTTGCAACTTAGTTACGGATGCTACCAGGTATGCTCTGTATCTATCCTGCACTCACTATTGGGTGCTCACTATTTTGGAGGCCCTGGAGCCCTCCTTAGGTCCTTTCTGCATGTGTGATTCACATGCCATTCGGAAAGGAGTCCTGGCCCTTTACAGCATGGTGGTGTTCATTATAAGCCAAGGCTTTGAAACTAACCTGTAGGGCTGGGTCCTATGAAGACCCTAACAGATAAATTCAAAGAAATAACCTAGAAAAGATTAAGTGTAGATTGAGTTTTTGTCAAAAACCAACAAAAATGGTCACAATAACAAGAAAATCAAGGGGAGAGAAAACCTTCTCCGCCAGTTGGATGTAAGTTTTCTGGGAACACTGATTCATGTAGCTCTGTTGTAGGAGCTCAACAAAGGCATCTCCGGTTTTCATAAGGTGGGCATATATTGAGTTTCTGCCCCTAAGAGGCTCCATGGTATGGCTGGAATTGTAGAAAACGCATGGGCTCTGTCTTCCTGCAGAGCAGGATTCAAATCCTAGCCCAAATGCTTAAACTGTGTACATTTAAACAAGTTGTTTAGCCTTCTTGGCCCTAAGGTTTTCATTTGCAAATGGGAATAGCAAATGACTAGAAGCCCCACAGCTGTGCCCACAATCCGAAAAGATTTGAACTATAATATTGAAGATTTAGGGTGAGTTGACAGATGCATTTTACTTGTGACTCCACTGATTTAAATTTTGTTCCCAATTTTTTTTTTTTGCAATGTGTTTTCCATATTTTAATAGATGGCTTGATATTTCTTAAGATCCTTTGCTTCAGCTAAACATGTCTGTGGGCAGCTAAACTCCTGGGGTAAGAGAATAAATGAGGTCTCTTAATTGAGACTAAAATACCTAAGGGAGACTAAGCTGGCACTTAAGTGCTAAGTGAGAAGCCTAACTGCAAAATCCCTTCTGAGGAAGAACTTTCTAGCAACTGACATTCACTGACAATGGAATGTGCTTTCCCCCACAAGGTGGATTTCCTGTGTCTCCTCTGGTTCTCTTCTGGGATATCATAGAGGGGAATTCCGGGTCCCAAGGACAGCTAACTATAGAGATCTTACCTCCTTTTTTGGTTACTGTTAATACTTGGAGAGACACACACATGAGTAGTCAAGGAGCCACCCACCACACCCCAGCAGTCCAGAAAAGGAAACCCAGCCTATATTTTCTTGCAAATTAGGTGCTGTGACAACTCAGGCACTGAAACACACAAATGCTGTATATGTGTTTAATTGGCAAGCTAGAGAAAACAAATGCTAATAATTGATTGATGTGTGTGAACAAGATATTGGGAAAATATCCAGCAGAGCAGCACCTGCCGGTTCTCCCTTTAAGACAGTGATTATTAGCATTGTACAGCACCCCAAAGAAACTTCTGCAGAATTAGCACTGACTGTGAGTAAGTGTGTGCCCTGGACCCACGAGAAAGAAAGCGGTTGAGAATACATTTCCTGATTGCTTTATTTAGCCACATGTGCTAGCCCTGAGCTCTCTGGGTTTCTGAGGCAGCGCATATCGCAATGGGCATGCTGTTCTGACTCATTTGCTAAGGAACCATAAGGCTGCAAGTTGTGATGAGGCCCATAGAAGAAGTGGCAAGGGGCAAACAGCCTTGCCATTGGGGCCTACGACCCAGCAGACCCAGCCTTGCTCAGTACCAGGAGGCTGTATAGACCTCTGGATCTTCAGTAGAATCACAGCACAGACCTCTAGAGTGTTGGCACAGCCCTCCTTGCTAACATGTCTTCTTTCTGACTTGCTACTTGGCCTTGACGGAGACTATTAAATGCCTAACCGAGAGATGTCAAGTGACCATGGCACCTAAGTTGTACATCATGAAAAGGGTGCTACCCAATCCTCGGAATCAATAAAGTTGAACATGAACCACAGCAATTGGTCCTCAAAAGGAAGAAGTCCACATAAACAGCTGAAATTACAATAGAGATGCCCAGCTGGAGATACAGATGGGAAGAGTCTGCTACTACAGATACCACTCACCACTGTCATCCTTCGAGTCTGGCATTTCCAGGCAATTCACTGTCCCCCAGTGGCTCACTTGGGCAAATTTGCCCCCAGTGTCTGAGATGTTTTGAGTGTCATGTCTTGGCAGGGAGTGGGGCTGGGGCTATAGGCATCCAGCAGGTAGAGATAACACAATGAGAATCCAACACTGAGATGACGCAACGAAGAGAAAAATAAAATAATATACTCAACAAAAAATATCCTCAGATACCCCTTTCCTCATTGCTATCCCTAGTTACAAAGTATATGAGCCAGCTTTTCAGTTGCTGGACACAATATCCAACACCCACAGTTTAAAGGAGGAGAGGTTCAATTTGGCTCATGTTTTAAAGGATTCGGTCTGTCATCATCTGGCTCCAAGGCAGAAACATCATAGGTTTATTGAAACAGGAGACGAGAATGTTTCCCAAGGAAGAGGGAGGAAAGGACTCTGCTTAGGGAGAGCTGAAGGAAGAACACAGGCTGAGGAAGTGGAGACACTGAATGGAGACTGCCCTTATGAGGAATTCTGTTACAAAGGGGAGCAGAGGGCTAGAGTAGAAACTAGGGGGAGACTTGGAGCCGTGTTGGTGTCTGTTTGGATTGTTGGGCTGAGTGAGCTATCTTAGCATATCTGTAGACTAGTAGGAAAAAATTAATTATCTAGGAGGAAAAAGATAAATGAGAAGAGCATCCTGGGATAGAGAGTATGGGAGGGATGCTGGCCTTCAGTGAGAGGAGGGTCTGCCCATCCACTGGACAACATGGCATGGATCACAGCACCACTGAAGCAAGCTTCTCAGCAGATGTAGTGATGAGAAGATGCAGTTCTGATTTCACTGCTTCAACTGACTTGGAGAAACTGAGGATGTTATTGTCAGTTGACCAGATGAGAGAATTTTTGGAGGTAAAAGAAAAAGCAAGTAAAAGGTAGGAAGTCTTAGAGACTTGAAGAGTAGATTAAAAAAGAACAAGAATTAAGAATGCCAGGCAGAGCTGAAGGTCCCCTGGAGCTCTGCGATACAGATTTAGTGTGAGCTGAATATTTGTAGCCACTCTGCACTGCTCCCAAGCAGAGGGAAGGGGTAGACTAGGGCTTAACCAGCACTAATGTTTACCACACATGTAGAGGAGGGTGGGGCAGAAAGGAGTTAAAATGTGCAGAGTCCTTGGGTCGAGCACAAATCCGTGATCCTCTGCCTCATGCGGAGTGAGCCCAGACCCTTTTTTCTTTCCAGTCTAGGAATCTCAATCCAGGGCCATACAAATCTGTCAGAAAAATTCTAATACTGTTAAACTTCAAAAGGGAAAGGGTTGAGTCAAGTTCTCTTTTCTGAAGAAGCCTCTCTGTCCTTTACGCACCCATCTCTTCCCCAGGAGCCAGCTCTGCCCACCAAGGCAAACAGGAAAGAGCAAACTGCCAGTCACAAAGGTTGGGTTATCCCTAAGCCCCCAGGCAAAATGGGTTGCTTCCTAAGGAATTTCCCTGTAAGCAAACAAGAGCACTCCATGGAGACTGCCTCTGTCTCTCTCACACTGGTTGAGACTTTGAGGTGAACTTGAAGCCCTGCATTAACAAGTAAAAGTGTAAGCTAAGAAAAAATTGTCCTACTTGTTTCCCCCATCTAGTAGAGAACATAGAAACTTCAACTGCACTCTCAGTATTGATATAATTCAATAAAACAAACTAGCTCTTTAACGATTCAATAAAATGACTTTGGCCTTGGGTTGAGAACATTGCTATACAATGTTCCTTGCTGTGCAAAGAACAGTCAGCAGGACAGACGCAAAGACACTGAGGCATGGCTTTGGTGGAGAAGAGGAAACAGATGTGGCAATTAGCAGACAGCCAAGTAAAGCAATGGTGGCATGTGTATGATTGATAGGCTGGTCCCTAAAAACACAACTGTATACAAGTTTGGCTCCAGTGTCCCTGCTCTTAGAGTTGTGTCCACCTCAGTCCCAGCCAGTCAGTGCCCAGGGTGCCTCCCTTATGAGGGCCCTCGCTGTCCTGCCTCCCCAGCGGGCCCCCTCAGCTCCCAGCCCCAATCAAAACCAATTTCTGCTTCTTCCAATCACTCATAGGAGACTAGTGCTAACCTGATAAATTAATTCAGTCTAATGCAAATTAGAGCTTAATGTGTTACCCTTTCAGACAACATTTACATTTTTAAAAGTAGCTTCAGTTCCTGAAATCTAAAATGAGTGAGTATTGTGGGAACATCAAGCCTTGTAGCAGGCAGCTAGGGGAGACTTTGAAAAACAGTAGCATCTGTCTGGGACCCACTGAGGTCAGACGTGGAAAGTCCCACCTGCTCCTTCTGATCATCAAGTATGTCATGGGCCAAGAGGTAACAATGTCAAATCTTTGTCTAAAATCAGCAGATTTCTATCTTGAGAAAACATGCTTTAATACACTTGACTGGTGCCTGAATTACTCTAATATATGCAGACGAGATTCTTCGGTGCAATCAAACCCTATGATAGTGGTTTGCTTAATTCATCTTCTGCTCCAGGGAATGTGAGTTCCCTGAGGACAGAAGAGAGAAAACAAGGCACCTGCCCATCACCAGCCCAGAAAATATCAGCCCAGGACTAGTAGGCCTGTTCAGGTTTCTTCAGGGTCTTCTGTGCCTGACTAGGTGCCATACTACAGGGTATCAGGCAAGGTCTGCTCCAGCTGCTTCTGTGCTCCTGGGAGGAGAGGAGGAAAGGAGCAGTTTTCCAGAGAAGCCAGCTACGGAAATCAATTCTTCCGTGTGTGATGCAACTCCCACCTCACCAGAAACCTCCGTGGGGCTATATGAATCTGTGCATTCGGGAAACAACACTGTTGACACCTAGATTTGTCACAGAAACCCAAAGCCTAATGCAAAGATGGTAGTTAGGGCACAAATAACAGCTCCCCCCTGACTTCTCTCAGCTTTTCTTGGTCTGTGAATGAAACAAAATCCAGTCTTCTATTCTTCTAGGCACTCATTGCAGCCCTCCTGTACCAGAATGAAGAGAGGCTGACCCACTGCTCCAGAGGAGGCAGAGGCAAGGACAACAGCAGAGTTACTGCCCAAGGAGCCCTCAAACAGCCTAGTGACCCAGATGGAGAGACCCAAACAAACACCCTCTGAGCAGCAAGAAGAGACCCGCTCATGCCATGACATTTTCCAACAAGATTCTTAGTGACCCTTGTGGCTTCCATAAAATTCACCTATCTATTTGAGAGTGAGTGTGTGTGTGTGTGTGTGTGTGTGTGTGTGTGTGTGTGTGTGTGTGTGTGTGTGTTATCTATAAGAACCACCAGCCCTGCTCCAGGACAAAAATGAGGACTTCCAAGACAGGTAGGACACATCCATCCTCCAGGCGGATTCATTCCCTACTCACAGGGGCCAGGGCACTGGTATCACTATGAGGAGTGTTTCTTTTGAGGATTAACACAGGGCCCAGTATCTCCCTAGGGGAACAAAGTAAAGGGCTGCTACCTAGTTCCCACCCAGTGGTGGGCAGTCTGAAACCTCTGTCGCCTGTTAACCACCCCAGGCCAGTTGCCTAGTTCCTTCTACAAACACAATGCTGCCCACTAAATATCTCTACACTTCTGAAACCTCAGTTACAACCGTGGCTACCTTCAGGCAGATGCTGCCACTGTGAAAATGCAGCTTAAATCCTCACGCACATTTTCCCCCTGTGGTCCCTCCTGCTGGGGCAGAGTCTTCCCACCTCTGCTTTTTTTCAAAGGGTCTTTTAAATGTGTTACATTCCTCTGCTCTAAATCAGGAGGGCTCACCCAGGTTTCTTCTAGAATTTGGGCCTTCTGAAGAACCCCAGTGAAGGCTTCTCTTCCTGAACACCCTTACTTCAAGGATTCTCTCTAGTTTCCATTTCCACCTCCCAGTTCCCAGCTGCTAGCACTTTCTTTGAATCCCTTTCTTGCTTTCTGCTGTTCTCCAGTGCAACAAATTGATCCTCAGCCCACCCATTCCCTGAAATTTGGACAAACATCCATTCCCCACCTAATGAAAACCTCAGACATTGGCTATTCTTGTTTTCACTTTTGGGCTGAAGTTCTGGATTCCAGGAACTATAGGTGAGAATGTATCCCCAGGCCCTGACTTCACCTGGAAGAAATGGAATTCATACTTCTTACTCCCTCTTTTTCCTGGAAATGGAAGTTGGAACATGAGTGCCTCTTACTTTCAAGTAGATCAGCCAACAAACTACTGATAAAAGAATGTTCTAAGAGCTTCTAAATTGTTGCTGGATGCTCAAGGATACTTGAAACAGGTACCCAGATATATTCCTGATTTTTGTGGAACTCAGGAATCCTGTAGGAGAGACAAAAGCATTAAGGGCAAGACAGTTTTGCTTTGGAAACTTCTCTGACAGATGGACAACACATAGGGAAACGGCTTAACACCAGCCTGAGACAAAGAGCCATGGATGCTGATAGTACAGAGGAGGTTGGTGATGACGCACCAGGCAATGCCCATGGCAACACCAGCATAAGGAGCTTGAGGCCATCTGTAGCATGGGGAGGCACATCAGCAGCCAGTGAAACTGAAGCACAGCCAGAACTGTGGGGACTGGCTCTGGCTAATGCGAAACCAGCATGCTGAGCCATAGAGCTTCTGACTTTAGACCCAGAAATTGTTAAGTCCTGAGGGACACTGAGGCTGAATATAAAAGTGTCACTGGAAATTCTAAGAAATAGTTGTCACAGCAGGTCTCTGATGGAAGTCTGAAACACCTGGCAGAAAGTATGCTGGGGTGTGGTACGTGGAAAATATGAGATACTCTGGTGAATTTAAGATATAAAAACTCACTATTGAGTAAAGCCTAGGACATATTGACTACTTAAGTATAGATTTTTTAATTAGATGACTTTCTAGTCAATAAAAAGATTCCCAACGAAGCAATAGAATTAACCAAGCTAATGTCAATCTTCATTCCAACTCTACAGGCAGAAGAAAAAAAAATTTTTAAAAAGAAAATATAGTGCCGGTGAGATGGCTCAGTGGCGTAAGCGCCTTCCCGGCAAGCGTGAGGGCCCAAGTTCGACTCCCGGAACCCACATACGATAAAAGGGCCGGTGATATCACTCAGCGGCACGGGCGCCTGCTGGTACGTGAGGTCCTGAGGTCGACCCCCAGTACCCACAAAAAATAAAATAAAATAAAATGAAAAGAAAATATACTATATAATTCTATACCCAGCCAAATATACTTTAGTATGTAAAGGGAACAAAAAATAGTATGAATATGCAGAAATTCAGAAAATGTATCTCCTAAGTTCTCTTTCAAAAAAATTTTTAATTACATAAAGATATATTTAGATATATATATCTATATAGATATATATAGATATATATATATATAAAACTGTTTAAAATGAGGGAAGTTATATGTTGACTACAAAGGTCTACTGTATAGAGATCTAAACAACTGCTATACTGTATATAGAATTGCTAACAAGTACAAATTCTAGAAAAAATCTTTGAAAAGGAAACCAACCACATATTGTAAAAATAAGTTTTAAGTTAAAATTCTAGATTAATGAAACTCCAATTTGTATTACACAGATGAGAAAGTAGAAAGAGAAGGAGTGAATAAAATTGTGATGATGGAAGAATGTAAAATGCATGTCAAATTTCTATTATGTCCATAATCAGAAGTATTATTTATGTGCTATTTTATCATATCAAAACATATCGGGCCGGTGAGATGGCTCAGCGGCTTAAGCGCCTGCCCGGCGGGCGCGAGGGCCCGAGTTCGACTCCCGGAACCCACATACGAAAAAGGGGCCGGTGATGTCGCTCAGCGGCATGGGCGCCTGCTGGCGCGCGAGGTCCTGAGGTCGACCCCCCGGTACCCACAAAAAAAAAAAAAAAAAAAAAAAACATATCACACACCTACATATATATATATAGAGAGAGAGAGAGATTTGTGAAATTATGGTATCTAGTAATTCAAGCCAACATTACTGCAGAAACCATTAAAAATTCCAGCAAGACATCTATGAATCTCTTTTTTAAATCAGAGAAGACCAGACAGCATACCAGGCAGTTACCAGGCCAAAGTGTGAGAATAGACACCCAGTCAGGGAAACAGCAACAAAACAGGCTTTGTCCTGAGGGTGTCTGTGTGCTGTCTCTGCAAACTTCAGCTTCATTTTGACATCAAATGCTATTGCCCATGCTGGGCAGAAGGAGCAGGTATCATGCTAACACTTATCTGAAAACGCTCCACATATAAATCTGGAGCCCCCAAAGATTAAATCTTCCATACAAGAATGAACTAGAAGTAAAACTTCCTCTATACCCCCGTCTTTCACCGTGACCACCCCAGGGTACTAACAGGAAAGTTACTTCGGTACTAATGAGAAAAGTACAGGAAAGGTGAAAATAAAAACTTATCTGAGAACTGCAAATATGATTCATCCTTGAGCAGATTTGTAGCTGAAGTTCACATTGCTTGGTTGAGGGAAACAAAAAACAAACAAGCAATCTTCAGAGCCTGAATTTCTGTTTCTTGACTGGTAGTTCCCCTAGGCGTGCAACAGAACTAAACACAGGCCCTCTCTGAAGAGCATACCTTTACTCTGTGCCCCCCCAAAAATCTCTAAAACTCACATTTATTTATGAAGGCAATGCCATTTACACAGTCAACAATAATTAAACAAATAAAGTAGAAATAATAAAAACAAGAAGAAATAACAGCAAGAAGAAACAGAGTCACAAAGACTTTCGATATTTGAATTATCAGATTACATTAAAATTCAATTGTTCTCACTGTGCTTTGAAAAAATAACTAATTTTTAAATCTCTGCAACAAATTTCTACTAGGAAGCTATAAAAAGTTACAATTACTTTTCCAGTAGTAGAGATTGAACTCACAGCCTTCCCACTGAACTATATCCCCAGCTTTTTAAATTAAATTTAATTTTTTTAATTTTGAGGCTGGGTCTCTTTAAGTTGCTATGTTGCCCAGGCTGGGCTTCTACTTGGGATCCTTCTGTCTCAGCTTCCCAGAGTGCTAGGATTACAGACATGTACCACCAAACCCAGCACAGCATTAAAAAGATTAAATAAACAGAACATCTAGACCTTGCAATAAACAATAATGGGTGGGTATATAGCAGCTAACAAACATAGCTAAGTGAAGAATTAGCTGGGAACTAGATGGGTCAGAGAAATTATTCTGAATATAAAACGGAGAGTTCCACAATGAGAAGAGAGAGAAAACAAGGGAGTGGCAATATTTGAAATGGACAATGTTGGAGAATTTTCAAGAATTAATGAAAGACACCAATATACACATTTAAGAAGCCAAATAAATGCCAACAAAGATGAATACAAAGAATGCACACCAATACCCAACACAGATAAAGAACAACAGAGGAAAATAACTTTTTCTAACTTTAAAGATGGACTACTTGAACAGAGCAATAGTTACACAGATAGCTAAATATCGATAGCAATAGTTACACTGATAGCAATTACTGCCAATGAATAATTCTATATTTGACGAAAAAAAGTATTTTTCTTTTAAAAATGAGAGTGAAGACACTTTCAGAACAACAATATCTGAGAATTCACCATCAGGAAACCTTAACCAATGAGAATTTCACAGAATTTATGTCAGATAGAAAGTAATCTCATATAGAAGGTCTGAAATTAAAGAAACAAAGAACTAAGGACAAAGTGAACATTTGGGCAAATCTAAATATTGACTATGTAACACAATAGTATTAAATACCTCCAGAGACTAAAAGCAAAGAATTAAAATATATAATAATAATAATATAGTCATGTGTCACATAACAACATTTTGGTCAATAGTGGAACACAAAGGAAGCGATGTTCCTGTAAGATTACATCATTGCATAGTGACCCAGTCATAATCCTTCTTTTTCTATGCATACTCTACAATGTTCGCACACTGACAAAATAGCCAAACCATGCACTTCTCAGAATGTGACCTTGTCATTAGGCAACACATAATTTATAAGCCAAGAGGGAAGGGAAAAAAGAGCCTAAAGTTCTTGTATTATCAGATAGAGACTAAAGATATCAATTAACTTCAGTCTTTGATAAGTTAAGTATTCATATATAATAATTTAGCAGATAAACACTAAGTGAATAGAAACAGAGTAAATATTTATGAACTCAATGAAAAGAAAAGTGATTATTAAAAATATTCTGCAAGTCCAAACAAATGCAAGAAAGCAAGCATAAAATAAACTTAAAACTGGTCAAACAAATGGAAACCACAATAAGGTGGTAGATTTTGATGGAAACACAATGGTAATTACAGTAAAACTAAATGGAGTGGATGATCAAATAAAAATAGTCATGCTGTATTAAAAATAAAAATTTTGCTATATGATTCTTGCAAGAAGTATATCAAAACCATAAAGATACAAAAAGTTTGGAAGTAAACAGTGGCATTCATATAGATATTTGCTTAATAATTATTCAGTAAAATGAACACACGTGTTTATGACTTTTAAAAATTATTTTAATGGACAAATAAAATTGTGTATACTTAAGGTGTGCAAAATGTTTAGATACAGGTATATATTTTGGAATGGCTAAGTAAGCCTAATTAACATATACATTACATCACATACTGATTCTTTTTGTGTAGCGAGAGCACTTAAAGTCTATTCTCTTAGCAATTTTCAGGTATACAACACATCTTCTTTATATGCTCTATATCACAATAAAATATTTGTAAAGTGCATTATTTAAATATTCCAAATACAGATAATCAGTAATATCATTTAAAAAAGACATTTTCAAATTGCTGAAGAATATAAAAGGATATAAAACATATTTCATATAGCTTAAGATAGAAAACAAAGAAAAGGCAAAGAAGCATAAAAGTGAAGAGTATAAAATAGTGGCAAATTAAAAGAAACCAAATAAATCAATAGTGAAATAAATAAGAGGAATTTAACTATGCCACTAAAATCAAAATATCCTCCAATTGTGCTATAAATTTAAATCCTACTATATGTTGCCTCCAAGAGATAGACATAAAGAAAAATAGAAAAAATGGTATGAAGTAAAAGAATGAATAAAGATTTTTTTTCAGGCAAGTGCAAAGTAATACAGCACAGCAATGGCAACATTAAATTCTGAAAAGGTTTTATTACAAGCAAAAAGCATTCAACAAAACATAAAATGTCACATATTTATAAAAGTTACAATCCATGATGAAAATATAATACTCATAAATTTTATGTGTCAAATAATTTAGCAAATACAAAGCTAAAATTGTTGAAACCACACAGGGAAATTGATATACATAATCGTGGAATGCTAAAACTCCTACTCTTTCTTCATAGATTAAGAAAAGAAAAATAAGCGAAGATATAGAGGATTTGAATAATAAAGTTAATGGGATTAAATTAATAGAAATACATCAAACAATGTGCCCTACAATCACTAAATACACCTTCTTTTCATATGCCAATGAAACATTTACAAAAGTTGATGCTGAACTACAAAGGAAACTTCAGTAAATGCATACATTATGTAAGCAACATTCTCTGACAACAAAATAAAACTTGCATTCAACAAAAACGTTGAAAACTTAGAAAATTATATATATATATATATATATATATATATATATATAGTGTTCTATATATTAGTGGAAATCTGAATTAGTTTGAAATTCAACTGCAAAATTATGATGGAAAAAATACTACGATATTTCTATTAAGCAGTTGATACGAAATTTTTCCAAGAATTTTTAGTGTCATAAGGAAAAAACTCATGTCATAATATTAAACGGTTAAAATGGTACTGAATTATATATATATATATATATATATGTATATATTATTACCATAATGCTATAATAATTACTATAAATAATGTCAAATATCTAGATATATATGAATACATAAGTGTGTATGACATAGAACAGAGCCTAGAAATACATGATAAGGTCTTGACCCATTGGATATTGCTGCATTACGGAATTACAGATGATTTCTGCTTGTATACATTTCTCTACATTCTATTATTTATGTATGTATTTTTTAGAATCAGAGTAGAAGGTATTTGTATTTTATAATCAGAGTAGAACAAAAGAAAGAAAAAAGAATGTGTCGTCTACTGTGGAAAGGGTGAGTCTGCCTCCTACGTGAATCCTTCAGTATAATCTTTCAATTCATTAACTCTCTCTTCAATTTATTTGGGTTAGAGTTTACCTTGTCACTATGTTTTTATTTTAATTAAAATATTTTGCATTCATGGGATTTTTCTTTGATCATTTTGTATAGCTGTTTTTATTTCCTCTCTGCCTCTGTTGCAAATATTCTTAAACTTTTTAATGGTTAGTACATCATTCTTTATTTCATTAAAATAAGAGACATTTTTAAACCATTTTCACGTTTCTCTACTATTCTCACTTCTCCTAAAGTGAACTCATTAACCATATGTTTTTGGTGCTGGCTGTGTCTCCATGTTAGTCTTCTTCCTATGGTTTAGAATATTTGTTTGCATGTTCATTTTCTTTTTTCTTTTTTTTTTTTTAATTTTTTACCACATGTTTGCAATACATAATGACTACTTCCGTTGTGGATATTTGTTATATGTACAGGAAACATCTTAATTCTGTTTTACATCCCATTTCCCTTCCACCCCTTTCCTGCAGCTCCTGGTCCCCTTTTCATTTGCAAAAGACTTACCTCCCTGTTGCCTTTTATCTATCTATTATTTTGCTCTTTATTTATACTTTGTATTCTCATATGACAGAAACAATGAGGTATATAATCTTATGTGTCTGATTTATTTCACTTAACATTATATTGTTAAGGTGTATCCATTTTCCTACAAAGGACTCAAATTTATCCTTCTTTATAGCACAGTAGTATTCCATTATGTATTAATACACATTTTCTTTATCCATTTGTCTGTTGATGGGCCTATAGGCTGCTTCCACGATTTAGCTATTGTGAATTGTGCTGTTATAAACATGGGTATGCATGTATCACTGTGATGTGATGTCTTTAACTCTCAGAAAGATACTTAGTAGGGGAATAGTGAGTCAAATGGAATTTCTAGTTTCGGTTTTCTAAGAAATTTCCATACTGATTTACAGAGTGGTTGTACTAGTTTACATTCCCATCAATTAATGCAGGAGGTTTCCTTTTTCACAAATGCTTTTCACTCACCAGCATTTGTTATTATTTGATTTCTCGATGATGACCATTTCTTCCTGGAGTAAGACGAAATATCAGTGTTGCTTTAATTTGCATTTCTCTAATGGCCAGTGATGTTGAGCACCTTTTCATGTATTTATGGGCTTTTTGTATTTCTTCTTCTGAGAAGTGTCTATGCATTTCATTTGCCTTTTTTTTTTTCTTTTTTTTTTTTTTTAATATGGGTACCAGGAGTCAACCTCAGGACCTCGCGCCTGCCAGGCAGGTGCTTATGCCACTGAGCTATCTCACCGGCCCATGACTTGCCTATTTTGACTGGGTTTTTTATTTGAGGAGGTCTAGTTTTTGGGGGTTATTTTGTTTGTTTGTTTGCTTGTTTTGTTTTTTGTTTTTTGAGTTCTTTATATAGTCTAGATATAAGTCCTCCATCCAAGATGTACCTGGCAAAATTTTTTTCCCATTTTGTAGCTTGTCTCTTCACTCTGTTGGTTGTTTCCTTTGCTGTGCAGAAGCTTTTTAATTTGATATAATCCCATTTGTTGACTACTGATGTTGTTTCTTGTGCAATTCAAGATTTTTATGACTTCGAAAGTTTTATCTGTTTTATCTTCCAGCAGCTGAAGTATTTCTGTTTCGATATTTAGATTTTTGATCCATTTTGATCTTAGTTTAGTACATAATGAGACATATGGGCCTAGCTTCAGTCTTCTGCACGTGGATAGCCAATTTTCCCAGCACCATTTACTAAAGAGGCTATCTTTCCTCCAGTATACTTTTTGGCTCTTCGTCAAAGATCAAATAGCAAAATGACCTGGGGTTGATTCTGTTTCTTCTATTCTGTTCCATTGATCCATATGCCTGTTTTGTGCCAGTACCATGCTGTTTTTATCACTGTAGCTTTATGCTATAACTTCAAATCTGGGATTCTGTTGCCTCCTGCTTTCCTTTCGATATTCTGGGTCTCTTCTGATTCCATGTGAATTTTAGGATTATTTTTCTAGTTCTCTGAGGAATGCTGTTGGTATTTTGACTGGGATTGCATTAAATCTGTATATCAGTTTTGAGAATATGACCATTTTCACAATATTGATTCTGTCTATCCAGGAACAGGGGATATCTTTCCATTTTCTGATACCCTCTTTGATCTCCTCTTTCAGAGTTCAATGGTTTTCATTGTAGAGGCCTTTGACTTTCTTGATTAGGTTAATTCCTAAGTATTTAGTTTTTCTTGATGCTATTGTGAATGTTATTGTTTTCCTAATTTATTTCTCAGTGAGTTCATTATTGGTGTATAGGAACACTATTGATTTTTGTAGGTCGATTTTGTATCCTGCTGCACTACTGAATTTGGTTATTAATTCTAGAAGTCTTTTGATGGAATTTCTGGGTCTTCTATATAAAGGATCATGTCATAGTTAAGGAGGAAATCATAAAGATCAGAAAAGAAATTAACAAAATAGAGATTTTTTTAAAAATACAAAGAATCAGGGGCCGGTGAGATGGCTCAGCAGCGTAAGCGCCTGCCTTGCAAGCGCGAGGGCCCGAGTTCGACTCCCGGATCCCACATACGAAAAAGGGGCCGGTGATATCGCTCAGTGGCACGGGTGCCTGTTGGCGCGCGAGGTCCTGAGGTCGACCCCCCGGTACCCACAAAAAAAAAAAAAAAAAATACAAAGAATCAATGAATTGAAGAGCTTGTTTTATGCATGAATAAACAAAATAGACAAACCTTGAGCCAAACTTATCCAAAGTAGGAGAGAAAAGACCCACATCAGTGCAATTAGAAATGAAAAAATCAAAATCGAAATGGACACCACCAAAATTCAGATCATTAGTAAGTACTATGAAAAATAGTACTCCAACAAATTTCATCCCAGGTGATATCCACTATCACCACTCCTGTTTGATATAATACTCAACACATTAGCCAGAGCAATCAGGCAAGAAAAAGAGATAAAAGGGATATGAATAGGAAAAGAAGAAATCAAATTATCATTATTTGTAGTCACATGATCCTTTACATACCAAGCTCATTATTTTCAGGGGAAGCTCTTTCTCTCTCTCTCTCTCTCTCTCTCTCTCTCTCTCTCTCCCTCTCCCTCCCTCCCTCTCTCCATCTCTCTCTTGCTTGCTCTCTTTCATGCTTTCTCACTCTCTTCCTTCCACTTTTGCCACGTTTTGTTTGCCTTGCACCCTGTGGTCCCCAGGACAGAATCTGCTCAGCAATGGTTCCTGACCTGCAGTGACAATGAAGCGTAGGTCTGATCACTGTCCCAGTATGTGGTCATGTCCAGAGTTTAGCTTCAAGAGTACATGTGCTTCCGTCATCTTCCCTCGGTCTGTGACTCACCCTGAGGAGCCAGGTGATGCTTAAGCACACAGAATGGGGAGGCGCACTCCCCAGGGTTAACCCTGCCTCTCTGATTTACTAGCTGTGCGACCTGAGACAAGAAACAGAACAATCTTTCTTGTCTTACCTCTAAAATGAGCATAATAACTGAATCAGCTGCATAGGTTTATGAAAATTAGCTAGGTTAATCCTGGACAAGAAGCTTAGAACAGCGCATGACACATGGCAAGTGCTCAATGCGTTTTAGCTCTAATTCCAATAATCCAGACCCTTTCCCAGATAGGCAAATCCTATCCCAGGACCTTTTCAAGCAGCAAACCAAACTCTAGCCCCTCTCTTGGGTGGGAGCACTTTATAGCCCTCTACCCTACAAGATGTGAACTTCTAGCTGCCTGAACCATCCTGGAGGCCAGTGGGCCGACAGCAGGGGCCCTGGGGTTGTTTTGTGTATGCTTCTGCACCATTTCTAGTCACAGAGGTTGTACTTTATGTTTTAGGTTGGCCATGTACTTCCCACTGGCTCTTTTCTATTTTTCTCTGTCCTTTGGGAAGGGGGAGGGCTGGGACTGTGTCTCACGGTGGGGCACAGATTTGCAGTACCACCCTGACTCATAATCAAGCTCTGTTACTGGCCCCACTAAGTTGTGTGCACCACCCAGCAATGACTTGAGAGCAGATCACCCAGAGGAGGTAAGTCAAGGTTTTTCTCTCTAATTAGGGGTATTTTTAAACTGACAGGCTTGGATCTGGTAGATGATGACTGGTCCAACTCAGCTAATGAGACAAATTTCACCCTGAAGAAAAGGTTGTTTCTGACTCCATTCCCTGCCTTCTCTGCATTCCTGCACCACTTCTGTCAGGGTTCTATCTGAGCCACTTTCAAGGAAGTTAATGTCACAATGGCTTACCCAAGCCTGGCTGACCATTGGCCAACTCTCTTTCTAAAAATAACGCCCCCCCCACAAGTCACTATGATTTAGTAGGACTAGAATGGAACCCAAAATTTTCCTTAAATCTTGAATACAAATTGCTCACTACTTACCTATTAGAATGACAAAAATAAAAAAGACCATGCCAAGTGTTGTGAATATATAAAGCAAATGCAACTTGTACACAGTTCCGATGGGAATGTGAAATCTTAAATTTACACCTACCATATGACCCAGCCATTTCACTTCCAGATATTTACACAAAAGAAATGAAAATAAGAAGCAGAAAAGTTGTATTGATAGTAGCTGTACTTAAATGGTCAAAAAGTGAAAAGGGGGCCGGTGAGATGGCTCAGCGGCGTAAGCACCTGCCTTGCAAGCGCGAGGGCCCGAGTTCGACTCCCGGATCCCACATATGAAAAAGGGGCCGGTGATATCGCTCAGCAGCACGGGCGCCTGTTGGTGCGCGAGGTCCTGAGGTCGACCCCCCGGTACCCACAAAAAAAAAAAAAGTGAAAAGGTCCCAAGTGTCCATCACTATGTGAATGTCTAAATGAATTGTGATATGATCATACAATGGACTACTACTTGGCAATAAAACATAGACTCTTGATACATCAACAGCATGGGTGAATTTTGGAATAGTTATACAGAGTGAAAGAAGCCAGACCCCCCCCCAAAGGATTATATTCTATATTATCCCATTTTTATGAAACTTAAGAGAATATGAACTAATATATAGTGACAAAAAACTGAAAATTTATTGTCTGGGAAAGAGTATGGCAGAAAGGAGGGACAGGTGGGTGGCATTATAAAGGAACATGATGAAACTTAGGAAGTGGGGATGATCATGGATATAATATCTTGATTGTGATGATAGTTTTACAGACATATAGATGTATTAGGATCCACCAGAGGACCAGATTTAATATAAAATATAGGTATGTTTACGCAAAAAATTTACAAGGTAGGTGTACTGAATTAGAAGTAGAAAAGTCCCAAAGGCCATCTGCTGAATCAGAAGTGGAAAAATGTGAAATGACCATCTACACGGTGCAGGGCTGGAAGACCCAGTTGTTGGATATCGAAGGCCTGCAAGCTCACTGCAGTCTGGTGCGCGTCTATGTCAGAAAGCCAAAGGGTCTGGGTTGGACGGTTGAAGAGTTTTCACTGGAATCCTGAGGGAATAGGAGATGAATGTCCAAAGGCAATGGCAAAGACTGGTGCTTCTCTGGGGAAAAAAAGGGCAGACTTCCTTTTTCTTTCCCTTTTGATTCCATCCAGGCCACAAGCCTATTGTTTGGTGCCATTCGCATCCAGGGTGTCTACATGTCAATCATCCACAGACCTTTACTACTCTTCTAGGTGGTTCTTACTCAAGTCAAGTTGACATGATCACAATACATATGGCAAAACTTATCAAATTGTACAACATAAATAAATACAGCTTTATAGCGAGCCCTTCCCAGTCCTCGTCACAGTCCAGGAAGTTTATATTTGTAATTCCATGGAAAAGTTATTGGAATTCTAGCAAGTTAATTCCAATTTACCACTTCCAGTGCAACCCATGGTGAGAATAAAGACACTAAGGCATATTTATAGCTGTGGGGAGCCGAGGGGTCCTAAGTCCAGCCAAGATGGTGGCTACTGGAACAAAGGCCTCGACCCAGGGCCGAACCTGGGTTTTATTAATTCTCAAGGAGGGGAGTGGCTCAGGGATGAGTGACTGTGAGAGCGGTGGGAAGTACTGAGTACCATGAGCTGGGCTAGGTAGGTGGCCTGAAATCACCTTTGCAATATGCAGAGGGAAGGATATGCAGAAGGAGTAGTCTGCATAACACAATTCAAGATAGTATCTAATGTGTTGGGGTCGGTGCTTCAGCTCTGATGTGTAATCTTTTATGCCCTGGGAAGTCATAGCCTCTTTCTCGAGGCTCGATCCCAGCCGACAGCGACAGCGTGGAGCACGGCTCTCCATTCCACCAGGCTCAACCATGTATTGAGAGCAAAGGGTGAGGAAACACAGGCCTGTTGCCTTGCTTCAAAGACTATACATCAAGACCTCAGCTGGACCGATTTGCATTGCTTAGAGCCAATTGAAGAGATAAGGAAAAGTCCTGGCCAGCTCTGTACATATCAATACGTGGAAATAGGGCCAGGTTCAGCCAAGATGGAGATAATTGCTCTTCTTTCAAGGAGAGCCGTCCAGGTGGTCCCCCACACAGCTTATTGTACCTCAATTTTAAAAAATCTAAATGGCCTGCCAGGGAGGGATTGGCCTGATTGTAACCAGAAAGTCCTTGAACTGAAGTCATCTCATACATACCACCTCAGGTACCATTACCATTGGTGACACCAATCCCAAACCAGCAGGTGACTCCAATCCCGAGCATGCACTTTAAGTTCCATGCTGACTGCCCTCAGCTCACTCAGTTAGGTAAAGATGTAAATAAACACAGATTTACAAGAATAAATTCACACAAATTATTTTGATTTTGCCTTTTCTTTTAACTCCTAACCCAAAGACTTGGGAGAAAAGAATCTTCTTCCGTGGTACCCACACACACTTACTGAGCACCACCGGCAAAACGCAGGTCTGCATTCCCAGGAGAGACACACAGGGGAGGAAGACCAAGTGCAAACGAATGTAACACACCCTGTCACAAAAGGTTACGTGCCCTAGTGGCTGGGAACATGGGCTCAGCATTCTGACAGCTAAATAAATAGTTTGGTGCCAATAAGAAAGACAGCGTGTTAACTGAATTTTTCACTTTCCAAATAATTAGTTTGCATCCAACGGACAGATAGAGGTTAAACCAAAACCTAAATTAGTGTGGTGTTCTCCAGGAGAATAAGCAGAGCAACAGTAACAGCTTATACACAGGAGCCCGTCACCGGGGCTGGGGGGAGTGTGGATAAAGAACTCACAGAGAGACCCAGGGGGAAGGACCCAGGAAATGTCTGATATAAGTGGGAGGATGAAGCAGAAAATAAGCTTGAAAGGTAGCTTGGATTTTGAAACAGGAGAAGGACACGATCACATAGTTTTAGAAAAATAAATGTAGAAGATGGATTGGATCTGGATGAGACTGAGTTCCAGCTGGTGACTGGGAAGCTTTTGCAATCATTTAAGATATGACTGATAAAGCAGTGACCCTCAGAGAGGAAAAATAATCATGTAGAAATAAAAAACAACAAATGTGGTTATATTTTCTACATTCCCTTTAAAGGACAAATGAAAGTAGAATCCATCTGACATTTTAGTTAAAAATAGTAACAAATTTTATTCATTAAATACAGAGGTGTTTCAAACTACTTAAAATACCATCAGTTAGGGAACCCGGAGGAAGAGGAAGACAGGATAGGGAACAGACAGATAAAACAGAACTAAGGTGCTGTAAGATCACAGAGAGGGTAAGTCAAGTTAAAGAAACTTGGAATTATTCTTCAGAATAACAAGAGAAGAAGAGATCGAAGCCTTTAAGTAGAGAAATTACCTGAGTTGAGTGTTGGTTACATCATTCTGTTGCTCATGCAGAAGACAAATTTTAAAGAATAAGTCTACATTGAGGGACAGCACCGGGCTCTCGCTATAGGGTAGATGAGAGAAGAGGACTTGAGCCAAAACACTGAGATTAGGAATAGAAAGAAGGATACAGGTTTGGAAAACTGTTTAGAAGATAAGTCTCGATAGAACGAGGAACATACTTACCATGTCAGTCACAGCTTCTGTTGTGCCAACATCCCTTATAAAAGATACAGGTCTGGTCCATGCCATTCACGAGCAAAAGAGATCACATTCCACATTACATTAACCTGCTGCTGCTGCTCCAGCTGCTTGCCACGGGGTGGGCACCTAGTATAAGGGAGACTTTGAAATAGGTTGATAGGTGCCCTCCAATGTGGCCTACCTCCCAGGAACCCAAAACAATGAACACAGGAAAAATAGGTTGTGAAGAGGAAGAGCAGAGGCCCACACAACATCAAGGTGAGGACGCAAGAAAGAGGAAGTAGGGCTAGAAACATGAGAAGTCACAGCAAGCCAGAGGTATGAGGATAAGCTATGGTTTAGAGAAAAAATACAGGGTAGAGGAAAAAGAATAAGTTAAATGTCATAGATGAATAGAGTAGAAACACTGGAGTCACACTAATGGCCAAGAATTCCCACAGACTAAGATCTTGAGGTTTCTAGACCTGCTCTTGGTCAGTTGTGCATCTTATGAGACCTGACTCATTCCCATTAGATCCTAGCCTTTCCTTCTGCCCCAAGTGTCAATTACATGAGAAATCATTTCTGTTCCTTAGCTACTTGAAAACATACTTAGTATGAGGTGACAAGAGGAGTCAAGGATGTCCCGGGTTTTAGCTTGGTTGAACAGGTAAATTCTGGTGTCATCAGTTGAAACAGTAAATCCAAGAACAGCAAGGAAGTGAGACAGGACTGAGAATCCTTGGGCATCTTCAATCTGGGATAGTGATAGGACTTTCAGATAGAGGCATCCAGCAGACTTCGTTTTAGAGGTGAAATATGGGGGAAAGTTCTTGGATATAGATAGAGATATTTTTCTGATTAGCATAGAGAATTAGTAACTAATATGGTGATTGGGGTGAGATCAACCACAGCAAGTGCATACAATGAGAAATGCAGAGCGCTGAGGTTGAAACCTGGAAAGTATTAATAGTCCAGTGGCAGATGGAGAAAAGCAGAGTCCCAAGTGAGCCACCGGAGGACTGGTCAGAGATATATAAGGAACACTGGGAAAACAGCACACAGAGAACAAAAGAGAGCTTCATAAGGATGCAATTGGAAGTGTCAGATGCAACAGAGTAGTAAATAAGACAACAATTAAAGGGTTTGGAAATAAGAAAAACACAGGAGAACTACCTTCAGTGAAAAAGAACTGAAGATCGTAGTAAGATGCGACAAGTTTAGGACTTCCCGTCCAAATGTCCCAGAAAGGGCTTCTGACCAAAATAGTGGTACCACTGTCTTGAGAGACTTCCTCCCCTATAAACCCTAAACTTAGGAGGGGACTCTGTGTGTGTGTGTGTGTGCCTGTGCGTGTGTGTGTTTCAAATACCAATATTAAAAATCTCTACAAAAATAAATAGAAACTAGAGCCACAAAGGCAACTAGGCAATAGGGCCAGAAATGAGACGTAGCTGCTGGGCCTTTAATCCTGAAGAAAAACAGGAAGCAAACACGTCGGAAAGGAGCCAACCATGACAAAGGAGTGGAGCCTGTCTCCTGCAAGAACTGAGAACTGAGACTGGGTTCTGTACCTAAAAATGGAAACTTGAACTGTGGTCAGAATGGTTACTTTTCACATAGAGTAGGTAAGAAGGGGAGAAAACTTGAAAAATAAAACTATAGAAACAGATATGCTAACTCTCAGTTAAATATGGCTATTGGAACATATATATGTATCTCTTCACCTTCTCAAAACTCCACTAAAATAAGAACAGAGAATTTAAAATGCTATAAACTCACAAGGACAAAGAGAACAGAAGACGAGAGATGGCATCAAATGATGAATGATGAGAAAAGAAGGCATTAACAGATTCAAGAAAACTGAATACCACGTACATAAAGAGGAAGATGTCAATGTCAAACCCAGGTGCAGAACTAGAAATCTCCATGTTCTATAGTACCAGGAACTACAGAAGGTGGGAAGGGGTTTCGGGGTGAAAAAGATGGCCTGAATGAAAGTGAAAAAACTAGATCTCCTGGTACTCTCCCACCTCTTACAGAGCCAACAGCTCTTCCCCAGTCCAGTATGAGACGGATAGTTGATTCTGTAATGAAACAAAACCACAGAGATTCCATATTCAGGGAAACCAGGCCAAGAAAAGAGTGGAGGACAGATACGTAATTAAATCAGGATTTGATGAAGGTGAGGTTCCCAGCTTGCTTTTATTGCTTAGTACCAAGTTATAATCCTAGGTGAACAGATCCCAGACAGGAAATTGGTAGAATATTCTCTGGGAAAATGGGCTGTCCCAAGAGAGCAGATACTGACATTTCAAAACAAAGCACGAGGGTCCCTGCTTGATCAACCACTGAAGCATCAAGCACCACCCATAGTGGAGATTCCAGGGTGCCTGGCTTCTAACTAGGAAGAGACAACGAAGGATGTCAAGACCTTTCAAGAAACCTTCTGGAGTGATAAAGGAGATCTAATCAATCAGAGGAAAAAATTGAGACAAGAGGAGAATTTTTTTTAAAAGACTAATATTCCCAGAGAAATATGGGAAGATTGTATTGAAGATACAAGAACAGGCAAAGATAGATTGCTATAAAAAGGAACATTCAGAGAATAATAAAAAGGTCTTGAAAATTTTTAAATATACATGTATAGTAACTGAAATAGAAGAAAATCAATGGAGCAGTTGAAAGACAAATTTGAGGAAATGTCAAGAAAACAGAACAAAAGGACTAAGAAATTAAAAAAAAAAAAAAATAGGAGAGATGAGCTAAGATCAGTCCAGGAGACTCTACAATGAAATATCAAGGAAAAAGAAGAACAAAAAGGAGAGGGAAGAAAATTATTTTTATTGTTATTTTTATATTTCCCCAAATGAAGGCTACAAGTTTCCAGAATAAAAAGTTACAGCCTGTATCTAGCAGTTTTTTAAAAATACTATACCAATGCACATCAGTTTTTTGAACTTTTAGAACACCAAAGGTAAAGGAAAACTGTCAAAATCCTACGTAGAGGAGGAAAAAATAGATCACATATAATCTATCTAGAATTAGTTCCACTGGCAGCTAGAATGCAACAGAACAGTATCTTCCCAAGTCAGAAGGAGAATCATTTCAGCCTAGAACCTATATTCAAACTATTAATCAAGCATGGAATAAAGATAATTGCAGAAAACATGGTTTCCAAAATCTTACTTGACATGTGCCCTTTCTCAGGAAGTAGCTTGAGAAGAAATCTCAAAATAGAAGCAAAACAAGGCAGGAATCCATAAGATCCAGTACACAGAGCATCCTTCACAGGACAGAGGCAGAGCGAAGGACCCACTGGGAGAAAAGCAGGGATACTGCAAAGGGGAGACAGGGCAGACAGATGTTCCATCCCCTGAGGGGGTGCAATTTTTTAGAGTATTTGGATAGAATTAGATGTATGTGACAGATAACTAAATAAACAAAAATACAATTATACATATCTCAACGTGAATTATTTTTAAAAATAAAATTGGCTAAAAAACCAGCCATGCTATAGGTCAATAGAATTATAGGTAGGATATAATAACTTTTATATAAGTTTCAAAACACAAAAAGACTATCTAGTATTTGTTAATATGTGTAAAATAAGATAAAAGTGTTTAAAGATGGACTGGAAGGATACAAACTTGCATTTTATTTGCCTATGAGTAAGAATAAGGAAAAAGGGCCTGAGGATCCAGGACAGAGAATCTGTACTTGAGCTGACTGTGTTATGCATTTCAGTAATTATGAGAGGCAGTATAGTGTAGTGATTATTAGCTCAGGTTCTGTAGCCAGCTTACTAGTTGTATGACCTTGAGCATACTACCTAACTACTGTATTACTCACTTTCCTCTTTATACAACAGTGTCACTCATTAGACTGAAATCAGAATTATTGTGAAGATTAAATGGGTTAATATATTATATAACATTTAGGATAATGCCTCATACATACTTATTACCTTTCCCATTGCTGGGACAAAATATCCAACACCCACATCTTAGAGGAAATACACTTTTGATTGTTGGTTTGGTTTGGTTTGGTTTGGTTTGGTTTGGTTTGGTTTGGTTTGGTTTGGTTTTATGGCTCACGGTTTCAGAGATTTTGGTCCATGGTACACTGGCTCCAAGGCAGAAACATCATGGTGTAAGAGCATGGGGAACAAAGCTGCTCAGTTCATGATGGTTAGGAAGCAGAGCACAGAGGAAGTGCACCCAAGTAGAAGGGGCCAGAGATCACATATGGTCCCCAAACTCACACTTCCATGACCTACTTAGAGCCACCCAGAAGTGCGCTTTACAAATCCCCTAGATGGCTCTCAAGTCAAGCAAGTCAATTGCTTCTCAAGTTGACAATCAAGATTAACTGTCACAGATAAGAAATCTATTTATTATATATCTGTTATAATTATTATTTGGAAATGAAAGACTTGAAGCAAATTACTTATATTCAATTCTAGTATTGTATATATAGTGATTTTTGTAATACCAGTTTCTATATGTCTGGTTTTTTAAAATTAGGGTTTTTTTTGAAAGTCCTAAAAACAACAAGATACCATTGCACACTTATTTGAATAGCCAAAGTTCAGAACACTGACAAATGCTGGCAAGAATGTGGAGAACCAGGAACTCTCATTCATTGCTGGTGGGAATACAAATGGAAATGCCACTGTAGAAGACAGTTTGACAGTTCCTTATGTACAAACTAAATATACCTTCGCCACACAATCCAGCAGTTATGTCCCTTGGTGTTTATGCACAGGATTGCAAAAACCTGTACAAAAACCTGTATGTAGACGTTTATAGCAGTTTTACTCACAGTTGCCAAAAGAAGGCAATCAAGATATCTTTCGATAGACAAGTGGATAAATAAACTGACACATCTAAATAATAGAATCATATTCAGTGCTAAAAAGAAATGAGCTATTAAGGCATCAACAATATGGAGGAAACTTAAATGCATATTGCTAAGTGAAAGAAGCCCATCTGAAAATGCTATATATTGTATGTTTCCAACTATATGGCATTCTGGAAAAAGCAAAACTATGAAGACAAAAAAAAAATTCACTGTTTCCAGGGTTAATGAGGAGAGAGTGAGAGACACAGAGGATTTTTATAGTAGAGGAAATACTATATATAATACTGTGATAGCAGGTACATGTCATTATATATTTGCTCAAACCTATGGAATGTACAACACCAAGAGTAAACCCTAATGTAAACTATGGGCTTTTGGTAATAATGATGTGTCAGCATAGATTGATCAGTTATAACAAATAACACTTGGTCAAAGATATTGATAATGTGGGGGGTGCTGTACACGTGTGGGAATAGGGAGACTATAGGAAATCACTATACCTTCTCATATCTGCTGTGAACCCAACAGTGTTCTAAATAATAGCTTTTTTAGAAAAAGACAAGTAGAATTTAGCTAAAAGGAAGGAATACAAGTATTTTATCCCTAAAAAGAAAAAAATGTTCACATAAAAGTTTAGATGAGAACTTTCACTTCTAGCTTGGATGCCATAACTGAATGCATACTTACCTTATACCCTTAAGCCCCTGGAAAATTGGATAAAGTATATGTGAATTTATCCAAGAGACTACCAGAGATGGGGCAACTGCATAGAGAGAGAAAATGCCGGAGTCTGTATTAGACCTGCGGATACAAAGTAGTCCATGGTCTAATAGAGGGAGACAGACATGAAAGGAAGTCTTTGCAGTGTTTAGGTAGATGACAGAAAGTCTGAGGATGTAACTCAGTGTTAAATCATGTGCTTTGCATTTGTGAATCCATGGGTTTAATCCCCAGCACTGAAAAAAAAATGATATCAGACAGTGGAGTAATTTTGGGATGGAGCAGACATGGGTGTGAAAGCCAGCAATCCAGCACACCAGTCTCTCCTGGTTCTCTCCTGTCTCACTGGCCATTTCCTTTTTTAATTCTTTTCTGGTTCCTCCTCATCTTCCCCTCTTAAGCAGATGAGAGCCCCAGGATGGGGCTTCTTTTTTCCACCTATAAATCACTCCCTGCTTGGCTTCTGTCTTTAAGTATTATCTCCATGTTATGATTCTCATTTGTTCCTTGCACCTTGAGAAATTTCCTGAGCTCTGACCTCTCTCCCAAACCCCAGACTCATGTATTCAATTATGTATGTGCAATATCCTAGTGGATGTTGCTATGGTTTGGATGTAATCTGTCCCCTCCAAAACTCATGTTGAAATTTGGTCCCTAATGTGATAGTGTTGGGAGGCCTTAAGAGGTGATTAGGTCATCAAGGAATCAATGCCTTTCTCAAGGAAACGAGGAGTTCTTACAGGAGTGAGTCAGTTATCCCAGGAGCAGACTGTTAGAAAGCAAGTTCAGTCCTCGTGCTTTCTCTTCATTTTTGCGTACCTGCTTTCTTTTCTTCTTCTCAACATGATATGAAGCAACATGAGGCCCTCATTGAATGCTGGCACCATTCTCACGGACCTGAGACAAATAAACCTTTGTTCATTATAAGTTATGTAATTTAAGTCTGAGAAACAAAAGTGAGGAGGCAAAACAACTAAAAAAAATTAAATAATAGCCAAAATGTTTCCACAATTGATGAAAATGATAAATCCACAGATCCAAGAAGCATTTCAAAGCTCAGGAAGAATAAGCATGCAGCAAATCACACCGTGAAACAGCATAATCACACATTTGAGAACCAAATATAAAGAGGGAAGTCTCAAAAGCAGCTAGTGGAGGAGACATTACATACAGAGAAAGAAAAATATACAGGCTCCTTATCAAAACTATGTGAGGCAGAAGAAAATGCAGTGATTTTTTTTTAAAGCATGTCAATCTACATTTCTATACTCAGCAAAAGTATCAACAATGAAAGGAAATAAAATTTTTTCAGAGAAGCATTGGATTTGGCAGTTTCTTGACTATGACATCAAAAATGCAGGCAATAAAAGCAAAAGTAGATGAATTGGAATATATCAAAATTGTAAAATTCTGTGCACCAAAGCACACAACAGAATATAACCAAGCTATGGAATGAGAAAATTATTTATAAATCATGTATCTGGTAAGTGGTTAGTATCCAGAATTTATAAGTAACTTCTAGAACTCTACAACAACAAAAAACAACTCAGTTTTTAAAAATGACCAAAGGATTGAATGAACATTTATCTGAAGATAGTATTCAAATGGACAATATGTACAATATGAAAAAATGCTCAATATCATTAATCATTAAGAAAATGTAAGTCAAAGCCACACTGAGATACCTCTGATTTATTAGGATGGTTACTATAAAAAATAGAATATAAGAAGAGTTGGGGGCCGGTGAGATGGCTCAGCAGCTTAAGCGCCTGCCCGGCAAGCGCGAGGGCCCGAGTTCGACTCCCGGAACCCACATACGAAAAAGGGGCCGGTGATATCGCTCAGCGGCACGGGCGCCTGCTGGCACGCGAGGTCCTGAGGTCGACCCCCCGGTACCCACAAAAAAAAAAAAAAAGAAGAGTTGGGAAGGTTGTAGATAAATTAGAACTCTTGTGCAATGTTGGTGAAAATTATGGGACAGCTATTGTGGAATACAGTACAGTGGTTCCTCAAAAATATTAAACAGAATTTCCATCTCATCTGGCAATTCCATTTTCTGGTATATACTCAAAAGTATTGAAAGCAAGGTCTTGAAGAAACATTTGTACACCCATATTTATAGCAACATTATTCACAGAAGCCAAGAAGTGGAAACAAGCCAAGTCTCCATTGATGGAAGAATTTATAAACCGAATGGTATATACATGCAGTGGAATATTATTCAGCCAGTAAAAAGAAAATTATGTCACATACTACAAAATGGATAAAACTTGAAGGCATATGCTAAGTGAAATAAGCCAGTGACAAGACAAATATTGTATGATTCTGCTTATTGTGTGAGAAATCGAGTGTGGTTGAATTGATAGAAACATGAAATAGAATGGTCGTTGCTGGGGGCTGGAGGAAAAGGAGGAGATGTTTAATAGGTTTAAAGTTTCAGTTTTGCAACATGGAAAGGGTTCTGGAGATTGTTTGGACAACAATGTGAATCTACTTAACACTCATGAACGTAACACTTAAAAAGGGTTAAGGTGTTTTTTAAAAAGTTGTTTTTTTTTAGTGCTGAGGATCAGACCCAGAGCCTCATGCATGCTAGGTAAGCACTGTGACACCACCCTACACCCCCAACCTCAGCCTCTGGAAGGTAAATTTTATGTTATGTGCATCTTGCCACAAACATAAATAAGAAAAAAGAAAAAGAAAAATGACTTCAAAGAGATTATCTGAGATCAAAGAAGAAATTGGAAGCCAAAAAATAAAAATAAATAAATAAATATTTTCTATACAAAACAATGTTAAAACTTTATAAACCTTTTTAAAGTACAAAATTTTGACAAAATGGCTCAAAAAAGATTTTCAGGGCAAAAAAATATTCAGCTGAGAGGCAAGATCTGGAACTTTTTTTTTTTTTGTGGGTACCGGGGGGTCGACCTCAGGACCTCGCGCGCCAGCGTGCCGCTGAGCGATATCACCGGCCCCTTTTTCGTATGTGGGTTCCGGGAGTTGAACTCGGGCCCTCGCGCTTGCCGGGCAGGCGCTTAAGCCGCTGAGCCATCTCACCGGCCCTGGAACATTAATTAAAGGGAATGTGCAACTGAGAGTATAAGGATTTTGGCTTGGGGACATTGTTTTAGTTGGGGGCTTGGGGGCTTTTCTTTCTTCATTCTTTCTTTCTTTCTTTCTTTGCTTGCTGTTTTTGATCGGTTGGTTGGCTGTTTGGTTGGTTGGTTTTTGCTTGTGGTGCTGAGAAGCAAACCCAGGGCTTTGTGAATGCCAGGCAAGTGTTCTACCACTGAGCTATATCCCCAGACTATATTTGTTTGTTTTTTGCTTATATGAGAGTAGAAGTTTTAACATGTTTATAGGCGAAGTAGAAATAACCAGTAGAAAGGAGGAGATTGAAAATATAGGAAAGAAAGAGACTGCAAAAAAAGAAAATTTCTGGTATACCATTCAGGAAGAACTTGTACAAAAAATATGTGCTCCTGACAAGAAATATTTAAGATGAACTGGGTCCTCCTGTCTCTCAGAACAAACTCACTGTCATTGAGTACACAGTTCCATCAGGAAAAAGCTGAAGCGGTGCCCAGGTGTCCCTGAACAATACCTCTGCCTGTAGCTTCTAAGCATCAAAAAGGCCATTTTTTTCCTCAGAGGACACCTGGCTCTGATTTAGTTCTACCTTATCTGGGTAATTCTGAGAGCATGAGCCTAGAATCACCATGACCAACTGATTTCTCCATAGTCCGCCCTGGACGTGATCATGATCCCACCATTATGGCTGGACATTTATAATTTCTGTAATCTGGCAGCATTCAGTGGGCTCACTTCGACACAGTGCATTTTATTTGTCCCATCTGAACATCATCATGGATTTGTGGTCTTTCATAATTTACATAATTGATCATCATCATTATTTACTTTTTTGAGGCTCAGACTTCTACAGTGCAGCTTATGCCAAGTTTTCATCCCCCAAACACAGAATTGGCTATTCTCCAAAGAATATTTTATGGAAATTGGTAGTAGAGACCTGGATATGCTGACTAAACAGGTATATTTTATTGTTTTACATGATCACATGAGATAGTTTGATGATAGCAGAATTTTCCAAAACAGAGAGGGGAATTTATCTCTATTTTTTTTACTAATTTTTTATTTTTACTAATTTTTACTATTTTTACTCACTTTTTATCTTGCTCTAAATTTGACATATCATGCTGTCCATTCTCACATAAAATCATTTGTCGAAACTATACTGTTGCCCTCAATTTTTTTTTTTTTTTTTGCCCTCAAATTTAAATTTCCCATTTTCTTCTTCTCTTTTGACCTCAGACTCCAGTATTGGAATTGGCTCCAATATGTACAGGTTTATCACTTGCCTTTCATCAATACCACTCCAGCACCAACTGTCTAAGAGGAAAATGCCATTCCAGCTTCCCTTCAGAGATCCACCAAAAAACACATGGGCTTAAGGTACCTGGATTCTCGGAAGGGATCTCAGGCAATAAGTAATAATGGCAACAATAGGTAAATATCAGCTGCACTTAGCAGGTTTTATAGAAAAACCCCTCCAACTCTTCATTCTTATGATCATCCGAGTTGTTACTTAATTTTTATCACGGGTAGCTTTAGTTTTAAACCACAATTTCCTTTGAGTAAATAGGTATTATTTTTGTTCTGTGCCAGTTGAACTTGTCAAAACCTAATCAAGAATATTAGCAAATGTAACTTAAAAATCAAGAATTATAACTGGCTTTTTATATTTTTCCTGAAAGTTCAAGTGGATCAGTTCTGTTAGGCCCTTAACAAGTATGCATTATTTACTGAGTTGGACAAACTCAGACAAAAGACACTTGAGGTGGAATGCATTTCAATTTCAGCATCATATTCACATTACCACATATTCACCCAGTGTCAATTTCAGTAACCGTCAAAATAAGTTTTAGCCATGTTGTCTTTATAGGAAGAAACCTGATTCCTTACATTGCCTAACAATTGCTGGGACTGTAGTTTGCATTTTGTAATAACTAGCCAACCACAACAGAGAAGGAACGTAGTCACTTTCTTCAGGGTAATTCTTGGGTAGGACTAATGAGATCCACGTGGTATGAAGCACTGCTTTCTCAAATCCAAACAAGTTGATCCGGTGCCTACTTAGACTGGGTGAGACTGAATCCACTCTGTCTTTATTTTTTTATTTATTCCAAGTGTCTGTTTCTGTTTTTGTTTTTTGGAAGTGGTACTGGGAATCAAACCCAAGGCCTCACAAATGCTAGGCAAATCGTCTACCACTGAGTTACATCCCCAATACTTTGAAATTTTATTTTGAAACAGGATCTCGTTAAATTGCCCAGCCTGCCTCAAATTTCAATCCTGCTTAAGCCTTCCAAGTAGCCTGAGATGACAGGCAGGTACCACTGCACGGGTTAGCTCTGTATTTATTTTTTAAGAGAATATCCATGCTTATAATCCCTAGAAACTTTTATTATTTAGGATAAACTATCTTCTGAGAAGCTAAAGTAGTGGAACATCCCATTTGGCAGTGTCAAGTCGCCAAAGGTAAAGTAATGTCCTTGGTTCTCTCTATGGTGCCGTTAAGTAAGGGAGACACTAGTATGTGCCACTTCCACAGGCGCCACCAGCTGCCAGAGCGGAGGGGACCCACTGATGTGAATTTACTTCAGGCTCCCTTTGGGCAGGTTCAGCCAGCCTCCCCTCGTGGGGCTCAATTTTCTGAGCAGTCCCTGACCTAGCCCAATGATGTCCCTTCCCCATTTCTCTTTTGGAAGCTGAAGAATTTGATTTCTTCACTATGTCCCATCCAAGTCTCCCATCATCTATCTATTTCAGCTCAACCTAGGCCCAGCTATGTGATGGTGTAAATCTGTGACAGGCCTGAGAGAGCCGTGGCCTCAAACCAAGATTCTAATGTGACCCAGATAGAGAGAGAGAGAGGGTGTAACTCTCCTAAAACCAACAATCCTGAAGATAAACTTTTTGACCCTAATTGTCCAGGCTGTGGACAATTTCCTGTTACATTTCAGAGCACTCACCTCTTTCTAAACCAAGTTAAGGCCAAAGTTAGTTACTTAACACTTTAGTTGAACTGTCTTGGAACTATATCAATTTGGTATTTTTAATATTCTACTTAAAAGTCACCTTTCTGAAGTATTAATTTATTTCTGAGACTACTCTCTGCAAGTCATTTTAAAAACTCATTTGGCTTGCACTAAACAGTGAAAGCCAAGGTCATAACTATCAAAAAAAAAGTTTTCTATAAAAACAATGATTAACCCACAAATGTTAAAGTCATAGCATAGCAACAGACCTTCACTTTTATCTTTGAAGTCAACTTTCCTGTCTTAAATTTTCTACATCTCTCATGTAACAGCCTTAACTAAAATATTCTCAGAGCCCTCATTTTCTCCATTGGTACCCGATATTCCTTGCAGAGTATAAATCTGGTGGTGAGAAATTGGTGCCAGTCATACTTCTGGTACCAACTACAGAATGTTTGAGGACTCTGGATTAGGCAGAAGAAATCAGATGCACACACACACACACACACACACACACACACACAGATGAGAGAGAGAAACAGAGAGAGAGAGAGAGAGATTAAATTAAACTATCAATATGTTTAACTAACAATACAGAATCTTATCAGAAATGGCCACACAGAGCCAGAGCAAATGCAACAAATCTCAGCATAGTTTTCTTTCCCCTTCACGGCCCTTAAAGAGCACTGACGTTACAGTCAAGTCAAGGTCTTGACAGATCTAAGAAGTTCATTTCTTGCATGCTCTCAGGTACTATACTGCACTGTAGAGAGAGTGTGTGCCTATTATTAAGCCATTGTCTTTCAGTGCCACACCTGCTCTCTACACTCCACTTTGCAAAGGTGCCAGGACCCTGCAAAGTACATCTCTGCTTTACCAACAAGTGTCAATTAGTCTCTGCCAATATGGGGATCTGGGAGGATTCAGGAAGGTTAGAAGAAGGAGAAAGAGTACTCCTTCCTGTCCATTTCCACTTCCTTTCGGTGCCACGCCCATGGCATTACCCCCCCCCCGGGCTCTGTAGGTAGGTACAGTAGAAGCTCGCTCCATCCTCCAGCTTCTTTTCACACTCCCAGAATCAGCCTCACTGCACCCCTCAAAGGTACCAGAACCATTCAGGTAGAGTCCCTTCCTCAGAAACCTGCACCCTAGATTCACAAAGCTGAGGCTTCTCCTTTGGGTTCCTAAAGTGTTGGCACCCTCTACACAGAGCCACTCCTCCAAAGGTCTGAGCCCCAGCAACACAGTATCCTCCTCAGAGATTCTGGGTTCTGATAACCTCAACTGCCTCCTTATCTATCCCCCAGTCCCAGGGTAGTAACCACTTCACAGTTACTCCCTCTGTTACCTCAGCACAACCTTGTTGCTTTTTCAGTCCTGCAACACCTGTTTAACCAATTCACTATATCTAATTCTCCCTGTAGAAGTAACTAGTTAGAGTTCTGGCTTACCAGCTTACCACTAACTGACATAAAAGTATATTCTTTTATTGCTCCTGAAGCCAATGTCAAGCACTGTACCATTCTCCATTTCACAGAGTACAGCTGGGAATCAGTGATGGAGGAAAGAGAAATTACTTCCAGCCATCTCAGACCAGGGATGCTGAATCTGGATCAGCTGGTAGGGAAATAGGGTAATCGAGCACATAGGTAAGGAAATACTAACAGATAGAAATTCCTAGCTGCCAAAGAACTCCTGATGTATTGGAAACAATCATGGAAAATATCCATCTTTCCACATCCCTTGTGAGAACACCTTCTTTGCCATCTTGCCCTGTAAACACATGCATCTATTTTTTCCCCAGCCCCCACTTGCTAATCTTGGAATGAGGAAAATTTGTAAAGACTAGAGTTATAACCACCCAGCGGGTATGTGCTTTCTGACTGAAATGAAATGAAATGCAGCACTTCTTTAAAAGCCAATTATTTCCAACCTGTTCCATTAGAGTCAAACATGCTAAATGAGCATGTAACATATTGACTTTTGTGCCCTGTGGTATCTGGATCCATAAATGCCCTGCTTATCATAATACTCATCTCCATAGCTCTTGCAAATCAGGACCCTCCCCCGGAGAGCACTCATGGTGACTTCATAAGTCACCAAGGAGACAGGCTGCCTAATGTAAGGGGAGTTGCTCTGTCCTGCCTTCACACTTTCGGCTGGACCAGCTGCGTGCACCCACCTGACTGACAGTCAGGAGCCCTCTCCACCTGCATCTCTTCATTTGAAGAGATGGCAGCAATCCCATGCAGCTAGCGCCATTCTCTGTGAGGAGGAAATCAGCCTGCCGTTGGATTGCCCAGGCAGGGAGATGACCCGATAAAGCCCAGTGGGAAAACTTGAGATTTGGAGTCAGACAGACCTGAGTATGAATCTTGGCTCTGTAACTTACTCATTTAGTACAAGACATTGGACAAGTTTCTTAACCACTCTGAGCCTGTTTCCTTCCACAGGAAACAGGAATGATAATGCCTACTTTACAAGTTTGCTGTGATGATTAAATAATGCAATGTACATAGAGTTGCTTATACTGTAGCCACCACATTGTAAGCAATTGAGAAACAGTAGCTATTATTATTATTATGTTTTGTTTTTTATAAATATTAACTACCTAGTAGATGTTATATTGCTACAAGACTGTGCTTTCAATGCATCACTTTAACACCTCTACTTTTTGTAAACAAAAAGGCAAAAAAGTAAATTTCATGAATTCTTTAAAATGATCATTTCCTAAGCCCCCTCTGGAAGATGTATACCCTCATATCCTCTTCTCTGTCCCCTAAACTCCCTACCATTCTCTTCTACCATCCCCCATTCCCTGAGCAGCCTCTAGAAACAAGTGGAGACGAAATTTCTGAGTTCCTGCTACAGTACCCTCTGCTCCTGACAAGTTTCTTCTATTTCCTGCTGTGTGCTGGAGGAATCCTGATGGGTCTGCTCCTGATGATCATCTAAGGGCAGAGGCGCTATTTTCCCAGATCCAGCAGGGAAAGCCCCGGACATCCCACAGAGATGTGTGTAAGACTCTTAGCTCACACCCTGAACTTTTACACAGGTGTGGCATTTGGGATTCACCAGGGAAGCTGCATAATTACCTAGAAAGAGTTCCATCTGATTGTTCCTTTCTCTGCAAGTGCAGTCTCTCCTAATAACATCATCCAACTGAATGCCTCCTAATTCTGTCGGAATGCATTTTAATTATCGTTTCTTCTTATGTTGGTGAGCTGTTGCTGGAGTTTTTGATTTGTGATGGAAAATAGGGAAGCCATAAAGTATTTTGGTGACAGCTCCCTGATTAGGCAGCATTGCAGCAAACAAGTTGTCACAATAAAACTGATTAATCAAGTTGTCAAAGTAAAACAAATTAATGCCACAAGAACCTTTGCTAGAAATTACCTCCATATCTGGGAGTATTTGATGGATGGATTCCTTCTATTAGCAGAAACTCTCATCTCATGAGCAACTCTTCCAAGACTGACTTGGGAGTCTAAGTTGGGCCGTTTTCCCTGTATCTGGGGAGTAATTTAGAATCCAGAGGCATATTTGGAGAGGGCAGTCACTGACTTGAATTTTAGAGACACTTCGTTCCTGTCTGACAGGGAGACTATTAGTACCTGCAGGATAATCTAGTAGCCATAAAAATTTAATGCAAAATAAATACAGAGGCCATTACATACAGTCCTACCATGATCTGGATTTATTTTTTTAATTTATTAAGATGTTTAATCACAGTCCTGTGCCTGGAAGGGCACTCTGCAGTTCTTCTTGTATGTTTCTCTATCTCAAGGGAAGACTTCACCCATGCTGGAGATGACAGTGACAGGTCTTGTCCACCATGGTTTATTGATATATGCACAGTGTGATGTTTGGCTATTCAGATTCCCATCCCTCACAACCAGAGCTGATTAGACAGAAGTGAACATAACCACTTACCCTGGAATAAATCATGAGCTAAGCCAATTACATTCCATCTCAATATTTTAACTAGGAAATCCTAATAGAATGGGAAATCAATCCTATGAAAGCTGAAGATGGAAGAGTATCATAATGTAACTCAAAGCCATTAGGGTCTTGACAAGCCAAAATTATAAGGGAGCAAAACCTGTGAAGTAGAAAAAGATTAATAGTAGAGCAGGAAAAAGTCAGCGGGCAGAAGGAAGAGAAGAGACATAGCCCATGAGAGAGGCGGGACTCAACACCAGTTGCCAGAGCAGCTTCCTTTCCAAAAGGATCTCTGGGTTCAATTCTGATTGGTTACCTTAAAGTAAAATCCTCTTCACTTGAAAAAGTGGGGGTGTGTCTCTTTTTAGCAAACACTAAAACAGGCTTAGGGAAAACTATCAGAGCAATAAAGAAGGGAAGGTGTATAAAAGGGATCTATGTGAGAGTGAATGATACTCAAACTATTCAGCAGACCAAGCACCACCCAGTATCCCATGCCAGAGCATAAATTCTTGCATATCATCCGTGAACACATGTCCCATTACCGTGGGGTTCCCATAGACTGGCACCAGTTACCAACTTCTCAAATTACCTCAGCTTTGGAAGAAAGGGCTGAAACACAAAACACTGCCACTTAGGTGTCCCCACTAGGAGCTGATCACTGAATGGACAGAACAGATATTTATTGCAGCAAAACCAGAGTTCAGCAGTGGGTCGAGGCTTTGAAGCCATTGAGCACACTACCTCTTCCTCTGATATTAAAATATCACCCTTGAGAGGCTCAGGCTGCACTGCTTTTGAGGGCAGAAACAAACATTGCTGAGGATATTGCAGGGGACGGGTGATATGGAGTGGAGGAAGTCGAAGCTATTATGATCAAGCCTAGCCCAAAATAAAATTCTAGGCTCATCTTTGTTCTTCCAACTTTCTAAGGAATAAAAGGTCGATATCTAGACACATATACAATGAAACATCGTTGAGAATATATAAGTTCAAAAAGTTGAATTACCAAATATCAAATGTTTTATTCATTCTAAGCGATGTTCTGTTTTTTTTTAAATAATAAAGCAACTAGGATTTAAATGCTCAAGAGAATGAAGCATATCTCAGTTCTGTTGTGCAATTCAACACAAAGAACCCACAGAGATCCCTGAAAGTAGATTTTGCAAGTAGAAGGTGCAAGGTTAACTCAAACTAATTTCAAAATTAGAGCAAATATACCACCTCCTTCAGAGTGGTGATAGGAGTATGGAATGAAGAGAACCAGAGTTTAGGGAAGTTTAAAATAACTTAAATCTGCACAGTTCTTTACAGTTCATTCTACTCTCTTACCCATGTCAGCTCATTTTGGTTCTCTTCGGAACAGCCTCAGGAGTTAGATACTGTTATCATTATCATCACCACCACCACCACCACCATAATAATCATCTCCACTTTATGGTGGAGAAAACAGGTTCAAAGAGATTAAAGACTCAGAGAAGGGCATCTTTTGTGTCACCCAGAGCCTTCCAAGCCATGTGGGCAGGGAACTTCCCAATTCCCCCATTGCAGAAGCTGCCTCACGTATGCCAGCTAGGACCCCAAGCAAAAGGTGCTGCCAACAGCAGGGCCACAGGCTGGCAGCTCCAGTAGCTTTTAACTCCACCCTGAATAACAGCCTCTGCCAGCCTGGAAAGCCAGTGGTGCTGAATCCCACCTGCCCAGTTCTACGTCTTCCATATTTGGCTCTAAGCAAACTGCAGCCCCACGCACCCATCCCCATTCCCACACTGCCCTGCACCTCCCCACCCTTACCTTGCCTCCCCGCAGCCCTCCTGCAAGCCCTCTGAACCTTCATTCCACTATGAAAATTCTGCCACAACATGCTCCAGCTTTTCTGAAAACACTCTTTCTCCCTCCTAGTCTTGACTGTACCTAAATGTTTCCCTCCCAGAAAGATTCCCCCCTCAAAAGTGTTCACATTTTTCACTTCCTGAGGCTCTCTGAACATGATTTGTTGTTACATACTGCCCTGCCTCTTCCTGTAATGCTCTTCCTGGCACCCTGTGCCACCGAATCCTATCTTCCCAGCAGGCACTAATATCCATCAAGAGTGACTCACGTCTCCTCTCTGGGCAGCCTTTTCTAACCACCTCATTCTGTCATAACTGTATCGTATATGGATTTCTTTCATAGACTAAAGATTTCATTGCAGTCATTTGTTTATATGTCTTTCTCTCCTATTACACTAGGAGCTTCCAGAGGGCAAAGGTCATCTCTATGTCCCCTGGCAGTGGCTGGGGATGTGGGAGACTGGGAGGAGAGTAGCTAAGCAGGAATTCTCTGTTGCTGTTCTGCCCCTGTGAACAATGGCAAAGGTGTCAAGCCCAAGAAGCATTAAAGGTGCTGACACCAGTATCCATTGCCCTTAACCTCTTATGTCCCTGTCACATTTCTTGTGCAACAGGAATAATTACAGAAACACTTAGTATTAGAGAATGGAAGGGAAGGAGATGGAAGGGGAGGGGAAGGGAGGGGAGAAGGGGGGAGGGAAGGGTATGGGAGGGGAGAGGAGAGAAGTTCATTTTGAAGACAAAGAACTAGAAGCACAGAGAAATAGAGGAACTTGTGCCAAGCCATTCGGCAACTTAAGGACAGAGCCCAGACTCCAAAACCTAGTTACCCACCGTGTCATCCATTCTCCTCTGTACTCGCAGTTCTCATTGTATAGTATTGGAAGCAGGGAGTCATTATCCTGGACCTCATTAAATCCACAGACCTGGGCCACGTATGTATACCCAGTCACCACAAGAAGGAAATTTTCCCTCCTTTTCTAAGCCCTGGCCTTGCACTAAGACAGATCCAGGCTCACATGCAGTTGGCATCACCCACTCTCCAGTGAAGAGATATAGGCGAGTTAATCTCTCTGAACCTCACATTCCTCATATATATATAAAGGATTTGATATCTTCTTCCAATGTTGGTGTGAAAACAGGTAACATGGTCTATGCTGAGGCTCTTGGCAAGGCTTGGCATGCATTAGATGCTTAATAAATACACATCTCAAATTTGTTTTGAGTCATGAGAATAGGCATTTTGAAGGTTTGTTTTCTTGCAGTGGAAGTTTAAAGCCCTCCTTAAAAGCATTCTGCTGAGATATACATACTCCCTGACTTACATAGTCTTTTGTTCCTATTCATCTTCCATATTTTTGCCTAAGCCTAAATGCTCCTTCTTTAACCATTTCACTTTTATAAGCTCTTTTCTAAACTCACTATCAACTAAAATTTGATTCATGTGGCATGGAAGAGGGGCTTTTGGTTACCTTCATAGCTTTCTAGTATTTTAATTTTCTGTGATAAATCAGTGTCCTGTTATTTATAAATTGATTCTATTCTTTTGCTGCCATTTGGCTTACTTTCCTACTTTCTTTTATTTTTTATTAATTTAGTTTGTCTATTTATCTAAGATTGATATGCACACAGTTTAAAGAGTAAATAGTTCTATAAGGCTGATTATTAAAAACATCATGTCCCTTTACCACCACTGCGATCTCCATTTCATTTCCCACTCCCTGAAAGTAAACATTTTTAACTCTTACCTGATTTTCTCTCTCTGTATCAGTCAATAACATGCTTATATTGTTACCAAAAAACCTTTTTATACTCTAATGGTTCATCTGGAAGATAAAGATTTAAGTCCCCTTTCTCCTCTTCCTGATCCCACCACATATATTCCCAGTTTCCTGGGTTCCTGTCCTTATTCTCCACATAGAGCTAGAAGGTAAAATTGGGTCCACATATACAGACTCTACATAGTGTCTACATTGCTGTTATTATTGTAAGTATTCTTCCCAGCAAAGACTTGTGTAACATTATTGCTTTTCCGTCTTTACATATTTGGTTTCTCCTGTACTTAATAATAGTCTCCATGATTTTCTATGTATTTATCACCAGTGCAACTCTAAGCACTTGCCCTGTTGTGTAAGCCTCTTCTCAATGCGTTCACAGTAGGTATTCTGTCAATGTCACGCTCTTGGGAAAGTTCTCTGGAGCCTTCTGGTCTACTCTGGTCTGGACAGGTTGCTTTCCAGGCCTGCTACACAGCTGTCATTTCTGGGACCTCTTTTCCTCAATACGCAGGACATTTCACACACCTCAACCTTGTATTAGAAACCCTTTCTTGGCTCTCATACCTTTTTTGTCTTGTTTTATTTTCTCTCATCTTGGTATAGTACACACTTTAATAGCTTCACAGGAAAAGATATGCATAGGAAACAAATGTCTTAGAGCTTGAAAGTATTAAAATGTCTCTATCCCACCCTCATATTTAATTATTCATTTGAGCATATAGTTCCCAGTTAAAAAAAGTTACTTTCCCTGCAGTTGTTGAAAGCATTGTTGCATTGTCTTTAAGCATTTAGCATGGCTGCCTCTAATGTTCTGGAATTTTACCGTGATATTCCTTGGGGCAGTGCTATTTTCCTCCACTGTGCTAATTCTAGAAATCCATGTTTTTCATTCTGAGTTTTTACTGTGTAAAATACAGGCATTTAATTTTTGATGATTAAATTTATTTTCATTTGTAATTAAAATTTTTATTTTTAATTGTATTTTAATTGTGTTTAAAATTTTAATGATCATTTTTCCCACCTGATTATTCCTTCCTTTTGAGTTCCCATTATTTGAATGTTGGATGTCCTGGAGATCTTCTGCTCTGCTCTGTTCGGCTCTGCTCTGCTTTGCTTTGATTTTTTCCCGCTATTTTCCATCTCCATCTTTTTGCTCTGTTCCAGAAGGATTTACCCAACATTATCATCATTCACTCATTCATTTATTCAATAAGGTTTTGAGTACTTACTTTGGGCCAGGCAATGTTCAAGATGATAGAAATGTCACTGCAAATAGAAAATGTACTCCATGTCATCACTTACATTACACTCTTTGAATTCTACTATTGAGTATTTTATTTCTGCTACCAAATTTTAAACTTCCAGGAGCTGTTTGTGATCCCTAAGTATTCCTTTTTTGATAGCATCTTCTTCTGGTTTTGGCTGCCCTAAAGACTCTTAGTCCTCTGAGAATTTTGTTAGATTTTGATGAAGTTTCCTTCTATCTATACAACTTCCATTTCCTTCAAGTTACCTTTGCTTATTTTGGTTTATATCTTTCATTTTACTTTCCTCAGATATTTGGGTATCTCCTTATATATGGTTTGTCCACCACAGGTTCATGTGTTAGAAGCTTGGTCCCAAGTGTGGTGATGTTGACACATGGTGGAACCTTTAAGATGTGGGGCCTGGTTCAAGGTGATTAGGTCATAGGGCATTGTCCCTAGAAGGTTATGCTGGTCTTGCAGAATGAGTTGGCTCCACAAGAGCAATTCATTATAAGAAGAGCAAGTCTGGCCCTTGAATCTCTCTGGCTTCCTGTCTCGCCATGCGATCTCTTCCACACACACGCCTACTTTTATGACGCTATCTGCCATGAGACCCCTATCAAAAGTCAAACATTTGTATGGAACAATCTGATCTTGGATTTTCCACGTCCAAAACCATGGGGGAAATAAGCCTCTTTTCTTTACAAAGTACCCATCCTCAAGTGTTTTTTAGAGCAACAGAAATGGAGTAATAACATTGTTCATATTAAAACGTGGCATGCTAAAACACCGATTGTGAGCTCTGTGTTCGTGGCTGGGGCTGATTAACCTTGGTCTCTACAACATATCTACAGTCAATCTGGTCTACATTCTCCTTAAAGAATCCCTGACATTAGTGTCTTTAGGTTTTCCTTCTTGAACTGGTCAGAATCCTTAGGGCTGCAACATTCTTTGGGCTATAATATATTAACTGTTATTTAATTTTCCTAAATTACTAAATTTTCAGTTTAGTAATACTGCCTTCAACTGCCTTGTGTTTTTGAAATGGTGACTCTCTGTTTTACCTTACCATTGTGGGAAATGGGCATTCTTCTGTCTGTACAGACAATATAATAATCACAATGATGATGACAATAATATTAGTTATCAATTGCTGCAGAGAAAGTTACTCCAAAAAATTAGCAACTTAAGACAACAAATATCATCCCATAGGTTGAAGAGTCAGGATTTTGGGCACTGCTTAGATGCATGCCTCTGCCTCAGAGTTTCTCGTAAGGGTACAACAAGATGTCTGTTGGGGACCACAAATTATAAATTGAGTCTAGAGGACTTCTGAGGCAATCTTTGTCCTTCCCTTTGAGCCAAATTGGAATGTGGAAACTCCTTGCTTTTTTCCGGTCACAGCTGAAAGTCCTAGGGCTAATACCTGCTGTGGCACTCACAGGGCAAGATAAGACCTGCTGAGGATGATAAGGCACCTGGGGAAACTACATCTTCCTTATTGTCCCTGTCTCATCCTTGCAAGAATGCTTTGTTCTTACCAGCCCACCATAGTTGCCATTACTGTTCTCAGAAACACTCACCACCTTCACACATTATCCCTGACACAGATGTAACGAATAAATACCAAGGTATTTTATTCCCTGAGAACAACTGGTCATTCCAGATCCCTGGTGCACTGCTATTTTGTCCCTTGCTCTTTATTCTCGCCATGTGCTGTGACACTTGGCAGGAGATTGGAGCCCACTGCAGAGGTCCCTGATAGAAGTCCATTGGGGTTGTAGTCTTATCTGAAAGCTCATCTGAAGGAAGATCTTGGAAATGCCCTAGTTTTGACCTTTGCTCAGAAAGAATTTCTGAAACTTGCACATTGTTTCCTACCTGGAAACGCTGGGAATTTTCAAATTCACCAAGGCTTAGATCCTCTTGATTCATAAGTACTTCCTTCAAATTGTCTCTATCCTCTTGCATTTTACTATAAGCAACAAGATGAAATCAGGCAGCACCTACAGCACTTTGCTTGGGAATCTCCTTAGCTTGCTTATCCAGTTCATTAGGCATATTTCCTCCTCCACATTACTAAAAGCAAAAGTATTAAGTTTCTGCCATTGCCTAAGAAATATTTCCCTTCCTCTAGTTTCCAGTATATGTTTTCACTTCCTTTCTAGCCCTCAGTATCACTGAGGTTCAGATTTTTATTAACAGTCTGTTCAACTTGGGTTTTCACTAAATCTTCCCAGGCTTCATCTACTGGCCAGTTAAATTTTTCTGTATTTTAGGCATTTTAACAGTATCACCCAAGGATGATACCAAAACTTATATCAGTTATCTGTTTCTGTATGAAAACATTATCTCAAACTTAGCAGCTTAAAACATTAAACACTTTTCGCCTCACCATTTCTTTGGGTCCAGAGTATAGATGCAACTTAGCAGAACACCTCTGTTCCAAGCTCTCTCACCAGGCTGTAATCAAGAGGCCAGATGAGGCTACAGTCTCATCAGAAAACTTGACAGGGGAGGATCCACTCCCAAGCTCTCTCACATAATGTTGGCATTTCACGGGCTGTTGGATCAAAGACTCTATTCATTGCTTACTGATGTCTGAGTGTGTCCTTTGGTTCTCTGCCAAGTAGACTTCGCCAATGGCTAGCTCACAACATGACAATTCTCCCAGAGCAAGTGCATTAGAGAGTAAAAGAGGGAGGCCTAAGGCAGAACCACAGTGTTTTTTTTTTAATAACCTAACCTCATAAGTATTATGTCATTACTTTTGGCGTATTCTATTGGTTAGCAATGGGACATAAAGTCCAGTCCTCTCTCAAGGAAAGGGAATTATAAAAGAGTGTGAATAAGAGGAGGCAACAGTTATGGGGATATTCCTGGAGGCAATCTACCACAGTATAACACAACGTAATATAAAATCAAATAAAAGTAAGACAACAATATGAACCAAAACAATAAGAAGTCAAAGTAACAGAAACTGTGAGGAGCAAAAGCCTTCTCTTTAGATGTGTTAACTCCTGTCTTCTGCCTTTTCAGTAGCCATCATCACAGTGGACTGCTTTGTTGGTCATTAGTGCAAACTCTCCTAGACCTTGAAAATCTAATTACGATTCTTTGAAACCATTTTCATGATATTAAATGTATATAAGTCAAGTGTTATATAACCAGGGGAACTGCTGAAACTCGGAGAGAAATATAGACCGAATATGTACTCCATTTGTAATAACAACATCCATGAAATCTGTAGCATTAGAAGAAACCTGTTTCCTAAACAATGGTGATGACTCCTGCTGTGGCTCTCCTCACTTTCCTGCTGGTCTCTCTCTGCTTCATATTGATATCTGTTTTGAAAATTCATCACTAATTAGCCTCTAATCCATTCATCCATTCATTCCTCAATCACAAAGCATGAATTGAGTACCTGCTGTGTGCTAGGCCCTGCATGCAGTTCCCAAGAGAATTAGTCACGGTACCTGCCCTTTTGGAGCACATAGCTTGATGTAAGTGAAAGCAAACTTACAAAATCGTTGAGTCAGGTCTCAAAAAGTGATCAGTTTACTAAATGAACAGCCCTGGGGACAGATAGTGGACAGAGCAAAGATACAACAGATTCCAAACAAGAAACTATCCAACTCTGCCTGTTTTGTTTCTTGTTTAAAAATTGTACCCACAGATATGGAAATAGAAGAGGAAACTCCTGGGTGGTATATATTCGTGCATGTGTGTGTTTTAATAAATCTCATGAGGGTTTGTCTACACTTGTGTATAGGCCATATGTGAAAAGTTAGAGGCCATAGGTGGAAGATTACCAAAAAAATTTTTTAAATAAATATATATAATATATATATAAATATATATAATACATATATAATAAAGTTTAAATAAATATAAATATATAAAATAAATATATAATAAATATATACATTAAATAAATATATGTAATAAATATATAAAATAAATAAATATGAAATTTCTGGCTAAAGCTATCAAAAACTGAGGTGGGCTCCCATAGAAACTACTCTCTTTCTGTTCTCTATTTTTGTTCTAGCCACGCTGGTTTGCTCTCATTTGCTAAAGTTTTATCCTTGTCTTTCATGCTTGGATCCCTGAATGCACTGTTTCCTCTACCTATGATATTTCCTGTACTCAATCTTCCTTCGTATTGCTGGTTTGCACTCCTCCTTCAGCTCAGTTTGGATGTTATTTCTTCTGTGAAACTTTCCATGACCACTGCCACCCGCAAACCAGAGCAGCTTCATAGCTCTGCCAATCCAGCACTCTGTGTGACTGTTCAATGTGTGTCTTTCTGGATTTCTGGTTTTTAAACTATGTTAGGACAAGGGAACTGTATGTTTTATCCACAATAAGGTTTCCAGAACCTAGTGGCATTCCATGGCATTTGGCGGGGGAGGGGGTACAAGTGAATGACCGGATCAATGAATGAATGGAAATGACTGCAATGGGACCTCACTCCACGAACTTAATTCTTCCCACAATTCTGGTGGCAGGATTCGTTGCATGAACCATAAGTTCACGAACCGAGGTACCACTGTATACGAGCCCTTGATGGGAATGATAGAGAAGATTCTGGATGAAGCAACAGAGGCCAGGGCCATAGGGTGGACTCCATGAACGTTTAGCTTTTTTTCCAACTCCACCCTTTTAGGTTATAGCAAAAAAATAAAGCTATAGTAATTCCATCCTTCCCTTAGAATGGAAACATTCTACAAGTTCAAGTATAAAATAAAGTCCAGGCCGGTGAGATGGCTCAGTGGCATAAGCGCCTGCCTGGCAAGCGCAAGGTCCTGAATTCGACTCCCAGTACCCACATATGAAAAAAGGGCCGGTGATATCGCTCAGTGGCACGGGTGCCTGCTGGCACACGAGATCCTGAGTTCGGCCTCCAGTACCCACAAAAAAAATAAAAAATAAAAAAAATAAAGTCCAATAATTTTGAATTTTGAATGTGAATTAACCCTTAACAAGACCATATATTTATAAAATCTTTTTAAGACAAAGAAATTGAAAGATTACAAATGACTGTTGTTGTTTTGTGGTTGCCATCATTTTTTCTTCACATATACCTTTATTTATTTATTTATTTTTCTCTTTATGTGGGTACCAGGAACTGAACTCAGGACCTCATGCTTGCCAGGCAGGCGCTTATGCTGCTGAGCTGTATCACCGGCCCCCTACATATACCTTTAAAAGTAAGGAAGGCTCCTGAGAGACAGAATCACTGAAAGCCCATATCCATAGCTGAATTCTGATTCTTTTCCAAGTGACAAGGCTATCTACCCAATGCCTCAGTGATAGGGTGGGTATTTTTGACATTATTTGGCTCACAGTCAACATTGAGACTACAAAAAATATCTCAACCCCACCCTCATGCACATAGGCACATTTTGGTCAGAAATTTGCTTGCTGAATCAGCAACTCCCCATCTCCCTGGAGCTTACACATGGTCTCAAGGTGGGAAACCCTGGCTTACCATGAAGTAGTAACTGCAATTCCTAAATAGCTGAGTGCAAGATTTGTTCCTGAGGGCTTAGATCACAAAATGCATTGTTCTTTCTTCTCAGGTTCTTGGGATGCTGTGACAAAAGCAGACCTGACAGTCACCAGCTGTACCCAGCCACTGACAGAGACTGGGTGATATGAAAAGACCCAGAGTGGTCACCCACTTTTAAATTCCTTGAGCTCAGGGTCTATTTCTGTTCTATTTCCTGCAGATCCCAAGTGAAAAACAGGAGGAAGTCAAGGATTATGGAAATTATAATTTAAAAAAGAGAGATACAAATGAAAAGAAAGCAATAGGATTACAAAGAGAACCATAAAAAGGAAACGAGATTGTCTGTCTGTCTGTCTGTCTGTCTGTCTCTCTCTCTCTCTCTCTCTCTCTCTATGTATATATATATATATATATATATATATATATATATATATATATATATATATATATGAGAAGGTTAGAGGCCATAGGTGGAAGATATGCTTGTAGCCTGGATGGAATATAAAGGGAAAGATGGAAGGCAGGCTGCTTGCTGCTGCTTCCACCTGCCTTGCCATGGACTGTTTCTCTCTGCTATAGATACCTGTATCTAGAAAGAGAGAGAAACAGAAATACAGACAGACAGATAGACAGACAGACAGACAGAGACACAGAGACCCAGAAGAGATGAGGGGGAAGCTAGGACCAGGACAGAAGATTTGTCACCTCGGGCACAGCCTCCCCATGATTAGCTGCATGGTAACCATGAAACAACGAAGCTGGCCAACTGTAAAACTGTTTAACTTGTTAGGATTTTAATCAATAAGAACCGGTGTAACATTTGTGCTTCATGTTCTTCCTGTTTACAAAGAAGACAAACTGAAGGAAAACTCTATTTCTCCAGCCAAAAACACTTCCTTCAGGGAGCCAAGCTCCTTCAAAGTCAACAACAAAATGGTGAGAGAAAAAATGCAGCACTTCAGCAGTGCTGTATATTTAGATCCAGCCCAAAGATGGTTTCTTAATTTGCTCCTTCTTTCCAACTAGCTCTAATCTCAGCAATATTCCTCAATTAAACTGACACCAATTTGCAGTCTCCCATTGAGGCTTTTGGCTAGTAAGAGTGGAACAGCAGCTCTGGAAGCCAAGGTCAAGTCCAATCTCAACCCCCCATGTTATGACTTGTATCTAGATGTCCCCCCAAACCCTCATGTATTTTGGAGGTAGATGGATCTAGGGTGTGTGGTACTGGGATTAAGGGTGTGTGATAACTAAATTTGTTTAGCATAGTTCTGGGTATGGATAATGGGAGGCCCACCCTGGGTGTTGGGTAGCACAAACCAATAGCCTTGCAGCCTGGATGGAATATAAAGGGAAAGATGGAAGGCAGGCTGCTTGCTGCTGCTTGCCTTGCCATGGACTGTTTCTCTCTGCTACACCACTCTGCCATGCTGCCCTGTCTTGGAGACGGCCAACTGTGGAGTGAAACTTCTACAAACTGTGAACTGAAATAAACCTTTCCTCCTTTAATTTGTGGATATCAGGTATTTTGTCTCAACAAGAAAAGTAACTAACCCTATGAATGGAAATCCCTCACGCAACCCGACTCTGGCCAAAACAAGGAATTCCTTGGGGACTTGAAGCCTTCTCTAAATTTCCACAGGTCAGAGATGTGAGAAAGGCAGCAGCAGCAGCAGCAGCAGCAAACAGACCTGGGTTTGAACACCTGCTCTGCCTCTTACTTCTTTGCTGCTTATTAGGCTTCTTTAAAGTCTGGCTTTGTTATCTGTAAAGTGGGGAGAGTGACACTTGCCCTATTGGGTTGTTGTATTGGATGTGGCTGTTCAGATTTTATGTATTAGCATAATATCTGTCACATGAGAGGAATCCAGCCATCTTCAACTGCTATGACTAAACCACCCTTCTTACCCCAGCTCCTACAACCCTGATATATGCCTATAGTCTTAGCACTTAAAACGGTCTGTTGAAATAATCCGACAAAGGCCCATTTCACCACCAAACACAAAAGCCTCATCTCCATCCCAGCACCCGGCACACCATGGGTGCTCAATAAAGAGTCTGCAAATGAACACAATTGGGAGCATACTACAGGTGGGGTCTGCTCAGGCTTTTTCTATCAATATGGGCTCTAAAGAGATCTGTGTAACATACTGGTCTTTGGGAAATTTCTATCATACTTCTCATAATTTGTTCTCTCCTTGATTTGTCTGTTCAAGCCCTTTGCTCTTTGAAACTAAATCAGTCACTTAGGGGGAGGCGCCCATGCCTCAATTGAGGTCTGTGGACCTGGCAAAACCTTCAGCAGTCCAGTGGAGGAAGAATTAACATTTACAAGGACAACGAGTCTCAAGCCAGTGGTCTCTGTGACATCCTCATCTGCATGGGCAATAACACACTGTGTGTTGTCTTCAAGGTAGAAAGAGTCCCAAGAATCACTCAGCTGGCTCCAGCAAATGGCTAAATGGCACGTCAAATTGCCCATAACTTTGACAAGGAGGATGGCTGGATGATTCCAGCACCTCTCTAGGGAGAAATGAAATTCAAAATTCAAGCATCAAGAAAAGTAATCATAAAAATACCCTACGCAGAATTTACATCCTGCCATAAAATGAGGAAGGACTTCGAATGTAAAGGCATCCTTGTATTAGTAAAGCATATTTGTCAAGAAACAACCTCCCCCAGCTGGACCAAGCTGTTTGCTTTCAGATAATTCCTGTCAGGGCCAAACAATCCAGACATTAGCAATTATAGCATATCAATTTGTTTTTAAATTATAAGGCTGCCAAGAAGAGTTGACTCCTTGCCAGAAATTTGCTACATAGTGTTCTGTGGCAGCCACTGTGAGATGTGGTGAGGCCACCAACCTGTCCAGACTTGGAAGGTGAAGGATTTATGTGCCTATGTGTTCAGCCAAAGCCAAGGAGCACAGGAGTGGGCAAGCTCAGAGCTGGCCCCTCTCCCACACCAACAAGGCAGTGGATCCACCAATGTCTTACATGGCCTCTTCTTGGCACATGCACAAGTTGTGGAGGTGTCCTCTCAAAGGATCTTGATACCTAGCTACATGTTCTTTCAAGGTCAGGAAGGAGGCTTTCCTCTTCCCTCTGCTGTGTGTGTTTGAGCCACATGAAGAATCTATGAGGAGAGGGAGAGGGTTTCCAAGGAGTTGGCCACCCAGGATAGGATAGGAGCATGACTTCTTACAAGGAACAAAACCTTCCTCCTCATTCGTGCTGCAAGTCTATTGTCTTGTGAGGAAAAACAGACCAGCACTGTCTTATCATGCGGAGTGCCAGCAGCCTTCACAGAACTGCACATGCCTATATTCTAACAGAGCTTAGCTCTCCTTTAATGAGGGGCTCCAGAAAGCATCCTGCCAGTTAGAGGGCAGAGGAGGAGCTGTAGTTATTTCAGTTGCCCTTTGTGCCACATGGTGGCAAAGAAAACAAAGTCTCCTCTTTGAGGTTTATTTCTATGCCCCTGGTTCTCCAGCCCCCTCTTTGCAAGTCCAAACACCCAACATCCCTCCTCCCCTCTCTCGGGACCACCTACAGCTCCCCAGCTCTGGTTCCTTTCTGTGGAATCTTTCTTATGGAGTCTCAGCTGGAAGCCAGTGAAGCCATCCCCAATCTGGGCTTCTGCTCACCTTTGGGGAGTAGGACAGCCACTGTCCCCTGGGTATAGAGAGATGTGGGTCCTTCAAATGCCCTTAATTTTCTCCCCACAGAGCTGCTACACCAGCCACCTCCTCGTTTTCTGAGGTGGGGACAAATATACCTCACTACCACAAGAATTCATTTTCTTTTTCTTTTCTTTCGGTGGTAAGGATGCATACAAACACATGCTCCACCACTGAGCTGCAACCCCAGCCCATCTCAACCTTTTTATGACAAAAATCCTTCCTCTATTTGTGGGGGATAATTCATTACAAAAAGTCCCAAATGTCTGCGTCTGAGGCCCCTAAGGCAGTGGAAACACACTTCCAATTTTCTGCTCTCACCAGGACTGGGAATAGGATAGGATCATTTTGGCTCATGCTATTGCACATCGAAACCAAGGTACCCCAAGTCCCTATCCCCATGCACAAGCCATGAGCCCAATCCACCTTTCATGAGTGCTGCTGTTCCTCTGCTGGCCGTGGAAGCAAGAGCAGTTCCAAAGAGGGTCCCAGAAAAGCAACCTCACAAACAGGTGGTACATTTTAACTTCAGATAAGAAAAGATCCTTTCACTTGTACTCATCTACCTATCCATCTGGGGGAATTTTTCATATAACTTGATGCCAGATACCACTGAGTTTACTTTCTTGAATAAAGGGTGTTCATACTCACTCATATATATATATCAACCATAGGTACATTAGACTCAACTGAATATTAATAGAGCATTAAAAAAAAAGCAGGGTGGCCAGGAATGGTGGTCCATGCCTCTGGTCCTAGCACTCAGGAGCCTAGGGCAGGGGGATCTCTTCAAGTTCAAACCCAGCCTGGGCCACATAGTGAGTTCGGGGTCAGCCTGAGCTACAGGATGACACCCTGCCTCAAAAAAACAAAAACAGAAAAAAGGTGAAGGGTGTTATGTTTCCATGGTTATTACACATTACATTGGTGATAACTGCTTTAATATGGAGCAAGACCGTGACTTAACTTATAGAACAAAGTAAAGCTTAAAATCACACAGAAATCTTCTTAATTCTTCAGCATGATGTTAGATAAACGAGTTTATCATAAAATTATCAATAATAACTTCCCAAGCACCTTGAAGGGCCTCAGGAGCACCTTTGATACCAAGTCACATTGATTTCCAGACAAAAAGCCCCCGCTGGTCACCTGACAGGCCTCCACATAAACCTGTGAACTTTAGGGTCTGAGGTAGATGTCAGTCCGTCCTAACCAGCTTCTACACCTTGATCTTACGTTTCAATTTTGAGAGGTTGAAACCTCCAAAGTTATCTTCCAGATTATTCCCCTGCTCTGAGGAACCTGGGTGGCAAAGAATTTTCTCCCTTTATTGGAGATTTTTCTTCATCCACTATACATTTCCTAGTGTCTAAAATCTTAGAAGAAAAATGTTCTCACTTTTCTACTGCTCTTAAAGCCCTATTTTCTCCCTCTCATACTCGGTTAAACTTCTAGAAATAGCACTCGACTCTTTTCTCACTTCTCATTCCACTCAACCCACTGAAACCTGGTTTCCATGCCCACAACTCAGACATCTGCTGCTGAAGTCCCTAATGACCGCCTCATAATGATATTTAATGTCCCTTGTGGTACTGGATCCTCCTGGTTTTCCCCTGAGGCTCTAGCTGCTTTTTATCATAGAGTGGGCATATAATTTTCATCTCACCCAAGGTACTTTTGAGAGTAGAAAGAAGAATAAATTATCGCATGGGCAAAACAGTCATAAGCCAGAACAAATTGCACACAAACTAAAGACATACTTTCTCTTCTACTTATCCTTAAAGGCCAATTTCTCTTGGGGCTTTCTCCTCAAATCCTACTCTTTTCATTATGCACACTTCTCTTACATGATCTTCCCATTATCAAGAAATCAAATAATCATCTAAATGTAATGATCATCAAACACATATCTCCCACTGCAGTAGCAAGTCTTGAAGATAGCTCCAGTGGTCCTCAAAGCCTGGTATTCACACCCTTGTGCGTTCCCCTCATCACTGTATAAAGGTCAGTCTGTGCGACCAACAGAATATGGTCAAAGTGAGGGTGTGTGTCTTCTAAGACCATGTCGATAAAAGACATTGCCATTACTGTCTTACTTTCTTGGATCACTCTCTCTGGGGGAAGTCAGCTACCGTGTTGCGAAGACAGCAAACAACCTGATGGAAAGGTTCACAGGTGAAAATGTAAGACCTGTTGCCCAATGTAGCAACTCAATAGCCATGTGTCCACCATCTTGTAAGCAGGTCCTATAGCCCTAGTCAGACTTTCAGAAGGCTGCAACCTCATGAGACATCCCAAACTAGATATTCTCATTCATAGAAACTGTAAAATAATAAATATTTATTGCTGTTGTAAGTCACTAAGCTTTGGTAGTAGATAACTAAACAACCCTATTCTTTCTCTTAACCTTTATATCCAGATAACTAAAAGGCTCAGCTCTGTACCTAAATATTTCAAAGATAAATCAAATTTAGCATTTTGAGCTAAATACACTTTCCCCTCCATCACCCTCTTCCCAAATCTGTTCCTCCAATTACTTCCTATCTTGCTAAATGGCAGCAGTGTCTTACCAGTTACTAAAGCCAGAAACTCAGACTTCCTTCTTCTCCCTCTATGTTACCAGTTCCTGACAAATGATTTTTTCTCCTAAGTAAACATCTGTCAAATCTAGTGACCCCTCTCCATTTACTTCAACTGAGGCATTTTCATCTCTCTCTTTAGTTCCTACACTAACCTTGCCTCTGTTTTCATCTCTCTTAATCAGGATTTTCTTTTTATAAGAAAATAACTCAATGATGTGACCTCTCTTCCTGCTTAAAGCCCTTCAATGATAACACAAGCCCTTCAGAATAAAATTCAAGCCCCCATCACAGCTCCCGAGAAAGCCCAGCCTCCTGCCTTGCCACTCCCCAATTGGCATGCTGGCTCCACTTTGCTACTGAGCTGTACACACTCTCTTCCCCTGTCTGGAACCAATATCCTTCCCCACCCCCCGAATTCACAGAAAGCACTGGACTGACTCTTACTCATCCTTCAGGCGTCAGCTTGAAAGGCACTTCCTCTAGGAAGCAATACCGGACCAACTCTGACCAAGCGAGGTGCTGCTGCAGGCTGGGTTCCTGGGCAGCACAGCGAGAGGTTAGTGTGCAGGAGTTCACCAGGCAGGGCTTGTGCAACTATCATCTGCAAAAGTTAAGGAAGCAGGCTTGAGAAGGAGGAGGTAAGCTGTGATGCAGCCCCCAAAAGGCTTCAGCTGACCTCCTGAGAGTTCTGAGGCTGGAATGACCCTTTAGAATCATCCCAAATAGGAGCGAGTAGGTTGGGCTTTATTCTTTTACATCTACCCATCACTGGATGCAGGCTGATGGCACAATCTTGAGAGAGGAAATCTTCACAGGGTGCTGGGAGCTGAAGATCCTCCATCTGCCTCTGCCAGCAGCAGTTCTGCATCCCCACAGACCCCTCTGCAGTGCTAGTGCTCATCCCCTGAGCTGCATCAGCTCCCCCCTGAGTCATGACTGCATGACCTTTCCAAGGTGGGGGTTGCTCCCACAGTCAAGGAACAAGGGTGGGCATATGCCACGCCCACTGGGTCAGTTTTCTGCTACTGGAAATGCAGAGCCAAATGTAACAAGTCTGGTACAGCCAGATGCCCCCAAGGAATATTTTTTCCTCCTAATTTTATTCTCACTTATTAAATATTAAACAACCTTCAGAGACTCCAGCCTAACATGGAAATCGAACACCACAAAACAATGTGTTTGTTTTCTATTAATGTGGTTGAGCAACAGCCCTGCTGCAGCAAAGTTGTGAATTGTGGGGGAAAATAACTCTCTGGTTTTCCTCTGCAAACCCTGAACTCCACTCACAGTGGTCCCACACAGAGGTCCCTGAAGCCCCAGCTGCCTATAAATGTCCTTACCCTGGTGCTGCTGCCAGGGAAGAGCCAGGAACCCTCAGATACTTGCCAGCTACTAGGAAAGCCAATCGGATCAGGAAACTGTACCCAGGATATCTGACTGCCAGTTTAGATTCTCTGGAGTCAGCGACACTCCCGGAAATCTTCATAGTTGGGGAATGTTCTTCAAGAATCTGCTCTGAAAGTGGAAATGCCCCCAGGATAGAGAACTCATTTGTACCCATGTTCCATCCTTCCTATCTGAGCTGGGCCCTGGCCCTGGATATGAAGTATTCCAAAGAAGCCTCTTACACACAGGGACATCTTGAGATAGAACAAAAGCGAGTCGTGCAGATCAACGGCAAGTAAACTGGGCTTTCACTTGAAGGATCCTGCAATTTGTCATCTAGATTAGGATACCTTTGAGAGTCCTATTGGCCTTAAACCAAGATAGCATGAGTGAATGTGACTGTCCCAACCAAATAGGACTGGAAATGTGGCCACTTTAGAAATCCTCCTTCCCCTGTTGCCACCACTGCTCCTGAGCATTCACTCTATTTTCTCTCCACCCATTACCCTTTTCTGACCCTCCCCTCAAGGCAAGAGGCAAGAATGAAATGGAAATCTAGGGTAAAGTGCAGGCCAAGGCAGGGACATAGTCTCAGAAGGGATGAGGGTCACACATAGGTGTTCACATTTCCTGGTAATTGTAAAGACCATTTTCATTGAGATTTGGTGTGACAAATGACTTAGGCACACTTTTCTGCTCCAAATATTCCCTTTTGTGACTCCCCCATAGTGTCTAGCACTAAATGAGCAGTACTTTGTGGGAAGGAAAGTTCTGGAAGAGAAGGAAGATGGGGCCCAAATCCATACTTCTCCACCCCAGGCTTGCCTCACTGGTCCCTGCCCTCTTTATCCAGAGAAGGGGCAGCATCTCATCCTCTGAGTTTCCATTTGCTGATTGCCCTGGGCCAAGCAAGACTCAGGTCTTCACAGGAATAGAGACTTCAAGACATAGGTTCGTCACCCACTGGCGTCCTGAGCAACCAGAGGTCATCCCAGCAGAGAGCGGATGCTGAGGCACCAAGTGTGTACTCTTATAGGTGTGTTTGTGTGAGTGTTCCAGTGTGTATAAGCGTGATTGTGTGTGTGCACTAGTGTGTGCTTGTATATCTACTTGTTTATGTGCTTGTGTTTGTGCTTGTATGTGTGCAGTTGCATGCATGCTCTGTATGTGTGCTTGTAGGTCTGTACTTGCTTGTGTTTGTGCAGAAATGGCACAGTGTGCTTTCCTACAGCCTTGTGGGAGCAGAATTTTCCCTCTCCTTCAGTACTTGTAGAAACAGGACAAAGTAATCAAATCCCAAAAGACAACACCCTGTACTCCCCAGCACAGTTTCAGAGGAACATTTCCTGCACCTACCTCCTGCCACCTGCAGAATAGATCATTGGACAGTGCCCCAAGGCTGAGAAGACCACCCAGATAGTTCCACAGGCAACACGTGGGCACGGCAGTAGACAGGGTAAATATTCAAGAGGTGGTCAGTAGATCACAGAATTGGGAATGTCAACACTGTGCTCCAATCTGAAGGCAAAGTCTCTGACGTTGATCACCTTAAACACCATCCCTGTGATCCAGGAATGGAAGATGTGCTGGCCTTTCTTCAAGTAGAAGATGTGAGATGATGAAGCAGGGGCACTGGGAAGCCCTACCTCCAATGAAATAACTGATAAGTCACATGACTTACCCTTGACAGGGAAGACCAAGCCAGGGTGGTAACACGACTGAAACACAGTGAGCAGATAGGCCCCCATGAAGCCATGCCAACTCGTTTCTCCCAAGATCAAGCCCAAAGAGTAGACCCTCTGCATCAGGAAGTGCAGTATCCCACAACAAAGAACAAAGAAATATGAAACCAACCTCCAGGGGCAGAAGCGACCCTGAGTCTAAGTACAGAAGCCAGACTGGTGACATTAGTTAAGAAAATTGCTGGGCCGGTGAGACAGCTCAGCAGCATAAGCACCTGCCTGGCAAGCACAAGGTCCTGAGTTTAACCCCCGGTATCCCCCCCCAAAAAAAAAAAAGAAATAGAAAGAAAAAGAAAATTGCTGCCACATCCTATCTCATTGCTGAGTGCCTGAAGGATGTGCCAAGCCCAGCTGTGGCAAAGGCCAGGGGAGGCCGATGGGGTGCAAGTGTTCAGGCCAGGTGTGGGTGAGCAAGTGGGGGGTTTGCAGGCATGCAAAGGGCAGCTGGTGACCACTGTGGCAGAGATACTTTATGAAACATAGGACCATGGAAGTGAGATTGCCTTCCACAGCTCATAAACCACCAGGATTCTGAAGCCTATTCCCTCAGAGAAGCTCTAAGTAGTTTTCTAAACAAGGCAGCCACCAAGGATTAAGCACATAGTCTCAGGCTAGGAAGAAAAGGGATTAGGGACATGCCTCCTGACACCTATGTACTAGAATAATTGTTCAAAATAGCACATTGCCACATCATCTCCTCATTCCACACCTCTGCTTCTCTTTAAAATTTGATTTCCCTTTTGGAATCTCACGGTACCTGCTCATGGAGTCTGTGGAGACACAGAGGAAAAGAAGGAAAGATACTCCTGGATCCAGTCCTCCCACACCTGCTTTCCAATGGCTGTTTCTACTAATCTCTCCATTCCTTCCCTGTTGAAACTGCCCAGCCTGAGAAACCCAGACCTCCTGCCATTTCCTATGTCAGACCACATTCTGTTACCAAGTTTTGCCAGCTCTAATGAAATGGCAGGTGATAATTTCAGATGCTTCAAAGGCAAAACCCCCAACCTTCCTGCATGCAGGAAATTAGCTAATTTTACAATGTGCCTGATTGAATTTTAACCCACGTTCCCATGTACATCTCAATATTGAGCCAGCATCTACACAGGTTGGCAAAATACAGAGGTTGAAAGAATATCCCCCTACAATTTAGAGTAAACATCCAAAATATCTCTGCTTTTTCTTCTGTGATTCTCCCCAAATTGGTTTAATATTTTACTAAGTACCCAACATTGTGGGAGTACTGTACTGTGTTGGGTCCAAAAAGCATACAAGGATGACGAGACTCACCAGCCCATCCCAGAGTTATTTTTTGGAAAAGACTGGTGATGGATACAGATGACAATGTGCAGAAAAGAGACCAGAGAACTGAAAACAAGGAATTGTCAGGGGCTGGAGCGGGGACTGATGGAGTAGTTAGTTCATCAGGACTCTTTTAAGAAGATAGGGCATTTTGGATAGCCCAAAAGACAGAGCAAAGTTAAGAGCAACATCGTGGTAGAGTGAAGAGAACCTATTTCACATTAGAAACCTGAGATTGAATTCTGGTCCTATCACTCGCTAGTTGAGCAGCTTCGCCAAGTTATTTAACCTCTGTGTACCTTTTCCTCATTTGTAACGTGCTAATAGTATCTCCAGGCTCAGAAGGTGGGTGCAAGAACCAAATCAACTAACACTGGTTAAAAAAAAAAAAAGCCATGTCTGGCACACACAAGTGTCCTATGAGTATTAATTTATTGATTCCAGATATTGCACTAAATAGTCTCAGCATTAACCCCATGTTGTCCTTCTGAGCTGCTCCTTGGCTAAAAGATGAAGAAAGGGAGAGAGGAGAAAAGGTCATGGCCAACATTCTAAGCCAAATATTGTACCAGGGCATAAAACAATAAACAGCTCCCACTTGTTATCTCCTGAACCCTTCCCTCTGAAGTTACAGAATTTAAAAGTAAATTGAAGTCAACCTTCAGAACAAAAAAAGGCGTATGTTCATGCACACACACACACACCTTCATCTTTGTAAGAAATGTTGCCATGGAGATGAAACAGAAACAGCATAGAGAGAAGCTACTGAAATGGCTATAATTAATTTAAAGCATTAAAAACAATTAAAATTGTATTAAAGCAAGTTCACTTGAACAAGGCATAAATTGGGTGAGCAGATCACATCAAGCATGAACAAATAAAGCATTGCTTTGGGTGTTGGAACAGAAATCCTGGCTGTCTTCAAAGAAGGGAAATAAATTATTGCACGGTACTAAAGAACAATAAAATATGTAACCTAATTTAGCTAGTATTTCTAAAAACAACATAGTTCTCCAAATGTTCTATTTTGTTCTGTACATTTATGCCAGGTTACAAAACAAAATGAAGATAGAAAATTACTCCTTATCAAATAAGTGGGTCTGAATTTCTGTGTAAGTCACTGTGGCCACAAATTACTCATCAAAAAAGAAAGTGCCTACTGTATACCAGCCACAGTTCTGGGCATTGGCACCTTCCGTTTCATTTAATGCTCCCACAAGCTTCTTGAGGAAAGCATGGAACATGAGGAAAATCCCTACCATCATGGGACTCATGACCCTTTACTAACAAAATAAGCACTTGAACTCAGATCTGTTGGGATACCTAAGCTTATGCTCTTGCCACCATGTAAGCCTGCTTCTCATGGAAGAGACCAAAATGGTACAACTCAGCACCATTTTGGGGCATCTACAACATGGTGGGTCCCGTGCCACATATTTTATAAACATCGTTTGGTTTTCCTGATACGAAGCATCTTTTTCTCGCAGAAGGAATCTACGGCACTCACAAAGTACAGCCTGCCCTAAATAAAAGAACACAGCCAATAAAGAAAGGAACTAAGAGTCACTCTCAGACCTGACTGACTCTTTAATAACGCGGACACTGCATAGGCTACTCTCCCCTGAGCTCCTAGCACATTTATGTCTACCACTGACACATCCTGTCCTGGACTGAGCGGAGTGGGGGTGGAGGCAGCTGGGCATTCATTTTTCCATTTAGACAATAACGGGCAAAGAGGAAACTTCTCAGAGGACTGTGTCGAGTGAAGCAAAGCCTTTTTCTTCATGAGATCACATGAGCCTAAAAATTTAGAGCGGAAAGGGCTAATGCAAACACAAGAGAGGTCTGCATAAGGGAGCCCGAAGTCCCAGAAGCTGGGTAGAGAAACACATCCACTTGTCCAGAGAAGATGGGTCTGTGGCGTGGAGGGTGGCGGTGACTGTCCAATATAATGGAGAGGGAGGACTCAAGTGAAAAAGTAGCCAGAAGATCCATAGCAGGGGAGTCAGATACACGCCAGAATCAGGGACAAGGAACAGAAGTAAAGACTGTCAAAGTCCCAGCGGAGTGTGGATGCTGGAGCCTCTTCATTCTTTGCTGTCTGCCATGCACGTCCAAGGAATTAGGCAGAAGGCACTGGCTTACCATTAGCCAGTATTCTGCAGTAGAGCCACACCCATTGTTACCATAGTAACATAGGTACTACTGGTCATACACAGCCAATTCCCTGAGGCCCATAGAAGTTTCCATCACTAGTGGCTGCTCATTCCTCTTCCAAGACTCCCCAGACCCTCCCGCACTCCAGCAACTGCAGGGCTGACACCTGTTCCAGCACCCTGCCAGCATGGGTCTGATTGGCCAGTGTGGACACATTAATGAGTAAATATTTGTGCCTATCACTCCATGCACTGTGTAAGATAAAAACTTACCAAAATGATACACCAAATCTTGACCATAATCGTGAAACAGATAGTATGATCTCAATTTACTAATGAAGGCTTTGGGAGCCTCAGCAACAGCCTAAGAGAAGTAACAACAGGAGAGAAGGGCTACTAAGTTGGCATAAGCTAGGGAGCGAACCAGAAAAATAAATGGTGGCATCTGCTCTCTCATGGCTCAAGGAACTAAATTCAGATTTATTTCCTATGGGGAGAAATTCCATGGGTCACAGGGAAAATGCTAGACCATCAGCTGCCTGTAAAAGGCGATCTAACTCCATGCTTAATTAGCCCACTCCCTGGACACATTAAATACAGATGGCCAGGTTTCAGGGAGAGATTTATTGATCAAATGAAAACTCGGTTGTGCGATAGAAACTTCAGTAGCACCTACAGCAGCCTCCTGCCTATGATGCCATAAGGGAAGTGAGGAGGTAATGAATGGCCTCCGCCCCTCCTGACAGGGAAGATAAAAGAGCAACTTGCATCTCCAGAAATATTTACTCCTCCGTGTAATTCATTAGTGCACACAAATGTGGTGCAAAAGCAATGTGCATTTCCAGTTGTGATTTCCAGGAGAGTAATGTCCTATGTCTTGATAAACTATTGCTAAAGGTAGACTACCTCCCACAGAGCAGTCTGAGCTGGGAGACAGGAACTTAGAGCTCAAGAAGTGGAAGGCAGGACCAGGCAGGAGGAAAAGGATATGATTTGTTTATTCATTCATTCATTCATCAACAACTTAACCTGGTGTGTGCTAGGCAGTAGGGCAGGAAAGCAAATAATCCCTATCCTAATGGAGTTTCCAATTGGGCAGGGGAGACAGACAATTTAAACAGATACGTAATATGGTGCCAGGCCATAAATAGGTAGAGTGAATACGAAGATCTTGAAGCCAGGATGCTTTGTTTGAGAAACAGCAAGAAGGCCAATCTGTAAAGAGAAATCTGTAAGAGAAAGAATGGGTAATAGGGTGGAAAAGAGTTGAACCTATAGGGCCTCCTAGCCCATAGAAGAGTTTGGGTTTCATCCTGCAGGTAATGGGGGTTGTAGGGCACTTGGAGGTTTTGAAGTAAAATTTACTTGGAAAATGGTTCATAAAATGCTAGAAACAACACCAGTTAGGAGGCTAGTTTATTATTATCTATATTACTTATTAAGGGTTTACTGTGTCACATGTTATCATATATTAATTTATACAATCTATCCTTTAACAACAAAAGACACCTTTTTATTGTCACCACTTCATAGCTGATGAACTGAGCAATGGGGAGGATACGTGTGTGGCAAAGTCAGGATGTGAGCCCAGATCATCAGCCTCTAACCAGCTGGGCTGGGCCGAGTCTTACATGGTCCAGACGGTGGCTTGGGCAGCGATGGCAGCCAATAGGGTGTGAAAAGTGTCCAGCTGTATTTCAAATTAAGTGCTGCCAAGACTAGCCCCTAAATAAAAGAGATGAGAGAAAGACAGTTGGAGACTACTGCTACAAACATACTGATTCCAAAGTCCTAATAAGAACTGGCCACCACCTCTAACTGTACTAGGAGCCAGGTCATAAACCTGGAAACTCAACAGATATTTTCACAAACACAGGTTTTAGATCCTTCTTCCATAACTACCAAAGGAGATGTTCCATAATGGGGCCAGGAACCTTCATTTTTAATAACTTCCCAGGTGACCTTGAGGCAGTGGGTCTCAGGGCTGGCATAGTGAGTCCCTGCAGCTGGCCCCACATAACTCCTAAAGTGAGAGCACCTGAGAGGTGACAGTGCCTCTTGACCTGCAGGTGAGTGTGCCAAGGACCTGTGATGAACATGATCTGCCCCATTAGTAAAGGGTGGCTCTGGGAACAGAATCTAATCCTCTTGGCTCTGGGCCAACACTGTGTCCACTGACCCTTGTTGACACTTACCAAGAGCACCACATGCCTCCTCATCGCCGCCCCCCGCCAAGGACAGGCAAAGGAGGCTGAACGACAGAGGGCTATGGGAAGAGCATTGTGCTTGAGGTCAGAAGATGAGTTCAGGCCAAGGCTTAACCACCTACCCACTGAGAGATCGTAGAGAAAGTCACTGTACTTCCTGAGCTTCAACATCCTCATTTGTAAAATGGAGAGTTTGGGTACTCGTACTTTTGCTATTTGAATAAATGAAATGATACATGTAAAATCCATATCAAGATCTTAGTTACTATTTGGGTTTTTATTACCAGTAATCCAGATTCTACTACAGTGCCTACTTCTACTATAGTGCCTTCCTTCTACAATGTGTTCATTCAGATTTAGAAGATTTTTGGCTCCAAGTACTCCAGGAGGAAGGAGCAACTCTAAATATTACAAACAAATGCCAACCCCCGTAGGGCTTGGTAGCCAGGTGGCAGGGAAGAGGACCAGGGGAGCAGGTAAGAAGTGGGGCACAAGAGCCATGACTGGCGTGACCCCCATGGCACAAGGGCCCTGGGAGGGGTGACTAGCTCTGTTCTCAGATGTGGTTGAACCACAATAACCAGTTATATTTGCATAACAACTTGCACCTCACAGAGTGCTTCCAATAGATTGCTTTGTCTGAACCTCAAAACAGCCCTACTAATTAGCTGTTATTAGTGCCCCTGCCTTTAAGAATTAGAAATTTGAGGCTCTGCTAAATCATTTACCCAGTTAGCACACTAATCAGCAACAGATCTGAATTTAGACTCACAAACTAACTCCCACCTAGACCAGTACTACCCAGTAGAAATAGTATATGAGCCACAAATGTGATTTTCAGTTTTTGAACAGTCATATTTTTGAAAGTAAGAAGCAGATCTAATTAATTATAATACTATATTTAACTTTATATATCTAAAATATCATTTTAGCATGCGCTCAATATAAAAAAATTAAAGTAGGATGTTTTTCATTCTTTTCTCATGCAGATTTTGAAATCCAATCTGTAACTTTTCCTTATTTAATCTTTATTTGCATATGCAATTTTTATTTGCATATATTGATTTATTAGCCACACTTCAAGTGCTCAGTAGCCACAGTGACTACTGTATTAGACTGTTCTATACAAGGGGTCAGCAAATTTTTTGCCTTTTCTTTTTTTTCAATCCTTTAAAAATTAAACTTAGCCAATAGGCTGTACAAAATCATCACCTGCCAACTTTTGCTGTAGAGTATAAACTCACAGAAGCCAGGGATCACATCTAATTCATATGCTGTTGCATCCTCCCAGTCCTAAAATATAGCAGGTGCTCATTAAACAGTTGTGGAATTAAATTTAACTGAAATAGATCAGGCAGTATTCATTATTTCCACTTGAGAGGTAACAGGGATGAAATCAGAGGGCCAACATGACTTATCTGAAGCACACAGGTAGGTACAAACCCCAAGTAGGGTGGTTTGCAGTTACTGCTCTTTTCTGTGTGTTATGCCACTTTTAATACCTGTTAACACCCTGTTCCATAGTTTCCATGGCCATTACACTGAGCCCCAGTGTTTCAAACTCTGCCTCTGGGTTTGATCTCCGGCTCCCAGAATCCCCCAGGAGCATGGCAGGGAGGAGGAGTCAGGGGCCTTGCACAGCTGAGCCAGCCCTGGCAGCACTCCCAGCAGCCAAAGCTGTTCCCGATGAAGAGCCATGTCGTGCCCCTCACCCTCCAAGCCAAGGTCTCTCCGGAAATTAGCGCTCTTGCAAGTTTAGAGGAAATGCATTTCCACCCTCCCTTCCAGCCTAAAAGCATCCACCTCCTTCACAAAAAAGGTAGTGAGCCAGTTATAATTATACCCCATACACTGGGGAGCGTGAAAGTGACATTTAGCAACACTTAAGCCTCGGATATGTGGTGGCCGCAGTAAACATTATTATAATTGCTACAGCATCAATCCCAACAATTACCACCCAGAAGCAGAGACAGAAGGGAAGTTCCCCAAGAAACTGCCACAATCTGAGGGTAAAATGGGACCCAGAAATCTTTCTTGGAGACAGCACCCCCCTCCTCCAAATACTCAGATATTGTTTTGCTTTTTTTTTTAAATGCTGTCATAAGAAAGTTTTCATGGCAGTTTTCCCAGGATCTAAGGGACAAGGAAGCAGAACATCAGGTTGATGTTCTGGAAACAAAACTTCCAGAAACACTGGCAGTTCTTGGATAGGTTATCTGCTCCTCAGGCCCCTTTTCTAGCTCATGAAGTTGGAGAATGTAGGGAACAGCAAGTTCAGTGTGGCTGGATCACAGGAGGCCAGGAGCAGGCCTCGAGGGACCGGAATGGAGAGGGTAAGACTGCAAAGGATAAGGACCAGTCTTGGTGTAGGGAATGCAGAATTGCTGGAGAGGTTTGTGATGAGAGGGAGCAAAAACAATTTGCATTTTGGAAAGCAGCAGAGAGACAGGGAGATAACAGCAATAGCTGGACTGTGGAAGTGAGGATATGGAGAACTGGATTGATCCAGGAAATATTTAAGAGATGAAATCAACAGAACCTGGCAAGTGATAGGGTGTAGGAGTGTCAAATATGATCCCCAAGCTTCTGGCTTTGGTTATGGCAAGGCTAATGATATCGAACCCTGGAAGGAAGACAGATGTGGAGGGAATGATGTGATGGTTAGAGTGTTTGGGTATATTCATTATGAAATGCCTGTGGAATATTCAAACAGAAAGAGAAACTGGAAAGGTGATTCAGAAGAAAGGCTGGGGTAAAGACCTATGTGTGTGGGTCTTCTGTGTCTAGAAAGTGCTGAATCATGGAGGTGGGGAGCTGCCTAGGGAGAGGAGTAGGAAAGAGGATCACAGACACGTGAGTTAAGGGCTGAAAAAGGAAGAGGTGCCAACCAAGCATGAAGAATGGGAAAGAACAATCATAGAAGACAAAGGAGAAATAAGAAAGGGAGTGTCTCAGGGCCTCAGAAACCAAGGAAGAGGAGTTTAAAAAAAAAAAGTGACCGATGTTACAGAAAGAATTTAGCTGCACTCATTCCTCAGTCAGAGGTGTATGGAACCCCTGCTGTGCACCTGGGACTATTCTAGGCACTGAGTATTGAGCCCTGAGGCAAACATTACAGACAAAACTCCCTACCCACGAGGAAATTTCATTCTAGTACAGAGATCGAATACTTACAAGCAAATAAATAAGTGAACTTACTCAGTACGTATATTGGGCTGAATAGTGGCCCACAAAATATATGCCCAAGACTTAAACTCTGGTGCCTGGGAATGTGACCATTTTTGGAAATAAGATCTTTGAAGATGTTTATAAATTAAAAATCTCAAAATGAGATTACCCTGGAATTAGGATGAGCCTTAAATCCAATTACTAGTGTCCTTCTAAGAGAAAGGAGGGGAGAATTGCAGACACAAACACAGAGGAGGCCACAGGAAGATGGAGACAGAGACTGGAGTGACATTTCTACAAACCAAGAACTGCTGGCAACAACCATGAGCTAGGAAACCGGCTTGGAATAAATTCTCCCTCAGAGCCTCAGAAAGAACCAACCCTACCCTTGATTTCAGACGACTGCCCTCTAAAACTAAGAGGATATACTTCTGTTGTTTTAAGCCAAAGCATCTGAATTTATGACAACAGCCCTAGGAAATTAATACAGTATGTTAGAAGGTAATGAATGCTATAGAGGGGGAGAAAAGGAGGGAGAGATGGAGGGAAGGAGGACTCGGTCAGAGAAGACTTCACTGAGGAGATGAGGGAATCACTTATGCAGCTGTCTGGCAAAAAACACCAAGTGAACAAACAGTACAGTAGCCCCGAAGCAAGGAACTGCCTAGAATGTTCAAGGAAAGCAGTGCCACAGGGCAGGGTTGGTAAGAGAACAGTAGATTGGTTCAGAGAGATAAAATGGGGCATGGGTAAGATGTTCCATGCTTCCTGAACCATAACGTGCACATGAATGGCCTGAGGAATACGTACAAAGGCGGACCTGAGCTCCTCTATTCATAATAAGCTGCTACACGGTGCCAAGGCTGTTGATGACCATCAGCTTGAGCTTTGAGCTCGGGGTAAAGGGCAATGTTTAATGTTTCTCAACCCCAAGAATCATTTCTGAAGCCTTTGAGGAAAAAAAATATAAGATAATGGAGTCCTGACCCAAACCAATTAAATTAGAATCTCTAGGAGGTGAGACCCAGGCATAGATAATTTTATAGCTCCCTGGGTGATTCTAATATGCAGCCAGGAGAGAGGATCACTGTTTTAGAGGCTTGTAAATTTTGGAAAGACTCCCTCTTTTTCTCTGAAAGAGTTAGGAAGAGATGTAAGGTTTTTGAGCAAAGCGGTGACTGGCCTGATTTATACTTTAAAAGGACAACTTTAGCTTCTGGCTTCTACTCAGCCTGTTAAAAGCTGGAATGAACATCATTTCCACCATTACAACAATAGAGAAACCATTTAATCTGCAATATTCACAACTTTGTGTGTTGGGGCAGGGCTGGGGATTGAACCCAGGGCCTTTGCACTATACTACATCCCCAATCCTTTTTTTTTTTTAATTTTGAGACAGGGTCTTGCTGAGTTAGTAAGTGGCCCTGGCTGCACTTGAATTTGCAATCCTCCTGCCTCTACCTCCCAGAGTGCTGGCATTGCAGACGTGAACCAACACACCATGCCACAATTTTTCTTGAGCCTATCAGAGAGCTAAAGTCTCTAGGCCACCAACTAACCTGAAATCTAAAGAAAGGCATGCATGAAGCCCTACCTAGATTTTTTTGCCCTAATTTCTCAAAGGAACAAAAGTCTTCAGCCAGTTAGGAAAGAACAGCAAAGCCTTTCCTGTTACTTTGGGGCCACATATGTAGTCAACTACAACTAGGAATTAGTATTAGTTTACTAGGGCTGCTATAACAAAACACCACAGACTAGATGGCTTAAACAGCAGACATTTATTTTCTCATATTTCTAGAGGTTAGAAGTCCAACATCAAGATATTGGCAGGTTTGGTTTCTTTTGAGGTCTCTCTCGTTGGCTTGAAGATGACCACCTTCTCAATGTGTCCCCCCACAGCCTTTCCTCTGTGTGTGTGTATGTCCAAATTTCCTCTTCTTTAAAGGACACCAGTCAGATTGGGTCAGGGCCCAACCCCAGAGTCTCATTTCAGTTCACCTCTTTAAAAGACCTATCTCCAAATATAGTCCATTATGAGGTATCCAGAGTAGGACTTACAACATAGGAATTTGAGGTGAAGGGGGCACAGTGCAGCCCATAAGAGGAGGGAAACAAACAAGAAACTCCTTTCAACCTTGAGACAAAATTAGTCACTGAGACAAAGAGGCCACTCCATATTAGTAGATGGGGAAAAAATCCACCAAGAAGATATAACAGGTATACATATATATGCATTAAAAAACAAATATATATATATATATATATATATATATATATATATATATATATATATATATACCAAACATTGGTATACCCAGTTTCATAAAGCAACTACTACTCAAGATAAGGGAACACATAGGTCCCAAAACAATAACAGTGGGTCAATACTTCCCTCCCACCAACAGATAGGTCATCCAGAGAAAAACTCAACAAAGAAACATTAGAAAAAACTGCACCATAGATCAAATGAACTTAGATGTATGCAGAACATTCTATCTAACTACTGTAGAGCACATATTCTTCTCATATCTCATGGAACATTCTCCTAAATAGATATTTTAGGCCATAAAGAAAACCTTAACAAATAGAAAAAATTGAAATAATTTTTATGTCTTATCAGATCATAATGGGTTGAAACTAGAAATCAACAGCAAGAGAAACTTCACAAACACATAGAAATTGAACAACTCACTTTTGAACAATCAATGGGTCACTGAAGAAAGCAGGAAACAAATTTTAAAACTTCCCAGAATCAAATGAAAATGGAAATACAATATTCTAGAGTCCCTGGGATACAGCAAAAGCTATTATAAGAGGGAATTTTCCAGCTATGAGTGCTTACACCAAAAAATCAGAGAAATCAAAAATAAATAACCTAGTCATGCATCTCAACACCTTGAAACACAAGAGCAAACCAAAACCAAACCAACAAAAGGAAATAAATAACGAAGATTAGAATGGAAATTAATGAGATAGAGACTAAAGAATAATACACAGGATCAATGAAACATAGAGTTCTTTCTTTGAAATAATAAACAAGATTGCTAAAACCTTAGTTAAACTAACCAAAAGAAAAAGAGAAGAGGCAAATCAATACAATTAGAGATGAAAAGGGGATCTTACAACAAGTGCCACTGAAATACAGAGGATTATTAGGAACTATTTTGAAAACATATCTGGAGAATCTTGAAGAATTGAATAGATTTCTAGATACATATAACCTACCCAACTGAATCAAGAGCGTCCACAAATACCTAAAAAGATCAGTAACAAGCAATGAGATTAAAGCAGTAATAAAAAGTCTCCCAACAAAAAAAAGACCAGGACTAGAAAGTTCACTGCTTGAATTTCATAAGACCTTTGAAGAACTAACACAAATGCTCTTCAAACTGTTCCATGAACTAAGGAATGAATACCATGGCAACACTAATACAGCTCAAATAGCTTTATTAATATCAAAGTAGAAGTCAGGAAAATGGATATCACAAGCAATAGTGATTTCACATAATGTTAAGGATAAATCCACCTAGAAGGAATAATAATCTTAAATGTACTTATGCTTAATAACAAAACTTTGAGATGCACTACTCAAAAACAGAACTGAAAAGAGTAATAGACAAATTCACAATTATAGGATGGTTCAAGCCACTCTTTTAGTAACCAATAGAACAAGTAAGCAAAAAATCAAAACAGATAGAAAAGACTTGAACAACACTGTCAATTAATTTGACCTAATTGACATTTATAGAACACTCCACCCAACATCACTGGAACACACATTCTTTTCAAAGGTACATGGAACATTTGAGAAGATATTCTGGGCCATAAAACAAACCTAAATATTTTGAAATAATTCAAGTTACACAAAGCAGATTCTCAAACCATAATATAAATGAATTCTTTACTGATAAGGGAAAAATATCTGGAAAATCCCCAAATATTCAGAAATTAAATGACACATTTCTAAAAAGCCAGAGGGCTAAAGTAAAATCACAGGAGAAATTTTAAAATATTTTGAATTGAATGAAATGGAAACACAACCCATCAAAATACGTGGAATGCAGCTAAAAGCTTTTCTTTGAGGGAAATTTTGGCATCTGATGTTAATATTAGAAAAGAAGAAAGTCTCAAATCAATTATCTAGACTTTTACATTAAGAAGCTAGAAGAGGAGAAAATTAAACCTAAAGCAAACTGGAAGGAGGAAATAATAAAAAGTAAAATCAATAAAATTGAGAGCACAAAATAATACAGAAAGTTAATGAGATAATAAACCAGATATTTGAAAAGATCTACAAACCTCCATCTTAATGGACTGTGAAAAAAAGTGAGGAGAAACAAATTGCAACTCTTAGGAATGAGAGGCATCATTACTGAGCCCACAGACATTAGAGGATTATTAGAAGGAAATATCACAATCAACTACATGTTTTATATTTGACAAAATTAAATGGAAAAATTCTATGGAAAATACAAACCTCCAGAGATCATCAAGAAGAACTAAATAGTCTGAATAGCTCTATTAAAGAAATCAAATCTGGCTGGGCATGGTGGTACACGCCTGTAATCCCAACAGTTGGGAGGCTGAGGCAGGAGGATCTCCATGAATTTGAGGCCAGCCTGGGCTACATAAGCGAGTTGAAGGCCAGCCTGCACTACATAGTGAGACCCTGACCCCCCAAAAAAAAGAAATCAAATCTATATTTTAAAATCTCCCAACAAAGAAAATTTTTCTTTCAGAAACAGAAGACTTCACTGGAAAATTCATCAAACTCTTGAAGAAGGTTTAACAGTTCTCCATAAAATCTTCCAGAATGTAGAAGAAAAAAGAATACTTCCTAACTCATTTTATGGGACTAGTTTTGTACTGATAGAAAAATCAGACAAAGATTAAAAAAAAAAAAACTGGAAACCAATATCCTTCATGAATATAAAAGTAAAAACCCTCTTGAAAAACTAACAAATCAAATCCAGCAATAAAGAAAAATGGATAATATAAGATCAAGGCAACTTATTTCAGGAATGAAAAAAATGTTCAACATTAAAAATATCAATGAGTGGAATTCACCATATCAACAAATTGAGGATGAGATATTACTCCATTTCCCAAGACTGCTCTAACAAATCACCTCAAACTGAGCGGCCTAAAAAAATGTATTCTCTCCCAGTTGTATAGGGTAAAAGTCTTAAGTCAAGGTAGTCAACAGGGTCATGCTTCTAAAGTCTCTTGGGAAAATTGCTTCCTTGTCTCTTCTAGCTTCTGGTGGGTGCCAGCCGACATTGACATTCCTTTGCTTTGTACCAACATAACTCCATCCTTGCCCACACCAGCCTTGTTCCCTGGGTCTTCAAATCTCATATTCCTTATATCTTAGTTACTTTTCTCATTGCTTAGACAAAATACCCCACACCCAAAGTTAAAGGAAGAATGGTTTATTTAGCTCACAGTTTGTAGAGGTTTTAGTCCATAATCCACTGGCTCCAAGGCAGGATGGCATATGGCAGAGGAGCAACAGTTCATGGTGGTGGAAGACAGCAAAGGCAACAAGAGAGAAGAGAGACAAGCCTCTTTCTGTCTCTTATATTGAATCCAGTCTACCAGGATTAGGGCAGTGCCAATCCAATCAGTGGACTGATCCAGCAATCACCAACCCTTAATCCCAGCACCCTTAATCCCAGCATTGCACTACAAATCAATCGCACACTCTAGATTAGGCCACCTCCAAAAAAAAGTCTGCCCCCCATGACTGCCTGAGGCTTTGGGGGGACATCTAAACACAAACCATAACACCTTATAAGTATGCCAGTCATTGGATTTAGGTCCCACCCTATCCAATATGATGTCATTTTAACTTGATTCCATCTGCAATGACCCTATTTCCAAATAAGGCAGCATTCATAGGAACTAGGCATTAGGATTTCAGCATATCTTTTGGGAGGACATAATTCAATCCACAACAAATAATATGGAATCATTTCAATAAATGCAGAAAAAGCATTTGAAAAATGAACATCCACTCACAAAAAATTTTAGCCTACTGGAAATAGAAGCAATTCTTTCAATATGAAAATTAGCAACTACAGAATACATGCAGGTATTAACATAGTGTTTAAAGGCAAAAAAAAAAAAAAAAAAGAATACTTTTCCCTCTAAGATAGAAAACAAGGCAAGGCTATCTGCTCTCATTGTGTCTATTCAAAATCACATTAGAAGTCCTAGCCAGTGCAATAATACAAGAAAAATAAATACATAAAAGGCTTACAGATTGAAAGGAATACTAGAACTATCTATAATTTTAGACATGATTGTCTACACAGAGAGTAAAAAAAACACTGCAGAACAATCACTAGAACCAATAAGTGAGTTTAGCAAAATTGGAGAATACAGTGTCTTAAGGAGTCTGACTGCCACCATCCTAGGCTGACCAGAGGCCACTTTAAGACTCTTCCAACCTGCTATGATTTTACACCTGCTAAAGACATATAATCTTGACTTAATAAGGCCAAGTAACCACCACACCCCATAACTCCCATCATTCTTCAGCCCTGTTCTTGGCAGACAACCACCATTCCCTGTACTTTCTCAAGCCTCGTCCCTGGCAAGTAGCTGCAACTTCTTTTCACTGAACTCTCCCCTTCAAAAGCCCTATTTTGACCTTTTACCTTCACAACTCCCCTTTATGCTCAAGACCCTATTAAAACCCTCAGATCTTGTATGGGAGCTGCCAATCAGGCTTAAGCACCAGAGCAGTCCCCTTGGGTTTGTTGTAAATAAACCTGTCCTGACTGGTGAGGTCACACCTTTGTTTTCCCTCCTTGTTTTCTAACAATGTCAACATAAAAATGTCATGGTATCTGTACTACTAATGATGAACACTCAGAAACTTTAATTTATAAAATATTTATACTAGCACAAAAAAACCATATAATAGTTACATATACAACTAATAAAATATGTGCAGTGTCAGTGTATTGAAAACTAAAATATTTATATAAGAAAGCAAAAAAGATCTAAATAAATGCAGAGTTATATTGACTGTGAATTTGAAGACTCTATGTTAATTAAGATGTCAAGTACCCCTAAAGCACACTACGGATTGAATTAAATTTTATTCAAAATCTCTGCAGGAATTTTTATAGAAATCAACATTCTGATTCTAAAATCTATACGGAAATACAAAGGAGCTACAATAGAAACAACAATTTTGATAAACAGAAGAGTTTGAGAATTCACGCTACCAGATATCAAGACTTATTACAGAACCATAGTGATCAAGGCACCAACATGGTTTTGGAAGACAGGATAGACAATGATACGCTGCAGTAAGCCTATTAGCAGCTCATGAAAGCCAAATGTTAAATTTTCAGGAGTTTACAGGTTGATTGTTGTTGTATTGGTTACTTGAAATTGTCTCCTGTGAGAGTATTTTTTAAACAAAAATCAGCAAACCATGAATCAGGACCACACTACCCCCCAATCACTAGGAGCCAGTTCTTAAAATTTTACTGGGACAACCTTACACCTAGCTCAAAGAAACAGAATAGGGAATTCAGAAATTGACCCATATATGGTTGGGCAATATATTTTCAGTAAGGTACAATGGCAATTTAATGGATACAAGAGTCTTTCTCACAAATGGTGCTAAAACAAATTGGACCTCCATATGCAGACAGAGAGAGAGAAAGAAGGAGGAGGAGAAGGAGGGATGAAAGAAAGTAGGGAGAGAGAAAGGGAGGGAGGGAGAGAGGGAGGAAAGAAGGAAGGAAGGAAAGAAGGAAAGGAGGGAGGGAGAAGGAAGGAAGGAAGGAAGGAAGGAAGGAAGGAAGGAAGGAAGGAAAGAAAGAAAGAAAGAAAGAAAGAAAGAAAGAAAGAAAGAAAGAAAGAAAGAAAGAAGGAAAGAAGGATCCATCCCTTAAACCATACCCCAAAATTAATTCAAAATGGATTATAGACCCAAATGTAAAAATGTATTAGATGAAAACATAGGAAGGAGTATTTGTGAACTTGTGTTAGACAAATATTTCTTAGATAGGATCCAACACCAAATTGATCAATTAGACATCACCAAAATTAAGAATTTCTGATCTTTACAAGACAATTTCATAAAAATGAAGACAAGCTACAGAGTAGGAGATGAAATCACATATATGATAAATGACTTGACATAGATTGACAAAGACTTAACAAAGATTCTCAAAACTTGATAATAAGCAAAAAGCTAACAATTCACTTTTTTAAATAGTCAAAAGAATTTAATAGGCCCTTTGCATAGCAATAAGCAAACCAAAAAATGTTCAACATTATTGAACTGGGGAAATACAAATTAAAACCACAATGAGATACTGCTATACCCATAGTAGAATGGCAAAAATTATTTTCTAATTGATAATATCAAATGCTGGTGAGTTGCAGAGCAACTGGAATGCTCACACATTGCTGGTGAGAATGAAAAATGGTACAATCCCTTTGGAAACCAGTTTGGCAGTTCACTTCTTATAAAGTGAAACATACCTATACTATACAGTGCAGCAATTCCAACCCTGGGTAATTACCCAAGTAAAATGGAAACTCATAGTTCCCAAAAAACTATACTAATATTTGGAGACTAACTGGTATGGTTTAGACCTAAATTTCCTACAGAAATCTCTTGTGCACAGTGGTGGGCTCTTGGAGGGTAATTGAGTCATAGGGGTGCTATATTCAAGAGTGGATCAACAGCTGAATGTGCTGTTAGGAGGTGGGGCCTGGTTGGAAGAGGTGGGTCACTGCAGGTGCAACCTTGAAGGATACATTCTTGTCCCTGGCTTTATCCTTCTCTCTCTGCTTCCTGGATGCCAAAACAGTGTTATTCTATGACATTTCTACCTTGGAGCCAACCAACCATGAACTGAACCTTCTAAGACCCTGAGCCATATAAACCTTTCTTCCTTTAAATTGGTGGTGTCAGATACTTTGTTCTAGTGACAAGAAAGTGACTAATATGGCAACTTTATTTATAGTTGGCAAAACTGGAAAGAATCAAATATCCCTCAACTAGGGAATGGATATACAACTATGAAATATCCCAAAGAATCTTCCTTAGTATTCAAAAAGAATGAGCTACTAACACACACGATATCGATGAAACTCAAATGCATATGATAAGTGGAAAAAAAAACAGATTCAAAGACTATATACTGTACTACATAATGGGATTCTATGTGACATGCTATCTATACAATTTAAATTCTATAAACATGTATTTTATGTATAAATTCTATGTATACAGTTTTATTCTATTTATATGATTTATGTGAGTCTATTTATATGATCTTCTGAAAAGGCAAAAGTGTAAAGACAGGAAACAAATCAATGATTACCAGTGGGTGGGCATAAGGGAAGAATCTGGTACAGAAAACTTCTTTGGAGTGATAGAACTGTTCTATATCTTGACTGCAGTGCAGGTTAAACACTGTATGTGCTTGTCAAAATATGCAGAATGCAGATGAATTTTACCATGTATACATTATTCCTTAATGAAGATATAGTTCCGGTTTTTTTAAAGAAAGCATTGCTTTGGCTGTTGCTTTGGAACAGACCATGGGGAAAGGGTGGAAGCCGGGAGACCAGGCCGGGAGTACCCAGGTGAGACAGGAGAGTAGCTTGGACAGAAAGTGGCCTGCGAACCGACGAACACATAAGTCATTGGTGACCAACCCTATGGAGGCAGTTTCAGTGAAGGGGCAAAGGGAGAGCTGGGCTGAAAGGGCAAGGAGTGGAAGGAAGTGTGTGCCAACAGTGCTAGTTTCCTACGTGTATTAATCTGTGCTGCTATAGCAGATTATCTTATATGGGTAACTTTAGAATAGTAGAAATTTATTCTCTCACACTTTAGGTGGCTAGGAAGTCCAAGATCAAGGGGCTGGCATCTGATGAGGGCTTTCTTTCTAAGTCCTTACATGGTTGGAAAGCAAAAGAGAAAGAATCCATTCCCACAAATCCTTCTTATGCAACATAAATCCATTCATGTGGGTGGAGCCTCCATGATCTAAACACCTCTCATTATGTTCCACCTCCCAAAACTGTTGCATTAGAGATTAAGTTTCTAACACATGAACTTAGAGGGTACATGAACACTCAAACCACAGCACTACCTCAAGAAACCTGCATGGACCTGCCCAACTGGATGCCCCTGGCTCTGAGATGGGTCTGAGCTTTAGGTGACCAACTGTAATAGTTAGTTGTGGTGTTGACTTGAATAAAAAACACCCATCTGATTGGCTTAGCATAGCTCTGGGTGTGTCTAGATGATTGGCTCAGTGAAGAGGGAAGACCCCCCTGGATGTTATGGTTTATATCTAAATGTCTCCCTAAAGCCTCCTGTGCTCATATGTGGGGCTTTTGGGATTGGCTGGATCATGGGTGTGTGATACTGGATTAGACTACTGATTGATTTAGCATAGTTCTGGAGGCAGGTGATGGACTTACTGAAGAGAGAAGGCACAACCTGGTTATGGGTAGCACCAACCAATAGGCTTGTAGCCTGGATGGAATGAAAAGGGAAAGATGAAGTCTGCCCTTTTACAACTTCAGGGGAGCTCCAGTCTTTGTCATCACCTTATTCTTTTCCTCTAGTGAACCCTAATTGATATGCCAACCATCTCAGTTTGCCGGGGACTTCCCTGTTTTTAACTCTGAAAGTTCTACCACCAGGGAACCCCTCAGTCTTAGGCACACCAGGGCAATCAGTACCTAACTGCTCAGGCCAGCCACTCAGTCACCCTCGGTTCTACCTTCCCTGTTAAGTGGTATCTCTGCCTCCCAACCCTGACAAGGCTCTGAGTTCCTTTCTGAAAGTGCTCACAGATGCAGGGCCATAGGAATGCTTATGACAGAAGGACACTCTGCTGCTTTTTATGTCACCTTAAGGCTGTAACATGACTCTTGATATCAGGAAGGAATAAAAGGGTGGTATTGCCACTCCACTGCCTCAAAGTGGAGAGCACAGATATCACTCTCATCACATGTCTGAAGTGACTGTCTTAAAACACATTCAGTGGCTTTTGCTTTGGTCCTGTACTTAGTGTTTTCACAGCTTTCAATGCAGAAAGGCACGTTCTCCTTTTTAAGATCTGTCCCTTGGTTTCCACCACACTCTTCTCTCCTGGGTCCTCTCCTGCCTTTCCGTTTCTCAGTCTCCTTCCTGGACTGAGGAAGTACCTACCCTCCTAATGCATGCTGGCGAAGCTGTCCAGGGCAGCATTTGAGTGCCTGGACTTTAGCAGCAAATGAAACCAAGACTCGAATCCCAGCTTTGTCACTTTCTAGCAGCAACTTTTGGCACATTACTCCTCTGACCTTCAGGTTTTCTGTTTGCAAAATGGGCATAAATAATTCTACCTCACTGTATTGCCGTGACAATTAGATTATATATTGAGTGGGAAATCTCAGAACAATACTTGTAGTAGATCACAGCAACAAATAAGTGCAGCTCTTGGTAGTATAAAATGTTTCTGACAGTAATGCTCAAAGATAGGAATGTGGTTAATAAGTCAGGCTACATACAGCACGATTTATTTGTAGAATACTGTATAATATGGCCATGAAAAATAATGTTCTGAAGAATATTTAATGGCACAGAAAAATGATCACATATAATTTTAAAAGAAAAAAATTATGCTATAAAATTCAAGACTACTGTTAAAAATGTGTGTGTGTGTGTGTGTGTGTGGTGTACATGTATTTAGGGAAAAAAAACTAAGAAGAAATGTAGCAAAATTTTGACCAGTTATCCTATCTTTTTACTTTCTTATATTCTACATTTTCAAATTTTATGTAATGAACATGTATAATTCTCATAACAATAGATGTTATTTTTAAAATTGAGTCATCAATTTATTCATTCAGGAAAGAGTTTTTTTTCTAGCACATATTGTAAACCAAGCAATGTTTTAGACTCTGGGGATACTGTGTTGAAAAAGTTAAAAGGAAGGATTTTCTCAAGACACCCTGTAGACTTGCATCTAATTTTCCATAATTGTTTTATGCACTAGTTTTGTCTCTACCTGTAAATTGTTTAGTCTCTGGGGAAGAGAGTTTTTGGTCCCCCTCTCTATAGCCGCACGGTGTCATACTCCATGAACCCAGGAAGAAATTGCTAATGTTACACTTTAACAACTGAGGGTTGATTGAAGTGGCCAATTTCCTAAAACTAGCAATTATAGGAGGAACAGATAAGATGCCTTCCTACTTGGGGCTTGTGTCTGTTCCCTTCCTCCATTGTCCTGGGGGTGAAGAGTACCACCTGTAATGGGTCTCCTTGGAGGCACAGGAGCTATGTGGCTGGGGTGGTCCTTTGTAAGGGAAGCTTCTCACTCTTCAAGCTCCATGGAACAGACAGCAAACTGTCTTTTCCCGCATTCAGCAACTCCAGACCACGGCGGCAGTTCTCCACAATTTTTACACCCTTGGTCCCTTGAGCAAAAGACAAAGCCTATGGCCGGGTATGGTGGCACCTGCCTATAATCTCAGCACTCTGGAGGCTGAGGCAGGAGGATCACCATGAGTTCAAGGCCAGCCTGGGCTACATAGTGAGTTCAAGGCCAGCCTGAGCTACATAGTGAGACCCTGTCTCAAAAAAAAAAGGACAAAGTCTACAGATTTTTCTTACAATAATGTATTTCAGATCATAAAATAAGTGTATACAATTACAGAGAAAACTAAGTATACTGAAGTTCAATTATCAAAATATTATGTTTTAAGTGTATGCATTATAGGGTTGGGGATATAGCTCAGTGACAGAGCCCTTGCGTGCCTAAGGTAGTGGGTTTGATTGTCAGCATTACCAAAAAAAGTCTGTGTATTATGTAAGAACCAATTTGCTGGGGCCAGTGATATCGCTCAGTGGCACGGGCACCTGTTGGCGCATGAGATCCTGAGTTTGACTCCTGGTACCCACGTACGACAAAAGGGCCGGTGGTATCACTCAGCGGCACGGGTGCCTGCTGGTGCGTGAGGTTCTGAGTTCGACCCCCAGTACCCACAAAAAAAAAAAAAAAGAATTAATTTGCTTCTTGGAATCACATTTTTTTTTTTTTTGTGGGTACCGGGGGGTCGACCTCAGGACCTCGTGCGCCAACAGGCACCCGTGCCACTGAGCGATATCACCGGCCCCTTTTTCGTATGTGGGATCCGGGAGTCGAACTCGGGCCCTTGCGCTTGCAAGGCAGGCGCTTACGCCGCTGAGCCATCTCACCGGCCCGGAATCACATTTTTAAAAATAAGACATTCCATCTGAAATGCAGGTAAATTAAAGTTAAATATTACTTTTTAAAGACAAAGAGGCTGGTTTTGCTCAGCCTGAATAAGAACACACAATGGTGGGATGTCTTTGATAAGACAGTAAATTTGTCAGTTTGTACAGCCAGTTGATTTTGGGGTGTGTGTGTACAGTGCTAACAGTCCAATCCTCAAAGATATATTGTGAAAATGGAATTGCATCTTCCATACTCTTTACAAAGGAGAGAGAGAGTCCCTCTAGGAGCAACAAAACTCTCCAAGGCTTTTTAAAACTCTAGTAGTAGTTTTTTGGTCCAAAGATCAATGAGTTCATCTTTGACTAGGTCAACACCTTTGAGACAGTTTATATTAGCAAGAAAAAGAATGTGACACTCTGATTCAGTTTTGATACCACCAAGATACAGTATAAATAATTTTGTGTGTGTGTGTGTGTGGGTACCGGGGGTTGAACTCAGGACCTTGCGCACCAGCAGGCGCCCATGCTGCTAAGCGATATCACCAGCCCTTTTTTCGTATGTGGGTACCGGGAGTCGAACTCAGGACCTTGCACTTGCCAGGCAGGCGCTTATGCTGCTGAGCCATCTCACTGGCCCCAGTATAAATAATTTTTGAAAGAGTTTGAAAGTATTTCTATGTGCTTGTACACTTTTTTAAATAAACTGACAGAATTTGTATCTCTGCTCCATTGAGGTAGAGCACTTCCTGCATTTGCAAGTCTGCAAAGATGTCAGCCTCTGCTCTCCTTTCATACCACCAGCTCAGCCAGGGAGGCTGGCAGTGTTCTCAGGAGCGTCCATAACAGCAACATCACGGCCTTGAATTGAAACACTCATCTCATTCAGATGATTAAGAGCATCCGACGGTAAGCCAACCCATAGACAAATTTCTGCAAAGTGTTCCAAGAGGAAGTTTTCTCTTTTGTTTAGAAAAAAGTAATTTTTTCTCTTAAAACTCACTCAGTTTCTCTGAGGAAGAGAGGCACTTCCTTTTCTGATACTATTTCTTGACAGACCTTTAAAACCACTATTACTCAGAGACCAACTATTGATAAAGTTGATGACATTCTTGACAAAACCTCTCAGGATTTTTGGGAGAACCAAACTATGTCTGTGTTGAATGGAATAAGTGAAAACAACACAAGGTGCTTGCTTATTACCTAAAACAGTCAGTAGCAAAATCAGATGCACAGCCAAGCATCACAGGAGCTCCATCTGAGCATGGATATGAAGCTTATCTGTCCTTTCAGGTTTGTTTGATGCAAACACACACACACACCATTTCCAAAACATCAGCCACCTTTTTCTTTCAAATGCACTCACAAACAAGAATTCTTCTTTGTTGCTGTCGACAGGCACATCACGAACAAAACACACAGGTGAATAGTGGAAAAATGGCTGTAGTTTCATGCCGTGACTTGCTGGGGGAAATGACAAAGCTGCCAACTCCTTCGTAATGTGTGTTAGCTTTCCGTCACTGTAACAGATACCTAATAAGCAATGTATACAGAAGAAAGGTTTATTTTAGCTCACAGGTTTGGAGGTTTCAATCTGTGACCGATTAGCCTCATTGCTTTTGAGACTATGGCAAGGCAGTACATTATGGTGGGATCATGAAGAGTAGGAAGCTGCTCACCTCATGGCATCCAGAAAGCAAAAAGAGAGAAGCAGGTCCTAATATCCCCTTAAGGGGCACACTCAGTGACCTAACTTCTTACTACCATATCCCACCTACCAAAGGTTCCACCACCTCCCAACAGTACCCCAGGTAACCAAGCCTATAACATGTGAGCCTCTAGGGGACATTTATCCAAATAATAGCAAAACATGTCAAGACATGCCAGCTATTCTTCATGGAGGTGCCTCATTTAACTAGAGAACCACTTCTAGTTTCTACCACTGTTTCAGCTCATAGATTGCTCCACATTCGCAGTGCATGGTACCATTAGGTAAAGTTTTTCCAGTAACGTGAGGCTTCTTTTTTCTAGCATCTCATAAGAAGCTTCAAGAATGCTCCCAGATAACATGTTCAAGAAATTGCAAGTCCACATGTTGGAAGTATCCCATCTTTTCCAAATTGAGTTTCCTTCCTACACAAGCACACAGAACTCCTCATTTTATTTGGGTACATTTGTAAATGGTCGTAAGAGAGGTACTCTTTCCGTCTCCATCCCTCAAAACTCCATTCTCAAGGACTTTTCCACAAAAGAAGAAAAGTGTCATTGTGACTTTTTGTACCATTTTTTAAATGTAAATGAAGACAGATACACAGTTTTCATTGGACCTTCCTTTTTTTTTTTTTTTGCCAGTGCAAGAAAAATTGGACCTATAAAAATAAAACTAAGATAAAATATTTTATCTCACTGACATTCTTTAAAACCTAAATATTTGGGGGGCTTATCAGGACTGGCTAGCAAAAGAAGCACTCACAAGTTGCTAGGAAGATACTCACCAGGATCCACAGGTACCTGGAAATGGGGAGCACATGAAAACCCCAAATGTGGGAAGGCAACTTGAAAGAGAAGTCCACCAAATGAACTCAAGTATCAGAGATATTTAGAAAAAAGAAACAGGGTTGCCTCCCAACTACAACACTGTTAAAAGCCCAGGTCCATCAAACACACAGTTTTGGGAAAACATCGACCCCCTGAAGGAAGGAAGAAGCCTAGTACAGCAGCAGTGCAGTGCCTGTGACCAGTGTGATGAGGGGGTGGAGAAAAGACACAGGACCAATACCATTGTGGTCACTCTCCTACCACCTTCCCAAACCCCACCATGTTCTGTGTTCATGTGGTATCCAGCCCACCAGCCACTGCCCACCTCCAAATACCACTGAGAGCTCAGCACCCATGTGGAATCCATCCCACCACCCACCAAAAGTGGCTAAGCTCAATGCTCTCATCGACTGGCTCTCAAACACTACTGAACTCCTAACAGAAAGATCCTCCTTCATGGAGCCCTAAATACCACTGAATCCAGGGGCTGGATAGAGACTACTTGAAAGGCCAGGACAGAGAGTCTGGCATGGGCAGAAAGCCAGAGAAGAGTGGCAGGGTCAGAAGGTATCACATGGCACACTCACCTGGAGAGGCATAGAAAGAGAAATGTAAGCAGCTGCAAGGATTATCATGGAGGGAAGGACACGGAGATCAAGGGATTTCTCCAGAGAGCAGCAGAAGATCAGAACTTGACCGGTCCAGCTGTACACTTCCCTCTCCAATACAATTGAAGATGCCAGATAATAAGACAGAGACAGAAACCTCTGGTCATATTACACTGAATTGGTTGTTCAGTTTCATGATCACTAAAATATATCCAAAGCCAAAATCACTTCAAAGAGAGCATACACTAAATAAAGAAATCTCCACAATAACAAGTTTTTCTACCTGAACTGATCTTGAACCCTCAGCACAAAGCAAAGAAATATGAAAAAACAAGCCAACAAGATGTCTCCAAAAACTCTTAGCTCCCCAAAAAACTGATCCCACAGGTACTGAAGTGGAGGAAATTTCAGGCAAAGAACTCAAAAACAAAATAGCTAAAATGTTTGAAGAAACTAAATCAAATCCACAAGATGTTCAGAGCTTACAGAAGATGTAAATAAACAGATAAAGGATCTAACTAGTAAAATGTTTAATAAGCCTAAAGAATACCAAAAAAAAGTTGATTGAATCAAAGAAAATAATGCAAGATATGAATGACCACTTTTGTAAAGAATTAAAGAATGTGAAAAGAAAACAAGCAGAAATATTGGATATGAAAAATTCTATTGGAAGTATGGGTAACAGAAATGACCAATCTGAAGTGAGACTGTTGGAAGCTGAAGACAAGTTTAATATGGTAGATCATGTACTCAGTGAAACCCTAAAATCAAGAAGACATCATGGAAGCTGAGTCTAACAGCACTAAGTGATTCAAGAAACCACCTTAAGAATTATAGAAGTTAGAGGAGGTCAGAAGATGATACCAAAGATACAAAAAATTTTAATCAATGAAATCATAGCAGAAAATTTCCCAAATCTAGAGAAAGAATTCAATATCCAGGTAAATGAGATATATAGAACCCAAAATAGCTCTGGCCAGAAGAGAATCTCTCATGACACACCATAATCAAAATCCCAGAAATTCAGCATAGAGAGAGAAAACTAAAAGGTGTTATATAAAAGATCAAGCAACCTGAAAAGGCAAGTCTATCTGAATAACAGAAGACTTGTCAATGTGAACATTAAAGGCCAAGAGTTTGAAAGGAAGTTTTTCAAGTCCTAAAAGAAAACAATTGCCAAGCAAGATTACTATATCATGAAAAATTATCCTTCAAAATTGATGAAGAAATAAACACTTCCCATGACAAAGAGATCCTAAAGAAACTCATGGCCACCAAATCAGCATTGCAATATCACCAAATAGCTCAAAGGAAAAAAACACATCTAACTGAAGCTAGACTAGGGGGAAATAGCAGAATGAGCACTGAGAAAGTAATGCAATAACAAAAATCAGTAAAGAACTTTCAATAAAAACATTCAATCTCAGTGGATTTAACTCCTCAATCAAAAGACAGGCTGGTAGACTGGATCATAAAACAAAACTCAACCATATATTACCTGCAAGAAACACACCTGACCCATAAAAAACAAAAACAAACAAAAAAATCTATAGAGTGAAAGTGAAAGGGGCCGGTGAGATGGCTCAGCGGCGTAAGCACCTGCCTGGCAAGCGCGAGGGTTCAAGTTCAACTCCCCGAACCCACATACAAAAAAAGCGCCGATGATATCACTCAGCAGCACGAGCGCCTGCTGGCGCGCAAGATCCTGAGGTCGACCCCCGGTACCCACAAAAAAAAAAAGAAAAAGAAAGTGAAAGGATGGAAACTGATACTCCATGCAACTAAAGCCCAAAAGCAAGCAGGTGTATCTATCTTATTTTCAGACAAAGTGGACTTTAAGCCAAAACTGATCAGAATAGACAAATAAGATCACTGCATACTGGTAAAGGAGACAATTTATCAGGAAGAGATAATAATTGTAAATATATACGCACCAAATGTCAGCATATCCAATTTCATAAAACAAAAATTAGTGGACATAAAAGGACAGATAGTTGCTGGGTGTGGTGGCACAAGCCTGTAATCTCAGCACTTGGGAGGCTGAGGCAGGAGGATTGTTGTGAGTTTGAGGACACCCTGGCCTACATAGTGAGTTCAAGTCCAGCCTGAACTAGCAAGACCTTGTCTCAAAATAAATAAATAAATAAATAAATAAATAAATAAATAAAGACAGTCACCAATACAATCTAGTGGGGGACCTCAACACTCCACTCTCACTAATAGATAAGTGAACCAGAAAAAAATCAACGAAGAAATATCAGAGTTGAACCATACCATCAAACAAATGGAATTAACAGATATCTACAGAGTGTTTTATCCAACAACAGCAGAGTATACATTTTTCTCAGTGGCACATGGGACTTTCTACAAAATTTGAGACCAAATTTTAAGACATAAACCATGCTTAAATAATACAGAAGGAGGGCCGGTGAGATGGCTCAGCGGCTTAAGCGCCTGCCCGGCAAGCGCGAGGGCCCGAGTTCGACTCCCGGAACCCACATACGAAAAAGGGGCTGGTGATATCGCTCAGCGGCATGGGCGCCTCCTGGCACGCAATGTCTTGAGGTCGACCCCCAGGTACCCACAAAAAAAAAAAATAATAATAATAATAATAATACAGAAGGATTGAAACATCTTACATCCTACTGGACCACAATAAAATGGAAATAAAAATCAACAGAAACTATACGAGCAGGTGGATATTAAATAATATACTCTTGAACAATCAATGGGTTATAACAGAAATCAGGGAAGAAATTAACATTTCCTAGAATCAAATATCCATGGAAGTGCAACATACCAAAATCTATAGCAAAATTAAAGTAGTTTTAAGGGGAAAGTTTATAGCTGTGAATGCACACATTTTTAAAAAATAGAGCAATTCCAAATAAATAAACTAATGATACATCTTGAGGTCCTAGAAAAATAAAATCAATCTAAATCCAAAACTTATAAAAAGAAAGAAATTATAAAGACCAGAATAGAAATTAACAAAATTGAGACTAAAGAAAACAACAAAGGATCAATGAATCAAAGAGTTAGTACTTCAAAAGAATAAACAAGATTGATAAACCCTCAGCCAAAAGGACAGAAAAGCCTCTTATCAATGCAGTTAGAACTGAAAAGGTGAAATCACAGTAGACACCATTAAAATGCAGAGAATTATAAGAAACCATTTTGAAAACATATATTCCAATAAATTGAAAAATCTAGAAGAAATGGAAAAGTTCTTAGGCACATATGAATTACCAAAACTGAACCAAAAAGATCTTTTTAAAAAATCAGAACAGGCCAATGATGGGCAATGAAATAGAGGCAGAAATAAAAACCTATCAGCTAAGTAAAGGCCTGAACTTAACATATTTATCTCTGAATTTTACCAGAACCTTAGAGAACAATTAACACCAATACTCCGTGAAGTCTTCCATGAAATTAGGGTAAGGAAAACTGCCGAAGTCATTCCTTGAAGTTGGCATTACCCTGATAACCAAAACCCACCAAGATCTCAATTAAAAAAACAAATAACTACAAGCCGTTTTCCCAGATGCAAGATACTTGCAAACATAATGCAAAAAATCATTCCAGGGATACAAGGGTGGTTCAACATATGTATACCAGTAAATATAATATACTATGTAAACAGAAGCAAGGGTAAAAATCACGTGATCATCATAATAGTTGCAGAAAAGCCTTGGACAAAATTCAAGATCAGTTCAAATTAAAACCCCTGATGAAAATAGGTACAGAAGGACCTGATAGCAAACCCATAAAAGCCATTTATGACAAACCCACTGCCAACATCATACTAAATGGGGAAAAACTGAAGGCAAACCATCTAAACTCAGAAACAAGACCATGGTGTCTACTTTCACCACTCCGAAATTTTAGCCACAGCAATTAGGAAACAGGAGGAAATAAAAAGGATACTAATAGGAAAGGAAGAAGTCAAATTATCCTTATTTAGAAATGATATGATCCTTTACCCAGAAGACCCAAAAAACTGCAAAAGAAGACTCTTAAGACTCTGAGAACTAATAAACAAGTTTAGCAAAGTGACAGGATACAAAATCAACACACAAAAGTCAGTAACATTCTTGTACGGCATCAATGAACTCACTGAGAAAGAAATCAGGAAAACAGTCTCATTCACAGTACCTTCAAAAAATTAAATACCTAGGAATTAACTAAAAAAGTGAAAGCTCTCTATAATTAAAACTGTAATACTCTAAAAAAGGATATTAAAAATGAGATCAGAAAATGGAAAGACATCCCCTATTCCTGGATAAGCAGAACCAATATTGTCAAAACAGCCATATCACCAAAAATTATACATAGATTTAATGCAACTCCAATCAAAATACAAACAGCATTCATCACAGATATAGAAAAAAACAATCCTAAATTCATATGGAACCAGAAGCGGCCCAGCTATCTGATTTTTGACACAGGGAACAAAAACATATTCTGGAGAAAAGATCACCTCTTTAACAAATGTTTCTGGAAAAACTGGTCCACTACATGCCTAAGAATGAGTCTAGACCCATATCTCTCACCATGTCCTAAAATAAAATCAAAATGGATCAAAAACCTAGGTATAAAAACTGAAACACTGAATCTCCTGGAAGATAAAATAGAAATAATTCTTCAATATAAGCATATGCAGAAATTTTCTGAACAGAACTCCAATTGCATGAGAAATAACAAAAGAATCAATAAATGAAATTATATCAAACTAAAAAGCTTCTGCAGGCTGGCAAGATAGCTCAGTGGCGTAAGCGCCTGCCTGGCAAGCGCGAGGTCCTGAGTTTGACTCCCGGAACCCACATACGAAAAAAGGGCTGGTGATATCGCTCAGCGGCACAGGCGCCTGCTGGCGCACGAGGTCCTGAGTTTGACCCCCGGTACACACAAAAAAAAAATAAAAATAAAAATAAATAAATAAATAAATAAAAAGCTTCTGCATAGCAATGGAAACAACCAACAGAGTGAAAAGACAACCTCCAGAATGGGAACAAAAAACATTGCCAACTATTTTTGGGACAGAGGAGTAATATCTAAAATATAAAAAAATTAGACTCTCCAAAATAAAATACCCAATCAAAAACAAGGCACTTGAAATGAATAGATACTTCTCAAAAGAAATTAAAATGACCAATAAATACATGAGAAAATGTTTGACATTTTTAGTCAATAGAGAAATACAAATCAAAATAACACTGAGATTCCATCTTACCCAAATAAGAATGGCTATCATCAGGCCAGTGAGATGGCTCAGCGGCGTAAGCGCCTGCCTTGCAAGCGCGAGGGCCCGAGTTCAACTCCCGGAACCCACATACGAAAAAGGGGCCGGTGATATCGCTCAGCGGCACGGGTGCCTGTTGGCGCGTGAGGTCCTGAGGTCGACCCCCGGTACCCACAAAAGAAAAAAAAAAAAAGAATGGCTATCATCAAGAACTCAAAAAACAATAAATGCTGGTGAAGTTGTGGGGAAAAGGAATACTTCTATATTGTTGGTGGGAATGTGAGCTAGTACAACCAGTATGGAAACCAGTATAGAGATTCCTCAAAAAACTAAATATAGAAGTTCCACTTGAACCCTGCTATTCCTCTTCTGGGTATCTTCCCCAAAAAGTTAAAGATAACACGCATACCCAAGTTTATACCAGCAAAACTCACAATCGGTAAATTATGGAAGGGCTTATATGCCCATCAACAAAAGAATGAATAAAGAAAACGTCGTATATATGCACAATATAATGCTATTTGGCCATACAGAATTGCAAATTTCAGTCATTCATAGGAAAATGGATGGATTTTGAGACCATAATGCTCAAATGAAATAAGTATCCCAAGGTTTCTTTTATATGGGAAATACTTTGAAGAGCAAATTAAAAAGAGAGATGGTAGGAAACAGGGAGGTAAACTTTGCAGAGATGAGAAGGGGATCTAGGCAAGAGAGGAGAGGGAAGGATGGGAGGGAAGGAGGAAGTAAAAGTGATCAAGATGCGGTATGAATACGTACCAATTCCCAAGATATGATGAATGTAATTATTATATATCACAAAAATATACCAATAATAAAAAAGAAAACTAATATTTCATTTGTGGTTCCTGGGTAATTTATTTGATAAATCTACATAGGAGGGAATAATTTGTATGTTAAATAAAGTGTAAATATTCATTAAATTCTACAACAAATAAGTAAAATATGGTGGGTTTAAACATGAGCCAAAGTGTTAGCACTATTAATATCTTTTAACACCAGTATAGATGGAGGATCACAGCAGCTGCTTAAGGCTCCTGTCCTCCCTGGATTTAGCTGCTGATGCATGGAACTTCCTAGAAAACATGGCTCTTATTTCTGATATTGTCAGTGCTTCTCACCAAGGTATTTTTTCAGTGTGTGGTATTTTCACAGAATAACAGCATGAGAACATCACTTGAATAGCATACTGTGCATGTGAAACTATACTTTGTAACACAGACGTTTTACAAATAAAAAGTAAAGAAAGAAAAGCAAATCAAGGAAAGAACTCCTGCCTCACACAGAGCTTATCACACTGTGCATGAACCGCATCACTGTGCCATCTGTCAGCAATCACAGGAAGTTGCTTTAGATATCATACTCTGACAGAGAGCTTCCGCAATCAGACATGCTCGGACTGGTCTGTGCCACCCAAGCCTGCCTGCCCACAGGGAGTTAAAAATTCATTTTCAAATAATTCAGATTTGCAAAACTTAATGATTCAATTCCTTCTGCGTATCGATCCACAAACAATTTCGGTGGAAGAATATTGGAAGGTCTGGGTCTCACACATAAGAAACCTCAAGTTCATGATTGAACAGCTGCCCTACTGATGCGCAGAGCTGCCAGGTAAGTAAGTGGTCAGCTGGGTTCTGGGAGCATCTGTAAGGAAGCCTGCAATCACACACTGTCTGGCGGCTAGTCTCCTAGCTGCTGTGATCTCAAAATAGTGGTGGGCGTTAATGAAACTCCAGATACCTACAACAACTGTAATGTGATATGAAAACATTTGTGATTCCTACTGATGACAAAAATCACAGGTCATGCTAATACTACCCGTTTGTTATCACATGTGTAATTGAAGGAAATTTTACATTTCACATAGAAGACAGTAAAAGATAAAGCTATAATTTTTCCCCCTCTCCAAGTTCATGGATGCTGATTTCTAATCTATAAACCCCGTGGCAAGGGTGGGGGATGGACCCCAGTTAAGAGTCTCTACAAGCTGGCTTGGTGTTGAAAGGTGGGTCTGGTCAAAAGTGGTAGCTCACTGTGGGCACGGCCCAGCTCCTTCTTTCTCTCTTTGCATCCTGGATGCCGTGAGGGGAGCAGCTCTCCCCCACCATTCCCCTCTGCCATGCTGCCCTGCCTTGGAGCCAGCTGACTATAGACTGAAACATGAGCCAACATAAACTCTCCTTTCTTAAGTTCTGGGGTTGTTGGGTATTTTGTCCCAGCAAGAAGGGAAGTGACTAACACAGTATGTAAAAATGAGAAGTCAGCAGTGCTATGCCAGTTCCTTCATCCTCTTTATTGCATATATTGGTCTAAGAGATCCAAAATCTGAAGCTCAGTGGATACTATGACAAATCCAACGAGCACGAATGGACCCTGGGTTAATTTACATATGCACTCCTTGGTGGAGGTCACCCCACCCCAGTCCAGAGTGAAATCCTTAGCAGTCTAAGGGGTCATGATCATCCAGTTGTCCTGGCAGAGATTGATATGCAGGGTGGGAACCTGACTCACTCTAGCCAGATGAACCTAAAAAAGATGTGGATGTGACTGAGTGTCCGATGTCTGGAAATGTCAAAGACATCTTGCTACCACAAGGGAAGTGGATCCCAGGATGAAGTCAACCGGGTGAAGAAAGGGAGGAACCCTGGGCCTTTGGGGCATCATGGAACTGTGCCACCAGTGGACTTCTTGCTATGTGAGATGATGCCTAATTGTTTATGACCACTCATCTCTCTCTTTTTTTCAATTAACACATAATGACTATACATATTTAAGGGATACAAGGTGATGTGTCAATTCATGTATACATTGTGTAATGATCAAATTGGGGTAATTAGCATACCCATCACCTTAAACATTTATCATTTCCTCATAAAGAAATCATTCAAAATCCTCTCTTCTATTTTGAAATATAGTACATTATTATTAAATATATTTGCCCAACTGGGTAACAGAACACCAGCACTTATTTCTCCTATCAAGCTGTAACACTGTACCCATTGACCCACCTTTCCCTGTCTCACCCTGCTTCTTCCTTTCCAGCCTCTGGTAACCACTATTCCACTCTGATAAGAAAGTAAATAAGATGCTCTCTCTCCACCTGCCTCTCATCCCCCACCTCCTGACACCTCAGCCATGTTAAGATATAGCAAGAAAGCTCTCATCAGATTCTGTTTGCACCTTAAACTTGGACCCTCCAGCCTGCAGAAATGAATGTTTGTTGATTAAACCACACTAGCCTATGTTGTTTTGTTATAGCAGCCTGAATTAAGACAATGCATAAAAAGTTTGGGTCTGCAGAATCAGAATCAGACATGGGCTCATTCCAGTTCTGTCACTTACCAGGTGGGTGTCCCAAGGCTAGGTTTACAGCAGCTCTAAGCCCCAGTTCCTCATCTGTTAAGTGGGATAGTAACAACATGAATGACACCACGTTACCATGAGGATTAAATGAGATAATGTATGTAAAACCCTTAACAGAGCACTTCTTACACAATGGAAACATTCAGCAGTGAGTATGTTTACTCTTAATTCTTATTTTAATTACTACAGTAGAGCTAAAACAGAGCCCTAAAGATCAATGAGTAAACAATCTTATTTCACAGGTGAGGAAACATGCTCCAAAGAGGTTCCAGCGGCAGAACCAGCAAAGAGAGCCAACTGGTGACTCCCACTGAGTGCTATTTCCATCACATCCTACACTCACCCAGGTTTTCTGTGATCTGACAGCCCTGGGTCTTTCCAGAGCACAGAAAGAGTAAAAAGAAACGAACAAGGTGATTCTCCTCTCCAGGTCCAGTGAGGTGAGCTTATAGTGAACACATGAGAGGAAGATTTCCCAGACCTAAGAGAGCATCCATTCCCCCAGGAGCACAGAGGCACACCCCAGAGGGGTGTCCTAATTAATCTCTTTCAACAGGCCTTCCTTATTACCCCACCTAACAGACGAGGAACCGGGCTTAGAGCAGCTGTGTGCCTCATCCTGGGACACACAACTGGTAAGTGGCGGAACTGGAATGAGTCCATGCCTCTGATTCTGCAGCCCAAACTTTTGATACCTTTCTCCCCATCCTGGACCCCATGTGATGAATCTCTTACCAATGGCGTCTTTATCCTGCTGATACTCAAAGGTTATTTTGCAAGGATGTAATTCAGAAACAGCTCCAAGTGTGCACAAATCTGAATTTAAAAAGCTATTCCTCAATGCCTGCCTGATATTTCAGCTGAGAGCAGCTGTTTGACAACAACCAGGAGGAAGAAAGAAAAAGAAAACTCAAGGATTGTGTGTGCCAATGAGGGCAACACAATCAATCCCTTCGAAAGGGCACACTTCCCTTGGAGGAAAGGTTTAAGGAAATAAGCAAGCAGACCTAATGAAAAATTTTGGAGTCTATTGATTAAAATCTGTTGCATTTTCTTACTATATAAGAACACATCATTTTTGCATTAGGCAATTGGATTATGACTTATGTAAATAGAAAAGATAAAAACTTTTCAGGAGATGGGCAGGTTTACTGAAGAGGCCTCATTCTATCACACTGCAGTGGTCATATCTCCTTCCTGGTTCTCTTTGTGATGAGGCTTGTCCAAGCCCCTTCAGACAAAGGCCTCCTCTGCTCCACTGCTGATAGCAACAATCACAGTAACGACAAATAGCTGCTCCCAGAATGCATCATACCTTTCTTTGTCTCCTTCCTGCCTGGAACCCCTTCCTCTGTCCTCTTTCCCCACCCTTGTCTACTATTGTCAGTCTTGAAGACAGTCTTCCAGCCCCACGTCCTGCAAAAAGCCTTTTGTGATGTCCCCAAGCAGCACTAAGAGCTCCCTCCAGTGGGTTCCCTGGCACATTGTCCACACCCCTGTTGAGATAGTGATCATGCTGCTGTAACTACCACTTCCAAGACACACTTTTTCACACATTTTTTGTATTCTGATAGGTCATTGTACCCACCCTATTGTGATAATGATTACTCTGCTCATGTTGCTCAATTTTAAAACACACTTTTTTTTCCCATTTGAACATTTCTAAAATGAGGACATTTTGAAAATAATGTGTACATTTAGTGTGGTAATGTTTTTTGTTTTGTTTTCTTCTGAAAAGCTGTTATTATATTGAAAGTGCATCTTAAAATCCAAGGGCTGTCTTACTTATTCAAGTGTCTTGACTACAAACTCCTAGGGAGGAAGCAGGAACTGTACTTTAATCATCTGTGCATCTCCACCCCTTAGCAGAGTGCCTGCTAGGCAGCAATTGCTCTATAACATTGCGGGGGAGTTAGGAGTGGGGGACATCTTAGCCTGCTTTGTGCTGCTAAAACGGAATGCCACAAACTGGGTTTATAAGCAGAAATTTTTTTGAGACAAGGTCTTATTCTGCAGTCCAGGCTGGCCTTAATCTCACTGTGTAGCCCTGGCTGCCCTCAAAGTTGCTATCCCCTGTCTCAGCCTCCTGAGTGCTGGGATTATAGGTATGCACCATTATACCCAGCTGAACAGAAATGTCTTACCCTGCAGTTCTGAGACATACAAGGTCAAGATGCCAGCAGCTCTCATGTCTGCTGAGGCCAGTCCCTCTTCCTTGATACACCTTGCATGCTGTGCCCTCACATGGCAGAAGGTGGAAAGACAGGAGAGAGAACCCTCCCCCCAAAGCCCTTTTAATAGTCAAGTTGGTCCATTCCTGAGGGTGAAGCCCTCATAACCCAAACATCTCCTATTAGCTCCCTATTAGCTCACAACACTATTGCATTCAGGATTTTTCCAATGCATAAATTTGTGTGGGGGGATAGACATATTCAGACCACAGAAAGGGAGGAAGAAGAAGGGGGGTGCTGTACAATTAAGAAAACTCCATAGCCCTATCCCATTTAATTTGATTTCACATCAGAATACACTGGGGTTTCTCTCCCAGTGACTTTCCTCTGAGTTTTCCTCCTTCCTACTCCGTGGCACTCACCTCGGCAGTGGTTATCAGCACAACAGGAGAGCAGACAGCCACACAGGACTCACACTACCATGAGAGAATCCCACCAGGAGCAAAGTCACAGACGCAGGCGCCTTTCCTGGGTCCAATCTGGCCTTACCCCTGCCTCTGCCACTGTGTTCCTGAAGTCTCAGCTGACATCATTTCCCCAGCTCCTGCTGGCCAGTGTCGCCCTCCCTGACTCTCCCATCAAGGACCTGAGCAAAATCCAGCTCACTCATGAGGTCTTCTAGGTCACTCCTCACTGCCCTCTGAGTAGCACTTGTCACCTGAGCTATTTACACAAAGGCTGCTGTTTCTTAGCATTTCCTACAGTTTAGAGCTACACAATCAGAGCCCATATGTGTGATTGAAACAAATTAATACAACCACTGGCTTTTCAGTACTGTTCTGCTCTTCATCATTTCCTTAACACTTCCTTCTGCTCTCAACCCAGACAAACCCCTCTCTCTCTGAATTTCCTGGTTGGTTGATAATCACACCCCTGGCCTCTGGGTTTCCCATGTATTTTGTTGGGGACACTCTCAAACCATACTCCAAGCAGTCCTCTAAAACACAGGCTGAGGGCCGGTGAGATGGCTCAGCGGCGTAAGCGCCTGCCTGGCAAGCGCGAGGGCCCGAGTTCGACTCCCGGATCCCACATACAAAAAAGGGGCCGGTGATATCGCTCAGCGGCACGGGCGCCTGCTGGCGCGCGAGGTCCTGAGGTCGACCCCCGGTACCCACCAAAAAAAAAAAAAAAAAACCGCAGGCTGAGAAGTCACCCTTGATTGCCCTGCCTGGACCTCTCTAAGCTGGCTTCTGTCCTACTTGGCTGCTACACCTGTCTTACAGGTTCTTCTCTGTTCTGGTCTGATAACAACCCCTGTGGGATCCTCTAAAAAACACTCATGCATTGAGACTGCGCTAGAGGTAGAGGAAGAGATAGTCCTGGCCTGCTAGCAGCTGACCAGTACAGAATTCAATCAGCTGACTCTGTTAGGTTCTGTAAACATGAGCTGCTGTTTTATCCTATACCTGAACAACCAATTTTGTAAACCTAAGGGGTATAATTTATATTTGCCCCTATTAAATTCCACAGTGTTTAGCCTTATCGTTCCAGCTGGGAGCTATTATTTTAAGGTTTCATTCTCTCCTTTCAATTCCTTGGTGGGCTGGAAACAAATCTAGTGTTCACAGGTTGTATGGGTAGCTTCAGTGAGAGAATTAAATCATTCCTATATCAGGGCTTTAATTCACTTCTTGGCGCTGAGATACCACGAGGCCTGGCCAGCTGAACTGCCTTTTTGGGCTCACTGTAGTAAGTGTGGACCACGCCAAATAATCATTCATTATCTTATCCCATCCCTCCTCCATCCTGCAGCACCTTCCACAGTGCTCCTGTCTTAGTAAATTGCACCATCATGCCCCAGGTGGCTAAGCCAGGAACCAGAGAGACACTCATGATTCCTTTTTCCCCTCAGCCTCATCCATGACTGAATCAGTCTCTTAGTCCTTTCATTGATGCTACCTCCTAAATAAACAGTGCTTCAGCTTATGTTTCAGCCACATCTTTGCACATGATGCCCCTAGTCTCTTCACTCTCCCCCTTCTCAATCTGACTCCCATACGTCAGGCCTCAGCTTAAACCTCACTTCCCGGATGAAGGCTTCTCTAACCTGTAGAGCAGGACGGGGCTCCTGCTACCAGCTTGCCCAGCATGGCACTCACTCTGTAATGTCACATAACTTACTGCACGCTGTTGCTCATTTAAACCTTCCCAGTTACCTCTAAGTCCTTGAAGATAGGGAAAGAGTTGTTTCACTCATCATATCCACAGCATATAGTAGATACTCAATAAATATTACTTGAATCTCTAAGTAAAGGTACTACAAACTTCACTCAGCAAGGTTTAATTCACTGGTAAGTAGCTTGGCTCATATCCATGAGGCATCAGGCATAGGGGTATACAGATCAGCTCTGGCCTCTAATCAGCAGTGGGGGCCTGAGTCATCCCATGAGACTCAGTTTCCTCATCTGAAAAGATGCAGAGTAAAAAAGATGAGAGTAAAAGATGCATCCTACAGGACTGTCATTGGCTTGAAGGAGATTATGCATATGAATGTGTCCCAAAACTACCAGATACCCCGCTTATAACCACGGCCACCCGGTCCCTCTGCGAGTGACCTTGCCTGGTTTCCAAGGCTGTGCCAACCCTGAGCACTGGCACACGTGGGTGGAGCTCAGTACTACGTCCATCGGGTCTGTTTCTATTCCTTCTCAACCTACTCTGCTGTCCTCATTCTCCTACACCACTTTTATAACTGTCCCTTCTGTTGCACTCTCTTGGTGGAGGACTTAATGACCCTGAAGGCCCTAGAAATATATTGAATTAAAACACAAAATGGATAGCATTGTGCATTTTAGTGAAACAGCAGTTAGAAGCAGCAGCCACCATGTACTCAGGAGGGCAAGAGAGCTGAGCAGAAAAGGAATAAAGTGACCTCATAAAGACACTTAATTTCATTACCACCAGACAGTTTCCCATTATTGCTCTTGGTGTTCAATGGTTTTATGATTCCATCTATTGATGCTTAGCTAGTTCATTAACTGTGCTGCTAAAAATACAATTATCTCCAACAAACCTTTCATCACTAATAAAATGGGGGGCCATCATTATCAGAAAGCATTGGGGTGGACACATCTGTGTAGTCACACCTTGGCCCCAAAGTTTTCGTGGAGACTGCTACCAGTTGAAAAGTCAACCAAGCAACTGCTCTGTTGTTCAGCTGACTCCAGCTAGCTAGTTGGACTGATTGTGCACACCTAATCAGCATTGACTTTTAGTCAACTGAGTCAACTTGTCACCAAGCTACTGACTAATGTGTGCTATGAGGAGCTGCTTAACTGCTCATGCATTCATCAGGTATGGACAACATGGCTCAGATACGTGAAATAGACAGGGATTCTGTTTTCCGGGAGACAACAGCTGAGTAAAGAGTGTGGGTGTGCTGGGATGGATCAGAGGATAATTCCAGTTTCTAAGCTGGGACTCAAGATAGACCTGCCGTCTTGATTGGGGTTGGGGGAGGAGAAAGTGAGTATCAAGTAGGGCTAAAGGTGAGAATGGCTTCCCACTTCACTTAGTACTAAAGCCAAAATAGTTACAAAGGCTACAATGTAGTGTCTGTCAGCCCCACCCTCTGTAATGATTGGCAGAACCGAAGGAAGGCAATGCCAATGCACGTAAGCCAGGTCGGCAGCCAAGAGGGCCCCAGGACCTGACAAAAGCCTGTGTAGAGAGTTTTAGGTGGTCTTCGTGTTCTGGGGTGATTCCCAGGTTTTTTTTTTCTTCTGGAGCTCAAACTTGGCCGCCATGTGCCTCTGTCCATATCTCCTGCTACTTTCTCTCTTGCACATTCTGCTCAGGGCTTTTCATTGCTCCTTGACCATGACAGGCTTAGGGCCTTTGTGCTTGCTCTATCTCTACCTGTAGTGTCCCCCAGTAGCCTCAGTGTTCCCTGGCCTGCTTCTTTCAGGTCTTTCCTTAAACACTACTTCTCGGTGAAACCTTTACTGGCCATCCCCCAGCTCCCACCACTCCCTGCCCCTTCCCTGTTTACTTTTTCTCTATAACTCTTATCGTCATCTGAGGTAGTGTATGTTTTACTTTCTTATGTTTGTTGACTACCTCCCCAACTAAAAACGCTGGCTCCTAGAAGGCAGAGACCTTTCCGTTTTGTTCACTCCCTGGCATCATGCAGTGGCAGCATCTAAAAGATACTGAACGGATATGTGTTGACTGCCTGAGTGGACTTACCTATTGCCTCCCAGCCACAGGCTCCCCCACCCCCGTACACTGCTCTGTAACACTTAGGTTCCTCTAACTTCTGCACAGGTTCTCCATAACAGTTGCTGGGAGACAGTAGATGGCCAGAGAAAAGGAGCAGCCACTCTTCTTCCTGTTGTTCACTCATTCTCTTTTCTTCTTCTGGCGATGCATTGTTTCCACCATCCGCCTCTTCCATACCCTAAATTCTGATGGCTCCCCTCCTCCTTTTGCTTCCCCGGCTCTCAGATGGCAGCTACTTCCTTCCAGTAGTAAACTCAGGGCAACTTCACAACCTCTCTTTTGCCATCCAGGCTTCCAATACCTATGTCTCTGGTAGATCTGTGCATCTTTTGACATGCCTCAGATAGGTTCTGTTTTCCTGAGGCAATGAACACAGGAGGGGATTCAGGCACAAGCACAGGCTGGGGACTAAGCTGACACAGGAAATGGGCAGAGCTCCTACACAGGCTGCCCCACCCTTCCCAGCTCTAAGGGGACAAAGAAGCTGGCAGAGAGAGGAAGCCCAGCAGTAGAGAATCTTCTGCTAGATGCCAGCTGCAGGCTGGCCCCACTCGATGGCACAGAGGCACTGAGAAGAGTGCCCTGCCTCCATCAGGCTCAGCTCCAGGAGAACAAACCACAGAGCCCAGGGGCTCCAGTTGAGAGATTCTGGAGAAGAGAGAAGCAGGGGCTGAGTCCCAGATGCTCCCCATCTGGGCCTGGAAGAGCCCATAGGGCAGTGTTTTGCGCCTGTCACCATATGTTGGGGTGGCCACCAAAGTTGTCATTTGATCACATGAGCTGTTATCCCTATTTACCTTGTGTGCTTCTCCCTCTGCACAGCAGCCAGGGACCCAAACCGAGACATTTCACAGTCCATCAGTGCACTTTTAATGAGTGTGAGGTTGAGAGGTATGAACTTAATTGGTAACTGACACTTACTTTTTCCTAAGACGCTGTTGTGGGTAGTGCACTTCATTATCAATGCACGTTAGAACCGAAGAATTGGAAAGCAGCCATTCACGCCCCCATCTGGCTGCTTCTGCAGATCTCATTGAGAGTGCCTTAGAAAACTCCCATTCCCATTCCTGGAAGCCAACTGCCCTGGAAATTTTTATTTACTCAGAGGTCAGCACTGGAGTTCAGAAAATTTATGGTATTTACAAGCACAACTGAATACTTGAACTTGTGTTTAGGCCCTGTGCTGGATAGTTCTATGGTCTTGTCATTTCATCCTAAAAGCAGTCCTATACGGTAGTGTAATACTTCACATCTTTATAAATAAGAAACTGAAGTCAGACAGGATTGTAACTCCACAGCTTGCCAGTGGTGGAGGTGGGATTGTGAAATCCATTTTCCTCCCATTCTTCCTTCATGCCACCCAAACTCTCACCTTTGACCAGGAGGAAGGGCTGAAGAGAGATGTTATGGTTGTATCTAAAGCCCACCCCAAAGCCTCCATGTGCTCATAGGTGGGGAATTTCAAAAGTGGCTGGATTAAGGCAGGTAATGCTGGGATTAAGGGTGCCCCACCCTGGGTGTGGGTGGCACCACCCAAAAGGCAGGTAGCTTGGATGTAATATAAAGGGACAGAAGGAAGCTGCTTTGCTACTTCACTGCTTTGCTGCCTTCTGCCTGCCCTACTTTATTTTTTGCCATGGGCTGTTTCTCCTCTTCTATGCCCCTCTGCCATGGCACCTTGCCTTGGAGCCAGGTGACTATGGACTGAAATCTCTACAAACTGTGAGCTGAAAGAAACCCTTCCTCCTTTAACTTTGGGTGTTGGGCATTTTGTCTCAGCAACAAGAACAGTAACTAAGACAAGGAGATGATCTTCTGGTGTCACAAACCTGACAGACAGAATCTGAAGCAGAGCAAGAGGCCATGAAGAGTCAGACTGTCGCCAGGGTCTTCCCAAAGGGGCCAAGACCCACCTGGCTAATTCACTTAGTGAGTTCACTGCAAGATAGAAATGAGTATCAGAAATGGCCCCACTTTCAACGTGCTTCTGGTCAAGTTAGGAACAATAACATTACATTGCAATAGGCAACACTGTCTAATGCCACAAAAAAGGGACAGTGCACATGCATAAGGCTTCACTGGAGAGAGTCTTACAGGACCTGCAGGGGATCCTATTACTCCAACCTGCCCTTCAGGAAGAACATTTCTCAGTCAGGAATTCCACTGGTGTTTCAGTTCACCTACATCCTCACACACCTCCAACCTAGGTCTTGTTAGCCCCATCTTACAGATTCCCTAGATGACACAGCTGCTGAACAGTCAGCTGGATTTGAACCTCAGAGCCTGCTGTTTCAAGCTCACTCCCTACAACCACACCGTGTCATGAGAGAGTGTGCACGCTCACACATGCATTCTTATCTACTCTCTACAGAGGCAATTATTTTTTGAAGAAAACAACATAGAATACACCAAGTGCATTCAGAGTAACCAAATCTTACATCATCCTTTCTGAGTATTTTATTGTTAACCAAGAGAACGAATTTTTGTGGGGTTTTGTTGTTTTGTATGTGTTTTTTTAATGAGAAGTCTGATCAGCAAGTAAAGCACACAAGTTGTAAAATTTGAGATTTATTCTTTACCTGGCAAACATCATCACGCAGAAGCAAGGCTTCACTGAGAGCAATTTGGCTTTCTATGCTGGCCTCTCCACCAGGAAACCTGCTGTGCCTGGCACTGGTCTGGGGCAAGTGGCAAACAGTAGGGTTAATAAATGCCAGTCCATCAAGGACGCCTCCAGCTAGCAAATACCCTGGGCACATCTCTTCGTTCATCTAACAGATATGTATCCAAAGCCCATAGGATACCAAGCACTAGAGATAATAAAATGTCCCTGCCCTCAAGAGACTCGGTATGACAAGATGGAACAATATAATCACTGCAATACAATGTAAGAAGTGACATAATGCAGGTCTATGGAATCATCCAAGCAGAAGCAGCTAAGCCTACAAGAACAAAGGGAGCAAAGAAAGTGTTAAGGAAACTAGGCCAGGTGTGGTGATGCACAGCTGTAATTTCAGCTACTAGGGAGGCTGAGGCAAGAGGATCATATGTTCTAGGTCTGCCTAAGCAACTTAGTGAGACCCTGTGTCAAGTAAAATTTAAAAAGCTGGGATATAGCTCAAAGCTCCCTGGGTTCAATCCCTAGTACCAGGGAGGGAAGGATGGAGGGAGAAAGGGAGGGAGGGAGGGAGAGAGAGAGAGAGAGGGGAAAGAAAGAAAAGAAAGAAAGAGAAAGAAAGAAAGAAAGAAAGAAAGAAAGAAAGAAAGAAAGAAAGAAAGAAAGAAAGAAGGGGAGGAGAGGAGAGGAAAAAAGAGAAGAGAAGAGAAGAGAAGAGAAGAGAAGAGAAGAGAAGAGAAGAGAAGAGAAGAGAAGAGAAGAGAAGAGAAGAGGAAAACTAGAACAAAATTAGAGATAGCAGACAAGTACTTTGAAGAGTAAGGAAGATTCTGTCTTCCATATAAATAAGAGGGGAAGAATTCCTGATAGAGCAATGCGAGGCAGACGTAAGACTGCAGAGCACAGGGAGGTCTGTGATACAGCTGGAGAAAAACTGGGGTGGAGGAAATGTGGATTGTGGGTCATACCTGCGAAGTTGGTCCTAGGGTGAAAAATTGTCAATTAGGTTTTTGGGATTTACTCTTCCTGGTTTGTTTGTTTGTTTGTTTGTTTTTTAATTCATGTTTCAGCACAGCCTGATTTATTGCAGAACCTGGCTTAACTGATAATGTAATTATATGCTTACGCCCTGCAACGATTTCAAATGAGAACAGGTACATGAAATGAGGTAATGTATGTGAAAGCATTTAGAGAACCACGGAGGGTTAAATAAAGGATTGTTGTTAGTTTTGTTTCTGCATTGTTCTAAGATTCCCAAGGTAAACTGCTTAGTTCATACCCATACTTAGTGACTGAGCCCCTGTTACACGCACACCCAGCCCAGCAGCCAGAGGGCTGGAGGGAGAAGGGATGCGCACGGCACTACCCAAGCATACACCCGTGCGCTCACCACGTGCAGCTGAGCCCACATGAATGTCAGTGCTTCTTAGACCAATGAGGGGCCCTGAAACTGTAAACTCAGCACAGCAATGTCGTGGGACTTAAAGGCGGTAAATATGTTTTTTTGTTTTTTTTGTTTTTTTTTTTTGTGGGTACCGGGGGGTCGACCTCAGGACCTCGTGCGCCAGCAGGTGCCCGTGCCGCTGAGCGATATCACCGGCCCCTTTTTCGTATGTGGGTTCCGGGAGTCGAACTCGGGCCCTCACGCTTGCCGGGCAGGCGCTTACGCCGCTGAGCCATCTCACCGGCCCATAAAGGCGGTAAATATGATCTTCACCAACCTCTGCACCAGGGTGGCCCTGAGGAGCCGTAGCTCTGGACTCCGGAATACTCATCTGAAACATTCAGAGAGAGTGGTGGTGTCCCCACAGTTTTCTTGGCTATCTGAGGCATCTCCCTAAAATTTAGAAGCAAAAGCCCTCCCCTCACATCTGCCTCGTGTATTGGGACTGGCTCCCCGGGACAAAATGAGACCAGAGCTGTAAGGAACGTGAAGAAAAAAGGGACGGGCACACCAAGAGCTCTCAGGTCCAGACTGGACCCTGCCCATGGCCATGGATATGTCATTGATCAGCACTTGAAAGGCCTGTTTTCCTCCCCTGATTAAAAAAAAATAAAAATTAAAAATAAAGCTAAGGAAGCACCAACCCCCACGTTATCCAATAGTTAAAACTAAATACTGTATCCATTCATCCATTTAGTAAATACATATTGAGTATCTACTATTTGTAGGCAATGCACAATGCACTAGGCTATTTTTTAAAATAAAATAATTTTTAAATAACAATGAGACATAGCCTCCTAGAATTCATGCAGACTTCTAGCCAAGCTAAAAATATGACTACTTCAATTTTTTTTTTATGTGGGTACCGGGAGTCGAACTCAGGACCTTGTGCTTGCCAGCAGGCACTTGTGCTGCTGAGCAACATCACCGGCCTTTTTTTTCCTTTATGTGGGTACTGGGAGTTGAACTCAGGACCTCACACTTGCCAGGCAGGCGCTTATGCTGCTGAGCTATCTCACCAGCACTATCTCATTTTTTAAACTCAGTAATTTACCTCTATCTTTTAAGGTAGACTGACGATTACTAAACAGCGATACAAGCACTGTGACAGCATCTAATTTTAAAACATGGTACTAGCACTGGGCTAGGCACATAACTGGTATTCAATAAATATCTGTTGAACTAATAGAGTCTTAAGAGCAGGGCACTGTGAAAGGACCTAAGAGAGTACACAGGTGGGGTCCAGAAAGGCATCTTGGAGAGCAATCCCAGAAGTCTGGCATTGCATCACTTGGATCCACATTAGTGAGAAACCTAGGCTGAGGAGCTGGCAAGAGAGCTGCCCTTTAGGTAATGAGAGGCCAGAGAACACTGTACATATCCCAATCTTGCCTCTAGTCCTCAAGGTAGCAGAGGTGCTGTGGTGTCAGTACTGCCCCTGCCAAGGGCTACCCAGATGGCTGTGTCACCAGTCTGCTGAGCGTTCTTTTGCTTAACCCAGATGGAAACCATGAATGCCAAAGTGCTGCTCCCTTGATGTTAGCAGCTCCAGGGTTTGAATGCCAGTGATTTTCAGCCCTTAGTGTTTCAGCCCTGAGCTTTGAGTGCTAGCACTTCTTAGCTCTTGATGTTACAACTCTTGGTGGCTCCTAACCACCCCGTAAGCTCCTTACCAGCCAAGGCTTATGGCCCCTTTGGTGGCTTTCAGGACCAACTCCAGGAAGTTCTGTCACCTCTTTGGGGGCTGTCTCCCAGCTATGGCAGGTCTCCGCTAGTTATAAGTCTCTGCCAGTTGCAACACGTGTCTAGAACTCTTCATGGTTAGTAGCCCCTAGTACTATCAACTCCATTTAGTGCATCCATCCTGCCTAAGATAAGAATCACAAGTATGCAGTAAGACCACCAAGTGAGACCTTTATTAGCACCCATGCTGCAGTAAAAGGGGGTGGTGCACAGGAAGGAGGTCTTCAGTACTCACTCAAGGAGTGTTAGGGAGCACTGCTTATATAGAAGAGGAACAGGCCAGGCATGCATAATTTCCTACATTTTACAGGCCTACTTGGAGACTTTGGGAGGTATGGTCATCTTATGGTTACAGGGTACCATTATCCAAATGGCTGCAGGGTGGAGCCACCTGGAATAGGTCTGTGTTTCAAGTCTGCTGTGGCCAAGGTGAATGTCTTTCCACTTGGTTGTGCAGCATCTAGGACAGCCTCAGCTCTCATAGCAACAGCTTAGCCAAATTTAGGGAGAAGTAGCTGCTTGATCAACACTTCACTCACATTTCCACAAAAATGGTGGGGCTGAAATCATGACTTCCACCACTTTTCAGGCATCTCCAAGAGGGGTGGCCAAATTGATCATGGCCTGTTGGGTCTTAGGGGTTTTGGGGATAACACAATGGGCCCTGTTTCTCCCCATCTTTGCCCCATCAGGCTTAGTTTTCCAGCCATTCCTCAGAGAAGTGGGAACATCACTGAGCTACCTAGAGAATAGAAGAGGTGTCGTGGCTCCTGTCAGCATGGACTAGAGGGTGGCCACCAAAGCAACACAGAGGTGGCAGGTAGGAAAATGTGCTGGACTAGTGTCCCTTGGCCATTCAGTGGGGCAAGGGGCAGCAGGGGGAGGGAAATTACACATGTCAGTAGAATAAGAGCTCCTCTGACCATTAAAGGGAAAGGGGAAGGGTCATATCTCATTTCTCTCTATCTCAGTTGTAAGAGGTTTTCACAAATGAGGGAGGTGGGAGTGGCAGAGGCAGCTGCCACTCAATCTGAAGATTTGCAAACATGGCCACTTGGCCCATACCTATCCACCAAGAGGGCGCACTTCTGGCATCTCATTTTCACAGAATTGCTGCCTGTCCTCATTGGCAGCAAAATCCAGGCCTAAAAGCTAAGGTAGCCCTTTGCTACAGTCTACACAGATCAGCCTGGGGCCAGAGCAGGGTGCAGAAGGAGGACAGACTGGATCTGAAGAGTAAGCAGGAGCTGTCAGGCACACCCCACAAAACCAAGCCATGAAACAATACCAAAACAACGAGGGAACAAAAACCACAAGATCGTGACTGTCCTAGGCAAGTAAGATAATTTCCTGCCTCTTACCCCATCTTTCTACTCCTATCAACCCTGGTGGGGTCAGAAACTGTAGCTGGTAAGTCATCTGAGTTGAGGATGGGGTTGGGGTACAAAGCAAAAAAGTAGAGAGCTACTGTGTTTCCCAAAAAATAAGACCCAGCTGCAAAGTAATCAACCTTGAAAACTGGAGATCAAAAATACCAGCAGGGGCCAGGGATATAGTTCAGCAGCACAGCACCTGCCTGGCAAGCACAAGGTCGTGAGTTTGATTCCTGGTACAAAAACTAAATAAATAAAAATGCCAGAAGTACAACTGTCTTACATGTTTTATATGTTCTTTGGCCTATTAATTTGGTTTGCAATCTGTATATATGATAATTAACTTTATAAGGTTTTATAAGATAATAAATGAATCTGATGCTGGAAAAATAAAAGGGGAGTGAGAGGAGGGGGACAAAAGAAGGGAATCGAAGTGTATCATGTACACGTACCAATCCCTTATAGTGAATGTAATCATTATGTATTGTAAACATGTACTAATAAAAGTCAAAAAAAAAAAAACAAAGTGAAAAACATGGCAGCCCCAATCAGCCTATCCTAGCCTCACCTGCCATCTCTATTCTCTTGCTCCGTGGATACTCTGTAAGGCAGGTAAGGCAAGAATAGGCTGATCATGGCTGGCATTTTTGATCTTTGGTTTTCAAGGCTGATTATTTTCTGGCTAGGTCCTATTTTGGGGAAAGAGTGTAGCTGTGCCCCTTTTTCTCCCTGCAGGCTTCTATTCTGAAGCAGATCAGAGCTGAAGAATGTATCTGTTACAGTAGGGTCAGCCACAATAGCAAAGAGACCCAAACATTTAGTGGCTCAACACAGTAGATGTTTATTTCTTGCTCGAATAATAGTCCAGGTTGGGCAGAGAAAGGCAGACGGCTTTATTCTATCGACAGTTATTCAAGAGACCCAGGCTGATAAACTTTAACAGAGAGTTTTCAATACTCCCCTGGGGATCACTACTCTCATCCAGTGGGAAAGAGGTAACGGGATCTGAGAACAGTGACAGGAAGTTCTCAAGAGACAGCCCTGGAAATTGAACACATCCCTTCTACTCACATTCCACTGGCTACCACTCCGTCACATGGCCATCTCCAACTGCATGGAAGACTAGGAAATACAGTCTGATAGCCAGTTTTTTATTCTAATGGACCAGAACTTTTACTCTAATGGAAGGGGGGGTGGTAATTGATGGGTGGTTGCCAGTTTCTGTTACAGAGAAACCTCAAATTAAATCCCAAAGTTTGCTATTAGACAGAATGGTCATTGAACTTACTGAAAGGATATAATCTGTGATTACATGTTTCAGAAGAACTTTTATTACTTGACAGTGGTAGGGAAAATCATAAATTTTGCCCCAGATTTTACCAAAGGAACAAACAACTACAAGCCAAAGAACAGGTTTGAGCAGGGCCTATCAATGTGTATCCATCACAGGTAAGAGCTAATGACAGACAAAAACTCCTTAATGGCAACAAGATCACTACACCTGAAAAAGGAAACATGATTCCTTAGCAAGATCAATTATCATCTGCCTTGATGGCATGTGCCTGTAATTCAGGAGGCTGAGGCAGGTAAGATCATGAGTTCAAAGCCAGCCTGGGCAACATAGCGAGACCCCCATCCAAACAAACCAAAAAAAGTTAATTATCATCAAATATTCCCAACTACCAGTATCAGCTTAATTCTTTAGTGTGTTTTATTTTAATTAGAATCTAAGGATGCCCTAGACATTTAAATTAATTTTAGGAATTTTAGACCCAATCCAAAAGTGGGTATCTGAAATGAATAGACACTTCTCAGAAGAAGTCAAGTGGCAAATAAATACATGAAAAAATGTTCAGCATCACTGATTATTCAAGAGATGCAAATTAAAACACTGAGATTCCATCTCACTCCAGAAAGAATGGCTACCATCAACAAATCAACCAATAACAAATGCTAGAGGGGCTGTGGGGAAAAAGGAGCCCTTCTCCACTGTGCACCCACTGTGGAAATCAGTGTGGAGATTCCTCAAAAAACTAGGACTAGAGGTTCCATTTGACCCAGATATTCCCCTTCTTGGTATCTTCCCAAAACAATTAAAAGCATCATACCACAGAGATATATGCACACCCATATTTATAGCGGCACAGTTCGTAATAGCCAAATCTTGGACACAACCCAAATCAACCGATAAATGGATAAAAAAGATGTGGCTTTTTTATACACTGAAGTACTACTCAGCCATAAAGAAAGATAAACTTGAGACATTTCTGGGTAAATGGATACATCTTGAGACCATACTCTTAAGTGAAATAAATTGAACACATGTGTAAATATCACATTGTCTTTCTGGTATGAGAAACTGAAAGTGCAAATAAGGACCAAAATGTACAAGATATTGTAAAATAGGAAGTAATTGTTCAAAGGGAAAGTGGAATGGGGAGATGAAAGGGAAAAGAAAAAAATGAGAAAAAAAAGGATAAAATGGAAACAAAGCTTTGTAAATAAGGACGGAAAGAAGAGTTGAAGAGAGGGGAGGGGAATGGGAAAAAAAGAGGAACTAAGATATAGCATGTACAGGTACAAATTCCCTATGATGAATGTGATCATTATGCATATCTAAATTGTACCAATAAACTTAATTATAAAAAAGAATTTTAATATATAGTCTCTCATTTAAAAATGCAATCATCAGAAAAATACCTCAGTGTCAAAATGTATTTTATATCTTATATTATATTAATTATATTACCAAATAAAACCGGTAAAGAAGTTGCAGTCAGTGTTAGAGCTCACAGTTGTCCTCCTGAGGCCGGGTTCAGCGCCCAGCACACTAGATTGCGTCTGGCCAAATGCTGCTCGGACCCTAAGTAAATCTCCTCATTTCTCAGAAATCACTTCCTGACTCCATCTCCATTATCATCATCTGTATTTGATGTCCAAGCTATAAATAGGAGAGCTAGGATTTGAACCCAAAGTGGATTCTCTGCATTCTCCGAGGCCATAATCCCATGACAGTGAAAGTAACACTCCCTCTGCCGTTGACAAGCCTTCCCTGGCTATGCGAGTCCGCTAGGGCCTCCACGACAACGTATCGCAGACTGAGTGGCTCACACAACAGAAATGTGCTGTCTCCCAGTTCTGGAGTCTGGAATGTCCAAGACCAAGGTGTTGGTGGATTAGTTTCTTCTGCAGGCTTCAAGGAAAGGATCTGCTCCATGTCTCTCTTCTTGACGTGCAGGTGACCATCTTCTCCCTGTCCTTACATCATTGTCCCTCTGTATGTGTCTGTGCCCTAGTTTTCTCTTCTTTTAAGGATACCAGTAATATTGGATTGGGGCTGGCTCCAGTCACCTCACTTTACCTTAGTTATCTCTGTAAAGACCCTGCCTCTTCATACAGACACACTGAAGTACTGGGGATTGACACTTCAATAGATAAATTTGGGGGGACACAATTCAGCCCATATAACTAGCCAAGTAGTCATAGCTATTAATGTGATCCTGGAATTCAAAGATCTCCATAATCTCAACTCTGAACTCACTTTTCCATCCATCTTTATGTCCTTTAGCCCCTTGACACTCAAACTGTTTTTTGGTTACTGTTAACCAAACCCCCTCTTACACGTTTTCTCCAAGCTTTTCCTGTACTACAATCTACGCCATGATAATACACACCCCAAACCCTCCTCATGTGTGAGACATTAGCCCTTACATTCTTACCGCCTCAACCATTTGAAAGAAAGAAAACTGAGTTGGGAAACTCTGATAATGTATTTGTGTTGTCACCAGGATGATATTATTGTATTCTCCCGTATTCCTATGTCTTCTTTTCAGGTTAGGAAACAAAGCTTAGAATGGTTAAGTACTGAGTCTAAGGTCACCCAGAGAGTGAAGGCAGGAATGTAATTCGAACTCCACTTGCCTAATTCCATGTCCAACGGTGTCTCCATCCTGAACTCATGTAGCAAACCATTCAAAAACAGTAGTTGCTGAACAAGGTAAAGTGTGGTTAGCACATCCTATATCACTACCTTTTAAAATTCCTAATACTTGGAGAGGAGAAAACTGAGGCTTAGAGAAGAAAAGCAATTGGCTGTGAAGGTGAGCCAGGCCCAACCAAGGTGTGTCCAGCTCAAGACTCTGAGTGTTTTCTGCCACACCATGCTGAAAACTAACTGGTCTCCAATGTGAACCAGTTTCTCCTCTTAGAAACGAGACTAGGAGTGGATCTGAAAGAAGATTAACTATAGTATCTCCCTGGGGAGTCCCTCAGTAGAGACCGTTTCCACCCTGACCATGGAGGAGGTAAACCAGAGGCTAGCTGAGATGCTGAACTGCGAGCCAGCCCTGGGCCTAAACCTGAATCTTCCCACCACCCTCCCTGTCCCCATGGACATTGCCCCCCTTGGCCTCTCACATCAGTGGGGCCCCTCAGAGGCTGCAGCCCTGATCTATGGCTATGACAGGTGATGATCTCCCTGCTGGGGAGGGAAGTACCTGCTGAGGTCCCCCCACTCCCCACCCAGATCTCTCAGACTCCATCCAGCACAGGGGAGGAGGAGGGAAGGGGAGTATGACAGGCAGGGGCATCACAGTGCCTTTGATTCTCCTGGAGAGGCTGTGAGCTCATCTCACCTGGGGCTGTATTGGCCTGAGGTTGGTGCCTGGCTCTTTGCTGGACCTCTGCTCATCACCAGGATGGAGCACGAATTGGGTTAAAAGCCACGCTTTATCATTCCCCAATCCCTGAGTTTGTGCTGAGCAGCCAGCTCCCCATAAATGTCTTCTGCATTCTGTAGTCACTTTGGGAAAACGGCATGTTTGCCACTGTGCTATTAGTGTAGCACACGGGCCAAGATACAAACACCTCCACATCAAAATAAATATTTTTAATGACATCGTTCCTGCTCTCTGGTGAGTGTGCATACAGATGATCACACAGGAGAGAAACAGCAGGATTCAGGGGCAGCTGGATTGCAGCACAGTTCCAGTCTGGTGAGAAATCTGGTCTGATCCCTGCATTTGAAGCCATCTTTATTCTCTCTTGCTTGAGACTGATCGCTGTCTAACAGGATTATGACATGAAAAGCTGGTTAAGCAGTTTTCACAGGAACCCTTAGCAAAGGTGTCATAGAGACTGGAAAAGAGGAAAAGCAGACAAACTTCAGGCAAGTCACTGAATTTCTCTTGGCCTAGGTGGCTGAATCTATAAAATAAGGACAATGATTTGACCGAGTGACCAAACTTAGGCTGACTTTCTTTTAGTTCCTTCAAGCTCTGAAATACATGACACATTGGAGCCTGTGATTTCACGCCAAAGTAATATGTGCCAGGATGCCCCGCGGTGCCTGCTGGCTCCAGAGGAGGTGGTGAGGCCTGCCCTGACATTTGCAGGGCCCAGGGCAGGATTACAAACAAAGGTCCATGTATCACAGGCCATCATACTTACAAGTTACACATCAAGCTAATAAACTATTTAAATCAAATATGTTTTTCTCTTCTACCTTGACAAATTGGCCTTCAAAATGATCTGGAAGGTCAAGCTGGACTTAGAGTTCTAGAAGTCCTGGAAGTTCCAACTACTGCAGGGCAGAAGGGAGAACCCGCCCCCGACCTCCTTCTTCTTTCAACTCCTGTCTTCTTACGCTGTAAGCAGCCCAAGCACGTGCTTGTGAGCGTTGCAGCCTGTTTGTCCACGCTGTTCATCATGTGCACGCGCACACACACACACAAACACAACACCACACAACGCAATGGTCAGTGAGCCCAGAGGTGTGTATGCCAGCAGCTTAATTCACCTGAGAGAGAGGCCGGTAATGGATGTTAGAGCTGGAAATCACAGGGCCCTGGGCTCCCTTAGAGTGGTCTAGAAGTGTGAGTGCTTTGGCTGGTCCACGAGAGGCCGCAGTGGGGCACAGCCAGGATCTCTCTTGCCTGCACCTCAGGGCAGCCTGGAGACAGTGCAAATGGCATCACTGACAATAGGCTAATTTACTTCATATGAAAAGAACCCCTAATCTGTGAGGAAAGGCCAATCCTCCTCAGACAATGAAGAGATTCCATTTAAAACATACAAACAGCTTCCAAAACTGAAAAGGCCGAAGGTTTGGTAGCACGTTTTGTTGACCAGGCTGTGAGAAGATACTCTGAACCTACTACTGGCGGAAGTGAAGGTAGCACGAGATCTCAGAAGCACAATTTGGGAATTTCTATAAAAACTACAAATGCACGTCATCTTTGACCCAGCAATTCCAAGTCATTGCAATATTTTTTGTAATGGCAAAATATTAGAAAGAACCTAACAGTCCACCCAAGCAGAAACAGGCTAATTCATCACTGTCCTCTCACGCAACCGAATGGTACAGAGGAGGTCGTATATGTGCCCATATAGAGAATGCTCTCCACTACACATTGCTAAGTGATACATCACTAAAAAAAGTACCTGGGATGGTGGTGGTGTGCTGAGATTTGTGTGAAAAGAAAGAACACATACACACATATATTTAATGTGCAGAAAAGACTCTGGAAAAACACAGAGGAGACTATTAACAGTCGCTGCGTTCAGGAAGGGGGTCTGTCCTACTGAGGCAGTTGTGGGTGAAGACTTACTTTGTATCATATCCTTTTTTTTGTATCTTTTGAATTTCATATATGTGTATTTTACATATTACAAGATATTCAAGTAATAAAAAAATGAAAAGCTTAGAACTAATCATAGTGGTGCACACCTGTAATCCCAGCACTCTGGGAGGCTGAAGCAGGAGGATCACAAGTTTGAGCCCATCCTAGGCAACTTAAAAATTTAGTGAGACCCTATCTCAAAATTAAAAATAAAAAGGTCTGAGGATATAGTGGAGTGTGAAGGCCCTGGTTTCAATCCCCACTACCACAAACATAAAAATGAAAACATAAAAAACTTAACACTCTCTTTCCTTTTCATAATGGTACCTACATCTTCTACCTTATGGCATTATTGTTTATATACAATTTTTACATCATTTTGCATATTTTATGGATGGTGAGCAAATTCATATCAAATAATAACTAATACTTTGAGCATTTATTTTATGCCAAACCCTATTCTTCATTCTTTACATGAATTACCTATCTTACTTATTTCTCTACGTGACCTCTGATGGTAGGGACTCCATTTTGTAGTTGAAGAACTTAAAAGGCTCACATAGGACATTAAAAACTTTCCTAAGGCCACCTAGCTGCATGCTAGGGAAGCTGTCTGCTTCCAAACTGTTTGACTGCAGTTCTGGCTGATTTCAAGACTGCCTTGGCCACTATGTAGTAACTCAATCTTTCTATCTCCCTGACCTCACCGACACACAGAGTCCCTGGAATTTAAGAAGAAGTAAGCAAAACTTTAAGAACAGATGGACACATGAGTGATGTACCTACCACATCAATAGTTATCCTGCACAGTGCACATGTAGGTCAAGTGCACTGTTCTCAGATTTGGAGAGGAAAGAGAAAATGCGCTTCCTTATATCCACACTGCTCCTTATAAATAGCATAGCTTTCCAGTCCCCACTACTGCCTGGAGGGAAATATGGAAAAGGGATTGACCAATGTAAGGAAGATGAAGGGGCTGGTGGTTTCATACAAGAGAGGATATTTTTTAAGCAAAGGTGCTAGGATTTAGATAAAATCCCAAGGGCCTAACTTGTCACTTCTGCATGAAGCCTGTCTCACTTCCCAGAGGTCAGAAATGTCAGAGAAGTAAATACACTTCCCTGGCTATGTAAATACACTTCCCACAGCAGGAGCCCCTAGGTTCTGTACAAGGTCACCCTTTAGTATGAAGTCCAGGGAGCACTGAATCTCGTAGGGGACCCTCCTGTTTGGCCAAAGAAACAAAGGTTGCTGGTATCTATCTCCAAAATTAGCCAATGTATTCATGTGTCTGTTTATCTTTCCAAACTTAAAACAAAGCCCACTTCGGGCTTCAATAAGGAGTGTGAAACAAGCCCATGATCCTTATACACCATTCTGTCTCCTCATCATGCATGATTTATGGGGGGTTTAAATAATAAATTGCATGGATGTTGTAAATTTATAGTGCTCCAAGTAAGTCATTAAACAAGTCACTGTATAATTTATATAAATGAACCTAACTCATGCCATAGGAGGATTTCATTAGAAAATCAATCCTGTGAGTGGATAAACATGAGAAGTGTCAAGAACATGGCTGTTTTGGAAAAGTCCCTGTGTCTGTGATCACACATGAAGGTGCTTCATATTGGAGGGTGCTCACTCCTGCCCGCCTTCTCAGCTGCGGGCTTAGCTTGCAGTCTCCAAGAAGATCGGCCTCCACATCTGAATTCCTGGGCTCTTTCTGCAGGAGTCATCACAGCCCCAAGGACTTTGATCACTTCAAAGCCAGCCAGCCTCTTACCATCTCCACAGCTCAGGAGCACAAAGAAGCCATGGTGCATTCTCAGAGAAAGAACCCATGTGATGCTCCTGCCAACTGCGAGCCCAGCCTGGGGCTTGAACACAGGCCAAAAAGAAGCCCACTCATCTTTGGCTGGCAGGAGCATCCACCCTGCTGCAGGCAGATGTCTGCCTGATGCTGCTGCCCACCAGCTAATGCTGCCTCCAGCCTCCCATACCAAACCCATTCCAGGCCCCATCAGAACCCAATCTTGAGGAGACACAAAGAGCAGATTGGCCCAAAAAGCAAATCTGATTAGGGTAGCTTAAACCCTTTAAATTCCTCTCCAGGCCCAGGAAGACAGGCCTATAAACTTAACATCAGCCTGGGAATCAGGGCTGGAGCCCTGGAGGCTGAATAACAGAGGCAGAGATGTGTTAGGAGAAGGGAATTTCAAGCAGAGGAGATCCAGTATTTTTAAAACCATTGCTTAAGAAGATCAGTGAGATGACGTTAAATAAGACGCAATATGGACACAATGTTCTAACAAGCTCTCCAGGAGATATCACAAGCTGTGTGAGGCTCCTCAGCCCCTTTGGGGAGTTTGATAACAGAGGAAACTGAAAGAGGCATGATGTGACAGGCCATGGGAATAGCCAATGCTTTTGCATCATTCAAAGGATGTGCACTTAAAGACTGCTCCCACTAGCACTTGAGTGACTTAATTTCTTGGCTTGCACATCCTGAAGTACTTCAGGTCCAGGGGTCAAAGTGGCTCTTTGAGCCTCATAGGGTGACAACTGGAATAGGACCCAGAAAGACTGTGAGGATCACAAGCCTGCCTTCTCCACAGCTTGGGGACATAGCTCAGACCCTTCCTGGTCTCTGCTCCTGTGGGTCGCTCTTGCCGGAACACTCACAAGTGGCACTATCCACAGTCTTCACTGAGACCCTTTGTTGGCTGATGCTAAGAAATAAGATAATGAACCACTGCAGTCTGGAATATTCTTTGAATCTCCCAAATGCTGTTCAAATGTCCAGTTAGGGATCTAGAGCAAACAATTGTAGGGGGGTATAATCCCTCAATTCAACAGCCCACCATTTACCAGATTTTCCCATTGGACCTTTGTCTTTGTCTGTTTAGGCCAGTATTACAAAATACCATAAAATACATGGCTTATAAACAACACATATTTATTGTTCTCAGTTCTGGAGGCTGGGAAATCAAAGATCAAGGGTATGGTGGATTTGGAGTTGGGTGAGAGCCTGCTTCATGGATGGTGACTTCCCCTTTTGTCTTCACACAGTGGAAAGGACAAAGCAGCTCTCTGGAGCCTCTTTTATCAGGGCACCAGTCCTAGCCCTGAGGGCTCCACCCCCGTGACCTAATCACCTCCCAAAGGCTCTGCCTTGTAACACCACCACACCGGGAGTCAAGGCTCAACGTATAAATTTGGAGGGGACACAAACATTCACACCATAGCCAATTATTAAGATCACCAGGTGGTAGCAGAAGAGACCAGCACACCCAGTGCTTGCAAGTTCTCTTTAGGTCGCAACTGTGATTTCTTTCACATTCTAAAAGGTAAAAAGGATAGAGGGAGGAAGAGGGAAAGAAAGGAAAAATCCTATGAATCTATCAACTGCATTGATCTCTCAAGCTACTACTCTTTTCTTCCTTGCCCAATTTATGGTTTTTAAATGGCTCCACCCATTGCCTTTTCTGCTCCACAGCTACTTGTTCCTAAAGCCCTTGTCTCTGTGCCCTGTTCTGAGAAGTTGCCAGGTCCTTCCCTCTGGTGCTCTTGGTACTTATTTTGGCACCCCCACCGTACTGACACTGCTGAGTCCCCACCCAGCTGAAGCCCCCTCCTCCCTCCAACTGCATAGCTCTCCCAGGGCTCTTGTTTTCTCTTCACCTCCCAGTCATTTGGGACTTGTTTCTCCCTTTTCTCCCCCTCAGTATTACCACTTCCCCTGATTTCAAACACCACACCTATGAAAATGACCTTCAACTCCACTTTCTAACTCTAACTCCATGTCTTTATGATAAGTGCCCAGCACTGATTATCATCAGGTTTCTTTAATTAGATGCCCCTCCACCTAAAATTGGTCTTTCCATCTTTCTCTGCAAAAAGGCTTTCTTTCCTGGAGTCATTATCACCATGAGGACCACCATCATCCCCAAGCTTCTGAGTCATTTTTGTGGAGGACCACCTGGACAGCTCGCCTTGAAAGGAGAGCATTCGGCCCTACCTTGGTATGTTGATATGCTCAGAGCTGGCTAGGACACTTCCTTATCCCCTCAATTGGCTTTAAGCAATGAAAATGGGTCTAGCCGAGGTGCTGCTGTGTAGGCTTTAAAGCAGTGCAACAGCTCAGTGATGCCCCGCCTACAGCTCCCAAGCAGTATGTGAGCTAGGCCAAGAGACGCCACGCTGTTGGCTGAGAATAAGAAAAGAGGTTATGACTTCTCAGGACTTGAAAATTACACACCAAAACTGAAGCACTGGGCCGGTGAGATGGCTCAGCGGCGTAAGCGCCTGCCTGGCAAGCGCGAGGGCCCGAGTTCGACTCCCGGTACCCACCAAAAAAAAAAAAAAAAAAACTGAAGCACTGGGCTGGGGATTTAGCTCAGTGGCACAACGCCTGCCTGGCAAGCATGAGGTCCTGAGTTCGATTCCCAGTACCCAAAACAAAACAAAACTGAAGCGCTGACCACAAAACACTAGATACTGCCCCATCTGTGATATGCAGATTACTCTTTCTGCATCTCTCTCTCTCTCTCTCTTTGCATATTGCAGAGGTGATTTCAGGCCTCCTACCTAGCCCAGCTCACAGTACTCACGTACTTCTTCCAGTCACTCTCACACTCATCCCTGAGCCACTTCCCTCTTCACCAATTAATAAAGCCAGGTTCAGCCCTTTGTTCTGGCTAGTCATCGTTCTAGCTGGACTTAGGACCCCTTTGGCTCCCCACAACTACAAATATGACTTAGTGCCTTTATTCTCACCATGTGGTGCATTGGAAGTGGTAGATTGGAATTATTAGAATTCCAATAACTTTTCCATGGGATTACAAATGTGGACTTTTCTGAACCTCGACAAGGTCTAGAAGGGCTTTCTATATTTGGCATTCAACATGGCCTGAATGCAGGACCTTCTCGTCACAACGACCACTATCAAGAATCCAGTGCTGGCACTCCACTGGACCTTGTGTGACTCAATTAAAGGTAAGTAGAGCATTTTTAACTAATTGTAGTACTCAGATGCAAGTAGGAGTCTGTTGTCAAGAGTAACAATGGGGCAATCACTTGCTTTATCTGCAGAAGAGAAAGAATTTAGCCTATTGATTATACAGCTGTTAAATGACTCAGCCGTTCATGTGCCATCTAAACAAGTTGTTCAGTTACTCCATCAGATAGCTACATTCTATTCTTCCTTTCCCAAAGCCGGTACACTCGATATGAGAGTTTGGGATAAAATAGGTGAAAGCTTTTACAAAGCTAAAAGCCAAAATAAAAAAATTCACCCGCAAACTGTAGCCACGTGGAACCTAGTGAAGGCGGCTCTATTGTCTTTGCAACGTAACTGGGCAAAGAAAGCAGACCAGCCACAGATTACCGTAACAAAAGACTCAAACTGTGCTGACAAAATGCCTAAGAATAAGGTAATTGAAAAAGAAAAGGGCCCTGATGTAACCATAACAAAAGAGTCAGACTGCCACTGTAAGTGCAGGAGAAAAACGAAGCTTGTTTAAAAAGTTCAGCTAATCAGATGATTTCGCTTTTGCAAGATATTTGTAAAGAAATGCAAAACTTTCCACTTTATTCACACACGCCTCCACAGCCAATTCGGAAGATAACGCTTCCGCTGCTGTGCTTCTCACAGCCCCTCCCTCCCCCGTACCTAAGAGTCAGCTCAGAAACGAACCCCTCCTTCTCTGCCGGCAAGAAAGCCAAAATATCGCAATGCGATAACATGTGCACAGCCACTGTGTTTTCCCGTCACTGAAGACACAGACCCAGACACAGCTTTTAACCTGTTACAATTTAAAAAATTGAGGCTAAGTGTTCTACACAGTGGTGTCCAGGGTCCATATACTATAGGCTGTTTAGATAACATCATACAAGGATTTCAAATGGTGCTAGGTGATGTAACCCATCTCATTCACACGTGTTTACCATCAACACGATCCCTCCATTTTGAAGCACAATTAAAGTCACTAACATCAGAACAGGCACAGAGTAATCAAGATAGTAAGGATGAAAATCTTAAAGCAATTACAAATGAAATGTTGGGCCGGTGAGATGGCTCAGCGGCATAAGCGCCTGCCTTGCAAGCGCGAGGGCCCAAGTTTGACTCCCGGATCCCACATACGAAAAAGGGGCCGGTGATATCGCTCAGCGGCACGGGCGCCTGCTGGCGCGCGAGGTCCTGAGGTCGACCCCCGGTACCCACAAAAAAAAAAAACAAAAAAAACAAATGAAATGTTACCAGGCATGGGCCGATATGCTAACTTAAAAGTTCAGACACGAGCTCTGCCACTTCTTTTCATGCAGTGTAAACAACTACACCGTGTGTGGATTTCTGTCCCAGAGGACGGCACACCTAATAAATCCTTTACTCAGGTACTCCAGGGTCCTACAGAGACTTATATTCAGTTTCTAGCATGACTGCAAGAGGCTGTAAATAGGCAGATTTCTCACAACAATGCGGCTAAAATACTCATTGGTCTATTAGCATATGAGAACACCAACGATGAGTGTAAATGAGTTTTAGCCCCTGTACTTCATACTAAAGATTTATCTGCTTACATTCATGCATGCCAAAATATTGGATCTACCGATCATGCTTCTATGCTCACGGTGTTGCGGAAAAATCCAACCAGGATCAAAAGGAAAACGCTCCACACCGAGAGTTTGGAAGGCAACTTGTTTATTAACACCATCGGACTGGTGGGAACCAGGTCCAAATCATCAACCCTGAGTCGGTTTAGAGTTCAGTTTAAATACATTTTTGCAAGCAGGAAGTACAAAGCAGGTTATTACATGATTGGTTACATGAATTAAATCACATGTTGTCAGGCAGACTTATTCTAAGCAGGCTTACTTATAAGGAATTGTTTATTATAAAGCGGGAATATTCTGGGAGAGAGGGGAGATGGCTTGAGTGGAGCAGGTAGAGTTAAATGTGTCCTTGACTAGGCCAGTCTGTTCTGGGCCCAAAGTCCTTGAAGCAAGCTGGAAAACTACAAATATATCCTTCTGGGTAGGAAAACACAGACATTACAGCTGGACGCAGTCAGGTTGACCTAGTGCGTCATCTGGGAGAAGCAGCTGGATACAGACAGTCAAGGCTAACTGATTCTAACTGCGTGACAGGCAGCATGAGCATAGTCAGAGGCTACTAACTGATTTCTAATTTCTGCTATAAGATTTCTATAAGTTTGCTATTCTGTAACTTTGCTCTTACAATGGCACAGGCTATATCCCAAAATCTTGCTGATAAATTCCATGTGATTAAATGTTTTACTTGTGGCAAATGAGGACACACTACCCAGCACCACACAGTGCCTCTAAAGGTGCCAGCCCCTTTGGCTACACAAGCTGTTAATAGACCAGGCACTGATTTACTGCCTAATCTATGTCCACGTTGCATGAAAGGTTTACATTGGAAAAAACATTCTAAAATCTAAATTTCATACAGACGGCACACTCTTGCAGAGAACCAAACCATGGGCCCAAACCAGAGGCCCCAATAAAAATGTAAGACCGGTCAGTGAGTACTCCAATGACTCAGACCCAGTAAAGCCAGTTATATCTAGTCCAAACCAGATAAACAACAGTCCCTCTGCTGGGACCAGTGCACAGCATAACCTTGCTTCCCTTGTTTCCCTGGTCCAGCTGACCAATCAGAGTGCAGGACTAGATTTACTAGTGGCTTCTTGCATTCATTTATTGGGGAGAGAAAAGTCAGTTTTAACTCCTGCTGAAATTTTCACTCTTCCCCTTAATCCCACACATGAACCTGGTAGAGACGAGACTTTAAGCAAGGAAATTAATTTTTCCCAGGGTATTTCAGTTCATAGACCTACTTTCACTATTAAGTTAAATGGGAAATCTTTTACTGGATTGATGGATATGGGAGCTGATGTCACCATAGTAAATAGCCAATCATGGACGTCTGCTTGGCGGACTAGCCCGCCTCCACAGCTTTGATAGGCTTAGGCTCCCCTCAGTCTGTCTCACAGAGTGCACTGATTGAACATAATAGATCTGAAATTGGATTTATAATAAAGGCCATTGGTACTTCTCTGCCTATTTCTGCACTGCCAATTCAGTGGAAAACTAGAGAGTCAAAATGGGTTCCCCAATGGCCCCTACCTCAGGAGAAGTTAAGGATTTTATCAACATTGGTAGAAAAGCAACTGCAATTGGGTCATCTCAAGCCTACTTTATTACAACTATTTTTTTTTATATGCAGGTACCAGGAGTCAAACTCAGGACTTCACGCTTGCCAGGCAGGTGCTTATGCCACTGAGCTATATCACTGGCCCATTACAACTATTTTTAAAACTGCTAAGAGCTATATTAAGTAGAACTGCTCCATTCTTTATTGATCATATTAGAGCCCATTCTAATCTCCCAGGTAGGTTGTTGTTAGGTAACTATAACGCAAATGCTGTTGTAAATCTGGTTTCCATTTTCAATAAATCAAGACAATCCCATGAATTTTCTCATCAAAATTCTAAATCTCTGCAAAAGGAATTTAAAATTACCAGAGCACAAGCTAGACAAATCATGATGTCATGTCCTACCTGTCAGCTCATTCCTAGGCCTGTTCCTCAACAGAGTTGCAATCCCAGAGGTCTTAAAACTAACCAGTTATGGCAAATGGATATTACCCATATAGCCTCTTTTAACAAACTTAAATATATTCATGCCTCTATGGATACCTTCATGCATATGATCCATGCTACTTGTCATTCAGGTAAACAAAGTCATTACATAATACAGCATTGTGTATCAGCATTTGCTAACTTACGAGTGCAACAAAAAATAAAACCTGATATCAGTCCTACCTATATTAGTAAACATTTTCAGAGTTTTCTTGATAACTGGAATATAAAGCACATTACAGGGATCCCCTATAACCCCCAAGGTGAAACAATAATCGAACACACTCATCTTAATTTAAAAAATCAACTAGCTAAACAAAAGAAAGGGGGAATACAGGGTCAAAATTCTCTTCAAACGCACTGAGACTTTGCTGCATATGTTGTTTTTACCTTTCTGAATCCTGCTTGGCGTGACCTCCAAACAGGTGTTTGGAATGGTCAAGCATCACTTTTAAATTGGGGCCAAGGACATGCTTGTCTTTCCACAGATAATCGAGAAACATTACAACCATTGGAGATGTTCTGTGGCCAGAATCCACCCCACCTGCACAACACGTCAAGCCTTCCATCGAGACATCAAGCAATGAACCCGCCAGCGCATCGTCCACGTTCCTGGGAAGGCCTGCAGCAGACTGTCCGTGAGGCCTGCCACCTAGTTACCAGCCAGGGTTTGGTTCAATCACCTGGAAGTCTTTTCCTTACAATGCTTGCTGTCCTAGCAGCCACAGTATGTATTCCTGTGGTTCAGGAGAAGAGTATCGGGCCTACATACCTAACCCACCTTTCTTAGACCCCTCATGTGGATGGACAGGCCCCCAGAGATATTTCATTCTATAGAGAAAAATAACCCTACATATACTATTCTGCCTGACCCACAAATTTTAATGCATTTACAAGAACATGCTAAGCTAACATTACCTCTCGTTTTGTATATACACCTTTATGTGTAGCCCATCTACAGCAAGATTCTAGCCCTTGCATGTCGGCTGTGGATCAGACTTGGAAAGTATGATTATCTAGAGGACAATCTGCCTTATTAACCTTAAATTCTATTCCCTCAGATGGTAACCTTGTAAGAGATTTTAAACCTAACATTCCCATCTGTATTCTAGAAGCTCACGCCCTTCATTTTGAGGAAGGTGATTCAGGCCCCTGGCAGACTTGCAGGGATCCATATCACAGATAGGCTATGCACAAATTTAATTATTCCTTTGTAGATTGGTCCCCCAGAGGATTCCTTCTGGGAAAAGATCAAGATTGACACAAGATTTCCTTTTCAGGCTCTCCCAACTGTACCATAACCTCAGAGGCCTTGTCCAGTGTTACATGGTCAGGTACAAGCCTCAGTCCTCCCATCCCCAGACTCATTATCAATGACAAAACTGGGCCCATACAACATACTTTATGGAAATTAGCCCTACCTTTTCATGCTGGATGGCTGCAGACTGGGCATCTACAACCAGTAAATGGAGGAAAAGGAAAAGTAATATTACAAAGTCATAGGTATATAAAAGTAAACATATGTGTTTATGATCCTCATGTACTGTTAGCAGGGAAGATAGAATGGCAACAAATTATGTTCTCATTTACTAATTGTTATCTAACCCATTGTATCATGACTGAACATCTTTCTAATGACTCCACAGTAGTGATCATGGGCAGGATGCCCAGAGTTTGGCTTCCGGTCAATCTGATGGAGACTTGGTATCATTTGCCTACTTCCCTCTTAGTGGAGACCTTAATTAAGAGATTTAGCAGCCAAACCTAGCAGATGATCGGATTAATTATAGCAGGGATAACCTCCCTAGTTCTTTTGATAGCCAGTGCAGCTATTGGCTCTGTGGCATTAGCTCATTCAGTACAGACTGCTCACTTTGTAGACAATTGGACAAGAACTGCTGATGAGAGCTGGAAAATTCAGCGAAAAATTGATATAAAATTACAAACCCAAGTAAGCATTCTAGAGACCTCTGTCCTATGGATGGGAGATCAAATTGAAAGTTTGCGATTACAACAAGAATTAAAATGTCACTATAATATGACTTGCTTTTGTATCACCCCTTTACCATATGATAAAAGCCTGCACCCTTGGAGAATCAGAAAACATACAAGGAGCAATCCATCAAAATATTACTATGGATTTAGATGCTCTTCAGAGAAAAGTGCTGTCCATGTCACAACAGACAGCCACACTTGATGCCCAAATTAAAGACTGGGATAAGTTTGCTGATGCTATAGAACAATTGAATCCATTTGCATATCTCAAGGCTCACTTCTGGTTTTATATTGGAATTGGTGAGCTCATTCTCTTGTTTATAATTGTTCTCATTAAAGTGTGTCATAGAGGATTTACAACCTGGTGATAACTAGAAGCCATGCAGCCCTGACTGACTCTGCTCCAGCTTCTTCAAAACAAAGAAGGGAGAACTGTGAAGGACCACCCAGATGACTCTCCTTGAAAAGAGAGCATTTGGCCTTACCTCGGTAAGTTGATATGTACAGAGCTGGCTAGGACATTCCTTTAAAGCAATGCAACAGGTCAGTGATGCCCCGCCTACAGCTCCCAAGCAGTATGTGAGCTAGGCTGAGAGATGCCATGCTGTCCGCTGAGAATGAGCCTCAAGAAAAGAGGTTATGACTTCTCAGGGCTTGAAAATTACACATCAAAACTGAAGCACTGGCCCCAAAACACTAGATACTGCCCCAATCTGTGATATGCAGATTACTCTTTCTGCATATTTCTCTCTCTCTCTCTCTCTCTCTCTCTCTCTCTCTCTCTCTGCATATTGCGGAGGTGATTTCAGGCCTCCTACCTAGCTCAGGTCACAGCACTCACATACTTCCTGCCACCTCTCAGTCACACATCCCTGAGCCACTCCTCTCTTCATGAATTAATAAAACCCGGGTTCAGCCCTTTGTTCTGGCTAGCCATCGTTCTAGCTGGACTTAGGACCCCCTTGGCTCCCCACAACTACAAATATGCATTAGTGACTTTATTTTTGCCATGTATTGCACTATAAGTGATAGATTGGAATTAACTTACTAGAATTCCAGTAACTTTTCCATGGGATTACAAATGTGGACTTTTCTGAACCTCGAAGAGGTCCAGAAGGGCTTTCTATACTTTTGAATCCTCTAGTTACTTTACACCTCACAATGAGTCCTCCATCTTCTGCCAATTATTCCAATGATATTTTTCTAACATCCACTTCATTCCCATTGCCCTCACCCCAGATCAGCCCTTATCATCTCAAACACGGCAAGAGAAATACATTTCAAAACCTGGGAGGAATCAGTTAATGCCACCCTTCATGTGAAAGATGAGGAAAGAATTGTTTAAAGTGAGAGAAAATGTGCTCAAGTTCACACAGCTGTTTAGAGTCAAAACTTGAACTTGCCTCTCTCCTTTGTGCCTTTCCCTCATTCCAAAGGTAAACACCACCATGGCAGCCTAACTTCTTTTACTCCTTGTTATGGTTTAAATGGGAAGTGTCCCCAAAGACTCACGTATTGCAGGCCGGATCTCCAATGCAGCAATGTTCAGAGGTGAGGCTTAGAGAGGAGACAGGATCACAAAGGCTCCAACCTCATTGGTGGGTTAATCCACTGAGTAGTTCATGGCTGCGAGTGCCATTAGGAGGTGGGGCCAGGCTGGAGGCCACTGGGGGCCTGTCTTTGAAAGTCAGATTTCTTCTCTGGCTCTTCCCTTGTTCTTTGTGTCCTAGCTGCCATGATATGAACAGCTTTCCTCTGCTGCGCCCTTCTGCCATATTTCTGCCTTGAATCCAGCTGACCATAAACTGAAACCTCTGAAATGGTGAGCCAAAATAAACCTCCCATCCTTTAAATTGTGGCTGTCAGGTATTTTGTCCCAGCAACAGAAAGGTGACTAATACAATCGTCCTTGTAACCACTTACTAAGACCAATTTGGGCGTGTCTTCTCATCTCATCCCAGAGATTACACTGTACGTGTGTCTGTCCTCCTCTACTAGAGTTTACTGGGTTAGGGACACTCATCTGACTCATCAGCCAATTGGATTTTTTCTGCCAACATTTGGAGTTATGCATGAGGAAATTCTAATTCAGCTTGAATCAGTCAGTGTCTTGAAGGCAGCCCCCCACAACTCTGTGTTCTAAGTGCAAAAGAAGGTAGGCTACAGAGTGACGCAGACACACAGAAGGGAGCAGAGGTGAGGGGGGAGAGAAGACTGATGGTGTCTTTCAGTAACTCTAACTCCTCACTGAGGCTCCAGCCTCTGCTGAGGGCCAAAGAGTGGCTTGGAGTAGGACCAGTGACTTCATATGCCCAATTGTTCCCACCAATGTCCCTAATCCAACTTTCAAATAAACATAATCTGAGTAAAAAAATTGTGTTCGCCATGCAAACAGCTTCACACATCTCCTTGCCCTATAAGATTTTGCTCTAAGTTCCTTCAACTGGGTTTCTGTTGCTTTCAAAGTCCTGAGTAGTTCACCTCCCTCCCCAACCAAACCAATACTGATACGTACATAGACACACATGCACCCAAAAGACATACAGAGGATAGGAGGTAATTTGTCTGAAGCCCCATGCAACGATTTGCCTCGCCAGGTGCACCTGAATATTCTGTTGCCTATCATGACGCATGTTCTCTTAGCTCCTCCCACTGCTCTTCCCCAGGACAAACTCACAGACATCATCGCTTCTATTGCCCTGACTGACCTGCTCCAGCCAGGTCAGTGGCTTATCATGTGCTGTATAGATCCTGCTTCTATATTTGCAAACGCCTTTGTCCCTTCAGCAATGCCTGGTCCCCTCCTCTCCCACATTCTGTGTCCCTAGGTAGCTCCAAACCCTGCCCAAATTAATTTTCCCTTAAAAAGCTTTCCTGATGAGCCTCATCCAACTTTGGGCAGCATCTTTACTTCCAGCCCCAGCTCAACTTCCATTTCCTGCAGAGAACTAGTCCATAAAAATACACTCAGTAACACAAATTCTATGTTACAGCTTTTCAGGTGTGTCCTGACTTCCTGATGCAAGTGAGACGTGAGGACCCCTCTCTACAGCATCCAGTGCAGTACTTTCCACTCAATAGACATGAAATTTAAGGGCCTGACTGACTAAAACAGAATGAGTAATAAGCCGCCATCCAAACTTGCTCCCCATAGGCCTCTAACTGCCTCCCTAAAAACAGCAGGTGTCAGGAACTCAGGGCCCTCCACCTGCTTCCAACCCCAAATTAAAATGTGATGCTGCAAGAATGACTCAGCCCTTTGGCACGGTGTGAGTGAGGATCAGGTGGAAGGCAGAGCCCAGAGCTGCAGGGCAGGATCTCAAAAAGTCAAACCTGTCTGGGAATGCATAGGTGTGGGTGTGTTCAACTGATCCCTGAAGCAGGGTGGGGACAGCTAGGAGCACACGCAGGACTGGGACCTCCAACTCAGCTCCAAACCCTCCCCACAGCTTTCCTCTTCCACAGCTTGCTGATAACATCAATGATTTTTTTTCCTATGTCAAATGTTACATACCATCTATCACTCTTAACTACTTTTTGCAAATGAGGAAACAAGAAAAATCTAAATGATTATTGAGTATACAATCACTTCAAAAAGTATCTTCGTACTATCCAAGAAAGAAAACTAATGTTGACTAGATATTTTACTATATGCCAGGCACTATATACCTCATATCATTTAATCCTCACAATAACTCTACTAGATAAATTACCACTATTATTTCTATTTAATAGAAAGAGAAACTGAGACTCAGAAATATTAAGTATCTTACCTAAAAGCATTAAGTCTACCTAAAGCCAAATAGACAAGAAGTGACAGATCTGGGATTTGAACCTCCTCATTTTTTGTGCTGAAATCAGATATTTTCCTCCTAAGATAAGGAAAGATTAGCAGAACTACAAAGTGGGTCCTTCCTACCCAATAGTGGGTCAAGGAGACAGCAGGGACAAGTGTGTCAGACTGAAGGAGAAATGCAACATTGAGGGAAAGTAAGATATTAGATGCCCCGTGTCCCACCCAAAGTTCTCTGTCCCACCCAAGCAAAAGAACATTAATGGGAGAGTGGATCAGATGACAAAGCTCCAGAAATTAGCTTTCTGTTACCTGCAAGATAGGAGACAGGGATGCAACAGATTTCCTTACTACCTCCAAAGATTAATGAATTTCGTTTATCATCATCATCATTGTTAAATAAGTTATTAAGTACCTATTGACTTGCACTATCTCATTTAATACTCACAAAAAACAATGTGACAGCTGGTCATTCAAGAGATGCAAATTAAAACAACACTGAGATTCCATCTTACCCCAGAAAGAATGGCTATCATCAAGAAATCAACCAATAACAAATGCTGGAGGGGCTGTGGGGAAAAAGGAACCCCTCTCCACTGTTGGTAGGCGTGTAGGTAGGTACTGTGGAAATCTGTGTGGAGATTCCTCAGAAAGCTAGGAGTAGAGGTCCTATTCCACCCAGCTATTCCCCTTCTGGGTATCTGCCCATAAGAATCAAAAACATTCCACAGCAATATATGTGCACTCATGTTTATAGCAGCACTATTTGTAATAACTAAATCTTGGAAACAACACAAATGCCCATCAACCAAGGAACTGATAAAAAAAAAGGTGTGGTCTTTTTATACAATGGAGTACTACTCAGCCATAAAGAAGGATAAACTTGATATTTTTATAGGTAAATGGATGCAACTTGAGACCATGCTCATAAGTGAAATAAATCAGTCTCACATGTGTAAACATCTTATTGTCTCCTTGGTGTGAGAAACTGAAAGAGTAAATAAGGTCTAAAATATACAATAGATATTACAAAATAGGAAGAAATTGTTCAAAAGGAAAAAGGAACTAGGATGGGGAAAAGGGGAAAGGACAGTAAGGAAAAGGGAAAAAATGCAAGTCAGTTACACTATTAGTGTCTCTTAGTTCATTAAAAAGGAAGGTTTGTGCCAATATCAATTGGAGAAATTTTTATGCCCATATCTGGTATCCTGAGCAACTACTTGAAAGATAACAACATGTAATATATTAATTATTGTTATTCTCCTATTATTTTGTTATGAAATTTTGTTTTACTTTTTTTCCATTAAAAAAAAAAAACAAAACAATGTGACAGGTGTTACCAACCCACCTTCAACAGGTAAGAAGATTAAGGTGCAGAGTGCTGTGTCTATTTTATCCAAGCTGCACAGTAGGCCAATGCAAGAGCCAGAAGAGAACCCACAGTCCACCTGCAGAACCCGAGTTCATAGCCACAACCAAAGAAAGGGCTTTGCTGGTCAGCAACCAAGGGACTCTAGGTTCTGGCTTTGAGGCCCCAATACAGACACAGGACATTGGGCTGTGGCTGTATCAAGAAGTAGGTTGGGCCGGTGAGATGGCTCAGCGGCTTAAGCGCCTGCCCAGCAAGCATGAGGGCCCGAGTTCGACTCCCGGAACCCACCTACGAAAAAGGGGCCGGTGATATCGCTCAGCGGCACGGGCGCCTCCTGGCGCACGAGGTCCTGAGGTCGACCCCCCCGGTACCCACAAAAAAAAAAAAAAAAAGAAGTAGGTTGGAAATTCATTCCCCATGCAGGGGAGGTGGGTGTCAACCCTGGCCCAAACAGAGGGAGCAGGCCAAGAGGAAGAAGGCAGCCCAGGTTTGAATCCTTAGCTTTGAGGCATCCGAAGGTCCAACACTGTATCTACAACATCCTGGCTTCACGTCATGTTCCAACAAGAGGACTCCTCTTGAACAGTCACCATCATGTGTGACGAGAGTCTTCTGAGAGTGATGGCTTTCCCAGGGTCAGACTAAAGCCTGGGTTTTGTCATCCATCCCAATGCCATACAAGACACGTCATTGCCATCTGTGGGGACAGAGGGGGCTCTGCAAACTAAAGTGAGGAAAGTGTAGGATTTAAATCTCTTTTCCACGGCTTAGGAAGAATTATAATTTCAGTAGAGAAGGCTTGTAGCAGCATTGATTGCAATACTGGGTGTGAGCAGGGTTTGATAGCTGCACCAACACAGTTCATTTGCATTAGGAGAAAAGCCTGTGATCTAGGGTAAATGCTGATGACTGCATAGAAATTATAGAATGAGATTTCATTCCGGAAAATTGGAGTTGCAAATTGATCTCCATTTTCATATTCTGTTGGAGATTGCTATAATATAATTATCACAAAAAATTCCACAAATACATACGGATCATTCAAATGCAATATCAAATAATTGCGATAGGATCTTGAAATAAACCAGGTTTGTGTTATAGTAGCCCCCCTTTCACAGAGGATATATTCCAAGACCCCCAGTGGATGTCTGAGTGCTCAGATAGCATCAAACCCTTTATATGTTATACCTTTCTCTATGCATACATTCGGCACAGAGAGAGATTAATAATAACAATTAATAGTAAAATGGAAAAACAAAATACATCATCAAGAAAAAGAAGTTACTCGGACCTGAGTAGGGCAATACCATGACACTTAGGCTGCTAAGTTACTAACAGGTGACTACTACATACAACATGAATACAGAGGACAACGGGATGAATCACATCCCAGGCAGGATGACATAGGACAGCATGAGATGTCATTCTACTACTCAGAATAGCTCATGATGTAAAACTTATGAACTGGTTTTTTTTCTGGCATTTTCTATTTAATATTTTCAGACTGGGATTGACAATGGGTAACTAAAACCACAAACAGAGAAGACTTCTGGTAAGCCGCTGACTGAGCCCATGCCAAGGCAACATGGTAGCAACGAACATAAACAAACCAGGAATCTAAGAAGCCAGGGCTCAAGTCTCAGCTCAGCCATTTCCTGTGCGGTGACATGGAAGTTTTGCAGCCTCCACTACACACTGCACTCAGCCATAAAATGGCAGTGACAATAATAACCCACTTCCATGGGGAAACGGATGACATCATGTACAGAGAATGCCAGGCAGTACTGGAGGCTTCCCAACTATGTGTCTTCCTTATCATGCAGGGTAATTGTGACACTGTTTAATTTTGTCTGACCCCTGTGCTCCTGGAAAATATCCTAGGTTAAAAAGTGTTCCCATCCTTTTGTGCTGTAGGGAATGGTGAACAGCAAAGACCATTCTTCCTCATAAGATGCACAAAAAGACTTATAGATGCCTCCTTGTGCACTTATCACAGGGACAGACACATGCACACATACACACACACACACACATGTACACACACATATTCCCAGTTTTTGTCATATATGTGATCAGCTAAACTTTTTTTGTCCCCAACAGTTCCACAGGAACAATCAGAACAAAAAGCTTGCTGGCCAATCTTTAGTTAAGTTTTTTTCCTTCTACTGGATCTCTGAGTTCTGTGCTCTGCTGAGCACAGGCTGACCTCAGAGTGACACCCTGAGCTGCTGTCCTAGTTTTCCCATCTCACTTCTTCACACCTGTTCTTCCTTGCCTTACTTACTCCCATCTATAAAAAGCAATTCTCCCTATTGCAATAGTCCTGCCCTACTCTCTCCTCCACTCCCTGCAATAATCCTTCAAATAAGTTCCCTCCTTACTAACTCCAGAGTTGTTTCTTTTGGCAACTGCAAGCAACAGTGATTGACATTGGCCATGGGATAACTCTGAGGAGTCCTCAAACTCAGTGACTGTCTTCTAAAACTGACCTCCACTCTTAGAAAATGCCCAGGAAGCAAGCATCTGAAAGCAAGGAATACAACTGCCCTATGGAAAAGTGACTTGTCAGGACACAGCTGCTTCTCCAGGACAACACCTCTGCGGATGCCGCTGTGGCTGTAAAAATCAATTTTTATCATCTCTTCCTTCACCTTCTATTTTCACCTTCGAAGCCCTGGTTCCAGACACAAAGCCCTGGGTGAGAATGCCTGACTGACCCAGCCCAGGTCACCTGCTTGGCCCCAGGAATCGGCATCCTAGGAGAAAAGTAGAAACCTGCATCCCACTACTATTACTCACAGTAGGAGAAAGAGTTTGTTGTTAGGCAGCTGTGGGGGGGGGGATTATAAATGTCCACTATCTTTCTGTCTAGATCCTGGATTTTGTTTTGGGGGGTTTGTTGTTCAGTGATTTGCTCTCTCAGTCAATAACACTGGTGTAAAACTCACAAATGATGATGCGCGCCTAAGGGCTTTACAAAGCAAGTATGGATTCACCAATAATACATCTCACAACCTCCCTCCCTCAAATTGCCCCTGCCTATTCTTTTGGCTTTGATGAATTGGCCCAGGTGCTGAGGCAGGAAGGATTGTTTTGCTAACTTCCACGGTCTGCAGCTCCCAACACTCTTCCCTAAGCCTGAGCCACTCTTCGCTGAAGAGGATCCTGGCCCCATGCGACAGCAGGAAGAGATGGTGTCATCATTAACCTGCTACCCGCTTCTCCTGGGGCCTCTGCCAAATGCCAGTGGGGATCAGCAATAAATTGTCGTGCAACATGCCAACATACCAGCTGGTGACCAGCCATTAGGGTAAGCCACGGAGCATGGGAACTTCAAGAACCCCTTAGCTCACACAGAAAATGAGAGTTATTGCAAAACCAGGTGCTCTAGTCTAACCAGTTTGAAATGCTAATCTTCTCCTGCAAATTGCATTTTGCCTTGAGGAATATGGAAGAGAGACACCCAGCCAAGCCTTAATAGGGAAGAGCACATACTTTGTTTCTTCATTTATTTATCCCTTTGAGGTGGTTTCCAACCCTCTGAGCAATAGAATCACGGAGAAATGTGGTGGGATTGACACTGAGGACTTCAGCTCTGTTTTTCCGTAACCCAGCTTCAGTCAAGCTGTGCCAAACTGGCCCTCAGCGGGATGAGCTTGCTCTTCTTAGAAACCCACAGGACTCTGCCTCTTGGAGGACACAGCAACCAGACGTGCCTCCAGTTCACCAGAGGTTCCCATTATTGCAGGATGGGTCAAAGCACCTGTTCCGGTGGGTGGTCAAGCCTGGGCATCAACTTCAGAGTAGTCAGACACACCTGGCTTTGGCTCCCTGCTGTGTCCTTAGCTGGCCGGGTGGCCCAGGGCAAGTGCTACAGTTTGAATGTTCAACACCTCGGAAGATCCATGAGTTAAAGACCTGGTCCCCAGGGATGTGCTATGGAGAGGTGCTGTGGACCATGAGGAAGAGGAACCTCATAAAATGTCCTTAGGTCATCAGGACCCCAGCCTCTTCTTTTCTCTCTCTTTCACTTCCTGACTATGAAGTGAGGGTTTTGCTCTGCTGCACACCTCCACCAGGATGTTCTGCCTCACCACAGGCCCAAAGCCACGGGGTCAAGCGATCAGAGACTGGAAACTCCAGAACTGTGAGCCAAAATAAGCTTTTTCTCTTCATGAGTCAATTTTCTCAGATATTTCTTTATAGTGATGGAAATCGGAGCAATATAGGGAGTTTCTTAACCTCTCTGAGTTTCTTGGAGCCTGTTTTCTCCTCTCTAGAAATAGGGAAAAAGACATCTACCCCACAAACTGAGGTAAAGAGAATTCAGTTTTGTTTTTGCTGTTGTTATTGTTGTTTTGTTTTGTTTTTGTTGTTTTTGGGTTTTTTTGTTTGTCTTTTGTGGTTTTTTTTGAGACAAGGTCTCAGTATGTAGTTCACACTGGCCTTGAACTCGCTTAAGTAGCCCAGGCTGGCCTCGAACTCATGGCAATCCTCATGCCTCAACCTCCCGAGTTCTGCGATTACATGGGTGCGCCACCATGCCCAGCTGAGAATTCAGTTTTGTACATAAAGCATTTAGCAAAAACTATGGATCATGGTAAGGACATAACAAAATAACTACTATTGCTAATTCATTAGATTAGCTAACTTTATTCATTTTTAGAGATCTCAGAAATCAAAATATCTTCACCTGGCTGCCCATCTAAAGACAGTACAATTTTCTCACTAATTGATGCCTTCTTCTCTTTCTCTCCCACTCTCTATTATTCTCTATCTGTACCTGTTATGGTTTACATTTAAAATGTCCCCCCAAATTCTCACGTGTGTGGAAAGATTCATCTATCACATTGAGTTCGTAGCTGAATGTGCCATTAGGAGGTGGGGCCTGGTTAGAGGCAGGTCACTGGGGGCACGACCTACAAAAGTATATGCTTGTCCCAGCCCCTCCCTTCTCACTCTGCCCCCTGGCTGCCATGGGATGAGGAGCTGTCCTCCACCCAGCCCTTCTGCCATACTATTTCTGGCTTGGAGCCAGCAAGCATGGACTACAAAATGTGAGCCAAAATAAACCCCTCCTCCTTATTTAAGTTGTGGGTGTTGGATATTTTATCCCAGCAACAAGAAAGTGACTAAGACAGGGTCTACTGCTGATGTTCAGGGTTTGCCTTTGCTACTTTTTCGGGTTGACTTATCCTGGGTTTGCAACTCCCATTCTCTGTCCTCGCCTGCCTGATACGCTTTGTCCTGTCTTTGATGCCCCCAAGGGCCCTTCTTGCCTTCTCCACCCTCCCAGATGAACAGTCCTTCAAAGCCCAGCTCAAATCCTGCTTTCTACACAAAACCTCTCCTGGCTGCCTCAGTTCATTCATTCAACAGCAAATACTGCATTGGCCCTAGACTAGGTCAGTCAGGGTCTCCATAAAGCTGGGATGGAATGTGAGAGGACACACCAGCCTCTGCCTTCCCCATGCTTCAGTTAGGCCCCTCCAATCAGTCCCTCCCATGAACCACAATACAGTTTACTAACAACAGTGTTCATGGCTGAGCTGCATGTCATCCTGGCCCTCTGGGTGTTAATTCTTTAGAGAAATGACGTGAGACAATTATCATGTGTGTGGAGAAAGAACACAGGATTTGAGGCCAGGAAGTCCCATGTCTGAATCCCAACTCAGCCCCTGGGTGGCTGTGTGACTCTGGCATGTACTTAGGTTTGCTATAAGAGAAGACACAGTACTCACACAGACCAGTGCTGCCACAGTGTGAGGACCACCGGTTCCTGCTGAAACAGGTGTGGACACAGACTAATGTTTCAGCATCACTGCCCCTAGCTTCTTCCACAGTAGAATATGAAGACTATCCTAGCCATTCTCTATACTGGACACCAGGCAAAGTTTTCCATTCTCCCCTCACAATCTGTGCACAATAAACAACAACAAAAAATTAACATCAAGGTCCCTTTTTCCAAGCAGTTCACAAAATGACCAAACCAGCTCTGTTGCAGAGTTCTTTTTCCCCTTTTTCTGCCAAGTTGTTTATGAATGTGTTTTAAATTGTCTGGGAAACATATACATCTTGTTATTACAGAGCTAGGTTATCATAACTCTGACTTTTGCTAGAGGGAAGAATCTAGGAGAGATGGAAATAAATTCTTGTTCCCCACTCTAACAAATTCCTCCAGCTTCTGTACAATATCATTTGACTGCCCTCGAGGTTGTGAGAATGTGGCAGAACCCAGAAAATTTCCCAGGGCCACAGGCGAATTCAGGTAGGACCTGCTTACCATGTACCATGTCACCTGGACACAGGAAAGAGCGAAAGGACTCCCACTCCTGTTTGTCACTACCCCTTTATCCTGTGTTCTCCGTCTCTTTGCGGCTTAGACGGTGCTTTCCAGTGATAGTAATAAAGCACAAGATGAATCGATTTGCCTTTGGTCATAGAATATTTGTCCTAACTACTTCATTCTAACAAAACAAAACACTTGAATCCATTAAAAACAGACCCCTCCCAACATCCACCAAAATGACAATTAAAAAGTACAAAAGGAAACAAATTTATAAAGGTATTGAGAACAGAAGGAGATGGTAAAAAGAAAAAAGAGAGAGAGACTTAAGTTATACCACTAGCAAACAACAGTGACTTAGGGCTGCAGTGAGACACAAACCATTTGAAGGCAAAGACTCCCCACCCCAAAATCAATGTCTAGAGATCTAGAGTGGCACGCGAGCTGCCATGAAGGTCACTGACGAAGCCAGGCTCTCAGAAGACTCCAGAAGTCCTTCTCTCCAGCATTTGGCCAACCAGGCTGAAGCTGAAAAATCTGAGAAAATCAGGACTCTTCCCAGAAATGGGAAGGACTTTTAGAGTAGAATGGCACCCCAAAATAGGGCCATCCAATTTTGCATGCTGCTCTTCATTTACTGACCCTAAAATGAAGCCGCCAGTACAAATGCCCGCCAACCCGTGATCAGCCCCCTCCTGTAGGGGAAAGGTAATAGCAAAGGAAATCTACATGCAGGTTACCTGTATTAATCAACCTGGCCCTCCACTCATGAATATGCATGGACAATCAAGGATCAGCAGATCCTCAAGGAGAGTACAGAGGAACTAACAGGCCCCTGAAGAAACAGAACTAATAGAGGAAATACACAGACCTTTCAAGAATGCAATTTAGTAACCTCAAAGATGTGCTTGGGCTGAGGGTAAAGTTCCTGTGCAAGGCCCTGGGTTCAATCCTCAGTACCATGAGGAAGGAAAAAAAGGAATAAGGTGCTATAAAAATATATCTGTTTGAAGAAATATAAGAAAATGCTGGGAAGTATTTACAAAGAAGTAAAATGGCAAAGAGATAGTGTGAGAGAAAAATGGAGAGACATAGAAGAGTAAGCAGAGCCAATATCCATCTCATATTCTGTTAACTCCAGAGACAGAGAGGAGCAAAAGGGAGAGAAGAAAAAAATCAAATAAATATTTTTTAAGTCTTTATGCTGAAAGAGCCATCAAGCACTAGGCATGGTCATGATGACCCTAAAAAGACCAATATCTAGGTATCTATATCCTCATGGAATTTCAGGACATGGATAAAGAGAAGTTTCTAACACTACTGCAGGCAACAGTTTACCTACAAAGGACTGCTAATTCACTCAACAACTATGGATTCTAGAAGACAGTGGGGTAATACCTATAAATTTTGAGTAACATTTTGAATCCAGAAGTCAGCCAAGTAAAAGGACAAAATAAGAATATTTTCAGGCCTGCCAAGATCTAAAATTTTTACTTGAAAGAAGTTATAAGAGCATATGCCCCCTAAAAATAAATAAACAAGAATCTATAGAGAAAAAAATAACACAAACTAATGAGAACAAGTAAAGGCTATTTATTCCAAGCTTTCTATAGCAAGGGAGTCAATCACCATCAGTTGCATTTTATCAGAGACTCAAAAACAAGGAGAGAAGGGGGAAGCTTTAGAGTAGGAAAGAGGGAAGACCTGACATGTGCCCAAACTGGAGGCTGTTGGCATGGGAAAGCCACGGGGCAACTAACTAGAAGGAGCCATCCTATGGTAGTGGTAAGGGGTGCATATTTGGTTTTCTCTGGTTGGTCCCAAGATGGAAGTGTGGACAAAATCTAGTGGCGCCGTCAGATATTAATCAAGTCCTTCATGCTTGGGGTCCATTGTTACAGAAGTTACTGTCTGGCTTCCTAATTGCTAGAGACAGTGACCTGACTTCCCCTAAGTCTGACTTATAGGTAGTAAGTCAGCTTCCTGGGCTGGTTACTGTAACAAGTTGGTTTCCTGGGCTGGTTGCTGCAACTTGGGTGGGAACCAAAGTTCTGTCATTTTATATTGTTGGCTCATTGCCTGTTTATATATTCAGTCTTGAACCCAAGAAAAAAGATATGGGACCCAATAAACAGTAAGCTAGGGAGTACACTGAAAAGGTTCAGGATGACACAGATAGAAAGAAGTCTGTTCCAAACTGGACATTTTCCAAATAGAATGATTAGGAAGTTGGTCGTGCTTGGTAATATGGTGAACAGGGTATGTCAACAAGAAAACAGACACATGCAATTAAAAACTCTGGGGTAAAAGTCATGTTCCAGATTAAAAAAAAAAATGGAAATGAGTTATTATTACGAAGAACTGATAGCATAAATCAGGAGTCCATTTGACCTTGATGTTAGGAATAGCCTCCTTTGAGCAGCAAAGATTTAGTGACACAGGACCATATTTCTTTCTCTATAAAGCCAAACACCCTCTGATTTTGAGGTGAATAATATTTACAAAATCAAAGTATTGTTAAAGCTATGTATCGCTTTTCAATTTTCAGAATCAACCTATATGTAAACAAAGAATAAAAGGATTAATTAGGGTTACAGTGTAATATGTAACTGTTTTAAACTATGATGATGTCAAAATATAGTTAGCATTGACCAATATTGGAAGGAAGAAAAAGGAGGCAATTTAGTGTTAATTTCCTCATGTGACATGGTAGAGAAACATGAGAGAATAAATTCACAAACCAAGAAATGAAGGTTTAGGCACATTACTTCAAATCATAGAATAAAAATATAACCAAAATTGGCAGGAAGAAGTTGGAGAAGATACACGCTTCATCTATCAGAGTGAGGAGTCGGTAGCTACTTCTTCATATTGATAAATCAAAACTAGAAATGCAAGCATATTTTCTGAGTTATGAGCAAAACCGCTACTTTTCCTCACTCCCCCAAAGTCCATGAACAGGAACAGCAATGGAGTTGCAGAGGGTGACTGCTCCTCTCGGCATAGCCTTCTATACTATTTTAACTGTACTTTGCTGAGATGTGTGTGGTTAATATTCTTTTCTTTCTTTCAAATTTAAAAGAAGTCATAATTCAGAGGCAACACTCAAGAACTCCCAGAACTAAGTGTTTTTTCTCTGTCCCTCAAAACAATCCCAGCTTTATTATTTGACTCGCCTTACCAAGTTCATAATTTCACCTGCACTTTCTCAGACCCACCTCCTTGGGGACATGGAGATATTTGATATCTATTTATTGCATGGATAAGAAGATACTGGTACCTTCCCTCAGTGATTATTCACAGAGCACCTACTAGGTGCTAGGCACTGGAGATGTGGAAGTGAACCAAACAAAGTCCCTATCTTCACAGAATTAAGGGGAAGGGATCAAGAGATGGAAGAAGGAGGGAAGGAGAGGAGGGATAATCAATGAAAAGAAGGAATTGGGATATGTTATGTACATGTACCAGCTCCACACAGGAATGCAAACATTATGTACTGCACACATGTACAAAAAAAAAAAAAAAAAAAAAAGAAAGGACTAAAGAGACAGGTGGAGTGAGGAGGGAGGGAAGGGAAAGGGGATGAGAACAGAAATTAAGATGTGTTATGTACATGTACCAACTCCCCACACGGAATCTAAACATGTACTGCACATATGTACTTATATAATAAAATAAAAAATAAATTTGTGGGCAAGACAGACAACAAATAAAAATATTCTTTTTTAAATCTGCCCTTCATTTACCTGCTAAGAGAAAGGAAAATAGCTTTTGGGGCTAAACAACCCCAAATGTGCATTTCTGTTCAAGCTATGAGACCCTGAATCAATGGCTAAAACCCTCTGAGCTTTCGTGTCACCATCTATACAGTGGGGAGCCTACCTTTCACAGTAAGAATGCACCCAGGTCCCCAAGTGAAACTACACAGATACGAATTGGTTTTTCTTTTTTTGGGGGGGGATCTTATAACAACCTAAATATCATACTCTTTCTGATTTAATATGAGCCAAATAAGTGAGGAAAATCAGATTTACAGACAACCTGAGAGATGTTAGGCTTCGAGCCCTTTGGTGTTGACGACTTTGAAAACCAGCAGAATGAATCTTCAGCAGAATGAAGTATATGTTATACTTTGCATCTTAAATATCCCCCAAAGGCCCATGTGTTAGAAGATTGGTCCCCAGAAAGGCACTGCAGGGAGGTTTGGAACATTTAAGAAGTAGTCTAGTGGGAGGTCACTGGGGGCTTGCTTCAAAAGGAATAATGGGACCTCTTCCTCTCTTTTGCTCCTGGCCTTAAGGCAAGCAGTTTTGCTTCACCATGAGTTCCCACCATGGTGTGCTATCTCCCCCAAACGAACTGATCAGAGATTGGAATTTCTAAAAACATAGCCAAAATATACCTTTTCTTTTTATAAGTTGATTATCTCAGGTATTGTTTAGAGTAATGGAAAGCTGACTAACATAATATGTTTGGGAAAACATCTGTAACAAGGGCTCTATAGCCAAACAAACAGTAGGAACACAGTGCATTACACTCTTCTCTTAGAAAGTCACAGTGCACGTAATAAAAATCCTGAGAAGTTCTACAGCGAAGAGACCTGTTCAACTCAGCTTCCTAATTTACTTTATCACAGACTCTCACACCCACAGACAGGATGGCGTAATGCCTCTCTAAACATCCCCTGCCCACTGTGATTCCACTGAACTGGTGCTCAAAAGAAAATGCTGTAGAAAATGCTGAAGCAGAGGACCTATGGATTCTATTTAGCTCATGCCAGAGTTAATAGCCTTCATGAGTTCATTAGTACTAAAAATAGCTCACCAGATAGGAGCAAGGCCATGTGGCCAACAGCAGACCTCACTGTGAACAAGATTCTCTCTGAAATGCCTTTAGTGTTCTATGGGCGGCACATGGGTGGTAGAATTCATCTGAGCCCAAAATGCAATGAACCTATCTGCGCAGCCTGAGAACCCTACTGGAGCCGTGTGGGTTCCAGCTATGTCAGGTTCAACAGTGAATGGAAACCATCATGTCCTGTCCAGCCTTCTAACCAGTGCTGGGAAACCCACCCCTTTTCCTTAAGTAACCAACTAATCCTGCAAACACTTCTAGGACACAGAACCTATCACAGAGGGAAGTGTTTGGCAGCAGTTTCCAATAACATCACTGGATATACCAGCCCCCCATGCCCTCACCCCTTCCCCTGTACCCCATTCGCCCCCACACACAGTGCACACACACCACTCACACAGACAGCTACCTCTTGGCTTCCAGTACTGCCACACACAAAAAGAAAAGAAAAAGAGAAAAGCTGTCCTTGGACCACACAGGCTTTGCCAAGAATTTTGGGGATAAAACTGCTACTGCTGGGAAAACCTAGCAAATTGAAGGGCATGACTGGCAATTCCTTCTGACTCCATGATATCTTCATTTTGAGCAGAAAGTGCAATTTGGATGATACTGGCAGCTGCAGATCCTCCTGCAGGAGGCTCAGAGCCCACAGTCCCTCCAAATGGCAAGTTCTGCTCTCCCTCCTCCCACTCGGCAGCATGCAGGCTGTCACCTGAAGCCTTGCCCAGCTTTGTTCCTTTCCACAGAGACCCGCTGTCAGCAAGGCTGTGCTCTGCCGACACTCATGTGCCACATCAAGGAGCTAGGAAAGTGATACAAAGTGGATAGCAGAGGAATAGGCAACCACCTACCAGGGGTGATAGGAGCGTGAAAATTTCTCTTCCCTCCAAAACATTCTTTCCCACTGGCTGTAAATACCTAAAACATTAGAGTAAGAGTCTCATTCCTTCTGCTGGAAGCAGAGTCAGGAAATGAAAGGTGTGCAGTGCATGCCATTGCTTCCTCTTTTACCCAATCCAGCAACTTTCTTGCTGCATCCTCACTTTGCACGGCTTCTCAGCCACTGCCCTACTAGATTTCCTGTGAAATTTTAGCACTATTAAGTATACTTCCCATGGTCATGGGAAATCACTTAAAATAACCTAGAAAGGGAAAAGATGGGTGATAGATGGGAGAAACATGGCAAGCTGTTGATAAATGTGGAAGCCAACAGAGTATGCCTGTAGCTCTGTTATGCTTTTCCCTCTGCTTTTGAAGAGAGAAATGTATATCATTTTATGTTTAAAATTCCCATAATATGGGGGCCGGTGAGATGGCTCAGCGGCTTAAGCGCCTGCCCGGCAAGCGCGAGGGCCCGAGTTTGACTCCCGGAACCCACATACGAAAAAGGGGCCGGTGATATCGCTCAGCGGCACGGGCGCCTGCTGGCGCGCGAGGTCCTGAGGTCGACCCCCCGGTACCCACAAAAAAATAAATAAATAAAATAAAAAAAAATAAAATTCCCATAATAGGGCCGGTAAGATAGCTCAGCGGCATAAGTGCCTGCCTGGCAAGCACGAGGTCCTGAGGTCGACCCCCGGTACCCACAAAAAAAAAAATTCCCATAATAAAAATTTAAATTAACATATATGTACATATACCTATAGTATATGTACACACATTTTTCTTCCTACCTAATATCACTTTAAGCAGTGATCTGCAAGTTAAAGTATAATGTGAAAGAGCTTTTGCATCTTTTTTAGAGCAAAATTTTATAGTAAAAGAATAGAAGGTAAGATGAATTTTCAGTGGGCAGAAAGCCACCAGTTTGGAGGAAAAGAGAATCAAACCTATCTGGGAGGCTTAAGTTCCCAAAAACACGGAAGGGCAGTAAATTACTTTACAAACTGTTGAGACTGATGTTATTCAAATGCAATCACACTGGGATTGAGATGTTTGGTGGAGGAATTGAATGCCCATATGCTTTTAGCATTGCTGGTTTCTGATGCATTCATTTTTGCCGCTAACCATGTGCTTTTTGCATCAACCAGCTTAAGTGTTAGAAGCCAAGGTTTTGATTTGGGGTATGAACTGTCAAAGTTAGTCGACCAGCCCGCCTGTTGCTTCAGTGGACCCAGTTTTCAAGTTAATGACTATTGGTTTCTCTGATCCCAAGGCCACACATGGATCCCAGCCTCCAGAAGATTTAGAAGATTTCATTTCTCACCCATAATTTATAGAGACAGTTTCATTCAAGCTTCTCAGATGAAGCCACCTTTCAAAATAATGCAAGGTAGGAGAAGCTAGTATTCCCAGCCTATGCACCCAACATGACTTCTTTCCATTGTGTGACCCTATAATCTTGGACTGCTCCTATGTTCAAAAAAGAATCAATAAAAATGCATTTATACCTTAGGAATATCAATTCTTAAAGCTTTTAGGAATTGAAGTTGGGGTAAATGAAGTGGAGTTATACATACAATGGATATCTTAGTGACAGTCAAGAAGGATGAATTGGAGCCATAGAGCTGATACAAAAAGATCTCCAAGACATACTATTTAGTTTGTGGCAAAAGTCCAGTTGTCCTGCGGAGGCAAGATCATTCCCCGCCTAGTGAGGAAAAGCTTACCTATTAATCATCAGAACTGATCACTAACAGAGCCTGCCCCCCAGCAGAAAGCCGGACCCAAACGGCTGAGCACAGTGGAATAGCAGAGTTTGAAAATGGTCTTATATCTTCTCAGAAAAAGTAAAGCTATTCCCCCACTATGCAGAGATGTGACAGTAGCTGAAAGAACAAAGACAGGTACAATTTCTGCATATTTATGCTTGCCTCTTGGGGATGGAAAGCAGTTACTTTAAGATCCAAACCTATAAGTTTTAAGTTTCTAAGTACCTGACATTTTCTTTATTTTCTTCTCTTTTCACCTGAATATTTAATAAAAATCTTTGAAAATGCTGGGAGATTCTATTCATCCCAGGGACAAAGAAGGAAAGGAGATTTGTGTTTCCTGGGCCTAAATTTCAAAAGGGAAGTCGTGCACACTCAGTGGAATGAGACCTGGGTAAGACACAGAACAAAAAGTGACCCCTGAGGGTCCAAGCTCTTTCAGTTCTCATTTGTAACTCCGCTCTGCTGGAGCAGTTATCTCAGCAGGGCGTGGCAGAGACTGCCATATCCTTACCCTGTCCTATGTGTATTCTCTGATCTTTGGCAAGGCAAATGGCTGTGGCAAACCACATCTCCCAAACTCCTTTGTTTCTAAGCTAAGTCACTAGACTAATAGGCTATTGCCAAATAGGCCATAGACTAAGTCAAAACAAAAGTAAGAGGTTATAGTAAGTCTGATTGCTGAGTAGAGCTCTTAAAGCGAGTATGACTTCTTCCTTTGTCTTGCTGGCTGGAATGGAAACATAATGGCTGGGGCTTAAGCAGTGCCCTGGAACCACAAGGTAGAAACTTTGTTGAAGATGGAAGGCAAAGAGCCTAGGTTCTTAGTAATTGTGGAACTGCTGTTCCACTTCAAAACAGCCTATATTTATGTGAGAAATTTATTCAATAAACTTCTATTTATCTTAAGCCATTATTGTGTTAGATTTTCTGTCACTCACAGTCAAGCTTAAACTTGGATGATAGATACATAAAATCTTCTAAGGTATTTTGCCCCAGCTGAGTCCAGTTCCTTTATTAGCATGTGTGAGTAAGTGTATGCCTGTGTGAATAACACACAATTTAAGCGTTATGGTCTGTTCTGTACAGATTCTGTCCAGAGGCATCCAGTAACGTAGAGGCAACCATGAAGCTGGAAGGAGACTGACGCGTGAGGAGGAGAGTCACTAATGAGAAGAAATGTGCTACTATCACAGTACATTGGGAACATGGAATCAAAATTAGACTTAGTTATGTACAAGCACAGAGCTGGAGATTTCTTACCCCCCTGTGTTTGGGGCCTGAGATTGGTACCCACTATCCCAACAAAACTCACAGTCTGGTCTCCCTTGATGACTGGGTCTATCCCTACTGCCCCTCCCCACTGCCTTGTTCCAGGAAGGACTGGGGTGCTTGTCACGCCCAAAACCACTTCTCGTCAGTCCCTCCTGGCACTCGTGCTGCAGCTGTGAGAAACAAGTCCCCAGTAGGGTCCAGCCAACCACTGTAAGCACTTCCTTGTCTCCCTACTTGCCTGCCTGGGGCTTTTTAGCTGAAGCTAAGTGTACAGGCAATCTGAAGGCAAAGGATTAATATCCTCAAGGACAGCCCTCAACCACAGGATCAGAAATTAATGAATGAATGCACAGGTTCCACTCCAGAGGCAGTGCTGGCAGGTCCTCATCAGGCCTCAGCCAGTTGCCCACCAAGCAACCAGCTCCATCCTGACTTTTCCTCCCTTCCTCCTTGTTCCCCACTCCTGGCTCCCTTACTCCTTCCCTTGATCACCTCACAAACAAATCCACTGCTCCCAAATCCTTGTTTTAGGCACAGCTTTCAGAGAAACCCAAACTATGACCAATGACCAGATCAATACTCTCTACTCCATCTCACTCATTCCATGGGATCCTAGAGCCAGCTCCCAGAACATAATTGCACATTTCCATCAAATGCCAATGGCTGGAAATACTTAAATCTCTTCTTGTCAGTACCTAGGCTGAGACATTCTGGCTATTTCCAACTAGGAAGCTGCAGCTAAGATACTTCCCTTTACCTTTTGAGGGAGCTGCTGCTTTCCAGTTTCCAGGTGCCTTCTGTCCCCAGCCCAGGCTCCCCTGGGTCCTCTGGCTGTACCCAGCAGGTCCTGACCATTTCTGTCTTTTGCCCTCACTTATGTAATGAACCCCAGGAGTCTGGCACTCTAAGCATTTCTGTGGCCATTAGAGGGCTGACAATTTCTTCCTTAATGAGAGAGGTGAAAGGCTGTGCAGAGGAGCCTTTGCTCCCACTCCCAACTCCAGCATTGCACCAGGTGGCAAATCCTCCTTCCCTCCCTCCCTCCCTCATCAGTCTGTTCAAGCCCGCTGCCTCCCAGCCACAACTGCTCAGGTTAAGATGCATCAAGATGGAAAGTTGCCACTTGATTAAGATAAAAATAAAATAATCAAAATATGTACCATGTTCCTCCTTTGAACAGATGGCCAGGGAGTTTGCCTCATAACATTGAACATCAAAAATGAATCAGAGGCTCATCTTCCTGCATAATCAAGAATTCACTCACTGTTTGTACAACAGCCAGCCAGGAGCTGAAGATGCTGTTCGCAAAGGTTGAGAAATGACAGGGAAGCCATGGATTCCATCATGAGCCTGTCCTGAGCTTTTTCCTTAGTCTGTGGGGCAACACTATCCATATCAGACATTGTGTCAATGCGGAGGTTGGGGAGCAAACAAGTGGTATGAATCAAATGGGAGACATTTCAAGAGGGCCCAGAGTGACCCTTTATCGGAAGTACCTGTTGACATTTTTCCAAAGAAAGAATATGCCTGCCACCTCATGCTTTTTATCTCATGGAGACATCCCAGTCTAGACACTTGTCACTTCACTCCAGTTACAACACTCAAGCACACCATATGATGATTTATTTGTTTACTTGTCTTTGCTGCCTTGAGCTCTTTGAAAGCCAGGATCATTTCTTATATGACTTGATATCACAGGGCCCAGCAAATACAAAAGTGGTGAATAAAGAATGAAAATAATCAGAAGTATTCAAAGAGCCTCTCAATTGGTCTGCTTCCTCCATTCTGTTTGCTCAATTCCACATGGCCACCCATTTAAACCTTTCTAAAACCTTCAATGGGACTTATCTACAGGTGACATGAAATTATACATATACACACACCTACAAGATATATAGATAGAACAAAGTGAGAAGACATATAATTGATCTAAGAGAGACAATATATGTACATATGTAGTGTATATATCCTAAATATTCCCACAATATCCAAGGGAATTATAAAGTGTTTAATGCTGGGGAGGGAAGTTAGGAGTGAAAGGTGGTAAAGAACCTTGCTTTTTATTACCTATCCCTCTGGATCTGAATTTTACCTTTCACATGAATTTCTCCTTTTCAATTTAAAAGCTAGTAAATTATTTTAAGAATCACTGGTTAAATTATTCTCCTCAAAAATAGTCATTGATTGCTTATTTTCTTCAAGTCAGCTTCTTAAACCCCAACTTTACTTTCTAACCTTTTCATGACTAAAACCCTCCATAGACCTACTCATTAGGAAATGAGTCTCTATACTATGGGGTCATTTATTTCATCATCTGAGCTATTCACAAATATTCCAGTCCTCCTCCCAGGCACATGTGAAGAGTATAGTTCCCTGCTCCTTCGAAAACTAATGACAGCCATGTGTCACATCCATGATGGGCATGGAGGGAAGGTGGAAGCAAGCAGAACCTGCAGTGGTTACCTTCTAAGATGGTTCCAACGACCCTATGACCCTCGCCTCCTGGCATCTGTCAACTTGTGTCATCCCCTTCCTTAAAGTGTGGGCTGGGCCTAGTGACTGGTTCCTAAGGAATAAAATATAGCAAAAGCAATGGGATGTTGCTTCCAAAATTAGATAATAAAAGATGGCGGCTTCAGGCTTGCCAGCATGTTCTTTCTCTCTCCCGCTCCCTTTTCACATGCTTTCCCTAACGGAGAAGGTCATCTAGCAATAAAGTCAGGCTGGCCTCCAGCCCTCAGTCCAACAGATCCTGCCGACAACCATGTGTGTCAGCTTGGAAGTTATCCCAGCCCAACGGGCCCTGGAGATGACTGTGGCTGCAGCAGACACCTTGATTGTGGTCTCAGAGTCCCTGAGCCAGAGCACTCAGCTACACTCCATGAGCTTCTGACCCTCACAAATGGTGACATCATAAGTTCACGTCACTTCACATCAGTAAGTTATAGGAAACTGTGTTATACATCAATAGATAACAAGATAGAGACCCTGTGCTACCCCCACCGCCACCTCCACCCCGTATCCCCGCTGTGGTGATCCAGAAAGCAGAGGTGAAGTGGATCCTCATCTTTGGATGACTATGAGGAGCAGAGTCCCCCACTGAGCCCCACTGAGCAAGTAGGATGAACAAGATAGAAACCTTTGTCTGTTGTGGTTGTCTGTTACTACAGCATAACTTACTCTACCCTACAACAGCACGTATGTGAAAGCATTTTAGGGTACAATTATTATATATTATGTCCCAAGCATTATTTGTTCCTATGCTCTGACCTTTGGATCCCCATTTCTCATCTCCAGTGATGTACAACTACCAATTTTCAATTCAACCTCTCTCACAAACTACTAATTACTCTGGTCTACAGCAATCTGCCTCTCTCTTCTGAGCACCAATCATCCCTCTGCTTCCTTTGCGCTCACTTATTACAACTGTAACTAATTATGCATGTATCTATTTATTCAGTCCCTATCACTTCTGTTAAAATATAAGCTCTATGAGCACCGGGATCCCATTGGTTTTATTCATTGTTATATTCCCAGCACCTGGCAAAATGCCTAATACAAACATTTAAAATGTAAATGAGGGCCGGTGAGACGGCTCAGCGGCTTAAGCGCCTGCCTTGCAAGCGCGAAGGCCCGAGTTCGACTCCCGGATCCCACATACGAAAAAGGGGCCGGTGATATCGCTCAGCGGCACGGGTGCCTGTTGGCGCATGAGGTCCTGAGGTCGTCCCCCCGGTACCCACAAAAAAAAAAAAAAAAATGTAAATGAGAGCTGGGTGTGGTGGCGCACACCTGCAATCCCAACCCCCCAGAAGCTGAGGCAGGAGGATCACTGTGAGTTTTGAGGCTAGCCCCGGCTACATATTGAGTTCAAGACCAGCCTGAATTGCATAGTTAGACCCTGTGTCAAAAAAACAAACAAACAAAAAGTAAATGAATAAATGAATGAATTGATACAGTCCCACCATCCTCTGTATACTCATTTTTACACACTCATAGAACGTTTATTCCTTTTTGGCTCTCATATGTACAGATTACATCTCCCAAGTAGATTCTGAGTCTGATGGTGCAGGACTGCGTCAGTACTCCTCACAGAGGTTTGCTCACATCCAGAACACGATAACTGATGCTTTAATAATCCACCATGTGCTCAAATTATTGATGACTAAATTAATGTAAAGAAAGCACCTCAAGCGGCAGAAACACAATTCCTGGGGAAATGGTAGAACAAATGAGTGACGAGTATGCATTGAGAGTAGAAAGGCTTCCTGCTGGAGGAGAGGTTGGGTAGATATTTGCAAGAGGGCAGAGAAATGGCCTTGCATTAAGCTGGTTATGGTGTCAGGCACCAGATTAGATCTTATGCATGTATTATTTTGCTTAACTTCCACATCAGCCCGATATAAATTCTATTATCCCCACTTCATAAATGAGGGAACTGGACACAGCGAAGTTAAATCATTTGTTCAAGGTCACACTGCTAACAAATGGCAGAAGCAACATCAAACACAGATCTGCCTCTCTCCAAAGCCCATCTCTTTCTACCTTGCAGAACATAAATCTGGATGTAAGCCTAGCTTGCCCAGGCTCTGTCATTATTAGCTTTACGACTTTGGGCAACACACTTAACCTTCTCGCTTCCCTTTCCAACTTGGGGTTAATCATAGCACCTATGTCACAGAGTTGATATGAATATTAAATGAGGTGGCATATGTAAAGTGTTTTGAACTGCACCTCAGCTATGATAAAGACTAAATAAATGTTAGCCATTGTTACAACTTTTCGAAAATGGATTTCAGGGAGGAAAAAGACCTTTTCTCCCTCTCCAAAGAGAATGTCTATGAGGGTGTCATACATTGACATCCTCTTTCGTTTTCTATTCCTGCAGCCTGAGCCTTAGGACTGCACAGAAAAAGGAGTTTCAGGGAGAGAAAAGGCCAGGTGGGAAACTCAGAGGCAGATCTTACCTCACCTGCCCCCATCGGCTTGCTCACATCTCCCTCCTCAGCCTAGAGGGCATTGGCACTAGCTAAGGAGCCATGTGGGGCACTGCCCTCTGCCCATCTGATGGATCCTAACACAGGACTGGCTCCATCATTTACAGGACCCAGTGCAAAACAAAAAGGTGGGGCCCCTTGTTCCAAAGGAACTAAAAGTTTCAAGAGTAGAACATGAGGGCCGGTGAGATGGCTCAGTGGCGTAAGCGCCTGCCTTGCAAGCGCGAAGGCCAGAGTTCGACTCCCGGAACCCACATACGAAAAAGGGGCCGGTGATATCGCTCAGTGGCACGGGTGCCTGTTGGCGCGCGAGGTCCTGAGGTCGTCCCCCCGGTACCCACAAAAAAAAAAAAAAAAAAGAGTAGAACATGAAACCATGCTGAGGCTCCTCTAAGCTCAGGGCCTTATGTGACCACACAGGTAACCCAGGAAGCTGTCCTTGTCCTCAAACCTCTGCAGCCAGGGCCAAAATGGCTGGGAGAGTCAGAAGGAAATGAGCCAAGCCATCTCTCACATGGGCTTCTCCATTCAGCCAAAACCTGATGTCCAAAGCCCTCTTCCTTCAATTTAACTCAGTATTTTGATTAAAAACCATGATAATCTTGTGGATGCAACAAAGAAGAATTTGACATTTTAATACAACTCATTAGAGCACCTTTATTAACTCCAGAAATAGAAAAAGGATATAAAATAGAAAGATTAGTTTAAAAATCAACACTGCACTGGTAAGGGCAGCTGTGATTTCACAAACATTAATTGCTGGGTAGTCTCATTACTGATTAAATAAGAAATCTCAAATACCATTAAACAATTGTGATTAAAGGTATGTCATTCTAATTGAATGTGCGGTTTATTGCCTTTCACTGAATCGGCAGGTCACCTTCCTGTTTTGTATATTCGGAAAGGGCATATCTATGCAGTGACAGCAGAGCCATTATTTCTCATACAGCCCTGAAACCCTCGGAGTTGTACCCTAAAATATGGCTGTATTCGCAGGTGGTGAAGGAGTATGCCATACCGTAGGGAGCCTGAGATGATGAAAATAAATCCTACTTAATGTCACAGCTGGGCACTTTTTTCTTTCATCTCATTATCCAGCTCTGGCTTTCCTGATGCCAGAGCGGTTTGTGTCCTTCTGCCTTTGCAGTCATTTGAGGACTAGGGGGAGTTGGGCATCTTCTAGGCTCAGACATGAAGCTCTGAGTCCTTGAAACTGGATCTGGCTGGGATCGTGGGAAAGGGACAAGCCTCTGGTCTAATCTCTCCCTTCTTCTGCTAAGCACAGTCTTCCAAGCCCTCTCCCCCGCCTCTTTTGTTGTTGTTGTTTTCCAAGGACAAGGAAATAAAACTGTCACCATTCAGACTGATTTTTGCTACTCTCTTATCCCATGGGACATAGGCTATCATCTCCCCATGGGATTAAGAGCCAAAGGGAGGCAGAACAGACATTTTGCCATGTGTGCCTATGGGCACACCAGGACACAGCATCCTGGAAAGGACCGGGGCAGCACAGGGCTGGGCCCACCCTCGAGGAAATTACACAGTAAGTTAAGTTGTTTTCAGTAGTCTTTTGTTAAGAGCACATATACACACCAGTCACCAAGTCACAGGGATCTTCCTAAACTCCAAATCTATGACTTCAGGTAAAGGCTTGAATTTTCCCACCACTGCACCTTCAGTTCCCTTCCCTAGCGGGCCCAGCCTAACCTCTCCCTCTCTCACCCAATCTCCCAAAGACACCCTGCAGCACAGTGCACAACCGACCCTGACCCAGGAACACCTCTGTCTTTGGCTCATGCTGACTGTTCTCCCTGGAATGCTCTTGTTACAGTTATTGGAAAACTACTGGATATCGTGCTTCTCCAGAGTGACAGGAGAGGAACGTTGCCCCTCCTAAGAGTTAAGCTTCTGTTCCTAAGGGCCAGACTCCCCTACCACCAGGGGCAGGTCTGCATGGCCTCACTTTGCAGGCTGCTGGGGAGGGCTGAGATGTGCAGGCCTGTGGTCCTGTGGTGCCATGTGAGACGCACACACCACACCCCAAGCTTTGGCTGCTACAGTGTGACATGGTAAGACTGCAGTCACCTCCCAAGCTGTCCACTATCTTAGAGCCAGCCTGGCCTGGGCAGGAAGCTGTGGAGGCACCACTGTGTTAGACAGATGGTGAAAGACCAGCTTGCAAGAGCAGCCTCAGGTCCCTGCGGATGGAAACCATAGACCGAAACCCATATCAGTTCCAAGGGGCAGAGGGCTGCCCTAAATAATGAGTAGCTTTCAGATTTTCATAAATCTTGGCTCACAGGGACTTAAGAGCTCCATTTAGTTTGATTAGCTCCTCGTACCTACGTGTCATGGAGCAGCCATACACCATAACCTCCCCCTCTGGCTCACAGAATGGGCCCCTTGCCTCCTCCCTGAAGTCTTCCACACTGCTCCCACCAGCTGCCCTGTCTACACTGCTAGTAGAGCACTGACAACACCATGTACCAGCTGGGTATGGACAAGCAGCCCCCAACTAAGCTAAAGCCATCCTTGAGTCTCCAACGCCTAGCAGCAAACCCACATGTAACACATGCTCAGGAATTATGAAGGGAAGGGAAAGAACCTCAAGCTGTCTAAATCACCTCTGAGTGAGCTCCCCTTGCACATAACCAGATTCCACACTCCCCTAACCACTCCACAACCTCCGCCAGGACCAGTTCTGTGTGCCTGTAACAGTCAGATACCCAACTCCACTGGGTACGCAGTGGACTACTTGACTCACTTGGAGTACTTGGGTACTTGACTCATCGAGAGGCAGCAAAACATACTGGTCATAAGTCTGACCTCTGGAGCCAGCTTGCCTCGGTTCAAATTCTGGTTCTTCCACTTATTGGCTTTATGATCTTAGGTAAATTATTCAGCCTATTGTGCTTTATCTGTGACAAAGAAGATAAAATATCATCTATTTCCTGGGCTGACCATTAGGATTAAAGGAGTAGAGCATGTAAAATATTAGAAGGATATGAGGCATGTAGTAAATGCTAATTATTGCACTATGATTACTTAAAGACCTACTTCCTCACTAGACCAGGAGTCCCATGAGAATTAAGAACATTATCCCATTTATTTTTTAGTACTTAGCACAGCCCTCAGCCTGACTTAGAGACGGCATCGATAAATGACTGAAGAATGAAGGAATGAATGAATGATGCTGGCTGTGGTGTATTGACAACTGGTGGTCAACTTATAACACTCAGCTGAAATGAATCAGCATGGTGCTGGGTGTGGAGGGCCCACCTGAGGACTGTTGCCAACAACATAAAATGAAGAACTGGAGAGGAAGAGGTGGTGCTGTTGGTTCTCCTGGAGGAACTTGTCATGCTGGCTTTCCTGATAGGAACTCAGCTGTTCTCATTGTCGGAAGAGCTCAGGACCTCGCTGTTGCTGAGGATGGATGTGTTACTTTTCGGGGGAACTCTGTTCATTACTTTGAGCATCGTTTCCTGGCTCCAGTGCAGACCCCTCAGCCTGCTGGCACAGATCCTTCATCCCACTGGTGCAGACTTTCTAGCTTCCACCACTGACCTTTGGGCCTTCCCAGTGCAGATTCATGAAACAGATTTGCATGAGACATTGTTGTGGGCTCTGGGCCTCCAGCTGGACTCGTGGGGGGCATTGTCATGGACTCTGGGTCTTCAGCTGGACTCATGCAGGACATTGCTGTGGAATACAGGCCCTCAGCTGGATTCTTTGGGTCTTCAGTGTGTGCACAGATCTCCCGCACTCTTTTCGTATTTGACTCTTGGGTGACTACTATAAAATAATCCTATAAATTATGTGTCCTGTATTAAACTGTTTTTCTTCCAAACCTTGACTACAACACTGGCTTTAGGTGAGTGAAGTGAGTGGTACAGTGAGTGCTTCCACAGTGCCAAGCCTGAGAAAGAGACAGGGCCCGAGGGTATGGGTGCTGTTGGCTTTAAGTAAGCCTGCTTGGTAAGGGGCAAATATCAGAATTAAGAAGATAGGATCCTGGAGAGGGGCATAAACAAAAATAGCTGCATTTGCCTTCCCCTTCCATCCCATTCTGCGTCCATGGCTCTCTCCTACCCTGATTTCCTCTTCCTCCCCTCCCATACTCAGAAAGAGCAAGACACTGCAAGGCTAACTAAGGAAAGTGCCCTGGGTGGCTCTTTTTGTGTAGGTAGAACAAAGACAGAAAATGTATGTGCCAAATAGGCCTGCTGCTGCATTCCTGGCCAGCATTCTGGGGCAGGGAAGGCATCCACACTTCTGTGTGTCTGAAATAAATGACAGAGGAAGGACAGTCACTCCACTGACAGCCCACCTGCTAGATGCCCCGACAGGAAGCCTTTCTTTTCCATACATCTCATCAATTCTTCAGTACAAAATGAAAATCAATAACAACTCACTCCAAATTTACAACTTTCCAATTTGGAAGTTCATCTTTAAAGCTGCTTTAAATATTCTGCCCTAAGACCCCAAGTCTGTAAACATAGTCAAGAGAGAGACTGTCAGAATCCAAAGCCACAGCCATCTCTGAGCAGCCTCTTCATGTTAGAATCTGAAGTCAAAGGCCTCACCCTGCTCTGGTTTCAGAATCTCATTTCATTTCTGCCATGCACCACAGGCTGGTAGATGTGACAAATTCTCTTATCTTTCTCTAACCTTTGTTGGACCCATGCTTGCTTCAGGGTTTAACTTTAATGTATGGGCTTCAGCTTAATAGCAAAGTGGTTCTCTTAAAATGTAAAATGCTCAGATTGTAAAGTGCTGAGTCATTCACCAAGAAAAGCTTGGCACCAAGTAGAAATAAGAACCACTGGGGTGCATATAGGAATGCCACATATCCTCAGCCTAAATAGGAGAGAGAGCTTAAGTTCAGATCAAATTCAGGACACAGTGCTGAGCTCCAACAAGACTGTTTGCTCTGAAAGACAAGAATGAATCAGATAGAATGATCAGGCACCTGTCGAAATATTGTCACTCCTAAAAGTAAACATAGTGGTGTAGATGTGACATTCAACATTTTATGTACTTAACAACTGACTAAGCTATACCAAATAAAACCAAAACTATGAAAAGAACCAAGCAAATAGTGTTCAACTTGTAAGACATGATACAATCCTGCCAATATGTCTACAAAATTCTTTTATTTTTGCTGGGTAATTGTATTGTCTTTATAAGTGAATTAAACTCCACAGTAATAACTGTTTCAGGCAGAATCACTGAGTCTTAAATCAGTGGACAATATACAATGAGAAATAGTATGATTATAATGAAACTACCCACAAAATACTAATCCCAGAAATAAAAATAATAACAATGGAGAAATCCAGCAGTTCCCACTGCTGGATCATCACCAGTAATAGAGCGAACAGATCATGTGCCCATGACATGCTTTGAGAAGGACACGGATCACTTCTGCCAAAAATGCATAACCCGGATTTAAATCTCAAGGGAACAGCACATAAACTCAAATTAAATACATTCTAAAAGATAACTCACCTGTGCTTCTTAACAATGCTCCAAATGAAGCAAGGAGATACACAAAGTTAGGCAGATAGGGCAGAGTCCTGAATAGTTAACCTAAAGTAAACTAAAAGTCAGGGCTTAAGTGAGTTAACATACCAGAAAGCCCCAATAACTAACTTAAGCAGACCATCAGGGCCTAATGGAACAAGGGACAAAGAACAGGTTCCTAAACTAATGGGAAAGATCTTAGAAGAAGTGAAATGCAAATGAAGGAGCTTGCCTTCGGACATCAAAGGCCTACCTGCAACCAAGAGCACCCCTGCTTTCTGTCACATACACAGGTACCAAAAACTACATAAAGACCCCCCAACCCGAGCCTAAAATTCCAAGGTGTCTGCCTCATAGAACCCCTCCCCAACTAGTAGGGAGCTTTCCCATTTTTTTTCTTTTTAGTAAACACGCATTTGGCCATTCCCCACCACTTGCTGCTTGCTGTTTTGTCGGCTTCAATCTTCATGGCCCCAACAAGGACCAAGAGCTAGAGGGAGCTGGTTACACTGAGAGACAAAGAAAAACTGAAGAGCTGCCCTTTTGTGGTCCTGAATTTGAGTCCTAGACCTGAAAGGAGCAGTAGCAAAAAAACTGGCAAAATTTGAATTAAGTCTGCAAATATTGTATCAATGTTAAATTTCCTGAGTTTGATCATTGTACACTAAATTAAATGAGTGTTATGGGTTCAGATATAAAATGTCCCCCAAAAATCTCATGTGTTTAGAGGTAGGACTTTGAAAGGTGACTGGATCATGAGGATCCTTACTCATTAGTGGGTTAATCCGTTGATGAGTTCACAGCCTATTGTGCTGTTCAGAGGTGGGGCCTGCTCAGAAGAGGTGGGTCCCTGGGGGTGTGACTTAGAAGGGTGAGTTCTTGTCCCTGGCTCTTTCCCCTCCCTCTGCCTCACCCCCTATTTCCTGGTCACCATGGATTAAGCAGCTTTCCTCTGCCTGACCCAGCCTACAGCCATCCCATTTCTGCCTTGGAGCCAGCTAACCATGGTTTGAACCCTCTGAAACTGTGAGCCAAGACAAACTTCTCCTTTAAGTTGTAGGTGTTGGGCATTTTGTACTAGCAATACAAAGTGACTACTACCATCAGATATTAACATTCAGGGGATTCTGGGTGAGGAGTAAGTAGAAATTCTTTGTATTATTTTTACAATTGAAATTAATTCCAAAAGAAAAGCTAAAGTGAATTAAAGGACATCAATTTAGTAAATATAAAGATAGGGAGTAGAGCCCCTTGTTCCACATAGCTCCTCCTCCCCAGTCTCAGAGAAAAAGAATTTTGGTAACTGTTGAGAAATAAATAACTATCAAAAATATATGGTTCCAGTTACATAAATAATGAAGCGTATGTCACAGGTTGTTTTTTGTTTGTTTTTCCTTCCTTATAAATTATGTAAAATCTGCAAATTTTTCAAGATAGCACAAGGACTGGAGCTGCAGGAGTTAGCCTGAGGTGAAGCCAAGTGCTCTGTTTTGCCACTGCGCAAAATAAAGCCAACACCACCCAGGGAAGCAAGGAGACAGGGTGAGTTTCTCTTAGCTCCCTCTCATCCTCTATGATGGGATTCACACTGATGCCTGTGGTACGAAGTGTGAAAGAGCAGTGCAAACTGAACACAGTTGTGCTGCCCCCTGGGGCTCACCATGGGTACTGTGCTGCAATTGCCTGGTCAGAGGGAACATCAGGCTAAGCAACCAGTCACACTCTGGGAAGCTGCATTTGAAGTCTCTGGCCTCAGTCACCATCCTTCTCTCTAGACTTTGCTCATCCTGCTGGGCAAGGCTTGGGGTGAGTAAGAATCCTCTGCAAGGGACCAGATGAGCCCCACAGTCACCCCATAGTCACGCTATTTGGGATTTTGAGCCACCAGCTCCCTGCAGTCTCCCAAACCCACTTTCACTTGCTCATCAGCACGCTCCCTGCTGTCAAGCTGCTTTAGTAGAAGGCATGATTTACATTTTACATCAACAACCTAGTGCCACATGTGGCGAAGGCAGAGGCTCAAGATGGGTGGGTGTCTGGGTCTGCAGAAGAGGTGGCTGGGGCCCCATCTGGTGCCCCATTCCATCCCAACCCCAGCCAAAGGGAGACTTCATTTGCTCCCCACCCACTATACTCACACCTGCTGCCCCCAGATTGTTCTCACACAAAAAACATTCGCCTTCTGCTCTTGAGGAGGGAAAGAAGCCCGCAGTTCCTGTGGGCCCCACACTCCTGGCCCATGGGGCAGAGGCCAGGCAGCAGCATTTGTTAAAGTCTGCCCATCAAGTCACTTTCTGGCCCTTCATCTCTTACCTCCTTTCTGCCCCAAGCCTGCCCTCTGAGGGCAAATAGGGAACCAGAGGCTGCTGCCCAGCCCCGAGGGTGCTGTTCCCCCTCCTGACATACTGCTAAGTCCACCAGTGTTTCTTGAGCCTTTTCTGTCAAATAGCCATGGTTCTGTTAAAGGGATCTGCAAAAGGGTTCCAAGTCAGACAACTCAAAGCACGAGTGCTGGCCCTAGAGCTTCCCGGCTGTGCATCCTGAGATTCACCTTTATTCTCTCTGATTCCAATTGCCTCGTCTATAGAGAAAAGTCATATATACCTTGTAGGTTTGTTTTGAGGCTCAAATGATATGATGTCTACAAACCACCACATCCAGGGCACATGGTGGATATTCAATAAATGCTTAGTCTGAACCTCTTTAATAGAATAATTACTGCTTACTGAGCATGGCAGTCTCTCGTGTGGGCACTTTATCTACATCATCTCATTTCATCTGTCAGCCTGGGAGACAGCCATCTTCGTTGCCTTTTATGTGAGGAGTCAAAGGCTCAGAGGGTCAATGGATTTGCTTAAGGTCATCAAGCCAGGAAGTAGAAAAGCCAGGTCTCAAACCTTCGAATCCCAAACACCAGGCTTTCTAGTCTTCATCGCATGGCCTCCTTGCTGCTTTGTCACACCTCACAGCTGGGCTGACACTGACAAATGGGACAACTGGGAGGCACCAGATACAGGACAGAAGCAAGTGACAAACAGAAGCCCAGACCAGGATTCATAGGTGCAAACACAGAGGAAGGAAGAAAAGAGTATCGCTGCTCCAATCACCCACAGACTGGTAGAGCCCCAGCGCTGGGAGAGGAGGGGAAGGTTAGAATTCCAGGGCCAGCTGAGCACAGCTGGGGAGCATGGGGCAGGTGACACTTAGCCTTGCAGGTGGTCTGTGTTGGTCAGATCTCCTTCCTTTCCAAGGCATAATTTCCAAAGCTACACATCACCTGGAAGCTGCTTATAGATGCTGTCTCGGGCCCTTCTATGCCAGAATTGGATGCACACTGCTAACTCCAGGGGGTTCTTGGGCACATTAAATTTGGAGAAGTGATAGGTCAGGAGGAGCTGGTCCCCAGCTACTCATTTGGGGAGGGCATCAAGTAATAGTTCTCAGCCTTGACTGGAACCTGAATCACCTCGGAAGCTTTGAAAGTCCCAGTGCTCAGGCTTGAGCCCGGATCACTTAAATGAGAATCTGTGGGAGTAGTGGTTCCTACTCTTTTTGCTCTTCATGTCACATTTCTTTGGTGGCTTCAAAACCAGAGGAAAAGAGGCCTCATTTATTTTAGTTTTGTCATTTACTTTAACCCTACTTTACCCCACAAAGTCCCTCACAGGCACAGAAGAAAATTGTCCATGGGACTTGCCTCACTTAGTGCTTAGTGAGGCTCCTACTTACAGAGGCTCTTCTCATTTCCCCCCAATGCCCCATGGACTTCGACGGTGAAGGAAGAGGAGGGAAAGCAAGAGGGCGGCTCTCACAGGCGTCCCAGGCTCATGAGCCAATCACTTTCAGCCATAAAGTCTTGTCCAGGACACGCAAATGTTTGGCCTGGACTCTCTTCCTTTTGGCCAAACCAGGAAGGGCAACTGCAAACTGAGACGGGAATGTCTGCTGGAAAGAAGAGACGCAGAAAGCACCTACATACAAGTCTTAACCCCAGCTATGCCTCTAACTTACCTTTTGCTATTAGATGGATTGTTCAGTCAACCACTCTTTCTAAATCTCCATCTGTCCTCCTGGTACCATGCTACAAATCTCTATCGACCACTGGGATTTTGTTGGAAAGTTATAAATAATCCATGCAAAGTCAAGTAATAGGGAATGCCTTTGATTTATAGATATTTGGTCACATTTAAATCACTTGATACCTGGTAAGCAAGGAAAATATCATCAACCTTTTATAAATTTTAAAACTGAGATTTGGGTTCATATTTAAATTTCCCAAAGTCTTGAATTTTTATGTGAAACATATGTCAAGAATAAAATCCAGGTAAGACATGGATGCACATGCCTATAATCTCAGTACTTTGGGAGGCTGAGGCAGTAGGGTTGCAAATTCAAGCCCAGCCTGGGCAATTGAGCAACATAGGGAGAACCTATCTCAAAATAAAATTTAAAAAATAGAAAAAGAGTCGGGGATGAAAAAGAATAAAATCCAGGACTTCTCTCAGACCAATGTCTCCCTCCATTGTTAACTTTTATTGAATTCCACCAAATTTATCTATAAGAAACATATTTTCACTTCTACCCCGAGAGAAAAAAGTAATGATGGCAGGATCCCCTAAGATTGGTCCTGCTTTAGAATTGAAGGGGGATTAGTTTCCAAACAAAGCCACTGCTAGCAAGTACATTTGCCAAATGTGGCTTTCCTACTAAAGAGTGCTCTGATTAGAGGAAGCGGGAACACCCGAGGAAATGTAATGGAAGTCAGCTGGAGATGCAGGTGTGTCGCTTACAGATTCCTCAGCAGTTCATGAGAGCCTGCAAGGCCCCACCATACAATGGGAAGGCTGGTGCTCCATTCCACTAAGTAACTCCACGGGCGGAGGAAGGATTGCAGCCAGGAACTCTAACTCCCCTCAGGCCTGGACATAACAGCCTTTCTTCCAAAAGCCACAAGAGACATGCACCCTCAGGGACCTGCCAACTCACAGTGAGCCTTTCTCTGAGAACTGACCCCACCCCTTACATGGAGCCAGCAATCATCCTGTACCACACACACACACACACGCACGCACGCACGCACGCACGCACGCATGCACGTCACTGCTGGCTGTACTGGGTTGGTCACCTGACGCAAGCCAGGCCCATCAAGTTCTCTCCCTGGAGTCTGGAGTCAGGACTTCAAACCATCCAGTCAATCTGAACTGGGTCCCTTGAACACAGAAGAGGAAACCTCAGGAGCTATGAGGCCACCATTTTCTATCATGCACATGGAAAAGCAGACAGTCACATGTACATCCTGAACAGGCCTTAGTTTACAATAATCCCTTTTTTAGAGTGAAGCAGAGGAAGAGAATGAACAAGGAGTTGGGGTTTCTAATAGCTTCCAAGTTCCCAGTTACAGTTCTTAAAAGGCCCAGCTGTCCTTGGATTGCATAAGATCCTCCTGCCTCCCAATAGAGTCATCCCTCAGTTTTGATAGGGGCTGGTTCCAGGACCCCCCAAGATACCAAAATCCACACATACCCCAGCCCCTTACATAAAATGATGTAGAGTATTTGTATATAACCTACACAAGTCCTCTTTTATACTTCAAATCATTCCTAGATTACTTATAATACCATTTAAAATGTAAATGTTAGGTAAATAGTTATTATACTGTATTGCTTGGGAAGTAATGACAAGAATAATGTCTGTTCAAGTTCAGTACAGATGAAAGTTTTTTTCAATTCACAGTTGGTTGAATTCATAGATGCAGAATCCACAGATATGGAGAGCCAAATGCATATTCTTTTTTATTCTTCTTCTTCCTCCTCTTCTTCCTCCTCCTCTTTTTCTTCTCCTCCTCCTTCTCCTTCTCTTCCTCCTCCTCCTCCCTCTCCTCCTCCTCCTCCTCCTCCTCTTTCTCCTTCTTCTTGTGCTAGTTTCAGCTGGTTTCTGTTATTAGCAACCCAATCCAATGAACCTTGAATAAGATTCCAGGTAAGAGAAATTACCTACCATTTGATGACTGTATGACATGGCTACATGCCACCAACGGAGATGTCTTACATGTTCCCACCTGCCCCGTAGGCCCATCCAAAGAGATTCAGAAAAGTATCTGAAGACAATTTGGGAGCCAGTGGACACTTCAGGAAGTGGTTTTAAGGCAAACAGAACATAATGAATACAATTACTGAACTAATTCCCAGACCTAGTGTTTAAAAGTAAAATAAAATAGATCTACCTGGCTCTCTACTATGGATGCTATTCTTTGGATGGGCCAGAGAGTTGTTTTTTCTCTTCGAATTTGTTCTCTCTCTTCTACATCTATTCACAGAATGCAATTACTGGGAAACCATAGAGCAGAAAGGGGAAGAAGACTAACAATGACACATATTTTGGAAGGTATTTTTCACACATAATGCTTTATGGGCAGGACAAAGGAATTTTAAAATTTTTCACATACTCCCTAAGTTCTGAGTGTTCACAAATAAGGAGAAGAAGCAGGGGAAGATTCAGCAGGGCTATACAAGGTGAATGCCCGTCAGTTCTGGGGCTGCTTAGGAGCTGTGCACCTCAGCTGGTCCTCCAGCCACAGACCTACATATGGGGTAATAAGCAAAGCCAAGAAACCCATACGAGCCAAATTCTCCGTCAGCAAACGCCAAGTCTCTACAGATCTCTACTTGTTTATAAGTAAATGAAGTCTGAGAGTGACACTGTAGGACCTACAGATGGATGGCATCACTGTGAAGACACAAAAAAAGCACAGCTATGAAGATGATTTACTACAGAAACCAGGAGAAAATTTTAAGAAATCACCATCTTTAATACGAAAACCCTAATATGCCCCCATGACACTGAAATTCAAAACCGTATAGAAAACGAACTGAGATACACTGACATCAGTCAGGACAGCCTCCAAAGACCTGAGATGACGTTTTAGGTTCCTATGAAGACATGGTGGGGGAAGGACTACCTTGTTTATGCTAGGCCTAATTGTGATTCTTAAAAAGGAAACACAGCTGAACCTTTAAACACCGAGACACATCAGTTAGTTAAACCAGTGCAGTTTTTAAAACTGTTTCCTCTAAAATAATATTAAACAATATTCAGACACTGTACACTCAGGCTCCAGCTCCTTACTCGTGAGAGTTCTTTTTTGCAAATACCCATCCACTAAGGATAAATACTATTCTTTAACTTATTTTCACTTATTTTTGGCAGAAATTTTGGAAGTGTTAAAATCTAATAATAAACTTGTTAACTCATTTGACTTAGTTACCTTGTCCAAATAACTCTCTTTTTTAAGTAGCAACAGTAAATATGTAAGAAAGCAAACTCCAGAACAGTTCTCATAAAAAAACTTGCAAGAATTTTGTGAAAATCTTTTAGAAAAGGGGATTTCAAAATATGTATTACTAGAGTAACTTTAGCTCCTACACATACGAACACATCCAACATTTGTATATGGGCTAAAATACAATAAAAGTTTACCACTTACAAACATCTGTCACTTAGAAAAATGCCCAACAAAAATGTTCAAAGTTGACAAAAGCAGCCTTCCACTTTTGGGCACCCAGGCTAACAAAGGTTCTGCCATCTTCATCATGAGGCTCCAACGCTGTCGTTGTCCTTCCCTGGCACTCAGCTGAAAAGGGGGAAAACAGCGTGGATGTGAACCTTGCTGAAAGCTCTTACGGGGAAGAACTATACGCCATCACCTCCATTCACATTCTAATCATTAGAATTCAGCCACATGATGAACATTAAGGGACTCCAGACCTTTAAAGGAGAATTTGACCAATGGTCTCCAAGAACAGATAGAAAGGAAGTTGATTATAATAAGAAAAATATTTCTAAGAAAATAAAAGCATATTACTGAAATACAGTATTGCATAAAAATCCATACGGATACATACAGCTTGATGAATTCCCTCAACCGAACATGCCCATTAACCAGTATCTACAAAGAGTGCCAGCATATCAGAAGCCCTCCTCACACCCTTTTCCATACTCACCTTTCACATAAATGGTCCTTTTTACCTTTTTATTTTCTTTAAATTATTTCAATAGTGAAAAGACTTTGTTCCTAAAACAAAGAAATTATAAGTGTTTGAGATGTTAAAAATGCTAAGTACTCTAGGGCCGGTGAGATGGCTCAGCGGCTTAAGCGCCTGCCCAGCAAGCGCGAGGGCCCGAGTTCGACTCCCGGATCCCACATACGAAAAAGGGGCCGGTGATATCGCTCAGCGGCACGGGCGCCTGCTGGCACGCGAGGTCCTGAGGTCGACCCCCCGGTACCCACAAAAAAATAAAAAATAAAAAAAAAATAAAAATGCTAAGTACTCTGATTTTTTCACTATACATTATACATCTGTATTGAAAGATCATACAGTACCCCATAAATATGAACACTTACAATGTATCATTTTTAATTATTTACTTATTGACAAAAATTATATATTTATTGTGCAAAGCAGGTTTTGAAATATGTATGCATTATGGAACAGCTCAAGCAAACTAATTAACATATGTATTGCCTCTCAAAGTTTATATCTCTTAAACATATTCCTCCTAGCTTAAATTTTACATCCTTTAACCAACATCTCCCCAAACATTATTCCCCTTTCTGGCCCCTGGTAACCACCATTCTACACTCTATCCCTATGAGTTCAACTTTTTTAGATTCCATGTGTAAGTGGAATCATGAGATATTTGTCTTTCTACGCATGGGTTTTTTTCACTTAACATAATGTCATCCAGCTCTCCATGTTGTTGCAAATCACAGGATTTCCTTTTTTTAAGGCTGCATAATATTCCATACCACATTCTCTTTATCCACTCATCCTCTGATAGCTGCATATATTGATTCCATATCTTGTCCACTGTGAAGAGTACTATGATGAGCAGGGTGTGGGTATCTCTCTGACATACTGATTTCATATCCCTTTAGATATGCATGCAACTGTAAAATTGCTGAATCGTATGATAGCTCCATTTTTATGTTTTGAGGAGCTCCATATGGTTTTCCACAATGGCTATACTAATTAATATTTCAATATTTTACATGAGTTACTTTTTCTCCACATCTCTGCCAATGCTTATCTTTCATATTTTTGATAACAGTCATTCTGACAGTATAAGATGGTATCTCATTGTAGTTTTAATTTGCATTTCTCTGCTGATCAGCAATGCTGAGTTTTTTTCATATATCTATTGCACATTTGCATAGAAGAAGATTTAGTAAACAATAATTAAAAGGCATATGTGGAAAGCAGTAAATAAGTGGAATGAACATGACAGAAAATCAAAGAAATATTATGGATGGCAAACTTGAAAAACACTTGCAGAATGCAGAAAAAGAAAACAATTAAAACTATCTCATTTTGTGGGTTCTACAACATCTTGTTTTCTGCATGTTAACACTTCTGAAATCAGGTAGAGTTGTACAGTCAGTGGCATCTTATAATCACTGAGAACCAGGGAGCTGTCATGTTAAAGTTGTCAAAGCCCGAGCATGGGTGAACTTTGTCTCAGCTGTTCATGTTGAAAGCACTTTAATTAAGCTATGTACATTGTTGTGATTACATGTGAATTTAATTGCCATTTAAAATGTCTTTTAAAATATTACACTATAGTTTAGCTTTGAAATGAGAAGTTATCGTGTATGCTGAAAGGCATAGAATTAGAGCAGCAGGATGTAATTTGATATTACTGAACCAAAAATCTGCAATTTGTTTTTTTTAAGACAAAACCAAGTGCTTTACAGGACTCAAGAAAGAACAGGCTGGTGAGATGGCTCAGCGGCATAAGCGCCTGCCTTGCAAGCGTGAGGACCCAAGTTCGACTCCCGGATCCCACATACGGAAAAGGGGCTGGTGATATCGCTCAGCGGCACGGGTGCCTGTTGGCGCGTGAGGTCCTGAGGTTGACCCCCCGGTACCCACAAAAAAAAAAAAAAAAAGAAAGAACAGTATCCTTTATTCACAAGTAGAAGCTGTGCTATGTTTTATAATGTAGATGTATACAAAAAATTATTTATTATATGACAAAGTAACTGAAGACAGGAGAACTGCCAAGTCCCTCAAAATAAATGAAACATATCAAAATAAATAAAATAGTGTTGTTTATAATGAATAATGGTTTAGATTCAATAAAATGTAGTAATTATAAAAGATGACAATAGCTATGGAAGATCAAAAGTGGAGATTCAGCCTAAGAATTATGTTTCTGAAGAATAATCCAGAACAACCAAAAGAAAAGCAATACTTGAAGATATAATAAAAGAAAACTTCTAAAAAGGAGTGCAAACAGGGACTCTGAGAAGAATAAAGTAGTTTCATTAAGTACCAGTAAAAGTAACCAAGAGGGTGGCATATCGTGGCATACCATGTTCCCCACTACTCAGGAGACTGAGGCAGGAGACTGAAGAATCACTTGATCCCAGGAGTTAGACACCAGCCTGGGCAACATAGTAAGAGCCTGTTAAAAAATAAAGAAAAGAAATGAAATGAAACCAAGGAAGACTCACACCTAGAAATGTTCTTATAAGTTTTTAAATTATAAACAACAACAAATACTGTGTTCCTCACATGCCTTTGGAGGCTAGACCGACAAGAACCCCAACACCCAGGACAGACCGGGCCCCAGGTGCGCGGGCACACACACGCCTTTGGCAGGCAGACCTAACAGAACCCCCGAGACCTAGGACAGCAGGTCCCAGGCGCACAGAGTAATCAGCGAGACCAGTAATGTGCAAGTGTCTAAAGCAGCAGCAAGGAGCCAGCAGTTGGACTGTGGAGAACTCCACCAACAGAAGACCAGTCCCAGCCCTCACGTCCGGAGGCCAGGGCCAGCTCCATACCTAGCACAATTCCCATGGCAAACATGGCTGGAGTACACAGCATATTTCTGGGATGTGACATGGACACCATCACAGAACTGTAAACACCAGAGGTATTTCATTACTTTTATTCTCCATTGTTTATCTGATTGGCTAGCCCTTTCCTGTCTGGTTGGAAGTCATCTTGTTTTGTCTTGTATTTTGGGTTATTTTTGTTTTTGGATTTTTTTCCTCCTCTCTCCTCTCTTTCTCAGGTCTATTTTTTTCCTTCTTTTTTTTTTCTTTTTTCTTCTTTTCTTCCTTTCTTTTCTATTCTCCTTCTCTTTCTTCCTTCTTTTTTTTTTTCACTGTTAAGGTTTCTTACCTATCTTTTTCCTTTTCTTCTATTGATCCTCTTTCTCTCCTCAACTACTTCTTGAATTTAAACTTTCAAGTGAGTAAACACTGTTTCTTCCCGTTCTGATTACTCCTGAGCATTCTATTTCATTCTTTCCCTCCTGTGTCCTCCAGTTTCCCAAAACTCAGGTGATCAACCTTTGACCTCCAGCCTTGACTCTACTATATTTGACCTCATTCATCACTTTATCTTGTCCCCTACCCATCTTAACCCCCCCACCCCATGCAAAAATCACTCCACTAAGGGGAAAATCACTGCATACAAGCACATGGTATATGTTTGATTTTGTTATATAACTTTAGAGTTTACTCCTGTAGTTGGAGGTAGCAGGTTAATGGTTACCATAGTTTGTCAGTAGTTAAGCTATACTTGAAACTATTGTAATTACTAATTATACTACTTTAACCAGGACGTCATACATGTTATAATCAGTTTTTCTCCCCTGTATGATAACACTGTGATTGTATGGGGTCCTAATCACCACCACAACCCAGTACCAAAGGATCGGATGCTGAGCCAAATAGTAACTTTGCATCCTTTACAAATTGGGAAGGTAGGTTTTTGGGAGAGCTATAAAGAACCACCTACATCTAGAAGACATCCTTGAAGAACAAACATCTCCTAGGGAAGCCTCACTACTAGTGATAAAGTTATCATAATAAATCCGCAAGCATCAACATAGAAAACAAAATAAAATAGAGAAAATAGAAAATGACAAGACACAGAAGCAAAATGCAACCCCAGACCCCCAGCCCACCCAGGACAAGCCCGGAATACAATGAGATAGAAAAAATTGGAAGTCAAACACTGGAACTTTCTGAAATGATAGCAACAGAAGTGAAAAAACAAGTGGAAAAGGCTATAGAGAAAATAATCTCACAGGTACAAAAAGAAATGATGCTTAAAATCAAAGATATTGGGCCGGTGAGATGGCTCAGCGGCGTAAGCGCCTGCCTTGCAAGCGCGAGGGCCCGAGTTTGACTCCCGGATCCCACATACGAAAAAGGGGCCGGTGATATCGCTCAGCGGCACGGGCACCTGTTGGTGCACGAGGTCCTGAGGTCGACCCCCCGGTACCCACAAAAAAAAAAAATAAAAAATAAAATCAAAGATATTAGAGAAGATACAGATAAAAGAATAGATGGGCTTAGAAAAATGGACACAAAAAAAATGCTCAATATAGGAAAGAAATGGAATCCATGAAACAGATCCAAACAGAAATCCAAGAGATTAAAACCTCCATTGAAAGTATGGAGGACTGAACAGATTGAATGAAGGAGAGGATAGAATATCAGATTTTGAAGACAGAACTGTAGCTAGTGATCATGAAAAGAAAGATATCTTAAAAACAGCAAGAGACCATGAAAAATCAATCGAACAGTTACAAGATGACGCAAAGAAGAAAATAACATAAGATTGACTGGGGTCAATGAGAAAGCTGGAGATGGCACAAATGCCATAAAAAAAAAATCTACACAGAAATAATGACAGAAAACATCCCAAATGTGGATAAAGAATTTAACATAAAAATAAATGAAGCATATAGAACTCCAAACAGCCATGACCAAAATAAAACTACGCCAAGACATATAATAATCAAGATCTCAGAAATTCAGCACAAGAACAGAATATTAAAAGCTGTTAAAGACAAGAAACAGATCACCTATAAAGGAAAGCCCATCAGAATCAAGGCAGACTTCTCAACACAAACCTTCAAGTCAAGAAGATCTTGGAGTGAAGTATTTCAAGTCCTGAAAGAAAACAACTTCTGACTCAGATTGATGTATCCTGCAAAACTATCTTTCAAAATTAATGGAGAAATAAGATACTTCCATGACAAAGAACAACTGAAGAAATACATGACCACCAAACCAACCCTACAAAGAGTACTGAAAGATACTCTAGACAGAGATAAAAATGACCACAATTCCAAGAACAACAGTGGAAAGAAATCACCTGGCAGGGCAAGCAATTAAACAGAGGGGAAAAGCAGGGAACCAACAGCAGGAAAATATCATGGCAAAGATAAGCCAATACATACCAGTTATAGCCATCAATGTAAATGGCCTCAATTCACCAATCAAAAGAAACAGATTGGCAGAATCAATCAAGAAACAAGATCCAACAATATACTGTATACAAGAAACACATTTAACTCAAAAATAAATTCATAGACTGAAAATCAAAGGCTGGAAAATAATCTTCCATGCAACAGGAACCCAAAAAAAAGCAGAAGTAGCTACTCTGTTTGCAGACAATGTGAACTTCAAATCAAGAATGATCAAAAGAGATAAAGGAGGTCACTACATACTTGTTAGGGGAAAACTTCAAGAGGAAGAGATAATAATAATAAATATGAATGCACCAAATACAGGAGCACCCAACTACATAACTCAATTATTAATAGATATGGAAAATCAAATAAAGAATAACACAATTGTAACAGGAGACCTTAATACCCCATTGTCACAAAGAGATAGATCACCAGACAAAAAATCAGCAAAGAAATATCAGAACTGAACCAAACCTGTGAACAAATGGACTTAGTAGATGTTTTCAGAGTGTTCCACCCAGCATCATCAGAATACACATTCTTCTCAGCTGCACATGGGACATTCTCTAAAATAGACCATATACTAGCTATAGAACATGCTTAAGTAAATGCAAAGGAATTGAAATTATCCCATGCATATTATCTGACCATAGTGCAATGAAATTGGAAATTAATGGCAAAAGAAACCATAAAAACTCCATAAACACATGGAAATTAAATAACACCCTCCTGAACAACCAATGGGTCACAGGTGAAATTAAAGAAGAAATTAAACAATATCTACAACTAAATGAGAAAGCAGATACAACATACCAGAATTTATGGGACACAGTGAAAGCAGTCCTAAGAGAGAAATTTATAGCAGTGAATTCTCACATCAGGAAAACAGAACAAGCACAAATAAACAACCCAATGTTGCACCTCCAGCTTCTAGAAAAAAGAAGAGCAAGACAAGCCCAAAGCCCATACAAGGGAGGAAATTATAAATATCAGAGCAGAAATTAACACAATGGAGACTAAGAAAAAAACACAAAGAATTCATGAATCGAAGAGTTGGTTATTTGAAAGAATAAATAGAATTGATAAACTCTTAGCCAACCTTATCAAAAAAAAAAAAAAAAAAAAGGAAAGAAAAGACTCAGATTCATGCACTGAGGAATGAAAAGGGTGAAATCACTACAGATTCTGTGGAAATTCAGAAGATCATCAATACCTACTTTGAAAATCTTTACTCTTATAGGATGGAAAACACAGAAGAAATGGACAGAGTCCTAGAAACACATCAATTACCAAAGCTGAATCAAGAAGATATAAAAATTTTTAATAATCCAATATCAGTTAATGAGATTGAAAAGGTAATTAAGGGCCAGTGAGATGTCTCAGCGGCACAAGTGCCTGCCTGGCAAGCGCAAGGTCCTGAGTTCAACTCCCGGTACCCACATAAAGGAAAAAAAAGGGCCAGTGATATCACTCAGCGGCACTAGTGCTTGCTGGCAAGTGCAAGGTCCTGAGGTCGACTCCCGGTACCCACATAAAAAGAAAAAAAGAAAAGATAATTAAAAACTTACCAACAAAGAAAAGCCCTGATAGATTTACTGCTGAATTCTACAAGAAATTTAGAGGAGATTTAATGCCAATACTCCTCAAACTCTTTTAATTAAATTGAAAGGGAAGCAATACTCCCTAACTCATTCCTAGAGGAAAGTATTACCCTGATACCAAAATCAGAGAAAGACACAACCAAAATAGAGAACTACAGGCCAATCTCCCTAATGAACACAGATATAAAAATCCTCAATAAGACACTAGCAAACCAAATGCAGCAAATCATCAAGAAGATTATACACCATGACCAAGTGGAATTCATCCCAGGAATGCAGGGATGGTTCAACATATGCAAATCAATAAATGTAATATCAATAGAGCCGAAGACAAAAGTCACATGATCATCTCAATAGATGCAGAAAGAGCTTTTGACAAAATCCAACACTCATTCATGGTAAAAACCCTACTGAAAATCGGAATAGATGGTCTTTACCTCAACCTCATCTATGACAAACCAACAGCCGTCATCATATTAAATAGACAAAAACTGAATGCTTTCACTCTAAAATCAGGAAGAAGACAAGGAAGTCCACTATCACCACACCTATTCAATATAGCTCTGGAAACATTAGCCAGAGCAATTAGACAAGAGAGAGAACTAAAAAGAATAAGGATAGGAAAGGAAGAAGTTAAATTATTATTATTTGCAGATGACATGATACTCTACATAGAAGACCCCAAAAACTGCACTGAAGGACTTCTAGATTTAATAAGCAAATTCAGTAGTGTAGCTGGATATAAAATCAACACTTGAAAATCAATACCCTTCCTATACACAAACAACAAACTCACTGAGAGAGAAATTAGGGAAACCACACCCTTTACAATAGCATCCATAAAAATGAAATACTTAGGAATCAACAAAGGAAGTAAAACATCTATACATTGAAATTACAGTACTCTGAAAAAGGAGATTGAAGAGGATATCAGAAAATGGGAAGATATCCCTTGCTCAAGGATAGGAAGAAACAACATAGTGAAAACGGCCACACTCCCAAAATTGTTGTACAGATTTAATGCAATCCCAGTCAAAATACCATTAGTATACCTCACAGATCTAGAGAAAACATTCCTAAAATTCATTTGGAACCAGAAGAGACCTAGAATAGCAAAAGCAATTCTGGGCAACAAAAGCAAGGCAGGAGGCATCACAATCCCTGACTTGAAATTATACTGCAATACTACCGTGATAAAATCAGCACGGTACTGGCAAAAAAACAGACCTGAGGATCAGTGGAACAGATTAGAAGACGCAGACACAACTACAAACACACTCAGCCACCTTATCTTTGACAAAGGGGCCAAACAGTTTCACTGGAAGAAAGATAGCCCCTTTAATAAATGGTGCTAGAAAAACTGGCTCTCTACATGCCGAACACTAAACCTAGACCCTTATCTATCACCATGCATTAAACTAAAGTCAAAATGGATCAAAGATCTAAATATTAAAACAGAAACACTGAATCTACTGGAAGAGAAAGTAGGTAGAAATCTTGAAGACATAGGGGTAGGCAGAGACTTCATGAACGAAACCCAAACTGCATGGGAAGTACTTCAAAGAATCAACAACTGGGATCTCATCTTATTAAAAAGCTTTTGAACAGCTAAAGAAATCACCAACAGAGTGAAAAGACAACTCTCAGAGTGGGAAAAAATTTTAGACAACAGTACCTCAGACAAAAGATTTCTATCTAGAACATATAAAGAACTGAAAAAAATCAGACCACCTAAAATTAAAGACTCAATCCAAAAATGGGCATCTGAGATGAATACACACTTCTCAGATGAAGAAATACAGATAGCAAATAAATATATGAAAAAATGTTCAACATCACTGGTCATTCGAGAAATGCAAGTTAAAACAACACTGAGATTCCATCTCATCCCAGAAAGAATGGCTATCATCAAGAAATCAACCAATAACAAATGCTGGAGGGGCTGTGGGGAAAAAGGAACACTTCTCCACTGTTGGTGGGAGTATAGACTGGTGCAACCACTGTGGAAATCAGTGTGGAGATTCCTCAAAAAAATAGGATTAGAGGTCCCATTCCACCCAGCTATTCCCCTTCTGGGTATCTGCCCAGAAGAATTAAAAACATCATACCACAGTGATATATGTAAACGCATGTTTATAACAACACAATTTATAATAGCTAAATCTTGGAAGCAACCCAAATGCCCATCAACTGAGGAATGGATAAAAAAGATGTGGTATTGTTATACAATGGAGTACTACTCAGCCATAAAGAAGGATAAACTGGAGAATTTTATAGGTAAATGGATGCAACTCGAGATCATACTCATAAGTGAAATAAATCAGTCTCGCACGTATAAACATCATATTGTCTCCCTAGTGTGAGAAACCGAAAGAGTAAATAAGATCCAAAATGTACAACAGATATTAGGAAATGGGAAGAAACTATTCAAAAGGAAAGAGAAACTTGGATGGGGGAAAGGAGAAAAAAAGGAAGGGAAAAGTTAAAAAAAAAAAAAAATATATATATATATATACATACACACACACACAAGATAGTTAAGATAGCTATACTATTAATTTCTATTAGTTCACTGAAAAGAAAAGTTTGTGCTTATATCGTTTGATCAATTTTTCATGCCTATATCTTATAATCTGAGCAACTACTTTGAAGATAACAATACCCAATGTACTAACCCTTGTTACTCTCCTACTATCTTGTTTTGAAATTTTGTATCGTTTTTATTGTTTTTTCTCTTTAAAATAAAATATATGAGATGGCTCAGCAGCATAAGAGCCTGCCTGGCAAGTGCAAGGGCCCGAGTTCGACTCCCGGAACCCACATATGAAAAAAGGGCCGGTGATATCGCTCAGCGGCACAGGCGCCTGCTGGCGCGAGGTCCTGAGGTCGACCCCTGGTACCCACAAAAAAAATAAAATAAAATAAAATAAAATATATTAAAAAAAAACTGTGTTCCATGTATAGTCAGACCAAAAAGGGTTAAAAAAGAGATAGAAAATCTATAAAGGAAAAAAGTCATGGGGGTCTGTCTTCTTTTTCACAAAAAAACAATGGCTACAGAATTCTGACATGGAAAAGATGTAGACTCAATTTTACTGTCAAATAAGTTTTAGCTTTTGAGAAGCGACAACAAAAGATTCATAATATCTATCACTCACATGCTCTTCTTTCAGTCACTTTAATAAAACATATTCCAGCTACCTGAGTTATGAGTTAACATTAGGAGCTCAAAACTTGGAGCATCAAAGTAAAGGATACACAGCGAGCACTGAAGCCAGATCGGCATGGAGATCAGCCTAAAATAATTATTTAAATACAGATATAGAACATAAGCTTCAAAAATTCTGCAAGATGATGAGCCATACATCGAAAATTTTAATAACCTAGATCCCAAACCCATATTTAATTAATAAGTTTTCAAATAGGAAGAGGAAACAGAGAAATAAAAGTGCACAAGATTCTTCTTCCTACACAATTATAAGTCTTAAAATGTCATTTTACTCTTTATTTTTATCAGAGAAGTATTTTTAGGTGTTCCCATACATTTGTAGGAACACATTATATAGAAGGGGGGCGCTGTTCTTTAAAAAATTTTTTTTAAAAAACTGGCCACTGTGTCAAGGTATTTACAGTCTAAAGGTCTCCAGCAAACATGGGATAGATTTTAATTTTAAAAGAATAAGCCTAAAGAGAAGCAATCTTCAAATGATGTTTAGGCCTTACGGCCCATCAGTATTTTCCAATCCTTCTGGTAAAGATTCCTAAAACCTACCCAGGCATAGTAACACACATCCGTAATCCCAGGACTAGGGAGCCTGAGGCAGGAAGACTGAAAGTTCCAGGCCAGCATGGGCTACACAGTGAGTTCAAGGGCAGTGTAGAGCACATAAGTAGACCCTGTCTCAAACACAGACACACACAGACACACACACACACACACAATTCCTGAAACCTGGTATGACAGAACAGAATTCCTGGGGTGCCCGCTATACACAAGGGCAGGTCCACTTGATGTCAGGAAAATGATTCATGAAAATCCACAAATGTCATTGTGGGTCTTGTTCAGTAGCATCGCTGATGTCACTGAGAAAGACAAGACACAAAAATTCAGAACATAGGAAAGCTGCCTCTGCTAACAAACGTTAGAGACGCCAAGCACTTAGACCTGAAATCAGTACATTTAGCAAGTGTTTTCCATCGACTATTAAATTTAGTACAACTAACACCTATGTGGGCACTATTTTTCCAATTTCACAGATGAGAAAACTAAGATTCAGAATTACACAGCCAATAAACAGATGGCAGAAAGAAATCCCCAAGCCAGGAATTTCTTGCTCAAAAGTTCATTGTACCCTACCACATCATTTTCCCAACCCAAGAAAAAAGGAACTAAGAGAATAATTTTATAATTTATTAAAGTATTAGCAAGAGGCTGCCTCTTTTACAAAATAATGACAATAAAGCAATGCACAGAACTAACCATGCAGTTATAAGAGCTCCTGAAACACAAATTGCATGTGGGGTTTCTACAGGGCCGATGAGCTTTCTCTCCAACAACAACCAAAAAAAGGATTCTGAAACGTTCCCAGGCTGCCTGCTGACCTCCGGCTTGATTGGTAAGTACCAAAGGGCCTTCAAGCGGGGTATGGAGGTGCACACTCACAGGGCCCTGGGAGGCTGAAGCAGGAAGATCACAAATTCAAGTCCTGCCTGGGCAACTCAGCGAGATCCTGTCTCCAAAAAGGTCCGGGGATGTAGCTCAGTGTGAAGGCCCTGGGTTGAATCCCCAGAACCGAAGGGGGAAAAAACACCTTCAGTCTTCTTTGTGTCCTGAGCACGCGGGGCTAACACTTCCCCTGCCAAGAAGACTGGATTAAGTAACCGAGCCACCCTACGGAACACAGGTCCCAATGCACTGCTCCTTCCCAGGCCCTTAAGGAGAGGTCAATACTTAGGACAAAAGAACACACCTCTAATGGTGGAATTTTAGACATCAGCAAAGGAGTTTTAATCCCAACCCTCCCTCCCCAAAATTATTCACATCACACCTGTTTGAGACACTGGCTCCTCCTCTGGGTACCTAGGACCTTGGCTCACCTTGGCATTACCCAACTCCTGTCTTGCTCCCCCACAAATCATGTGTACTGTACAGACCAAACCAGAGCGTGCAATGGCCCCGGCTCCCAGCTCTGCAAGCACGGGACAGCATCGGGCTGCCGCCTCGAGCCTCGAGCACCCCAAGCTCGTCCCCGCGCCTCCTACGTACTGATCCGCGTTGCCAGTCCCAGCGCCCGCCGGACCGACCGCGCCCATCCCGCGTCCCCCGCGCCCGCCCTCCAGAGGCGCCGAGCTGCGAGCGGGCCGCTGCTGCCACCTGCCGGCCACGCCGCTCCGCGCCGCCGTCAGCCGCCCCACCCAAAAGCCCTCGCCACTGCGCGAGCGGCGGAGACCTCGTCTGCTGGGACTCTCCGGGCAGGAGCTTCCCACAGAGAGAAGAATCTTCCTTTTAAGTCACTCGCGCCGCACACGCAGACTGGATACGGTGATGTGTTCAGCACCGACCTCCCTCGGGGTTCTGCTGGGGATGTGCCTGCGCCCCTTCCCCGCCTTGGGATCCTGGGTGCCTGGGCCCAAGACAAACACCGCATACCAACCGTGCTCCCCACATCTGGACGGGTCTGTCCACACTGTGCCCTCCTGACACGGCTCTTCAACCCTGATTCAAATGTCAGACCCACTGAGCCGGAATCCTCAGGGCAGAGACCAGGAAACTATTTTTGCCAGGTTCCCCCAGGTGATCTTTAATGATCAGGCAGACTGGGAACAACGTACCTAGTTAGAAGGTCTAGCTGACCTTTTCACATTACCCCTACACAGCAGCGCTGAGTGTTAAAAAGACAAATAATAGGCTCTGTGCTCAGAATGAGAAAGATTTCACACACCAAGCTCATCAGCACCCAGCCCAGGGCTTCAGCCTCCTCTACTGTCCCTAGTGTCCCAGTCCTTGTTTTACAGTACCTGTACGCCACAAGAAATGCCTACGTGTTCTATGTATTGCCTGGTTAGGCCCACTGTAAGACATATTTATGGCCTCACCACTGAGTAATCACTACAAAAAATAATACATATAAATGGGGGAGAAATGACGTTTTTATATCCTTCTGAAATAACCACAACCAGTTATTAATGGAATGCACGTGCCTAGTGGACACAGCACAATTTCTCAAACCTTGGAATTATATTAAACCCTTCTACCCTTGTTTCCTTTTCCATATCGATTTTCCCATGATTCCTGTTTTTTGTCACCACAGCCCCTAAAACCCCAGCTTCGTGAAGATGGATTATCAGCAAACAGGTGGGGCAATGTAATGTTGGACCAGCAAACCCTCCTAAACTAGTTAGTAGTTTGCAGGGAGTCTGACAGCTGTCAAGTGCAGCCTTAAAGCTGTAAAATTTCCGTGGAGCCGGGTAGATCACTGCAGGGCCCAGACACCTCAGCAGAGTGTGAGGACAGCATGGCCCCAGCCCTGCTCACCATCTCCTTCATTCCCCTCTCCCCAGAGTTCCAGTGCTCCTGCTGCAAGGACCTTCTTTCCTCCCTGGAGTCCATCAAGCCCTCTCCCAGCTCAGCACACTGCCCTTGTGCTCTCTCTGCCTGGACCTTCCCCAGGCTTGGGGTTCATCTACAGTTCCTGAAGCCTTCCCAGGCCTGCCCCCAAACCATCCTTGTCACTATCAGAAATGAGCCTGTTTATGTATTAATTTATCTTCTAGCGCCTCACCAGAATGCGAGCTTCGTGAGAGCAGAGGCCACTCCCGAAAATCCACAAAAATGCTCAGTGATAAGTTGTTCAGTGAATGAATGCAGCCACTACACCAGCTCAGATATAAAAACCATGAAGAATGTGCTTTACGTGTGTCATCCTGTGATCTTCACAACAGCCTATTAAAAACAGGTGTTACTGACCGTGTTTAACAGACGAGGAAATCAACATTCAGAGAAGCCAAGCCTTCAAGGCTGCACAGCAGAAGCGGGAGAATTAAGATTCAGATTCAGGTCTACCTGACTCCGAAGGCTACTTTTCATAAAGCACATTAACATCCTGTCGTATACCTTAAAAAAACACAATACCTTTTATGAATTTTTTTAAACCATATTCCCTTCCCCATACTTCCTTTAACTGCCTAAAAAAGCCAAGCCCAGCAGCAAAGTCAGAAAATAGAGCCCTTTCAGCGGTGTAAGCACCTGCCTGGCAAGCACGAGGGCCCGAGTTCCACTCCCGGAACCCACATACGAAAAAAGGGCCGGTGATATTGCTCAGCAGCACGGGTGCTGCTGGCGCGCGAGGTCCTGAGGTCAACTCCCAGTACCCACACACACACACAAAAAAAAAGAAAATAGAGCCCTTAAAGAAACTGGCCCCAGTTGGCATTCATCGTCTAAGTCCCAGGCCCCACACCCAGCAGGAGCCGGCAGAGCGTCCCCCTGGGGAGGCCTTGCCTTGCTGATCCCTCTGTTCGTGGCTGGTGCCGGGGAGACTCCCACAGCCATATCTTCTGACCTGGCCTTATTCCCCTGTAAACTTAATGACACGTGTAACTGTCATGGCTGCCTCTAACTGCCACGCTCCTGTTGATCATCCTGACAGATGGGTGCTAGTACACGCACAGCTGCAGTCAAGGATGTGGTGGGCACCCACCATCTGCACTGCGATGGGTGCTAAGGGAGCACATATCCTAGACAGTCCCCCCATGGAACAGGGATTATCAGAAGTCCCCAGGGAGTTTGGGACTGCCATGGCCTCCTGGGGGGAACTGCAAAGGGGATACGTGGGCCAGAGGCTGGGTGGCTGGACACAGAGTTTGAGATAATACAAAATAGAAGAGATTACATTTTGGTCTGTAAAGTCAAGGGGCAGGGACGTGTACTTTGTCATTACTTCCCCCTCTTCAGCTGGTTTGGTTTTACCACATTCCTGTTCAAATGAGTGCTTCAGGCAGGAAAACAGTTCACCTTTCCCTTCCTCACCGCTACCCTGAACTTCGTCTGATCTAGCTAACTCTTGCTTGTTCTTTGAGACTCAGTTGTGTTGGCCCCTCCTCCAGGAAGCCTGCCTCGCCTTGAGGCTGGGCCAGGTCCCTCCCAGTTATCAAAATTTCCCATGTAGAGCTGGACCTTGGTACTCACCATGCTGCATTATAACTATCCGTGTGTGGGTCTGTCTCCCTGCCCAGGCTGTGAGCTGTGACTTACTTATTGCTGTATTTCCAGCTCTTAGCTCCACACTGCAGAGTTGAATAAATTTGCAGTCCTTAACTACAGAGCTGAATAAATACTGGGGTGGAGTGAGTTACTGAATTACCAGACCACGTGCTCTGACAGGTATTTGGAAGACATGGTCACCATAGTTCTAGCCTCTGTGCTGCCTGCACGTAAGATCCTGAACCTTAGAGGTCATCTAGCCCAGCACACTGGAGCCTGCCTCCAGCAGTCCCTGTAGTAGAAACCTAGCCTGGAAGAACCACAAAGCTCAAAAAAATGACGTTCTAGGAAAGAATGCCACAGGTCACTGTGATTTCTGAAGCCTTCAGGCCTGTATCACTGACTGTGTAGAACAAACCGTTTGTGACTCAACTTCATTATCATCTGCCCCAGGATGGAGCGCTGTCTTCCCCTAGGTCACCGTGATGGCTTCCTCTTGGGCCGGGGACATCACCACCACATGCAGCAGTAACCTCAGCCTCCTGCACAGCGAAAATACTTGCCAGAAAAACAGTGAGAAAAGCAATTAACATGAGACTGGGTAGCAAGAAAGAGAGAACATGTGAGAACAAAGAATACGGATGGCCCTTAACAGGCAAGTTTATTTCACCTTCCGGGAGCCCTCACACTGGGAGACCTGGGCATCAGGCTCTAGTCACCAGGCTCTGCCCTGCTGCTTTGTTTCGAAACACACAGCACCACCTTTAATCATAGGCAGAGAGCATAGCCAGTGTGGGAGTCTGAAGAGACCACCTAAAGCCAGAGATGAGAGAGAAAGGCCATAGCTCAGAAAGGCAGACAGACCTCACCGCCACCTGCAGAGAAATGGAGAGGTGAGAGAGAAAACAGACGTTTAAGGAACACAAGGTGGCCAAGAGTCTGCTGACAGGCGAGAGAATGGCGAAGGGGTGGGGTTGGGGGAACAGGAGGAAGAGATAGAGACCAGCACAGAGAGGCAGAGGTTGAGGCCTTAAAGAATTTTCTGAAAGAATGAGTTTTCAAAATCAATAAAAGTTATGGGAGCAAGTGTGAGGGGTCCCGAGAGAGAGAGAATTCTGAAAGATAACTAGAATGTTCTAGACCTCATCACCAGTGACTACAAAGCCAGACCATATTTACCTTCAACTCCTAAACTATGGTCACCTAAGTCTTAGGTCCTAACTCCCAATAACTCAACTGCTGCCTTGTCTTGCAGTCATCTCTAAGAGGTGTCATGGCTGCCGCAAGGGACTCAGAACAGCCCCTGACGTAGAAGTCCTTCCACTCTGATCTCTCTGTCACAAGCCACTACAATGGCACCCGGGAGCCCACTGCTCTGTGAGGCAAGCTGCCCCCAACAACAGACCCCTACCCTGATCCCCACTTTTCAGTCCTTACTGTTGGGTCCACCCTTCTCCAAGTCCACACAGCACACTTGAAACCAGTTTTCACGCAACTGCTTTAACCATGAAATTTCTGGAGGATCACAGCTGACAGACGGGACCTGTGCAGGTCCCAGTGCAACTGAGGGCCCCAGTCTTCCCCTGACCTCACACCCACTAGCCTTCACATGGCCAGGTGTCACTCACAGAAACAACCAGGTACCCTCATGCTCTGGAGTCTAGGGGAGATGTTGTTTTACCCCATGTAAGGGCCTCCCAAACCAATCTATTTCCAGACTGTCCCATCCAGCCCCATTCCCTCCCCCAGGACACTACTCCCACCCACCCTCTAGTCCATGTGGAATTGAGCAAGACTGTCCTCAATACCATGAAACAGTACATTTCCCAAAGCCCGCTGATTCTTCTTCTTAACTGGTAAGTGAAAAAAATCAAAGCTCAGCCCAGACCAGCTAAAAAGCTCAGATCAGTCCAGGTTCTTTTTAGTCGCATTTGGATAAAGGTTAAAATTTGGAGGCCCAATCCCAAAGTTCCCCTCCACATGTGGATTCCAGTGGATTCTCACCTCAGAATTACCTACTGAACATCCCAGCTTCAGAAGACACTGCATAGTATGGCTCTGCCCATCCTCTCCAGCCACCTGTGGCTAATTTGCCAGTCACCCTTCCCTCATCCCACCAGCTCCAATCCTTGCACAAGTTGTTCCTTCTATCTAGAGCACCCTTCTCTGTAAACCAACTCGCCCCATGACTCAGTGCAGACCTCACTGTCTCTGGAGAATGTGCCCTGCCCTGAAACCTCTGGCCAAGTCACAGTTGTTTGACACATAAGAGGTGCTTGAAATGTCTGTCGATTGGAAAAGTGATTGAAAGATGTCATGAAGACGGAGCCCTTAGAGAAAATGCCCCAGTGAGGGCTTTGAGGGCCACAGTGAAGGGCTATAGTGGAGACACTGAGTCACCAAAATCTACCTTCTTCTTTTTGTGTAGGAACAGAACTGTAACTGGGCACTGTCTGTCCAGGGAGAGACTGCATTTTCCAGTATCTCTTGCTTCCGTGGGACTAAGTTCTTGCCATCTGAAAAATGAGTAGAAGTGAGATATGTTCCTTAAAATACTTCCACATGCCCCTCTGAGTTCTTTCAGGAACCTAGAAGTGCCCAGCCGCAGGCAGCAGTTCTAACACTCCAGGGGATGATGCTGGGTTCCTGAGTGGCTCTGTGGTTTCAGTGGCTCACCTCCCACCAGAGACGTTGACAGGAAGAGGAACATTCCCAAGGTCCTTTAAGCCACCATATTCATGGGTGCTTTTCTTACAATGAATTTGCCTTGTACCCTAAGGAATAACAAGACTAGGCAATTTCCTGGCAGAAGTCACATCTGGTTTCAACTCACAATAGTAATAATACCCTCTAAGGATCAACTTCATATAATGTGATGGTTCTGAGCAACTGCAGGGAATAATAAAGTGCCCCTAGGGCCTCCCTGTACTGCCCATGCTAACAGACAAGGATGGCCTATTCCAACAGCTTAACTACCTGTTCCCCCTTCTTTTTGCCTGTCTTTCTCCCTGCCCCTTCAAGACACTGAAGGAGGATTCCGATAGGACCAGCCCACCATCAGCAGCAACGGAATCAGCTGTGGAATCTCGATCAAGGCACCCTCTCAGAGCACCTTTCTCCTTTTTCATCATCAAGATGGGGGCTAGGTCACTGGCTCTTAACCCTAGCTGTACATTAGAATTGCCCAGGAAGCTTCTAAAATTTGAGAGGCTGAGTCCCAGGCCAGACTAACGAAAACCAAATTTTAACGAAAACCAAGTTAGAGAACCTCTAACTTGGGAACTAAATCTAGTTCTCAGATTGACTTCATCAGGCCATGATGTGGTGGCCATAATCCAGCCCAGCATAGCTTTGTGTCTTATTTAAACTCAACACCTAGAATGGATGCAACTCAAGACCATACTCAAAGTGAAATAAACCGGACCCACAAGTGTAAACATCGTATTGTTTCCCTAATGTGAGAAGCTGAAAGAGTAACTAAGATCCAAAATGTACAATAGATATTGTAAAATAGGAAGAAACTGTTCAAAAGGAAAGTGGAACTGGGATGGGGGAATGGAAAAAAGGGGGAAAAAAGATGTATATATACAAGATAGTTAAGACAGATACACTACTAAATTTGCTTAGTTCATTGAAAAGTTTGTGCTAATATTGTTTGGACAATTGAATGCCGATATCTTGTACCCTGAGTAACTAATTTAAAGATAACAATATGCAATGTATTAACCATTGTTATCCTCTTATTATGTTGTTTTGAAATTTTGTTCTATTTTTTCTCTTTAAAATAAAAAAAAATTTAAATTAAAAAAAAACCAACACCTAGGACAATAGCAGGTATCACACCTAAAAGATACACACTTTTCCCTCTAAGAGGTTGTCATCTTGGTGAACAGAATTCCATTTTTCCCGCGCCTGATTTAAGAATAATGAATGAGGGCCGGTGAGATGGCTCAGCGGCGTATGCGCCTGCCTGGCAAGCTCAAGGGCCCGAGTTCAACTCCCAGAACCCACATATGAAAAAGGGCCGGTGATATCGCTCAGCGGCACGGGTGCCTGCTAGCGTGCGAGGTCCTGAGGTCGACCCCCCGGTACCCACAAAAAAAAAAAAAAAAAAAAAAGAATAATGAATGGAACCCTCTCCATAGGTGGCAAAAACAAAACTAAATTGTTTTTCATTCTTATAGCATCTCCAAGATAGTCATGTGGCGAAAAGAACACAGGTTTTGGAATCAATCAACATGGGTTTGAAGCTCAGCTCTGCCAAGTCTTCACTGCATTGCTAGGGAAAGTGGCATGTCAGTTCCCCTCTGATCAGTGTGGCCACTTTTTGTACAGGATATGACATCCCCTGAGTACTATGCAGCCAGAAAGAGCAGCCCCGGCCAGAGCTCTGAGCCCAGTTTCTTTAGGAATAAATTTTGAGTAACAGTAGTTACAACACGGATTTGATGCAAACTATAAACAATATATATAAAACAGCAGAGCACCGAGCCTATAGAAAGTGTTCAGGAAGTGTTCACTTTCTCCCACTGTCCCCTAAAGTTTTCTATATCCTCAACCATATGCATTTGTGTCCCCATATGGGAGGTACACATATTCAGTAGCCATGTGAGATCCTCGCAGGACAAGAGATGCAAGGCAAACTGAGATGGACACGGTCCTCAGCGTGGTCCAGCAAGGCTGTCACCAACAACTGCACAAGTGTTGCACTACACAACTCAAGAGGGTTCCTTTCACTTCTTGGTCATCATAGGTTTTTCTGGTTCCTGCAACACTCTCCCACAAGATATCAGTGGAATGTCTAGAGAAAGTGGCACTTTTCTTCAAAATTCAAACAGATCTGTTCTATCAACCAGCAGGACACCTTCCTCATTCTCTATTGCCTCTGCCCAGTGTGACACTGTCCCTCATCAAGCTGCCCACAGACTAAGCCCTAAGGATGCCACTCTCTGGGGTATCCAAGCCATTCTTTATTCCCCCCTCAACACTGACCACACAATGAAACTGGAAAACACAGGAGGACAAATAGAGAAGATGGACCCCACCAAGAGATGTCCTGAAGCTTCTATTCTGTGGGTCCACCCCCCCTCCACTGCATCACTGTTATCCAGCTCCCAGGCAAGGGCTCCAAGTCACAGCAGGTACACACGAACTTTCCTTATGGCACGCTACACCCACATCCCCTTCCAAAGGAAACTGCCTGCTCTCAGCCCCTGCCAGAGGCATCACCAGGCAATTCTATTTTGTGTCACACCCTCCCCAGCTACTGTGACAGTAAGCAGACACCTGAACAGCCAATTTACAGCTGGCCAGAGGCTTTTGGTGTGGACCAGCACCAAAAAGAGGGAGGGGCAAAATATCAATGAGATTTCCATGAAATGCCAAGAAAATAAGTCAGTTGGTAGTGAGCACCAAGACTGAAATGCCTTAAGGTGCAGAGTATGAAGGAAGGCTGGAAGGATCACAGTGGGCTGGGAGTGAAGCAACATTACAAAATAAGTAGAAGTGAGGACGTGGAGAACAGAAGCAGGAGCAGGATACAAAGCAAGGGAGCTGTCAGCCGCGGCAGAGACTGCAGGAGACCTGCCAGGAGAAGCCTGGACGCCGTACCGGGGGAGTAGAGCTGCGATCCAGGACTCCCGCTGCAGTGACCTTAGACCCAAAATGCAGGCTCTGCGGCAGTCGTGTTCCCGTATCGCGCCACTGTCCTTTCAACACCCCCCTCCAACTACTTCACTTGAGCCGTTGTGAAGGGAACTGTTTACTGCAACCAAATGAACTCAGCCCAACCACATAAGCAAGGAGAGACGGACAGATAAAATCGTGAATGGAGGCAACAGATAAGGAGTCACCTGAAAGAAAAATAAGCCTTCTAGAGTTTCTGGGAAATACTGCACACCAATTAAGGTACATAAAACTACAGTATTTGCGAATTCTGGCTTAGGAAAACTATGAGAAACATGCAAACACAAACAGATCTCTCTCTCTCTCTCTCTCTCTCTCTCTTTCTCAGTTATACTGAAGAACTGTTCATTTCAGTCAGAGGGCCAGACTAAGGCTTTGCAATTACAGTTCTTTCAGCCAAATCACAGTAGCTCTCCTCCAGATGGGAAGAAATCTTGGAGGCAAAGGTTAGGGGGAGAAAGGCATCTTGAAATACACCCTGGTAGCCACTAGAGGGAGATACTTCCTCGTGAAATATTTCACCGCCAAATTCAACAATGACGGGGTGGGGGGCGGAGATTACCCTCACAAAAACAAATGTCTCCTTCAACATGGATACCTGTATAATTCCTTTACCAGGTCATTTTGTAATAATAAATATTCCCGATAAAATATGACACCAAGGGGAGGCAACACTGTAGAACGAGCTTTACTGCCTCACCCTAATCTGAGCTATTGAATTAAAGGAATTCATAAACAATCCCAAGGTCATAAAATACTACCCATGAGGAAAAGGGGGGCAGTGAAGAGACCCCAGATCAAAAGTTGCCTGCCTTAGCATTCAGCACGTCTGGAATCTTCAGGTAATCTCACACAGGTAATCTCAAGGACATAGGTAATCTCAAGAGGTCTCAAAATTTCACTGTAATAATTTTTTTAAAATTTCGTATTTGTACTTCAACAACATTTATTTATCCTTTATATTGCAGGTAAAAAGCTGGGAGGCACCTTCTCCCAGACTCCAAGTGATACAGCAAGGCCAAGCGATCCTGGACTCACACATCTGAATCCATGAGCAAAAATTAATCTCCCTTCCTTATAAACTGATTACCTCAGGTATTTTGTCACAGTGACAGCAAGCTGACTAAACATCACAATCGCAGGAGAGCTCTCAGGAGCAGTTTGGAAACTGAGGTAACTTTAAGACTTCCAATATGGCAGAAGCTGCCATTCAGGGAAAGGAAAAAAAAAAAAAAGGAACTTTCAATTTGGGCTTTTTTTGTTTTTTAGGATTTTTTGGGTTTTTCGAGACAGGGTCTTGCTATGTAGTGCAGGCGGGCCTTGAACTTGTTTATGTAGCCCAGGCTGGCCTCAACTCACAGCGATCTTCCTGCCTCAGTCTCCCAAGCGCTAGGATTACAGGCGTGTGCCACCATGCCCAGCTGACTTTGAGTTTTGGACCCTGTAAAATTATCCCTTAAAAGAAAAGGAGAAAAACACATTTTTGGACAAACAAATTGAGAAAATTTGTTGCCAGTAGAGCTGTCTTGCAAGAAATGTTAACAAGGTCTTTAGACAAAAGAAAAAGAACATAGGTCTGAAACTCAGATCTCCATAACGAAAGAATATCAAAAATGAATAAGTAATGTTAAAATAAAACTATTTTTCTTGCCATTAATCTCAAAGATAAGTCTTATCAAAACACCAATATATATGATTAAATATTCTTATTATATTCTTATATATAAGCGAATAAATGATGGGGAGGGAGGAATTAGATTATAAGGCAAGCATACAACATGCAAAATGATATAATGCTATTTGAAAGAAGGCTTGCACCCTACACATTTATACTTACAAATGTGTATTTCCAAACTTTAGGAAAACCACTATAAAGTTTTTTTTTAAATGTAACTGATAGGCATAGAAAGGAAGGAAAATGGAATCAAATGCTCAAAACCACAAAAGGTAGAAAAAAGTGGAAGACAAAAACAGGAATAAAGAAAAAGAGAGACAAGTAGAAAACAATAACAAATATGGTCAATATTAATACAATTATATCAATAATCACTTTGAACATCAAGTCTAAATGCACCAGTCAGAAGGCAGACATTGTCAGAACAGATCAAAAATAAGACCTGCCTGTGTGTTGTCTATAAGAAATCCACTTCATATTTAATGACACATAAAATAAAATGCTTGGAGTGCTGGGTATGTAGCTCAGTGACAGCATGCTTGCCTAGGATACTTGAATCCCTGTGTTTGATTCCAAACATAGGGAGGGGGGATAAATATTGGAAAAAATATACTACATCAGCACTAACCAAAGAAAGTAGAAGTCATTAAGTTAATTTCCAAAACAGAGGATTTCACAACAAAGAACATTATCAAGGATAAAGAGCATAACATAATAAAGGGTTCAGTTCTCCAAAATAAAACAATCCTGAACATATGCACACCTTAAAAAGCATCAAACTGCATGAGGCGAAACATGACTGCAAGGAAAAGATGAATCCAGTATACTTCAGTTCTCAGTGTGAAATGGACACAACCAACAAATTCAGTAAGGACAAAATTGAATCAATAGCACCATCCATCACCTGGATGTAATGGACACCAGCATTCTGTCTGTCCTCCAAAAGAACACACATCTTCATGTGGAGTGTTCACTAAGACATAACACGTGCATGGCCATAAAAGCCCCATTAAAAATTTAAGAGAATAGAAAAAATCCAATGTCTGTTCTTAGAGCACAAAGGGATTAAACTAAAAATCAGTAGCTAAAAATACCAGAAAAACCCTAAAATAAATGGAAATTAAAAAGGGGGGGGGGCGGTGAAATGGCTCAGTGGCATAAGCGCCTGCCTGGCAAGCGCGAGGGCCCGAGTTCAACTCCCGGATCCCACATACGAAAAAAGGGCCGGTGATATCACTCAGCAGCACGGGTGCCTGCTGGCGCGTGAGGTCCTGAGGTCGACCACCCGGTACCCACAAAAAAAAAAAAAACACTTGTACCAGGCTTGGTGGACCCACACCTGTAATCCCAGCACTCCAGACATTGAGCCAGGAGGGTCACCTTGCGTTCGAGGCCAACCTGGGCTACATATTGAGTTCAGGGCCAGCCTGGACTACATAGCAAGACCCTGTCTCAGAAAAATAATAATAATAAGTAAAAAACCCTTGTAACACATGACCAAAGAAGAAATCTCAAGAGAAAGTTTAAAATACTTTGAAGTAAATCAAAATGAAAACCAATGTGTTGAAATTTGTGGAAAGCAGTATTTACAGGCAATCTCATAGCACTGAATTCATATATATTAAAAAAAGAAATAGCTAAAAATCAATCTGTTTCCAGCCTATGAGCCTAGAAAAAGAGCAAATTAAATCTAAAGTATCTAAAGAAAATAAGTAAAAGTTAAAGCAGAAATGAGTGGAGCTGGGGGAAAAAAAAGCAAATCAATACAGGAAAAAAAAATTTGCTCAAGGTGGGCCTGAACTTGCAATCCTCCTGCTTCAGCCTACTGGAGTGCTGGGATTACAGGCATGCACCACCATGCCTAGCTGAAGCTGTTTCTTTAATATACTGTAATTAAAAAAAAAAAAAAAAGACTACACAATAAGCCTCTGGCCAAAAGAAGCATAAAAGTGGACACAAATTATTACCCGAAAAGAAAGAGGGGCCATCCCTATATATCTCATGGGCATTAAAAGAATAATAAAAGAATATTATGAACAGTTAACTCTATGCCCAAAAATTTGATAACCAGGATGAAGTGAACCAATTCTTTAGAAGATATAAAGTCAAAAATTCATTTTTATCCCATGTGCATATTTTATTTAAAAATAAAAGTGAAGCCAGGTGTGGGGGCACATGCTTATAAAGCTAGTACTCTAGAGGGTTGAGGCAGGAGGAATATAAACTGGAGTCCAGCCCAGGCAATTTAACAATTTAATGAAAGCTTGTCTCAAAATTTAAAAATTAAGGGCTGGGGATATAACTCAATGCAGAGGTCCTAGGTTCAATCTCCAGTACTGCATATAAATAAATAATAGATAAATAAATAAATAAATAAAATTAAAATAAAGCTAGAAGATACCGATGTATTCTGAAGTTCTTGGACAGTGACCAAAGGACAGCTTCAGGATATTCACTGCACATTTTTATTATTGGAAAGACTGGAAACTTCATCATCCATTATTACAGGAATTAATATATAGATGGATAAATTCATACTATGTGGCTCTATACATAAACACACTGGACTTTTCTATATCAATATGGAAAGACTGTAAGAGCAAGGTATAAATTACTATGTATGATATTATTTATATCAGGGTTTAGAACACCTAATACTGTGTATTGCTTATGAATACATTCACAAAGTACTTTTAATAAACTAGAACAGAGGCTCTTGACATCTTTTGTGCCATAGTCGAAGCCTGTGACCCCTTCTCAAAATAACACTTTAAACATACAAAATAAAATACATAGGACTGGGGCCAGTGAGATGGCTCAGTGGCATAAGCGCCTGTCTGGCAAGCACGAGGGCCCGAGTTTGACTCCCAGATCCCACGTAGGAAAAAAGAGCCGGTGATATCGCTCAGCGGCACGGGCACCTGCTGGCGCACGAGGTCGTGAGGTCAACCGCCGGTACCCACAAAAAAAAAAAATACATAGGACTACAAGAGAAAATGTTTATAACAAAATATATCACTATTTAATTATACTTTTTATACGTTAATATATATGCTTGTTTACTAAAACATTAGTACAACCTAAAGGTAAGTCTGATACTACCATAATATCAATAGTACTGGGTGTAAACAGCATTGAAAATGTATATAAAAACTAAAATATAAAGAAAACGTAGCTTGTATTGTGGCACAAGCCTGCAAACCCAACACTGTGGGAGGCTCAGGCAGGAGGATCCCAAGTTTGAAGAAGATTGTAAGTCACTCAGCCTACGCTTCACTGCTGCCAACCAGAAAGGCTGAAGTTCACAAGATGAATAGTACAGGGGCCAGGGATATAGCTCAGTGGCACAGCACCTGCCTGGCAAGTGCAAGGTCGTGAGTTTGATTCCCAGTAGAAAAAAAGATGAATAGCAAAGGTATCTTAAGGAGTACAAGCTTCATCAATTTTTTGAGAAAAGCCTTTTAAATATAAAGCAGAGAAAGGGAAATGTGGTCTAGAGTTGTGGTCTTCAAACATTTTTGCTCACAGATTTCCTAAAAGAATTTTTGGCTTTTTCAATTCTAAATTGCATTGGTGTGGGGTCTTTTCTTCTTTCGATAAGTTTGGCTAAAGGTTTGTCTATTTTGCTTATTCTCTCAAAGACCCAGCTCTTTGATTCATTGATTCTTTGTGGGTTTGGGGGGGTTTTGTTTTGTTTTGTTTTTGTTTTTGTTTGTTTCTTTAGTTTCAATTTCATTAATTTCTGCTCTGATCTTTATGGTTTCCCTCCTTGTACTAGGTTTGAGTTTGGACTGTTTTTGTTCTTCTAGTTTGTTCAGGTGCATCATTAGCTTGTTTATTTGAGGGTGCTCTGTTTTCCCAGTGTAAGCACTCACAGCAATAAATCTCCTTCTTAAGAGTACTTTCATTGTGTTCCATAGGCTCTGGTATGTTGCATTCACATCATCGTTTGATTCCAGGAATTGTTTCAATTCTTCTTTGATTTCTTCTGTGACTCACTGAGTGTTCAAGAGTGAGTTATTTAATGTCCAGTAGTTAGTGAAATTTCTGTCGTTTCTTTTGCAATTGATCTCTAGTTTCAGTGCACTATGACCTGACAGGATACATGGAATCTTTTCTGTTCTTTTGTATTTATTTAAGCAGGTTTTATGGACTAGAATATGGTCTATTTTAGAGAAAGTTCTGTGTGCTGCTGAGAAGAATGTCATTGTGTTTTATGTAGTAGGATAGAACACTCTATAGATATCTATTAAGTCCAACTGTTTGAAGGTATGGCTCAGCTCCGATATTTCTTTGTTAATTTTTTGTTTATTTGATCTGTCTCTCTGTGAAAGTGGGGTACTGAGGTCTGCCACTATGATTGTGTTGGGGCTTATTTGATATTTTATGTCCAGTAGTTTTTATGAAGTTAGATGCCCAGGTATTTCATATATATATATATATATATATATATATATATAGTCACAATTGTTATCACTTCCTGTTGAATTCTTTCGTTTTGTCTCTTCTGATCTGTTTTGGTTTGAAGTTTACTTTGAGAATAAAAAATCCGGAGGGTCATTAGCAACTAGTATGAAAAACTGTATTCCAACAAATTGGAGTATTTTACAGAAGTGGACAAATTCCTAGATTCACATGAATTAGCAAAACTGACCCATGAAGATGTAAAAATGCTGAGTAACCCAATAAAAGGATTCGAAGTTGAGATAGTAACAAAAATACTACCAACTAAGAAAAGCCCAGAACCTGTTGGATTCACTGCCTAATTCTACCAAGAACTTTAGGGAGGATATAACACCAATACTCCTCAAATTCTTTAATGAAATTGAAAGAGAAAGAGTAGTTTCAAACTCATTCTTGGAAGCTAGCATTAGCCCACTCTCTTTAATGAACATAGATGTAAAAATTCTCAACGAGATACTATCAAACAAAATGCAACAAATCACCCAAAAGATCATACGTCGTGTCTAAGGAAGAATATTTTACATGGTTGGTGGAAATGTAAACTAATACAACCACTACAGAAATCAGTATAGAGATTCCTCAAAAAACTTAAGATAGAAATTCACCCAGTTATTCCACTTCTAGGTATCTTCCCAAAAGAGTTAAAGATATCATATTACACTGAACATGCATACCCACGTTTACAGCAGCACAATTCATAACATCTAAATCATTGAAGCAGCCTATATGTCCATCAATGGATGGATAAAGAAAATGTAGCATTTTATACACCATAGAGTATTAATCTGCCATGAAGAAGGATAAACTCAAGTCATTTGTAGGAAAATGGATATATCTTGACATCATAATATTAAGTGAAATAAATCAGACACACGAGCTTAAATATCACACGGTTTCTCTTATGTGAGAAACCCAAAATATAAATAAAGAGCAAAATAAAAGTCAGATGATAGGAAATAGTGAATAAATCTCTTGCCAATGAGAAGGGGGTCAAGAGATGGCAGAAGATGGGAGGGAGAGGAAACAAAAGGAATTAAAACAAAAGAATCAAGATGTGTTATGTATATGTATCAACTCCCCATGAGGAATATAATCACTATGTACTATAAACAATACGGAAAATAAATAGGTGAAATGTAAAAAGAGAAGAATCAAGTGAAGGATGGTAGGTGGAGCTTTTGCAGCCAGCAGGCAATGTGTAAAAAAATTCAGAGATGAGCACAGTTAAATGATTCTCACAAACGGGGAATTTCTAAGAAGCACCACCCGGAAACTTGCTAGAAATGCAAATTCTCAAATTCTCAGACAGCACCCAGGACTTACTGAATCCAGGACTCTTGGCTGAGGTACCCCAGTACCCTATGTTTTCACAAGTCCTCCCTGTGACTGTAGGCATGCAGAAGTTTAAGAACCTCTAACAGACTTGGTATGCCATTAAATCAACCTGATTTGGGTGACAAGAGGGAAACTGCAGCCAGTTTCCCATATTTGATTGATGAAATTTCTCGGGCCTGATGCATTTCCTCTCTCTTATCCCTGATAACTTTCTCTGTTTGAATACTTACAGACCATGAAGTCCAATTATAGTTATGTTGGGACAAACATCTTATACTGAGGTATTAATATTTTTAAATTACTAAAACAAATAAGCAAACAAATTTAACCCCAAATGTAACACAGTGTTTTCAGATAGCCAAAATTTCAAAACCACAAGAATGGAAGGGAGGACATATTGTCTTTAAAGGCATTTCAAAGGGAAATAGTGAAAATATATGCAAAGATTTTCAGTTTAATGCAATAAAATCAATCCTAATTGTTTTTTAATTTACTTACAATAAAATCTTATAACACTATGAATCCTACTTCACTGGGAAATTTGACCTTCCTGTGACATCTCAACAAAGAGAAAAATGTGAATGATAAAAGGATAAGAGCAGTATGCTTTTCACAATTGCTGCATGGTAGGAAATATGTGCCGAAGGCAGAGATCTGGAGAAAGACATAACAAATTTGAATAGAATATTTGCTCTGCGTGTGATGAGTTCATGTTAAAGCACTTATCCTTAGCTCTTGTTTCCAAATGTCCTCCTCACAATGCATTTCTAAGAGTAAAGTTACTTTAACATCAGATGCCTTTATTTCTCATAAGGCTTTTACTGGAAATCTCGCTTTCCCTGCTTTAATTTGTTCTAATTCTAATACTTAGTATTCTATTTAAAATTATTCCTGTATGTATACGGGAACCTCAGTTCTTCTGGTTGTGCAACATTATAAGAAGGAAATTCATAACCAACATATCAACAGGAGCCTGCAATCAAGGAAGTATAGTAGTTTATAAGATATAATGTATAAAAGAACTTACTCTGTTTCCAAGAAATTAGAGAGAACTTTATAGATAATACTTACTCAGCCTTAAAGAATGCAGATAAGAAAACAGGTAGAAGGGGGAAGGAGAACAGTTCAAGAAAGAACAGCAAGTGCAGTGTAACAGAGGTAAGACGGAACACGGTATCAGAACAAAAAGCACTTTGGCTAGTGTACAGGGTCCGAAAGCAGCTGATGAAAAAGTCTGTAAAGGTAAACTAGTTAAGTATTAAAGGAGTCTGTGTGAAATGCTATGGACTTGGATATAAATTTTAAAGAGAGGAAATAATGGTGGAAACACCCTGGACCCGTGGTGGTTAATTCTTAACTAGTTTGGCAAATACTGGGAGAAAAGCAGATTTCAAAGATGGGTTAGCCTTGGGTTCTATTTGAACTAAGAATAAGATAATTTGAAGACTTAAATGAAAATGTCGAATCCCTCAAATTTTACAGGCCTAAGCTGGCCATGGTGATTCTGGAGTTACTAACTTAATGTAAATGGATATGATGGTCCAGGAAAACCATGTACAAACAGGAAGATTAGAAATAGAGTTTGAGATAGTGAAACCCTGTCTCAAAAAGGAAAAAGAAATAGAATTTGAAGACTGTGATAGAGAATTAGAAATTATTGGTAAGAGTGATAATTTTAGTTTCAGGAAAGGCATATTCCAAGAAAGCCAACACTGTTTTGTTTCTTTCTTAATGTCATTGCGTAAGTTAAAAAGTGACCATCTAGAATTAGGTAAACTAAGTCTGCAATGCATTTTGAAATCTCTGTCATTCTGAATGTATAGAAATAGGTCTCCAAATATTGAATACAGCCATAAACTTCACATCCACCAAAAAGAACACAGTATTTTATACACTTATTTTTTAGCAACATTCCTGCTTGTCAGAATTCAAGACTAACCTTATTTTCTTTCCAAGTATACATTGTCTATGTTCATATTAAGTATCAAATATTTTATAAAATAACAACTAAAATGCTAATTTTTCCCTCAGCAATTTCCCCTTTATATCTGATGCTTTAGCCAGAATGCTGCCAATGGATCTGAATTAAGAATATTTTCCTCTTTTATTCTTGATTATATTTTCTAGAAATCTAATATTAATGCCACTCTTTTCCATTTCTGTCATTCAAAACTGTTTATTATGTGTAGTTCTGTCTAAACCTTATCTTAAATATCTAGTTTAAACTTTCTTGTCAAGGCTGATAATGAAAATTTTAGAATTACTTAGATATTGTCCATATTTTCAAATTTACATTATTCAACTTTCCCCTTAAAATGTCATTATATTTATTGTTTTATTATATTATTAAGAAATATTCTGCCTTAAGTAAAGCGTGTAGTTTTCTATGCTGAATTGAAAGTTTATTTTGAAAACTGCTTTACACTATTTACTTACAGAACTTCTTTATTTTTTAAATTTATTGAGTGTCCTTTAGCTAAATACACAAAAAAATTATATAAATAACATCATTGAAAATATAGATGGAGATTTAGAAATATGAGTAAAGGATAAGGATTCGATATAGGTTTGTTTCATGTTGATCAGACTGACCAAATTCTGTTTTAAATATATGTATTTTATGTAGAGTGAACTAATGTTAATGAGTTAAAATGTACTGATACAATTAAAATTTTGTTGGTTTGTCTTTAAACAGCTAAGTTGTTTTAAATTTAATATATACTAATCTGATACATAAAAATCCATTTATTTTATATTCACCATTGACTGCACTTAGTGCTTCTTCCTGATAGTCATTTTTCCATCTTTTCTTTAATTGGGTAAAGGTTCCTGCAACATATCTCTTTGGCTTTAAGCTCTTCAATGTCGTTTCATTTAGCCTAATTCTATAGAAGCAGATAGTCACCCAATTTTGTATTTTGACACCATCTCAATAATTAATTTCCTATAAACAGAATTAAGACCATAACATTTTGTCATATTTATAGTATTTGCTCTATGTCTTATAAGCTTTTCTGAGTTAAAAATAATTCTGAAATAAAAAAGAAAACAGGTGAGGCGTGGTGGCTCATGCCTGTAATCCAGCCCTAAGGAGGCTGAGGCAAGAGGATTGCATGAGTTCTAGGACAGCCTGAACTACATAGCAAGATAGAAGAAGAAGAGGAAGACGAGGAGGAAGAAGAAGAGGTAGAAGAAGAGGAGGAGGCAGCAGCAGCCGGGGGAGGAGGGGAGGAGAGAGGGATGGGGCGAGGAAGAGGAAGATTTTGCGGTGAATTATGTTCCCAATTAGGAGGGGAAATGTACTACTAAATTTGTATGCACCTAAAAGCAAATTCAGAAAGCGTAACTCAAAATAACCAAAAGAGAAAAAAAAGCTGATTTTTTTTCTAATTCATCCCAGAATTCAACTTACAGTCCCTGGAAAACATAACAAACTGCTGGTAACCCAGAGACAACTATCTTCTCTTTTTAAAAATCATTAGAAGCTAGGCAGGATGGCGCAGGCCTATAATTCCAGCACTCTTGGAGTTTGAAGCAAGAAGATTGAAAGTTTAAGTCCAAACTGGGCAATTTAGCAACTTAATGATTCAGGTGCTTCTCATCATTCTCATATCCAGAATAATTTTAATTCAATATGTTTACTATGCTTTGCACCCCTAATAGCATGAAGTATTTTATTCCCTAGAAAACATGACTTTAAAATTTCAAATTGTTAAACTAAAAAAGAACACTGATTGTTTTGGTTCAATTAAAGAGTCCATGTCTGTATTTTGCTTTTTCATGAACCTAGAAAACTCAGGGTTTTTCAAATTCCAGCATGCTAGGTCCTTTACAGGTTTGGCTTGTGTGGCCAAGAAAAGTAAATCTGACATTTCTTAGGAACATTTTCAGTAACAACATTCACGGTATCAGCAAAGCCCAAATCCAAGATTCTGTCTGCTTCATCAAGAACAGAAAAAGAAAAAAGTTGAACTATAATATTTAAAATATACATTAAGCTAAAAACAATGTAGTATCCTGCACTGGATCCTAAAACAGAAGGACATTAGTTCAAAAACTAATGAAATCTGAATAAAGCGTAGAGTTTCATTGTGTACCATACTAATGTTAATATTATTTTTGACAAAGGTACCAAGAGGTTAACACTAGAGGAAACTGGGTAAAGGACTTAAAGGACCTTACTATCACAACTTTTCTGAAAGTCCAGAAACATTCAAAAATAAAACATTGATTAAAATGCGCATTAGGTATTATCATCATGCATAAAAGAAAAAATTCAGCTGGGCATGGTGGCGCACACCTGTAATCCCAGATTGTAGGGAGACCAGGAAAGATTGCAAGTTTGAGTCCCACTTAGGCAATTTAGGAAGACTTGCTTCAAAATAAAAATAAAATTTAAAGGGCTAGGGTTGTAGCTCAGTGGTAGAGTATCCCTAGGTTTGATTCCCAGTGCTACCCCACCCCCAAAAATTTAAAATGACAATCTGTATACTGAGATGGTGGCACTCACCTGTAATCCTAGAACTCTGGGAGGCTGAGGCAGGATTGCAAATTCAAACCCAACTTGGACAATTTAATGACTTAGTAAGATCCTGTCTCAAAATAAAAAGGCCAGGGATGTAGCTCAGTGTGAAGGCCCTGGTATTAGCAGGGTACTGGGGTGCTGTGCTTTACCCGGGGGTTCTTTCTAGGCTCTTGTTGTTCTGAACAAACAATTGGACAGGAAATGAGGTATCGAGGTTTTACATTTATTAAAGATATTAAAGGTAAGAAAAGAAGGGAGAAGTGCTCTGCAGAGTAAGTGTGGGCCAATTAAAGTAGGAAAAGAAATACGCTCTGCAGAGTGCAGAACAAGCCACTGAGAAACAAAAAAGGTGGTGGCCACAAGCCAAATGGCCACCATCTTTTATACCCCCACTCTGATGTCACATCTAGGCCATCCCATCAAAAACCTAATTGATCTTGTGCCAGAAGAACTGAAGATAGCATTCTCTGATTGGTACCAGGTGCAGGGATTGGAAACTGTTCTGCCCATGTCCTGGATCTCTGTGATTGATAGGTCACGCCTGCCTGCCCAGCCATTTTGCCATGCCCTAATCTCCTGTTTCACTGGGTTTAATCTTTAATACAGCAAAAAAAAAAAAAAAAATTGACAATTTGACTTTTCAAGTCACTAGAAGTGGGTGTTAGTTAAAAAATAATCCAGAACTCTTGGAGATGCCTAATATTAAAGCTTTTAATTTCATATATAAAAGTACATATATTCTCTTTCATTTTAAAAAACAAATGAAAAAAAGAGGCTTACCTTGTACACCCTAGTTTTAGAGCCAAAAATGCCAGAAAAAGTACAAGTTATTTCTCAGACTGTTTTAATCCTAACATTTATCAAATAAACACTTCTATCATTAAAACTTATGGGCCGGTGATATGGCTCAGCGGCATAAGCGTCTGCCTGGCAAATGCAAGGTCCTGAGTTCGATCCCGGTACCCACATAAAAAAAAAAAAAAAAAACTTATGGAGACTCTCTTCCAAGTGAGCTAAATTCCTAAGACTCACCTAACATTTGGAGATTGGTGGCATGAAAGCATATTAATCCATGTGTTGAAGAAGTTAACCTGATATGCAAATGAGTAATGTATGTTTTTGATCCTCTCACTTCCTGTTTCAGATCCTGAAAAGTTACTTCTTTTGATTACACATCTCTAAGTGGCCTGTTTACCAAACTACAAAAGCCATCTGCATGTGGCATTTCATTGTAACACTTTAGATACTCTTAGACATAAAGGATCTCGCTCTTCCATTTCTGTAACATGTCCACATTGTTAGAGTAAATAAGTCTTTTGTAAAGACCTAAGGAGCCCAGAGTTCTGTCAGTCATACACAGGACTTCGAACGTAAGAAAAACTGTCAAACAAATGCTCCAAGACTTGATTTCCTATTAAGTCAGCGAGAACTGATTTACAAACTGAAATTGCTCCTATCCTTTAATTCAGGACCCAGGGGACACTGAACAGGATCCCCCACACCTCTTCTTGCATTTTTCGGACTGGAAAAAAGAGCTGAGCTCTGTTTTAGAGCGTTTCTCCTTCAGACAAGAACCACAGAATGTTGTTAAAGTTGTGTGTCAGGTACATGTTCTGTGACACTAGTTTTTTCTTCATATATATATATATACCTTCATTAAAAGGTACTAGGTCCATATACGATACTGTGCTCTTTCCCAAAGCAAATTAACAAATAGATTTACTTCAATTGCTTGTACACCTGTCTCACAGCCTCATCAACTAAGATACAGTGACAAACTCTTTGGACCTGCAAAATTGACAATCAGACTCTAGATGACAGCAACCATACCCAGGTGTTACCTACTTATGTAGGAGATTAGGGCATGGCAAAGAGGCTGGACACAGGGCACGACCTGTCAATCACAGACAGCTGTCAAATCACCAGAGCAGAACAGCTTCTGATGGCCTGGATCTGACGTTAGAAGAAGGGTATATAAGACTGTGGCCACTGGCCTCACTGCCACTGTCTTCTTACTCTTCCAGCAACCCACTCTGCATGCCGGGTGTATTTTCCTGTATTCTTTTCACTTCTACTTCTCGTCTTTCTTCTTTTCACTTATATTTTTCCCTTCTTTTATCTTCAGTAAATGAAACTTTTTTTATTCATCAGTTGTCTCTGTCCAATTTGTAGAATGGGACAAGAGCCCGGAATCACTGGACACCACAACATCCCACAACACTACCACCCCACAAGGCCCTGTCTAGAAGACCAGTGTATTTAGATGAAGTCTCTGCCTCCTCCCTGTCAATCGCAACAGTGCTCTAACAGAGGTTATTGAAGGAGAAAAAGACAGACAGGGACAAATCTTTCCACTGATGATGGGACCAGCCAAAAAGTCATGATTCTTTTCAGAGACACTCAAAAGTCTGATTGACCAGTTCACATATGATCACAACCCCCATCCCATCTGTTGAGGTCCATTGCAGATGATCCAAAGCTTCCAACACCTTGAATTCAACAATAAATTCATATTCAGTAATTCCTTATAAAAGTCAGCTTTTAGATCCGAGTCTCCATCTTCCCTCACCAAATCAAAGGCACCTTCCAAGCAGAGGTATACCTCTCACAAGTTTTACCCAATATGAAAGAGACTGCTTCTTTCTCTTTCATCTGTCAGAAGCATGGGAAAGGACCCCCAGGGCAGCTCCTCCAATGCCAGAGTTATGCTATGAGGAGACTGGCTACCAGAGAAAGATATGTACGGCCACAGACCATTGAAACAGGCTTAAGAAAAATATTTCTTAATATCTGAACAGAAATTACACTACAATAAACTTTTATCTGTGTAGCTGCTATAGCTACAAGTGACTGAATTCTCTAATTGAAGAAAGACCTTGCTTTAAAAAACAAACACTGGGATTTAAGAGAAAAGGTTTTGTAGTACTTGGAACAAAAACTGATTTTTTTTCAGGGCCAAGTGTTTGTAGACTCAAGGCAGGAAACCAAATACATAGCTAAGATATAAGTAAATTTTAAGCGGCTCAATTGTTCTGCTACAAAACCATCAATGTTCTGGAAAATTCTCCACAAATGCCCAAATCTCTTTGATGTAAGTATATTTCAGCTTTACCCTAGGCAGGTAGCAAGGATAAATGCTGCTGGCAGGCTTGGCAAAAGCAAGGACAGCCTTCTCCATGTGTCCTGCTGCAGAGCAGAACTGGTCTTGAGACAGACCTGACTCATTTCTCCTGTGCAAGCTGAAGGGGAGATACAGCTTAGCTGGTGGCTGCCACACATCCCCCACACCTCCCTTTGCTCCCCCTAAACCCCCTCATGGACTGCAACAACTTGCTTCACTGTCCCCCCTGGCTATCTGGTGGTGTCCTCCTTGGCTATCAAGCTGCCACTCTCCATTCCAACATCAGTGTAGCTCAACTGTCAGTGTGGAGACCCTTGCCAGCTCCCCACCACTTCAAAATGCTGCTGTTGGCTTTTTGAAGAAGGGAGGGAGCACTATAGCATGGTTAATATCAGGGAAGGAGGGATCTGGGCCCCATGGCAAGCCTTCCAGAAGATTCCCTAGCTGCCCCTTACTGATACAGGCTGCTATATAAGCAACTGCTGTATAAGCAGCACTCCTAGCCATTTCTTAGGGTTGGTCTAGGAGGGCTCCTTCCTTTTGCAGTAGCACAGGCCCTGTTAAAATAAAGACTCACTTTGGTGTTCCTGTAAACCTGCTCCTGATTTATTTCTTGGATAGTGTTGGCTCCAAAAGTCCTACAAACTTGGGATTTTTATCCTGAGTAGTATGGACAGGGCAGTCTTTCCAAAAGAAACAGCAATAAACACAGAGAGATGAAGCCAGAGAAGACCAGTCCCTGGTAGAGTCAAACTGCAGTGTCTAGCGCTGGCACTGGAAGGTGGTAGCCAGCAGTGGCAGAGACCAGCACTGGTAGAGTTGACCTATACTGTCTGGCACAAGCCAGAATTGGAAGTGACCACAGTGCCTAGCACAAGCTGGCATCTGAAGGTGATTGCCAGCAGCAGCAATGACCAGCAGCTGGCTGTGTCAACTGTTAGCATCCAGCACTATCCAGCGCCATCAGTACTGCTAGCAAAGCTGCACTTTGCTGATTCACGATTTTCATCTGAATTGAGCAAAAGAACCCTAGGCTGATCGGCAACACTCTGAACGGCCACCCTGAACACCCCACATCCTTTAAGAATGTGAGGGCCGATAGAGCCACAGTAACTCATTCAACAAGTTACTGAATGCCTATTCAGGTACTATGCTTGGAGCCAGGAAATATGGTCGGGAACAAGACAGATGTGGCTCCTGTCTGATGAAGCTTGTGTTCTATAGAGCCTGGGAAACCCAACATTAAAACAATCCTTTACATATTTCCTTATAGGCACAGAATGTTATAAAACTGTACAATAGAGGACCTGACCCAATAGAAACGTAGTTACTGGAACAAGGAAAGCCAAAGTCTTGCCAGATCCAGTTTTGGCGGCTCCAAGTACATCTTAACCTTGCAAAGCCAACCCAATAGTCTGCTTCTGTATCTCAGTTACCAACCGGTACTGGGCTTCCTGCAAACCTGGCAGTGTGAAGGGAAGAGAGATACTTCAGAAAATTCCTATAGGGTTGTGGTACAGGCTAAATGATATATGTCCTCTGCATCTCAAAATTCCTACGTTGAAGCCCTGGCCCTCCGAGACTCAGAATATTCCTGTATTAGAGACAGAGCTTTGAAAGAGGTGACTAAGTTAAAATGAGCCACGAAGGGCAGACTTTAATCCAACAGGACTGGTGCTTTTAGAAGAAGAAATCTGAACAAGTGCACACAGAGACAACCAGGTGAGGAGGCAGTGAGCTACCATAAGATCCAGTCATTCCACCACTGGGGAGATGTCGCAAGAGCATGACATCAGCATGCTGAGGTATCTACATGCTATGTTCATTGCGGCATTATTCACATTCACCAAGATATGAAAACAACCTGTGTCCATCACTGGGTGAATAGATGAAGAAATGATATATATACACAGTGAAATGTTACACAGCCTTAAAAGGAAATCCCATCATTGGTGACAACATGGGTAAACTTGGAGGGTATTGTATTAAGTGAAATAAGTCAAGCACCAGAAAGACAAGTACTACATGATCTCATTTATGGTATCTAAAAATCTATTTTTATGGCAGCTCTAGCAAACTAATACAAAGAGTGTTATACATTTTTATTTGTTCTCTTGCTTATTTTAATGCATACAGTTAGGTGGCATTTTAATTATTCAGAGGCTTCTGGCATCTTTTCAACTAATATTCTTCTACCAATCCAGAAAGAATGAAAGACAAAGTGTTAAAACTTAGTATTTTTATAGGTTTTCATGATGTCAGAATTGTTTGCCAAAATAAGATCTTACAGGCTAACTTCTCTCTAAACCAGCTTCCTTAACAACAACAACAAAAAAAAACCCATACACCAAATAGATCCAATAACATGTCCCAAGATCACCATACACTTACCTTTCAAATCTTTTTAGACAAGGAGAAATCTGAGAATCGTGTATAATTTCATTTACACTTATCTGGACAAAAAGATTTAAAAGGAGTCAGTGTCAGATAAAACACAATCTACTGGATCATTCATTTTTGTTTCACAGTAAGAAAATTCTTCTCTACATTGGGCTGCCTAGCCTATCCCCAGTTCTGCGGAATTGAATTCAACCATTTCTTCTAAACGAAAGTCCTGATTCATTCCAAAATGAAATACATTTTGAGGAAGAAGTCACGAGTCAAAAATGCAAATTTGTGACCATCCCAACTGGTAAAAAAAAAAGAAAGTTCACTCAAAGCATACACCACACACACACAACACACAACACAATATCTTGACAACTCCTTTCATAGCCAAAACATTAACAAAGTACATCATCATCACATCAATTGTGAGAGGAAAATTTACTTTTAGTCATCCTTCAAGGGCCATCAGTTTAAGAAATAAGAGCCAAAATGGCAACAAACCATAGACCAAGATGCAAATAGTTCTATTTACACACCTTGAAGATTGAAATTAGGTAAGAGAAATATATCCTGATGGCACAAACCTCTCAAAGTTTTAACTACATAAATCAGTGGTATATGAAATCCAACCTGATTACTACTCACTTTGTAGTATACTGAAGGAGGAACATTATTTCAAAATAACCAGAAACGTCTGGGTCATGCTTTGAAGCCACAATAAGTAACATTTTGCACTTTAACTCTACATTATTCAAATACTTATTATTGCTGTTCATTTGCATAAACAGAATAACCTGAATTTCACTTTCGGTGCTCAGGAGAAGTATTTCACTACAGATAGTGAATGCAGGAACTACTGCTCAGATCTAGGAATATGCTGCCAAAATATTCATGATTCGCAGAAGGGGAAAGATGTATTTGTAGGATTCATGTATTTAAATCACACTGTAGGCAATAAACAGATGACAGCTGTGTTTCATTTTATAATCCAGACATCATCTTTGCCATAATTCTTAATGTATACCAGGCAGGATTACTTTCTACCCTCGAATACTGAAGACACTAACATTAAAACATTATCTTAATCCCTACAAGTCATTCCAGATCTCACCGGAGAAAAGGTAGAATCGTTACCTAGGGTTAGAGTCCTCAGTGCCAGGGAGTCCCAGGGATTAGGCTCAGTCACTCATCCCAGAAAGCCAATCAGAGATAAGCGGTGGTGAAGGCAGGAAACGAGATTTGTTCTCAGTGTGGCCACAGAAGGAAGGACAGAGGTCTAGAAGAGATCCATCTTCAAAAGTGCTTGCAGCATTCTCAGGGTCACAGAAGAAAAGTGAACAAAGGTAAATGGTGGTTTCCATGGTTAGCAGTCCAGGTCGTCTTGGCCTGGCTGTGTCCTTGCTAATCATTATGTTAGGCCATTGTCTCAGGACTGGCCATGAACAGCTTTTCGAACACCAAGAATGTCACTGTTGCTGGGGGGGTAGTTCTGGTCCTTGGTCATAAAATGCTCATCAATAATTCCTATTATTCCTGGGATCCATGGTAATTGGATTAACTCTGGAGAATTCGGAAGAAAATAAAACAAGTTCAAAGGCAAGATGGAGTTGAGAAACAATATGGACTTACCTCTTTCAGAACCAGCATTAAAGAATTGTTTATTCAAATAACATGCCGTCTCAGCAACAAACCTCAATTGGAAGACTCTTTCCTAAACAGGACATTACAATGCGTTCCTCCCTTGCACTATAGGGTCATCAGCTGACAAGCCGTTTCCACAGGCAATGGATGCCTGAAGGAGGAGGGAGACAGACGTCGACACGTTCTGCAGTCTCCATCCCCAGACACAGCACAAGCAAGGTGCACTACTCAAACTACAGCATATCTTTCGAAGGTCTGTTGACCTCCCAGGAGGAAACTGGGGGAGACGCAAGTGCTCGGCTCTCCACTGTAAACCACCACAATGCTGGGCTATGTACCATACTCTTCAGAGGTCACCAGAGAAAGAAAAGAAAGTTTTGATTTTGCTGATGCCCTACAGACAAGGATGAACAAGTTGGCCTACAGGTCCATTTCAATTTGCTGCCTGGTTTTGTGAATATGATTTTAATGAAGCACAGCTACAGCCAGTCTTTACACATTGTCTATGTAGATGTGATAGAGTGTGTGGCCCACAGAGCCTAATATCAACTATCTGGCCCTTCACAGAAAAAATTTACCACCAACCCCTCTTTAAAAGACCCTCAGTTATATTCCAAGGGATACCTGAAGCCACAGCAAAAGATGGCCATGGTTCCTACAAAGTACTGTTATGTTTCCCCCCACTTCCTTTCTTAGAAAAACAACAACAAAATCAATCCTATCTGCACAACTCACACCCCTAAACCTGTATCATTCCTGCAAATTTAGAGAACAAGTAGTTTAGGGATGGTCTTTATTAGACTCCCAAACTGGTGGAAAAGTTGGAGGAAGCAGCGGTGATAATAGGGTAGGTATTATTTAGCCACCCCCTTACACATCTTACAACTCGCTTATAACACCCATTTCTCACAAAAGTGAATAATACCTGGAGTAAAAGAGATTAAAACTCCCTAGAATGATCCACCTACTGCAGTCAAGAGGAAAAAAAAAATCTGCCTCCAAACATACCACACCAGAATTGAAGGTCCATGCTGCCTGCCACTCACATGCAATGATAGGATTCAGTCAGTACCTTACAGTATTAACTCTTGTTAGCGTTCAACTCCCAACTGCACAACCAAAGACCCAGACTGGAAGATTGGATAAAAAGCAAGATGCAGCCATATACTGCCTACATGAGATATACCTCATCCAACAGGAAGTACATACACTGCAATGAAAGCGTAGAAAATGTTACTCCATTCAAACAGGAGTAGCCCCAAAACAAACAGGAGTAGCTATCTTATTTTTGGACACAGCAGACTTCAAGCCAAAAATGCTAAGAAGAGATAAGGATGGCCACTACACACTGGTAAAGGGAACAAGTCAACAGGAAAAGATAAGAGTTGCTGGATGTCTACAGATCTAATGTTGGTGCATCCAATTTTATAAAACAAAAACTACTAGTCTTAAAAAGACTCTCCCAGTTAGATGTATACTTTCCTATGGGCTCTTTGGTGCCGATGGCCTCTCTGTCTCTGTCTTGGATTCCTTTAAGTATTTTCTGCAATGCAGGTTTAGTGGTTATGTATTTCAATTTGTCATGGAAAGTCTTTACTTCTCTGTCAATTTTGAAGGCTAGTTTTACAGTTTATAAAAGTCTGAGTTGACAATTTTTTTTTTTTTAGGACTTGAAAAACTTCAGTCCAAGGTCTCGTTGCTGTTAAGTCCTATGCTAAGAAACCCACAGTTATTCCAATGAGTTGGCCTTTATAGGTTCCCTGTTGTTTTTCTCTAACCCCCTTTGATCTTTAAAGACAGCAACCAACTCACAGAAGTCCAGTCTCTCACAATACATGACTCTGACTCTTTGTCCTCTTCCTCATTTATCTGACAGATACAAACAAACTACCCTGCAACCTCAGCAGGGTTAAGGGCACCAGTGATTACATTAGGCTCACCTGGCTAACACTCTACTTTAGGGTCTGCTGATCAGAAAACCATTATTCCACCTACCACAGACTCCAAAGTCATTTACAATCCACCTCCAGCCCTTGTCTCCAAGCCTGTTTGAAGCCACCTCAGAAAAATATGGGACATTCCAAGGGGTATTTCCGCCCTCAAAAGCACCATGTACGGCCGGTGAGATAGCTCAGCAGCATAAGCGCCTGCCTGGCAAGCGCAAGGCCCCAAGGTCCCGAGGTCGACTCCCGGAACCCACATAAAAAAAAAAGCACTATGTATTTTCACATCACCTCATATTGCCTCCTGCTGTTCCTTCCACTTAGAAGGTCTTCGTCAATCTTTTCCATCCGGCATCATTAAAGAACTACAGTAGCTCCATTCACGACCACTAGAAATTGAGGGACAGTGTGTGTACACCGCACAGAGGCCTTTGGTGAGGCTTAGGTGTAGGGGCTGAGATCCAGCCCACGTCAAGCTCTCCAAGCCAGACCTGTAGCTGCAACCACCAGGAAGAAAGATAGCGGGCTCAGAGAAAATATGCTTTTTCCTAACAGATCCAGAAGAAATGACATACAAAATAATTCAATCTTTTTCCCACTACACTAACCTTTAACCCCACAGCACTGAGTTCTATATCTCCTATAACTATCATATTTTATATTTACTACTGTGATATTTGTCAAAATGTATCAGCCCCACCCTACTGCCCTCACTGTTCCCCTCGCAACTTGGAGATAGATGTATATACATATATATATTTCATTCTTTGGATCCGAAAGGAAGAGAAACCCAAAACAGCTCTGGAAGCTGGTAACAGTGTCCAGAAGTTCAGTTCTGATAGCAGCTATAACAAAAAGAGAAGGATCCAAAGCACCCAGCTACTTAAAGTCAGCCTTAGGTGGAGTTGTAGTGACAAGGGTCTGTAGATGAAATAAAATAGGGGCCTCCTTAGGTCTTCTAGCTAATCCTGACTAGGAGTTAAAAATAAACTTTACTAGACAAATTCCCCTGGGAAGCAAGTCAAAGACAGGTGTAGAAAAAGAGGGAAAAAAAAAAAACAGATTAAAAAAAGGGGGCACATAATGGCCTTGGGACTTGTACCAAGAGACCAGAAGAAAGAGCTGACAGGACACGGAGAGAAAGCCAAGTCCACAAACAATAAGCCACCACCACCTCCAATAAAATATGGGGTAAGCAAGGCAGGGCTGACTAACTTTAAGGCAGTGTGTGCTACAATAGACACCAAGAATAAGACACCTCCTTGCCAATTAGCCACCCACCCCAAAGATAAGGACTTAAAAGGTTGGTCAAGGACAAAGGCAGAAAGAAGTTGCACATAGACCACTGGAAGACATTTCAGAGGTGCCTGAAAGCCAATCTAGTTAGAGCAAATTCCAGGTGGAAGGGAAAGAGTCACTCACTGCCCCACCCCATAAAAACAGCTGAGAACAAAGGGCCCATGGGTCCTCCATTTCTGGAGTCCCCTACCCTGATTCTTTCTTATCAGGGTAGCTATCTATCTTTTCCTTTCTGCCCCTTCCTTTTCCTCTTTACAAATAAAGTGTCGTGCTTTCGTTAAACTTTGTCCCTCTGACATATTATCCAGGCTGAGTTATGATCCCAGTGGGCTGCTCAGACAGCAGAGCAGTGTTGCTCATCCCCCAAATGCAGCAGAGTTACCCCAGGGCAGATAGGAAGCTGAAAAAATTTGCTGACAAATGCTGCCTGGGCTCACAACTTCGCAGGAAGCAATAGGCTGGGGAGGCTGGGGAGATGGAGGACAAAGGCTCTCTTCCAGGAACCAAGCCAACCCACTCACTGTGCTATCTCCAGAATCTGCAATCGCCATTCACCATCACAAAGCCAGGTTCTCGATCAAGGGTTCAAGAGCCCAGGGGTTCAGGAAGCAACTGTTAGACAGGTAGAAGTGAACATATAGGAAGGCAAAGAAAAAGAATCCAAATACCTCCCACTGCAAATGAGCCTGCAAATCAAAAATTTAAAAACACAAGAATCCCAATGCTAAGCATAGCAGCCAGCAACATCAACAATCTGAATGTGAATCAACTAGATTAAATTAGTTTTAAAAAGCAACATGGCAAACATACATAAGTATGTGGAGGATATACAAGAGATAAATGGAGGCATAAAGTCTGTCACTCAAACAAGGACAAATGGCCACATGCAGCTGGCCTGCTGGAGAGGCACCCTCCACCTAAACTCACAGAGAGGATCCAGAACACGTGTGCATGTCCCCATGGCCCTTTTCTCCTAGCACAGCACAGAGAGTTGGAGCATGGCCACCCCTAGGAGACTGTAAGAGAGGGATGCTTCCTCTCAAACTGAGGGCCTCTGAAGCTACTGACTAGGGACATGTCAGCCTCTTCCTGGAGTAATCAGAGGCTGGGTTGCAATAGCAGCATGAGGTAGCAGAACTGCGCTAAGTGTTCTTGGTGGGTGGTAGTACGATTCCCCCATGACTCAGTACTAAAAGCCACACCTTGTGATTGCATCTCTGTAACTTAGCAACCTCATGGCAGGGACATGCAGTGAGAGAAGCACCAGCTTACACCTCCAGGTAGAATGGGAGAATAAGAGTGCAGGGCTGGTACGCAATCCTTGCTACTGACCAAAATTGATTATCATAAGCACTGAGCCAGTTCCCACAGATTGCTGCAGGAAGCTAACTGTTTCTGGGAGGCCTATCAGTAAGAGATCAGTCCTAGAAAAGTTGACCCTGTGTCTCAGTACCCATTTCAAAGTAAATAGAAAATTAAACCAAAACAGGTAGATACCTAAATGAGTTTTGGTTTTTCCTTTCTGAAATGAGAAAACAATATAGTGATTAAATAATTTTAAAGCTTAACAATCACAAAAATCTCTATACTGATCACTGAGATTGAATTAGTAAATTGAAATCATTGAAGAAATCAAACAGAATGTAGCCAGAGGCACAAATGTATCAAAGACTAGCTAAAGCTGGGTACAGTGGCAAAACCCTGTAATCTCCACATGCTGAGAGGCTGAGGCAGGAGAATCAGAAGTTCAAGCCCAGCCTGGTCAACTTAGCAACTTAGGGAGACCCTATCTCAAAATAAAAAAATCAGAGCTGAACAATATCTTCAAACATATGGACTTAATAGACAGCCACAGAGTGTTCTGCCCAGTAACAACAGAATACATATTGTTGTCACAGCACATGGAACTTTGTCTGAAATAGACCGCATGCAAGCCCATAAAACATGTTTAGGTAAATACAAAAGAATTGAAATTATCCCATGCATGTTATCAGATCATACAGCAATAAAACTAGAAATCAATGGCAAAAGAAACCACAGAAATTATGCAAACATGTGGAGATTAAATAATGTACTATTAAGTAATCAGTCACATAAGAAATCGAGGAATAAATTAGTTCCTAGAATCAGATGACAATGCGAGTACCACATACCAGAACCTATGAGACACAATGAAGACAATCCTAAGACAGAATGCCCACATCAGAAACACACAGCAAGCCCAAATAAATAACTTAGTCATGCACCTCTAGGTCCTAGAAAAGCAAGAACAATCCAAATCCAAAGCCAGTACAAGGAAGGAAATTATAAAGATCAGAGCAGGAATTAATGAAATTAGACCCAAAATAACACAAAGTGCCAACGAATTAAAGAGCTGGCTCTTTAAAAGAATAAATAAAATGGACAAATTCTTAGCCAATCATACCCAAAAAATGAAATTAAAAAACTAAATCAATGCAATTAGAAATGAAAAACACAAAATCAAAATGGATTCCCCTGAAATCCAGAACATTATTAGTAACTACTATGAAAACATTTGCTCTAATGAATTGGAGAATTCAGAAGACATGGATATATTCCTAGATACATATAAATTACCAAAATTGAAGCGAGCAGTTATGAAAACCCTGAATAATGCAATAACAGTCAATGACATTGAAGCAATAATTTTTAAAAAATTACCAACAACAACAACAACAACAAAAAGCCCAGATGGATTCACCACTGAATTCTACAAGAACTTCAGGGAAGATCTAATGTCAACACTCTTCAAACTGTAAGGGGCCAGAAACATACACTGGAAGAAAGATAGTCTCTTTTTAAAATGGAATTGGGAAAACTGGCTGTACACACACAGAAGATTGAATCTATCTCTCACCAAGTACTAAATTAAAATCATAATGGATCAAAGACCTAAATATTAAAACAGAAACACTTAATCTGCTGGAAAATAAAACAGTAAAACTCTTGAAGACATAGGTTGCACAAGAAATAACATCAATAATCAACAAATGGGATTATATCAAATTTAAAAACTTCTGGGCAGCAAAGGAAACAACCAACAGAGTGAAGAGACAACTTGCAGAATGGGAAAAAAAATTTGCCAGCTATTCCTTGGACAGAGGACTAATATCTAGAATATATAAAGAAATAAAAAAATTAGATCGCCCAACATAAAATACCCAATCAAAAAATGGGCAACCGAAATGAATATACATTTCTCAGAAGAAGTATAAATAGCCAATAAATACATTTTAAAATGTTCAACATCTCTGGCCATTAGAGAAATGCAAATTAAAACAACACTGAGATTCCATCTTACTTCAGAAAGAATGGCTATCATCAAGAAATTAAATAATAACAGATGCTGGGAGACTGTAGGGAAAATGAACCCTTCTACATTGTTGGTGTGAATGCAAATTAGTACAAGTAACATGGAAACCAGTATGGAGAGTGCTCAAAAATCTAAAACTAAAAATTCCATTTGAGCCAGCTATTCCCTTCTAGGTACTGTATCTTCCCAAAAGAGTTAAAGACATCATATTATGGTAATATATGCATTCCCGTGTTTATGGCAGGACAACTCATAATAGGTAAATCTTAGAAGAGGCCTGTTTGTCTATCAAAAGACGAATCACAAAAGAAAATGTGGTACAGTGGTGCCTCGATTCACGAACTCAATTCTCACCATGATTCTGGTTGCAAAATGAACTGGACAAGAAGTGAATCAAATTTCCCCATAAGGTCAACATTGAAACTAACCATTAAATTGGATTCAATTCTTGTCCAAATCAGTTTACAACCAGAATCCTGGAACTAAGTTCATGAACCGAGGCACGCAAACTTGATTTGTTCCACAATTCTGGGGGAGATAGCCACATTCGTGTTCGTCACGCTATGTGGAGTTCGCAAACAGAAGCAAAATTTTGCTGAATGCTTCTGGTTGTGAACTGAGTTATTCATGAACCAAGATATTACTGTATTCATGCACAATGGAGCACTACTCTGCCATAAAAAAGATAAACTTGAGTCATTTGAAGGAAAATGGATGCAATTTGAGAACATAATGTTAAGTGAAATAAATCAGACACGCAAGCTTAAATATCTCATGGTTTCTCTTATATGAGAAACCCAAAGTATAAATAAATCAAGGAGCAAAATAAAAGATAATTCCTTCCCTTTTGCAAAAGTTTGATTCCCCATCACTGACATGACAGATCCAGAGAGACAGGATGGCCTTTTCAGTAGTTCTTCAGTAGATGGTGTTAAAGCAGGAAAAACACTTGCTCCCAACAGGAGCCTCCGCCCTTCAGCATCCCTCTTCCCGGGCTTCAATAAGCCTTTTGTTCTCTGTTAAGTTTCTGTCCACGCCCCCCATGATGTAATCTCTCGTCCCTGTTTCCGTTATATGCAAAGAAGGTGAAATTCAGTGTAACTTTCTGTCCACTAATGGCAAATGCTCTGTTCTTGTACCTCCTACTTGGCTGTAAATCCTATAAAAATCCTGCTCCCTGAGTTAGGGGCTTGGCTCTTTGGTGAAGGATCCCAGCCAAGCCCGCCGGAGTGAATAAAGCTGTATACTTGCCTCCAAACCTCGGGTGCTGTGCTCGGTTTGTTGGTCTCAGTGGGCTGCAATGCTTTTTTTTTTTTTTTTTTTTTTTTTTTTTTTGTGGGTACCGGGGTCGACCTCAGGACCTCGCGCGCCAGCAGGCGCCCATGCCGCTGAGTGATATCACTGGCCCTTTTTTCGTATGTGGGATCCGGGAGTCGAACTCGGACCCTCGCGCTTGCCAGGCAGGTGCTTACGCCACTGAGCCATCTCACCGGCCCTGCAATGCTTAATAGGAGCTGTAAACACTTTTTATGAGCTGTAACACTTGCTACAACAGTGTGGATACAATTGGTTATCCATAAGGAGAATAATTGGAATTTTAATCTTCCACAATCACAAAAATTAATCCCCGATCAATTCAAGACCTACATGGAAAACAAAGCTTCTAAACTTTGAAAGAAAATAGAGGGGAATGTCTTCTGTAAGACTTCATTGGGGGAAAAAAAAGAATTTTTTAACTAAGATGCAAAGAAATGCTGACCATAAAACAATATGATAAATGTGACTGTGTTAGAATTCAAAAACGTTTATTCAACAAAACACACTACCAGCAAAGGTGAAAAAACAAGTCACATTTTGAGGAAAGATACAACCAACAAAAGTTTAGTATTCAGAAATAAAATAGAGTAATGAGCAAAGATATGAAGAGACACTTTGTAGAACAAGAAGCCAAAACAGCCACACTGTAAATGTGAGACATAAAAGATTAAAAGCATATATTCACCAACATAAAGGAAATGTGCCTTTATTAGTTTTTGTTTGCTCAATTTTGTAGTGCTAGGGTTTGCACTCAGGGATGCTCTACCACTGAGCTACCTACTCAGCAATTTTTGTTTTATTTTGAGATGGGGCCTCAAATTTGTGATTCTCCTGCATCCTATGTGGCCAGGATTACATGTGTGCCATGATGCCCAGCTAGAAATATACCTTTAAACTATGAGATACAAATTTACACCAGATTTGCAAAACAAAGCCTGAAAATTACAAGGACTATCAAAGCTGTGGAATTATTATAGTCACTATGGAGTGGATGTGACATTTAACTAGAGACTTGAAAAAAACGAGAAGCCTGCCATGAGAGAGGCTGAGGGAAGAACTTCTCCGTGAGAAAGTCGAGCTGGCTAAGAATCTGGGGACACCAAGAGAAGGATGGTGTGAACGAAATTTACCGCAAGAGTCAGAGTCAGATCATGATGTCACACTGGATGCAGAGTAGGATGGGGACCAGATCAGTGTTTAAGAGAAAGGGGGTGTGCATGAGCTGAGCTACAGCCCTATCCAAGGAACCTCCCACCTCCCCTCCTTCTCCTTCTCATGATGCCAAGAACAGCCAAGTGTTATGGGACCTGAAGCTTCTACAATATGAAGGATCCTCTTTGAGAAAGAGATTGCATATTATTTAGCCATAAAGAAGAATGAAATCCTGTCATTTGCAGGAAAACAGATAGAAATGGAGGACATTATGTCTAGTGAAATAAGCCAGGGACAGAAAGATAAGTAACACATATTCTCTCTCATACATGGAATTTAAAAAAAGCCCACCTGAATGGTGGGAAAGGGGGTGGTGGTGGATAAACAGATGCTGGTTTTCATCAGTTCCTGCTGTACACATGTGTTGAAATAGTACATTCAACCCCCTTATTATGTACTATTAATACATGTTAAGCAAAAATAGAATATATTTTTAAAAATTCCAAAACCACAAATTCAAAGCATCTAAGCACCGTGCAAAGAAGGGACCATGAAGTTGAAGCACCATTCGCTTTATGATAAATCTGCCTCTGCCTATGCACATCACAGTGTGCAGTAAATTCCTTTCTAGATTCTTGTCTGTGTCACTAAACTGGATGACTTGGTGTTGGGGGGGGTGCTCATCTCCTTGCACAGTGCTCATCACAGAGTAGGTGCTCAGGGAGCACTCAGGGTGTAAATTAAACATACAGAGCCCACCAGCCCTGCAGGGTAAAAACGAGGTCCTCGAATCTTTCTCTGATCTGTTGCTCAGACCGTGGGTTCTGCAGTTAGGAATCAGGGGTGTAGAGGCCAAGGCCTTCCCAGCCCCATGCTAGCTCTCTTCCCTCTTCTGCCTCTCTTTTCCCTCTCGCAAGAAGCTCAACTCCCAGAACATTCTCTCAACAGTGCCTTTCACCACCAGGCATCTGTGGCTGAAATGCTCTTCTCCTTCCCGGCATGTCCAAGTTCTCACTTCCTCCAAAGCCTCCTTCTTCTCTGGGAAGCTCCCACTAGATATAAATCTCCTTCACTTCGACTCCCTCTAGGGCCACCACCACTCCCTATTTCATTGTCCTTTATCATCCTCAAACCCCCTCCCAGGTGACAAACCCCAATGGGCTATGTCTTCATCCTGCTACACTGCAACCAGCACCAAGGCTGGACAAGATCCAGCACGGAGAGGATCAGGAAAGCCCAGGCACTTTGGGAAGATCCACAGCGGGTGACATGATGGCCAAAAAGCACCGGGAATTCACTTCCGATCACCGTGTTGCAGAAGACCAGTGCAGACAAAAATGGCAAGGCTGTCCAGACCTAGTGGTTCTGCCATTTGAAAGTGACCGGCTCGCTTCCGTTTCTCCTTGAAGATGCCAAACCCACCGCCACTACAACTCCGCAAGGGCCAACCTGGGCCTGGGCACTGCCGAGGATGAGCGACAGCAGAGGGACCCAGCACCGCTGCTCCCAATAATATCTCCCTGAGGGTGATGCATCTCACATGGAAGAAGATTAGGAGATTCACCTGGAAACCTTGAGCCCGCTCTATAGTGTCCCCACAGTTCCCACAGTGGCTGTCCCACTTAGGGCATATTTTTATCCTAAGGATAAGCAACTTGAGGAAAGGTCTGGCCTGTCTTCATGTTGCCTCCTCCCCACCCACTATCCAGACAGAGAGCCTTGTGCTAATTAATACTGGTTGAGGGAACAAATGAATAAATGACTAAAAGTTCTCCCCATGGGCCTGGACATTCATTTACTCCACAAATATTTACAGAGCACCTATTATGTTCAAACACCATGTTTGCCCCCAGAAAATTGGGGGAAGTACTGAAAAAAAGCTTCGGTGTGGCTGTGGGGCCTGGGAAAGAGTCCCAGGGATGTGCCAATGGGCAGAGCTGGTGGGCCAACTTGAAGCTGGAGAAATCTCAGGCAGAGGAGCCCGAGGAGCATGCACCACTGTCCTTTGGAACTAAGCGAGGCTGGAAGCGAGGCAAGCAGAAATGAATGTTCCCTCACTTCCCATTTGCTCCCTGCCCTCCAGCTCCCTTACGCCCCACCCTGACAAAAACCCCAAGGCTCTAGCTGACCAGGAACCCAGTCTCTGGATAAGCTGTCTGCTAAGTTCCAAGCCCTGTCTCACTTTCCCACTAATCGGTATCACCAGAAGCGCTCACTGATCCGGCCTCCCCAGAGTGTCCCGAGGCCTCTACATCTTTACTCACCTCCTCTGTGGCTTCCTTTGCTTCATCCTGATACATAGGAGTCTGTGATGGTCAAACCAGGTATATTTCACACCTTGGTTGTTCCATGCAGCCTGCAGATAGGCCATTGCAGCTGACAGTTCCAGCATCTCAACAAACCCCTAGGCACTAAGAGCAATCGTCTATCAATTTTTGCGAAGTCATTTGGCTGCCACTTCCTGTTAGTGCTAAGGCAGAATGTGTCCCTCAAGAACCTCTTGAGAGGAAGCAGGACGGTGTTCCACGTCTTTCCAGCTTGATAACACCACGAGAGCCTCACTCCACCGCCTGCCTCTCCCCAGGAGACTGGGCACACATCTCCCCCGCAGAACTCTTACAGCAAACATTGGCTGTGGAGAAAATAAACACATGAGGTCCTGTCACACTTGGGGCCACTCACCAATGCAAGCAGAGGCTGGCTCCTGGAATGAAGGCCATTGTCTTCCTCAGAAGGACAGCTCAGTGATTACAGAAATGTAATCAGGTAGTTCATTTAGAAATGGCTCACCAATCGAAAGCATTCCAGGTCCTTCTTGCCTCGAACAAAGAACTGGATGAGACAAGCCAAAAAACGGTGCCAGAGGGTTTATTTGAAAAGTGCAGCGTGAATGAGTATGGGAGAAACCAGCTCTGCAGAGTGAATTTGGGCAGAACAAGAGAAGAAGAAGGTAAAAGCAAAAATAAAAGTACATGCCTCATCTGGGAAATGCAGCACGGTCTCTCTTGGGAAGTGAGGATAGCTGCTCCCTGAGGCACCCCGTCTTCTTTTATGCTGTCCACATCTCGTGGGAGCTCTTAAGAAGCTCTACATATGGGGTCCTGGCATTGTCCTGGGATCTTGTAATTGACAAGTCCCGCTCATTTTCCCACCCAGCTTTGCCACTCTCTATCTCCCATATCAGAAATACACCATTTGCGTTTTTTAATTTCTGCCCCCAGAATGTGACTCTTTTCTGTTTTTGGCTTGGTTTGGCTGGTTTTTTTGAGACAGAGTCCTGCTCAGTAGTCCAGGCTGGCCTTGAACTCACAATGTAGTCTAGGCTAGCCTCAGACTCCTGGCAATTCTCTTGCCTCAGCCTCTTGAGTGCTGGGATTACAGAAGTGTACACCATGCTTGGCATGTTTTCTCTGTTTCTAGAGGAACTCTCAAGAATAAGAAGCCAAGGCAATTGCCGTTCAGCGTGGATAAAGTGTATTCCATGAGCAGGCTCATCAAGCTCTCTAGTGCTGACTGAACGCTCCATGAGTTGCTACTCACCTGCCTCACTTGTCAAGAGGGGAGGGAAGGAGATGTCTCAGGTGAGACCTGAAGGATGGGCAGGGGGCGTAATCTCTGCAGATAGGAGAGGTTGGCAAGAGTTAATTCATGGAGGGATCTGTCGGGCCTATTCCTGAGTCTGGATTTTATCTTGTAGGCAACGAGAAGCCCCAGAAGGATTCCCTAGGTTTGGGTCTGTGGTGTCAGCTTTGCACTTGAGAACACTCGAAGTCTGGAATGGGAGACAGAAGACACTAGAGGCAAAGAGACCAGTTAAGAGACTCATACTGTAGACTGAGCAAGAAGTGCCAAGTGCTACAACCAGACAGCAGGGGAAGAGCTGGGAGATCTAGAAAAGTAGAATGGTTCATGAAGTTGCATCTCCAAAACTTCATAACTAGTCCGTAAGAGGCTAGAAGAAGGGCGGAGATGGCATCCTGCATTCTGGTGCTACCATAAATACAGGAAGAGAAACGGGTTTGGCAGAGCAAATAATAGCTGCCTTTGATCGCGTGGAGTCGGCTGCGCCCATGGGATATCCACGTGCAGGTAAACGGATGGGTCCGGCACACGGAGAGAGGTCTGGACTGAAAACAGTGCTAAGGACTTCCCTGATACTGCTGTCTCCATTTAATGAATTAAAATATATATAGAGAGAGAGACTTTGAACTTGTTCAAACTTGAACAGTAGCAAGTGGTGGATTGCAGCACTGGATTCTGTCTGACACACTGTATTGCCTGGGGAGGTGAAAGGAGACAGAAGTCGCTTCCTGGGAGAGGCAGGAAGTCTACTAGTGACTCGAGTGGTTGTGGGGACTGTGGGGCCCAAAGCCGCTGTCTTCTGAAGTGTCTTGTCCTCAAAGCTAGACTAGTGTTGCACTGGCTCAAAAACTGTGAGATGTGGGGCCGGGGATATAGCTCAGCAGCACAGTGCCTGCCTGGCAAGCACGAGGTCCTGAGTTCAAGTCCTAGTACCAAAAAAAAAAAAAACTGTCAGATGTGCTACTGATTTATTACTTTAGACAAGTCTCTCAGCACCTGTTCCCAACTGTAAAATGAAGATAAACAGATGATCCCTAATTATAATTGTCTTATAATTCTAACACACATGAATCAGGAAAGTGATTTTTTAAGGGAGCAGGTAATAATATTGTAGGGACAGGGGGCCCCATAGGTAGGGAAAAAGATAGGATAAAGGCCTCATTGAGCTTTATTAAGATCAATAAGGAAACTCACGAAAAGCAGTTTCTGCCTTCATAGGTAGCCTTTGCAGTTAGGAGATTTTAAAATACAGATTTGATTTTTTTTTTTTTTTTTTTTTTTTTTTTTTGAGGCAGGGTCTCACTATGTAGCCCAGGCTGGCCTCGAACTCACAGTGATCCTCCTGCCTCAGCCTCCCAAGTGCTGGGATTACAGGCATGCGCCACCATGCCCAGTTTCCACTTTTTAAAATATTTTCCTACCACATCATCAGAAGTCGCTTCAAGGTACTGATCACATAGTCTGTTATTGCATTTAAGATGTTCTCAATTTTCATTATCATGGACAACGCTGTGATGCTTTCTTCCATATGATTTTCTCTGCTCAGCCATGATTATTTCCTTAGAGAAAATTCATAGCCATCCAACATCCTGGCCCAAGGTTCATGCATCCTTAAGGCTATTAAATAGTGTCAAGTTGCCCTAGCATAAAATCGAAAAGCTACTATTGTTTAACAATATATAAATGTTCCATTTGTGCAACTCTATTAACACTGGCAATGATTTTATTTGTATTCATCTGTACTGATGTTATAAGTGAAATGTTTTGATTGTTAATGAAGCAGAACTTTCTGTAAAGTCATTGACCATTTGATAATTCATTTTAATAAGCACTTATACAAATCCTCAGAAAAATGAAGAAATAAGGGAATGAGATCCAAAAAAGGGTATATTAAGGTTATTCATTTAACAACCACCACACACCTCACATATGCAGGCATTTAAATGAATAAGAGGAAGCAAATAGTCAGCTGACCACCTACTCCACACTCAACACAAGGCATGTTAAGTACCACAGAAGCTACAAAAGAAGGCAGAGTATTTATCCCCTAAGAACTTCAAATCTAGCTGGGGAGGTGGAAAAGCAATAAGAGAAGGTGTTTTGAACTCTATTCTGTTCTTATCTGTTCTTTCCCCAAACTGAGTTTTTACTTCCTCCATGGGTCAACCTTAAACCTCTGCTGCTCCTCCACATGCCTCTGCTCCCAGGTCACCTGAGTGCAGCGGGGCAGGGATAGGACCTTACTCACGCTCTTGTCACAGCCTATCGGTGAATGATTTCACAATTCCCACCTAATTATTCAGCAATGTAAATTAGAGGCAGGGTGCCTTGTCCTCTATGTATTCCCTACCCCCCACATCCACCCCATATTCGCCCACTGGAAACACAGGCCAGCTATTTGGATACGAGGTGATAAGTAAAGACGTTACGTTCACATTAAAAACGTTAACATTAATTTTCAGTGTGATTAAATAATCAGCCACACTGCCTTAAACCTTCAGGGTCAGAGGAGTTTCATCTGACAGTTTGGATAGGCAGTTGAATAATCATGTTAAGGAACCAAGGATTTTGATTTTGTTGTTTTTTTATTCTTTCTCCTTATTCGCTGGTGTTCACAACTCTTTCCTACCTTTCCAGGATTCACAGGCCATAGGATCATCATCATCCACGCCTCGTCTGAGTGTCTAGCTTAGACAACCGGTCGCTCACACACAAGCTGACCAGGTTCAGTTCACTGGCAGTTGCTGTCATTTTTCCTTTTCACCTGTTGTCCATGGGGCAAAGGGAAAACAGCCAGCTCAATCCCTCTGCCCAGCTCAGAGCAGCTGTACACCCAGTCCCTCCCTGCAGGGCCTCCTTTTCCCCTCCTCTCAGGCACATCTCTTAACACTACAGACATTCCCTGACTTTCCCACTGACTATTCACTGAGAGAGGTCATCTGTATTACCCCAAGCCTCTAGGACCAGCACAGACAAATAAACATTTGCTCAGTTAAGTTCTGCTGAGTGGACCACTGTCTGGGATTCCAAGAGAGCTGCAGATGAGTGCAACTGAGAGGGGCTGGCAAGGACTGACCACAAAAAGTGGGATTTGAACCTGACTTAAATACAGTGATACATCAGTCCAAAAACTTAATTCTCCCCATGATTCTGGTCGCAAACTGAATTAGACAAGAACCCTAATCAAATTTCCCTATAAGGTCAACATTGAACCTAACCATTGAATTGGATTTGGTTCTTGTCCAATTTGGTTTGCGACCAGAATCATGGAAAGAATTGAGTTTGTGAACTGAGGCACCACCATAAAATCTAGAGCTAATTGGTAATAAAGGCAGGAGGGGTTTTGATCCCTCACCCCTTTCTCGCCACCCCCACCCTCGCTTCTGAGGAGTCTTCAGTATGAGAAAAGAGTTAGATCAGTGTTAGCAAGGCAGTGCACGGAAGGCCGTTAGCAGAGGCGGTCAGGACTGCGGGCTAGGGCATCCCAGCCCTCGGGAGGCTGAGGCAGGAGGATGGCTGAATTTGAGGCCTGGGCTACATAGTGAGTTCAAGGCCAGCCTGAACTAGATAGAGAGACCCTGTCTCAAAAAAAGAAAAACAAAATCAAAAACAAAGTAAGAAGAAGAACTTCCCTTCATCCGGGCCTCCCCTGCCCCCCATTACCCATCACCTTCTTTCTGTACTAAAACCTGTACTTCTCTCCCCACTTCTTTGGCTTCTCAATTCAATCTATTACAGCCTCTGAGCTCATATGCACCACTCCTCTATCAAAAATCATTATCTTCCCACCACCAAATCCCACGGCTAATTTTCTGTACTGCTGTGCCTGTTGTGTTTGACCCTGTGGCTCACTGTCTTGAAACCATTCACTCTCTGGTGACTGAAATTCTACTCTCCCTCTGTCACTGTGGGTCCCCACCTTGGACGCCTCTTCCACCCATGAGCTAATCATTGGGTTCCCTGTGTCTCAGTCCTTATGCTATTGCTTTTTGCATTCTACACATCTTCGTACAATAGCATCCATTGATGAAGTTTTCATTGACTCCTACATTCTGACAACTCCCAAATCTAGTCCTCTAGCCTGGAATTTCCTCCTGAATGTGAGATTTGCATAGCCAACTGCATGCTGGACATTTCCATCGGGACTCGCCACAGGTGCCTCAAACTAGACCTGTCAGAAACTTACCTCATCATCTCCACCCCGGCCCTAACCCTGCCCCTCCTGTGATCTCCATCTTAGTCAAAAGCACCACCATCCACCTGTCTACGCGAGCAGCACACCTGGAGCCATTCTTGGCTCCACCCTCTCTTCAAAATCTACCTCTAAGACTTACTCTTCACTGCCTTTTCTTTTTAAATCTCTCCTGTACCTGCCAACTATTTTGTGTTAATTTATCACTTATCTGAACATAAATATTATCACAACCTCCTAATTGGACTCCTGGTTCCAGATTTTTCCATTCTCACATCCATTCCCCAATATAGCCGCAATCTGTCTAAAGTCAGATCTTGCCATGTAACTCTCCTGCTTGCCTATGGATAAGGTTCAAAATTCTTGGCATGACCTACTAGGCCTCCCATGACTTGGCCCCTATTCATTTGCCAGCATCAGTGCCTGTCATTCTGTCTTGTATATTAATTACCTGTTAGTCAGTTGCTGCTCACACCATGCTGTTTCATGCCTCCATACTTCTCTCCTCCAGAAATGTCCACACCCACCCTCCCCCATCCTTCAAAATGAGCTCATCTATCATTTACCCCAAAGAGCACTGCCACCTTCCTCTGTACTCCTAAGGCATCCTCTGCTTCTCTCTACCTTAGCATTTACCCATTGTTTTGCAATTATCCGCTGATGGACTACCTTCTAACACCAAACCAAAAGCTATTCCAAAGGAAGGATCAGCTACCAGCCTTTGTGCCCTTCCTCCCCTCAAGGCATTAGCACAGTGCCTGACACATATTACAACCTCAAAAAATAGTCCTGGAATTGATTAATTCATACAGCAGGGGTATAAGGCAGGTATTGCAAGTGAAAAAAAGAAAAAAATACTGAGATTCAGTAGGTCACATGCTGGAAGGTGGAACGGCAATGATTTGAAACTAACTCTCACGCCCAAGCTCCCTCAAGTACAGCTCGGAAAACATGAACCAAGCACAGAGATAGAGATGAGAACGAGATGTCAGGGCCCCAGCCCAGGGAGCCCAGGTCTGTGTGAAGAATCTAGAAAATGAAGGTCAGCAGAATTTGGAAGTGGGGAGGACAAAGGCTGTGGACTTGTGGTCTTGGCGTTATTGGTTCTGAACAGTGCCTGACCACCAGCTAAATCTAGACGCTGGGCCTGAGCTGGCCAATGTTTCCACAAATACTCGCACCTCTGCTTTGTAGCCACCTTAGGCTCTGCTTGCTGAGCAAGCCAATACCACTCTCTTGGGCACAAATTTCTAGGAATTCCTGGTATAGATCAAGACAGAGAATATCCAGAGGAAATTAGAAGATAAATGAATATAGACAAGAGCCGAAATGTCTTTTAGTCTCTCCTGGGATGACACTGTCCCACTCCCATTCACCTTCCAGCAGCCTTTCTCTACAACCGAAACTCAGAAGACAGCCAACCAGAGGAGCCAAAAGCCAGAGGCATGAGATAAGTCAAGACCGGGTCAGAGCTAGGAATCCATAGAATGAAGGAAACATTCTGAGACAGCAGCAAGAGAGGAGGACTGACAGGCACAGCTAAAAGTACCCACACGCAGGTGCCTCAGAGCATAGCCCTCCCCTGCGCATTGTTCTTCAGAGCTCCTACGCTGGAATATGGCAGCATCTGGACAGGCAGACCAAAGGACATAGAGTTGGAATGGTTTCAGTTAAAACTAAAAATACCACCTTGTGTTTAGAAAACACAAGAGAGGGCAGCAAGGGTGTAGAGTACAAAAGTTAAAGATAGGATGCCCTTCTCTGGTAAACCCCATGTCAGATAGAGGTGAAAGCCAGAATGACCTCATTCGCAGGGAAACTGGCAGGCATCTAGAGCACAAGTACCCTTCCCTCTGCCTTTACTTGAATCTCCATGGGCCAAACCAACCTATCACCTCAACAAAAGATTCTAGGAATGGAAGAGCTCATGTCCTGCCTGGGGAAGGGGGATGGACCAGAAGACTTTTGGAGCCTACAAGGAGCTGTGGCCCTCCTCATATTCTTCATTCTGCAGTGGAGATTTCAGGCACCAGCTCCCCGCCATGTTTCTGCTCTGCAGACTGAGATAAGGGCCTTTCTGTTACAAAGTTTCACAAGAAATGGAACCTGTTGTCCTCCTTTTCCACTTCCCCTTAGCCAGCTCAGCTGGGTGGAAGATTCATTACCAGCTGGGCAGGCCACATCCTGGTGCCCAGGTGAAGCACATGCAGCCCTGACTCACCTTGCATTGCTCAAGGGGGGACAAAGCCTGAGAAAGAGTTTCCCTCTGGAGGAGGTGTGGGCCGCTCTCAGGCACCGCCTCAGTGGCCTGTCTCCAGCAATAATTATAAGGAAAACAAAGCAGGTATTGAGTGCTTTCTCTGGGCAAGGCATTGTGTTTTGCCTGTATTCTCTCCTTAAAAGCTCCAAACAATTTTATGGGGTGTGTGGTACCCTTATTTTACAGATGAGGAAAGACATTGTTTGGAGGTCACATAGGTGGCAAATGGAGAGGCAGGGATACAAAATAGGTGTTTCTTCTCAACTTCACAGATCCAGCTGTCACCTGCCATTTAAATGAGCCATCTTTCTTGCCCCTACACACATCCTCCTTCTCATTGTACAGATTGATGTTTCCCTTCTGATGGCTGCTCAAGTTGTCTAAACAAGTTTCCCAGGGTAGTGTAAGAAAGGTAAGGTAAGAAATCACTTTTAATGGTGCTTGTAGTGATATTAAGAGCATAAATGCTGACAAAGAGTTCCAAGCACCACAGGTATTTAATAAATGTTATTTATTGGTCGTTATTAAAATCACTAACATTTCACATACCAAATAATTCTTTGCCTTTAGAGCAGGGTTTCACAATTTCAGCACTATTGACATTTTGGGCTAGATAACGCTCCACTGTGGGGCCCTCCTGTGCACCGCAGCACCCGGGTTTCTACCCACTAGATGCCAGCGGCAACCCCACCCCTCGTGGTGACAGCCGGAAAGCCTTCCTCCGGGCATTGGCCAATGTCCCCTGGGTGGCAAAATCACCCCCACAGTAAGAAAATAAAATGGTAGTATTTATCCCTTTAGAATAAAACATTATGAAAGTTTATTTCTACCTACAGTAGCTCTTATTACTCCTAGTTAATAAATGAGAGTTCCTGAGAATTTCTTATAAAGGCCCCATGGTACCAATTTTAGAAAATCAAGACAATCTTCCCGTTTTGCCTGAACCAAATCACTTTATGCTTTTGTAATGAGATGTCATGAGCTAGTGCGAGCCCATAGCCAATAAGCTCTGGGTTCAAATTCCAGCTCAAAGCTCAAAACCACTCTTTGTTAAAAGGTAGAGTAGAAATAAATACTTACATGTAAATCTCAACCCCTTTACCTACTAGTTTTTGGTCAGTACACTCCATGCCACCAAGTCTCAGTTCCAGTGAAATGGGGAGGATAGTTCCCAGCTCACACAGTAGCTACGAGGTCTAAATACACTGGGTGAGAGCTGGTCGTCGTGGCGCATGACTGTGATTCCAGCACCGGGGAGGCTGAGGCAAGAAAATCACAGGTTGGAGGACAGCCTGGAACACATAGTGAGTTCAAGGCCAGCCTGGCCTACACAGCTAACCCTAGCTCATAAACACAAAACAAGGTAAAAGAATTCAAAAGATGAAAGCAAAAATCTAGCAAATTTTTGCTCGAGATGCCTTGAAAATAGTCATTCCTTTACCTTCCCCCAGCTTGTTACCAGCCCTTAAAAGCAGCACACTGATCAGATTCATTTTTGTTTTCCCTACACCAGTCAGTACAGCAGTTTTCACCTCTGACAGCGCCTGAGAAGATTGTTGAGCTTCACCAAAAGATAGAGAACGGAAATGAATAGACACTTCTCAGGAGAGGTACAACAGCCAATGAATACATGAAAAATCTCCAACATCGCTGACCATCAGAGAGATGCAAATTGAAATAACACTGAGATTTCATCTCACTCCAGAAAGAATGGCTATCACCAAGCTGTCAATCAATAATAAATGGAGGTGAAGGTGTGGGAGGAAAAGGAACACTTCTACATTGTTGGTGGTATTGTAAACTAGTACAACCACTGTGGAAATTCATATGGAGATTCCTCAAAAGACTAAAACTAGAAATTCTATTTGACCCAGCTGTTCCCCTTCTAGGTATTTTCCCAAAAGAGTTAAAGACATCATATTACAGTGATATATGTACGCCCATGTTTTTAGCAACACAATTCATAATATGTAGCTAAATCATGGAAACAGACTAGATGTCCATCAACAGATGAATGAATAAAGAAAATGTGGTATTTACACACAATGGAGTACTATTCTGCCATAAAGAAGGATAAACTTGAGTCATTTGTAGGAAAATAGATGTACCTTGAGACCATAATGTTAAGTGAAATAAATCAGATACGCAAGCTTAAATACCACATGGTTTCTCTTACATGAAAAACCCAAAATATAAATGAAGAGTAAAATAGAAGGTAGATAATAGGAAATAGGGAGATAGATTTTGTTCAAAAGGGAAAGGGATGAAGAGATGGAGGGAGAGGGGAGGGAGGGGAAGGTAAAAGGATTTTTAAAAAATTAATATATGTTATGTACAAGTACCAACACCTCACAAGGAATATAAGGGGAGTGCAAACATGTACTAATAAAAAATAAAAACTGAAAAAAAGAAAAATGGAACACTGATGTCCAGGGTTGCGCACTGACTACGTCAGAATCTCCGGCTTGAGAGCATGTATTGTAAGTGTTTAAGTATTTATTCATAATAAGGTAAAATATTACCTTTTGTATAATTTTATTGATGCCAAATATTTGATAGTATATTTGTGTTAATTCCTAAGTAATATTACATTAATTATCAATACATTATAAATAACTGAAGTAAATCAGTGTATCTCTAGAGGGCATCTATTGCATTAAGACAAGCATATGTAATTAGAACTTTAAAATTTTAATTTCAATGGTCATTTTAAAATATCTTTCATATGTTACAAATAAAATCATTGAAGTGGCAATTCTCAACCGAAGGACATGTTCACACAACATGACTTTTCATTTATTAAGTCTGTGTTTCTCAACATCTGAGGAAATAGACTACTACAAATAATTCTGAAATTAATTAACTAACAAATTATGTAAGTAACAAAATTGCATTTTTGAAGAGGCTAGAAATAGGGCCTATTTGTTTTCAGGAAAGTAGATTATTTCATTTGTTTCCATGTATAGGAAAAATAAGCTGTTATAGTATACAGTAATGATATTTAAATGCTATTACATGGTATCAAATCAGTACGTGAGAAAAATCACAGTTCACCATTAGTGTTTAAGGCAACCAAAGGAATTAAAGTATCATCCTGTGACTCAATTTATGAAGTGATCTGAAAAAGAGAAGACATGCGGATGGGTTCAGGGGTGGTTTCAGTAGCCTCGTGGTGAAGATTAGGTGACCTTGGCAGTGTACGTGATATCAGCCCTCACGAACCGCGTGAGGGCAGTGACTGTCTTCTCCCAGGACCCACAGCAAACATTTTGGAGATGATGAACCCCATCTCTCTCTTAGGATTTATTACTTCTGCCTTCCTTTTCCCTATATCCTTAATGTTTACTTTTTAAATCTTGTATTTCTGTAAGGCACTTTGAACCTTACTTAAATAAGGTAGGGTACTAGAAAAAGCAACAGACTTTTCAAGAATGGAACACAGAGGAAGTCCGGGAAATGTGCGTTTCCTTGCCTTTGCCTCCCAAGATGGGTATCTCCAACACATCCTTATCAGACCACCAGGCTAACCCACAGCTCATCCTGGGGGTTCCAACTCAGGCCCCACTAATGAAACCGTCTCATATTTTTTCACTACAGAACTCTCTGGTTAAATGTAGTCGAATTTCTTGATTACATACTACACCTTTCAAAGAAATTTCGAAGCATAGCTCAATAGAAACTAAGAAGAGCCATGTATTTCCAGGAGCTGGCCTGAGCTTGCTTGGCTGTCTTTGGGGCTCTGCGGTAGATTTCTCTCAGGCAGAGTTCTTGCCTCTCAGGGGGAAAGCCTGCCTCCTCCTCAGCTAGAGATGCCTTTCCTCCATCCTCTTCTGTTGGGGAACAGAAAACCCCGAGCCCTGAGCTCTCTTCTTGTCTCATTTCACTTCCTCACCCACCAAACCACTCTCTCACCAAGGCACTAAGTGCAACACTTCAATTTCTGTCCAAAAATAAATGAAATCAACTTCCGATTCTGGGGGGAATTTGGAGTCTAGCATTGGAAGAAAGACCTTGAACATCCTTTCCTGAGATACAACCTTCCAACTCCTACTTAAATGCCAGCCGTCCCTGCTTTTTGCCACAGTGACACGGGCATTTCTGGAAGTCAGGATGCACAGTAAATCTTTGCAATCCCTGGTTTCCAGACTTTGGACATCACAGACCTAGAGAGGGTAGTACTTTTTCATTTTACCAGACAAGGACATTAAAAAATAAACAGTTGAAAGGGGGGCATCTACCATCTTCAAAGACCATAATTTCACTTAAAAAGCTATTCTTATAAAATGTCAAAAAGCTGTAATGTCAGAATAAAAGGCAGGCCTTTAAACTGAATAAATTTTTATTTCTTTTTCGAAGTCTCACATTTTACTCTTGTTCCTGTCATTCCATGAAGACAAGTGAACAATTTTTCAAGCTTGTCGCCAGTCTGGAGTCCGGCAGCAACTGACCCTAAAGCGTCCCCTAAGGCAGTGCGACCTTCAGCAGCTCACTGAGTCCCCACCCTGGCGCCCTGACTAATAATGCAAACATGGCAGTGTGAGTAGAGCGTCGTGCGGAACCCTCTGTGCCCTTGACACAACTCAAGATTAAACGACGCCACGCACGTGACTGACAAAAAGTCTTGAGCAAAGATATAACAAGTAATTATTGCAACCGTAAACAAATAGACTAGGGCAAGAGTCCCAGATGAACTACAAAGTATATACACACTAATTAAAATAAAAATATACACTGTCTCCATTACATCTGAATGTAAATTGAGAAGTGGAGCAAACCCGTATTAACTAGAGAGCAGAACTGTACAGAGGAAAACCAGCTGCAAGGAATGAAGCCAAGGTCTAGTTCTGTCTTTGCAACTACAGTAAGTGGTTTTGATACCGTGGGTTAAATCCAGCAGATATCCATGCTTTTGTGTACAGTGAGCAAAGAATTGCAAGCATATATCCAGTGGTGAAAGAAAAGCAGCTATGTTTATTGATGGTAACAGGAAAACATGCGTAAGGCAGATCTGTGCCAGCAGAAACAAAAATATGGCACAAACAGAAAAATGGTGCCAGAACAACAGGGAAAGCAAAAAGCACATAGCTAAAATCAGGCTTTCGGATTTCTGGGGAGGTGCACTCCACCTCACATGCCTCTCACTGGGTTTCTAGGTAAGACTGACAGGCGTGATTAACACAGTGCTGAGTCATCCTGAGGTTTTTTTTTTGGGGGGGTGGTTGTGGGTACCGGGGGTCGACCTCAGGACCTCGCACGCCAGCAGGCGCCCGTGCCGCTGAGCGATATCACCGGCCCCTTCTTTGTATGTGGGTTCCGGGAGTCGAACTCGGGCCCTCGCGCTTGCCAGGCAGGCGCTTACACCGCTGAGCCATCTCACCGGCCCTCATTCTGAGTTTTGGGCTTTCAACAAGTACTGTGTATGTTTGATCCAGAGTTCACGCTAAGTCACATGTATCAGTGGAAGGAGGGTTGGCCCTGGGACATTGTCCGAACTCAAGTGAGTGGAAAGGAATGGTCTCTTAGTCTCAGTGCTCTATCTGTGTCCCAGTGTCCCATCACCTTGCGCAAATCATTTCATCTCTCTATTCTATTTTCTCTGACATAAATGAGGGACTTACAAAAAAACTGCTTCTTAGGAGGGCTGGGGTAGCTGGAATATATATTCATATATTTCTTAGGGCCAGTTCAGCTTGAAAATGTCTAATGTAATATACAACAGGGTGATCTTTCTCAGATAATATGTCAGGCATCAGGGAATGAGGATGGTATCTTCTAAAAAAGCTACTAGTTAGTTACCCCCAAAGCACGGGGGGCCTCACTGTGGTATGGTCACCCACTATTCTGAGCCAACGATCCAAAAATACAACCTAGTTAATTCATAAACCAGCACCCATGGATTTAAGTGTCCCCTGTGGGTGAATGAGGGTAAAAGCCCTCTGGCTCCTTCTATTCTTTGGTGGCCCTTCTCCCTAGAGTTAGCACAGTGACCGCCATCAGTGGTAAAAGTGGGCACTTGGGGGTTACATTATTTCCTTTCAATCTTGACATGATCACATAGGGTTAGTATTATTACCTCCATAATATGAGGAAGACAACTGAGGCCCAGGCAGGTTAAATAGAGTCCAAGGTTACATCATGAGGATTAGGATTTAAACCGGGCCTCTTAGAATGTAAGAATACTTTGCCCCATTTATGCTGTGTTGAGTCCATACACTTCTGACATCCTCAGGAGACAGAATCAAAATCTCAGGGCTCCTCAGACTGACCAGTAGTAACTTCTGATGAATTTAAGAAGTCTCCTTTTAGGTTTTGACCTTGGGAGACCAGCTGCTCTCTATTCTCTGACAGCTGTCCTTCCCAGAGAGACCAGTGAGGTACTGAAGTGGTCACCAAACTTCTTGCAGCAGCAAGAGTCCCAGCATACAAGCTCTAAGCAGACCAGCAAGGGGACCCAGTAGTCACAGTGGGACAGGGAAAAATAACTCCCAAAGTGCTAGGTGTCAGATGTGCCAAGTTTGTGGTCTCACAACATTGAGGAACAAAGTCACAAACAAAAGGAGGAGGTTAAGAGAGTTTTATTGGAAGTAATAAGAATAGATACAGAATTTCTAGTAGGATCCTGAGTGGGGGCCACCGAGTCTCTTTGTTAAGGGTGTTTTATACAGCAAAATCACGACGTGGGTATGTGGGTCAAACTACAATCAACCCATAGAAATGGTGGCGAACCTATGGTATGCAGGCCACAACGGGCTGTTTGTATCATCGAAAGTTCTAAAAGGTCCGCCATCACTGACCCAAAGGATTACAAGTATACTTGCTTGGCTACTATTGATCTAATAGAGAAACGAGTCATGTAGCAAGAGTATATGGCTAGCACCATTCATCATTAACTTTAGATTATTCATAATTTTAACATAGAAACAACACAGGCATTTCTGGGAAGGGATGTGAGTACGGGTCCAAATGTTCTGGTCACTCACCCATGTGTCTGATGTCCTGTCTGGGCTCAGTGGGCCTGGCGATATTAAATACAGTAGAATCTCAAGCAGCTGTTTATTTCCAGGGAGGCTTGCAGGCCTGGCCGTCACATCTCCATCTTGAGGCCTGGCTCTCTTTAGATGCACTTTCAGCCACAATTTTGACGTGTCTCATCTTTCGCACTGACTCACCTGAGGGCCCGATCCCTCTCTGACTGTTTATTAATCTCTACTTTCTTAGCTGTCTATAATAATAGAACCTAGCGTTTCCAGTTTTAACAATTAGTCTGACATTCAGTTCTAGCCTAGTTTACTCAGATCAGCTGCTAAATCTTTGCTGTCCTATGTGTGGTCCATGGATGAGCAGCATTGTGGCACCATCCAGGAGCCTGTTAGAAATAAGGATTCTTGGGCCTCACACCAGATCTATTAGACAGAAGCTGCATGTTAACAAGATGCTTCCTGTGACCCTAGAATCACATATGAAACTTTTTTTTAATTGAAACAGGACCTTGCTGTGTAGTTTATGCTGGTCTGGAACTCACTATGTAGCCAAGACTGGACTCAAACTCATGGTGATCCTCCTGCCTCAGCCTCCTAAATGCTAGGATTACAGGTGTGCACCACCACTCCCAGCTGAGGCTTTTTAAAAGTGTGAATTTCCAAGAACTAGAGTCCTAAATTCTAGAGAATGAGTTGGAGTAGAGGGGGGCCCCCTAAAATGTGTTTTTTAAAATGTTTTTTTAAAACTTGTTTTCTTTTGGTCCCGTGTCTTAAAGAAACATCAATACCTTTCCGGCTAGAATCAACAAACAGCTTTGTTTTGCCAACAGCTGTCCCTGCAGCCTGTAGACACTCTTTCTCCCTAGAGGCAATACTAGTACATCTTCACCTAGGCACCCCCTTGGACTGAACACGACATTACAGTAATGAATGTGACAGCATTGCTTCAGTCAGAGTTTTCCAGTTCAAATTATTTCCCATCCCCGACCCTCTGCCCCAATTCACGAAGAGGTTTAGACTACAGTCCTCATATTGACAGCAGGACTCCTGTATTTTATTTTCTCTTGGTCCTCTACCTTAATCTGGTACAAATTAAGAAGGAATGAAGGAATGAAGCAAGGGAGGGAGGGGAGGGAAGAAGGAAAAACTAAGCTGTATTAGAAATCTGCTATGTCTCAGGCCCACCCCGCCCCGAGACAGTTCACATGGGGCTGGTGTTACTGCTGCAGTTTTCGGGAGTGGAGACTCGCTGGTGTAGCTCAGTGACAGTGCTTTGCTCAAGGCCCAACCCCCGCAAAAGAGTGAAGACGAAAGCTCAGATTGGTAAAACGCTCCCCAAAATCCAGAATTCCTGGCCAGGGATATAGCTCAGCAACACAGCACCTGCCTGGCAAGCGTGAGGTCATGAGTTTGATTACTGGTACCAAAAAAAAAAAAAAAAATCCAGGATTCTTAATAGATCTAATACTAATGTCCTTCACATTCCTTCTACCACCCAAACTTGCCTACCCAGAATGTTATATAAATAAAAATTTGGGGGTCATTCACATCCCATAAAATTCAGCTCAGTGGCCTTTGGTGAATTCACAAAGGTTGTAACAGCATCACCGCTGTCTATTTCCACCCGCAAAAGGAATCCTGAACAAATTAGCAGGCACCTCCCTCTTATCCCTCCCTGTAGTTCTGACCCCGCCTTACACATCCATGGATTTGCCTGTTCTGGATGTTACCTATAAACAAAACCAGACAATATGTGGTCTTTCGTGCCTGGCTTTTTTCACTTAGCATAATCTTTTCAAGGTTCGTCCACACTGTAGCACGTATCAGTACTTCATTCATTTCTGTAACAGCCCATTGTATAGACGTACCATGTTTTATTTAGCTTTTTGAAGAAATGCTAAACTGCATGAATTCATGGATATTTGGGTTGTTTCCACTTTGGAGCTATTATGAATAATGCTTCCACATTCATGTAGAAGCATTTGTGTGGACATGTTTCTTTTTTTTTTTTTTTTTTTTTGTGGGTACCGGGGGTCGACCTCAGGACCTCGTGCGCCAGCAGGTGCCCATGCCGCTGAACGACATCACCGGCCCCTTTTTTCGTATGTGGGTTTCGGGAGTTGAACTCGGGCCCTTGCGCTTGCCAGACAGGCGCTTACGCCACTGAGCCATCTCACCAGCCCTGTGTGGACATGTTTTTAATTTTTTATGTATATACCCAGGAGTAGAGTTCCTGGACCATATAGTAGCAACTCTGTAGAACTTTTTTTTTTCCTTCTTTTTTTCAGTACTGGGGATGGAACCCAGAGACTTCACACTGAGCTATATCACCAGCCTTGTTTTTAAAAAAATATTTTTACTTTAAGACAGGGTCTGGCTAAGTCACTAAGTTACCCAGGCTAGGCTCAAACTTGTGATCCTCCTGCCTCAACCTCCCAGAGTGCTAGGATTACAACCATGTGTCAAGACATCAAGATTGTATTTAACTTTTTGAAACGCTAAACTGTTTTCCAAAGAGGCTACATCATTCTACATTTCCATCAGCAATGTATGAGTGTTCCAATGTCTCCATAACCTTGCCAACACTTGTTATTATGTGTCATTATATGATAGTCATGATAGTGTCTGTAAAGTGATTTCTCAACGTAATTTTCATTTGCATTTTCCTAATGACTAATGATGTTAAATATCTTTTCATGAACTTATTGGTTATTTTTATGTCCTCTTGGAGAAAGTATTAAAATCCTGTCCATTTAATCAGGATATTTATCTTTTTATTGTTGAGTTGCCAAGTGTTCTTCTATATTTTGGATAGGAGGCCCTTATCATACATGATTTGCAAATATTTTCTCCCATTATGTAAGCTATCTTTTCATTTTCTTCATAGTATCCTTTGAAGAACAAAAGCTTTTAGTTTTTATAAAGATTAATTTATCTTTTTTAAAAATTTATCTTTTTTTTTCTTTAGGCATCATATCTAATAAACCATTGCCTAAACAAAGGTCATAATGATTTATTTATACCTATTTTTTAAGGAGTTTCATAGTTCTACATTTAGGCCCTTGATCCATCTGGAGCATTTTTGTTTTTGTTCTTGTTTGTTTTCAGTACTGGGGATGGGACCCAGGATCTTTCCACTAAGCTACATTCCCGACCCTGTTTTATTTCTTATTTTGAGACAGAGTCTAAGTCACTAAGTCTCCCTCTCCCTGACCCATGAGCTGATCTCAAGCTTGCAGTACACCTGCCTCAGCCTCCCAGTGTGCTGGGATTACAGCTTAGACCACCATACCCAGTTTGAAGTTAATTTTTGTATATGGTTTGAGGTAGGAGTACAACTTCATCCTTTTACATGTAGCTATCCAGTTGTCCCAATACTAGTTGTTAAAAAGACTGTTCTCTCCCTCATTGAGTTGCCTTGGCCCCCTTGTCAAAAATCAGTTAGTCAGGGCCAGTGAGATAGCTCAGCGGCATAAGTGCCTGCCTGGCAAGTGCGAGGTCCTGAGTTCGACTCCCAGTACCCACATACGAAAAAAGGGCTGGTGATATCGCTCAGCAGCACAGGCACCTGCTGATGCGAGGTCCTGAGTTTGACCCCTGGTACCCACACAAAAAAAAAATCAGTTGGTCATAAGTATATGGGTTTACTTCTGAACTCTTAATTCTAGTCTATTGATATATACATCTATACTTATGCCAGTACCAGACTGTCTTGATTACTATAGCTTTGTAGTATGTTTTAAAATTGGGAAATGTGAATACTCCAACTTAGTTGCATTTTTCGAAGATCATGTTATTTTTAGTCCCTTGCTGTAGTTTTGGTATACAAGTCTTGCACTTCTTTTATTTAATTTAATTTTTTTTGTGTGTGTGGGTACCGGGGGTCGACCTCAGGACCTCATGTGCCAGTAGGCAGCCATGACGCTGAGCGATATCACCAGCCCTTTCTTAGTATGTGGGTTCCGGGAGTCGAACTCAGGCCCTCACGCTTGCCAGGCAGGTGCTTACACCACTGAGCCGTCTCACCTGCCCCTATATAATTTATTTAAGTGAGCAAACTTAAAGTTCAATGACAGTTTCTCCTACCAATCTGCTATTGAATACTTCTACTGATTTTCCTTTTTAATTTTAGTTACTGGACTTTTAACTGCAGGATTTGTGTGTGTGTGTGTGTGTGTCTCCAGCTCCCTTTTCATTTTTTTTTTTTTTTTCAGACAAGGACTCATTAAATTGCTAATTTGCCCAGACTGGGCTCAAACTTGCCACCCTCCTGCTTCAGTTTCCCAGAGTGTTGGAATTACAGATGTGTACCACCACACCTGCCTTCAACTGCAGAATTTCTACTTTGTTATTGTTTGTCATTTTTGTCCCTTTATTACTATTCTTCACTGGATGACATATCATTCTCATACATTCCCTTTAATCCTTTAGACATGGTTTCTTTTAGTTCTTTAATATATTTAAAAAGCTGAATTAATGTCCTTGCCTAGTAAGTCCAACAACTAGGTTTCCTCAGGGACAGTTTCTGTTGACTGAGAGTTGATTTTTTTTTCATTCTATATGGGCCACACATTCTTGTTAGGTTTTTTCCTTTTTGTACACCATATATATATTTTTTTCACCATATATATTCATTTTTAAATTTTTATTAGTACATATTTTCCATACATAGTGCTCACATTCATCATAGGGAATTTGTACCTGTACATAACATATCTTACTTCTTTTTTCCCCCATTTCCCTTCCCCCCTTCAACTCTTCTTCCCATCCCCATTTACAGAAGATTTGTTTCCATTTTTCCCTTTCATTCTTTGTTTTTTTAATCCCTTTTCCCTTCCATTCCCCTTCCCCCCTCCCTTGTTCCCTTTCCCATTTGAACATGTTCTTCCTACTTCCCATTATCTATCCTCCATTTTGCTCCTTATTTACCCTTAGAGTTTCTCACATAAGAGAATCAATGTGATATTTAAACTTATGTGCCTTACTTATTTCATTTAAAATTATGGTCTCAAGGTATTTCCATTTACCAACAAATGACTCAAGTTTATCCTTCTTTATAGCAGAGTAGTACTCTATTATATATAAATACCACATTTTCTTTATCTGTTTATCTGTTAATGGGTATATGGGCTGTTTCCAAGATTTATCTATTAAAATTGTGCTGTTATAAATATGGATATGCATATATCACTGGTATGATGCTTTTAACTCTTTTGGGAAGATCTCTAGAAGGGAAATAGTTGTGTGAAATGGGACCTCTAGTTTTAGTTTTTTAAGGAATCTCCACACTGATTTCCATAGTGGTTGTACCAGTTTACACTCTCACCAACAGTAGGGAAAGATTCCTTTTTCCCCACAGACTTGCTAGTATTTGTTATTGGTTGATTTCTTGATGATAGCCGTTCTTTCTGGAATGAGATGGAATCTCAGCATTGTTTTAATTTGCATTGCTCAAATGACTGTAATATATATTTTTGCATGTCAAATATGTATCTTTGTATGTGTTTTGTATGTCATATATGTATAGGTTATGGCATAATATATGGCATATGTATATGGGTATGTCATATATGTGGGTTTTTTGTTGGGTTTTGTTTGTTTTTGGTACTTGTTTGTTTCTTTGTTTTTTTGTAGTGTTAAGGATTGAACCCAGGGCTTCACGTGCGCTAGGCACATAGGCTACTTCTAACTTACTCTGCTCCCCAGGCCCATTTTATATTTTTTGTTGAAAATTAAACATTTAAAAAATATGGCAACTCCAGACACCAGGGTCCCCTCCTCTCCCTGGGCTTGTTATTGTTGCTTTGTCATTGTTATTATTGCTGCTACTGCTACTTGTCTGTTGTATAACTTTCCTGAATTAATTCTGTAAAGTCTATATTCTTTATTACGTGAGACTTCTGTTCAGCTAATTTAGCGGTCAGCTAAAGAATAGACAGGGCCGGTGAGATGGCTCAGTGGCGTAAGCACCTGCCTGGCAAGCACAAGGGCCCAAGTTCGACTCCTGGAACCCACATACGAAAAAAGGGCCGATGATATCGCTCAGCGGCACGGGCGCCTGCTGGTGCACGAGGTCCTGAGGTCGACAGCCGGTACCCACAAAAAAAAAAAAAAAAAAAAGAATAGACAAAATTTCCTTAAATGTCTTAAACCAGTAAATCTCCTAGTCTTTGCTAAGTGCTTCTCTGTGTACATTTTAGGTTGTGGCTTCATCAGGTAGACAGTTTACAAGTCTGACTTAATCTTCACTTCCTGCTTGTGTAGAGCCTCAAAATCAGCCAAAGGTGAGAAATTAGGGCTTTCTTGGGGCTTTCCTGAGCATGCGTGTAGCTCTGCTCATGCATAAGGCCTTCTAGATTCCCAGGACTTTGTATGAGATTTTCAGTCTTCTACAAACATTTCATACCCCAGTTTTCTCTTTTGATTTTTTTTTTCTTTTGGTTTTTTTGAGGGTCTCACTATGTAGTTCAGACTGGTATTGAATTCACTACATAGCCTAGGCTGTCCTCAGACTTGCAACAATCCTCCTGCTTCAGCCTCCTGAATGCTGGGATTACAAGCATGGGCCACCATGCCTGATTTTTCTTTTGATTTTTAACTCAGCCTTTTGTTAATCCCAGCTGGAACTGCTGCCTTAGAGATCTGCAATGTTTAAAAATTCCCCTTGATTTTCTTGGCTGGGGGGTGGGGGGGTGACAAATGCCCCAGCAATATGGCTATTTGCACAGAGAAAATTCTGAGCCAGGTCAAATAAAGCCAAGCTCTGAGAATGAAGCTTTAAAGGCAACTTCGCAACAAGTCATACTGTGACTGTTGTCTGAGGGTAAGGATTTTTGGAAAGTGCCAAATCAATGTTGTCTCCTTACATTGGTTGGTAGTTTGCTGGTATTCACAGCTACCATAGTTGCAATTGTTGGTTTCAGAGGTTACCATGGAAAAGGGGAGACGGGGTGGCATGGGGCAAGGTGAACTGCCACAGTGTTTTCAATGCCATTCAACAATTTTTCTGATGTAAATATTTCCGTATTGTTGTAAGCCTTTGGTTGATTTCCAGAGTTCTGAAAAAGTTTATTTTAACCATGTTGGCCAGTGTTCTTGTTGCTTTTATGCAAGAGTGGAGTTTTCACCCCATCGCTCTGTAAGTGCTTCTCTTGAAGGAACACTCATAGGTATAACTTTGATTCAATCCTACATTTTTTTTTTGTTTGTTTTCTTTCTACTCACAAAGCAGCATACTTACTTCTTCTTTTCTCCTTTAGTAAGTAAATTACAAAAGTCAAAGGGAAGATACAAAAAAAATTCTATTTTCTACAAGTTTCCTTGTGCTACAGTGCTGTGCACAAGGTGGACCTAAGCTGCTTCTTTCCAAAGAAATCACTATAAATCCAGATGCAGTCTTTCTGGGTCTATGCTAGTCATGAAGCAATGGGGCTGGGAATATGTTTGATCAAGGAGTATAGGAAGAGCATATGTGATATTCCAAGAAAAGAGGGCTTCTATGCCTGAGTTTCCTACCGAGAAAAGAACAGAACTTCCAAACAGATCACATGTATGATAATTACTCAACCCTAATTTCACTTTGGCTGGCATTTACCATGTCTCAACAGCTTTCTTCAAATAGCAAAGGTTAAGATGAACGATATGCAAAATAAAACCATCATCTGTACATTCCCCAAACTGAAATTGGTAGAGGATCATTGGTGACAGGTAACTAGTGACTGATGATTCATGCCTGGTGGATGTGTCTTGGGCCAATTCCAGAAGGTACTGTGTTTTCAGGAGGGGCGGGAAGAAGATTTGCATGTGTGACCTCACGCAGAAGCTCCCGCTTCAGAGCATATAAGGAGGAGGAGACTCTCTGAAGGAGAGTCGCCTGTGGTCAGTCTTACCAGTGTTAGACTCCACGCTTTCCAAACAGCTCAAGGCTATGGCAGGCCTCCGTTCCATGTTCCTACCACTGGGGCTATTCCTATACCTCGGACTACACTTTTCTTCTGCCAACTTTACAAATTATAGCAACAACTGCACGGTCTTTGACAAGGTCTTCACCACCAAAAACCCAGGAATTGAGATAAAGACTGAAGTTTTTCAGGGCAACACGATCTACACAAGTAAGTAAAAGCCATTCTTTCTGTTGTCTTTTGATCTCTGAATTTCAGAACATACCCCTCCTTCCTGCTCTCAGTTCCACAGAATATGTGTTTTCGAACCAGATGGGAGGTGGGGGAAGAAAGAAAGAGGAGAGTATGTGTGAGATTGGACTGAGGGACTGTTTTTGCAAATTCTCTGTTCAAACCTGAGCCACAGAAGGCATAAAGTTGCAATACCCAGATTAAATGAACCCCAGCAAGAGCACACATCCTCTGACTTCAGCAAAGTGAGGTAACTGCACCACAGTTTATAGTCTCTCACATCCACTGACAAAACTGTCACATAAATGACTCTGTACTGCACAACTCCAGGAGGTACTATTTGCATTTTTTCTGTGTGAGTGAAAAATCTCATGACCTAGATAGCAGGGAAAACATTACTATCCCACACCTGGTGTGAGGAGCCTGAAGCCAAGTAAGGCTAAATGACTTACTTAGGGTCTCACTGCTAGTAAGCGGCAGAACCAGATTTTTCATTCTTTTTTTTTTTTTTTTTTTTTTTTTGGTGGGTACCGGGGGGTCGACCTCAGGACCTCGCGCGCCAACAGGCACCCGTGCTGCTGAGCGATATCACCGGCCCCTTTTTTGTATGTGGGTTCCGGGAGTCGAACTCGGGCCCTCGCGCTTGCAAGGCAGGCGCTTACGCCACTGAGCCATCTCACCGGCCCAGCTTTTTCATTCTTAAGCCAAAGCTTTTCTTAGGAACATCTAGAGAGCATTTTATAAACACCCCTTTTGGGATCAGCCAAACCTACAAGCCAAGGAATATCCTTTTCATTAGTTTCATCACAGCAACATTTCCTTTATATGTATGAAATGCATTTAGTCTTCATACTGACCTTGCAGGTAGATCTCAGTATCATTCCCATTTTGTAGATCTCCAAGCAGAGGCACAAACACTAGAAACGTATACAGGTCACAAAGCCACTATACTGTGGAACTGAGATAGGAATCAGCATTCCAGTTTCAGTGACCTTTCCCTCACAGCACAACTCTTGATTATAGATAATAAGAGCCGACATTTCCTATTATATCCTGGGTATTGTTCTAGTGGCAAATACTATTATCTTCCCTTTTTACAGAAAAGAGCTGAGGCACAGAAAAGTTAAAAATTTACTCAAAGTCTTTAGACTATTAATAGCACTAATATCTAAAGATAACAGCCAAGATTTTTTCAGCTTCAGATCCTGTCTTCTTAAAGGACTAAGCAAATTTTGCAGAGACCACCAGGGTGGTGGCCACGCTCAGGGTCTACAGATTCCCAGGCTTTCCAAGTGAACAGCCTGGCGGGCCTCCACACATCCTGGCTTGTCTTTTCTTTCAGTCTTTTTTTGGGACTGTCACTAAGTGCTTCTGTTGTGACAGGGCTAACGATGTCCCACTCCCTCAGGCAGTGGATCTTGTTCTACCAGAGCAGGAAGGATAACCTCGTCATTCAAGATGGGTATCAGATACATATATATTCATATACTCATATGAATGACCTGGGGAATCACAAGCATTTCTGCACGAGACATTACAGGTCTCCGATGGAAGACAGCACGTCACGAGGTGAAGAATTTTGCTACTAAAATGGGAGAAAGAGAAGCCTCTTGTGCGAAGATACCATGGAAATATGGGAGCCTTCTGCAAGGAAGGAGACAAGAGAAGAAAGACATGGGTATAAAAGTGATCATAGCAGTTACAGAGGTGCCAGGTAGAGCCAGGAAAAGGGAAAAGAGGAAAAGAATTCAGGTTCCTTGAATGCCTACACATGCTGTGCACTGTCAGGGTCCCTCTCAGAATAGAAATGTGCAAGAGCTCTGCGGTCCTCTCACAATAGGAATGCTTTAAGGTGAGAGTCAAAATCCTCAGTCTTCAGGGATGAGAAGAGCCAGGTTAGATTCCTCACCTATAATCCATAGCAGGCTGCATGACTGCCTTACAGAGTGTCATGGCCAGGGCTCAAAACTTCTGGGGACTCCAAGTAAATGCTCCCCCGGGCCAACACCTTTCCTTATTTGGGCTTTGAAATCCTTTTACATCTTAGCATTGTGTCAACACTGATAAGTCACATATAAATGGCTTGGCAGATCCCAACAGATAACAGTAGCTCAGGCAGCATCTTAGAACAGGTTCCCCAAGCTTGTTTTGATATGAAGGAAAGAAATTTTTAATGCAGTAATATTTACATTAAGACTGTGCTGGGTCAACTGCTTCTGTTTTTTATTTTTGTGAGCAAGGGGAATGTAATTTGCCTGTCTTTCTTTCTGAACTAAACTTTAAGGCATCGCACCACATTGAACATACAACTTTTTATATATTTATTTTGTGCCCTTCCGGTGTCAGATACTAACACAGGCAAAACCACAGAATATAATGAAGTGCTCAACTAAGTGTGAGAGGAAAAGAGGCCTAAATTGGTCCAGAGGAAAGACATGAGCAGGATCTTGGAACGAAACTGGGGATGGGATGTATGATGAGAAGGAAGGATTTCAGATAAGCAGCAGGTCACGAACAAAGGCCAGGGGCAGGTATGGGCCAGGTGTGGGCTCAGGGCATTGCAGAATGGGAGCAAACCAGCTGCCCATAAAGCAGAATGCAAGCAGTGTAAAGTGAGGCTCTTAGGGTCCTAAGCACCAGGTGCTAGGCATTATTATTGATAGAACAGAGGCAGAAATGCTGTATTAAAGATGAAATGTTTAGATGCTATAGAAGGAAGGACACTTGAAAGTCTTCAGACAGGAGTGTGTCCTGAAGGACAGGTTGTGTGCCTGGCACCATAGCAAGTCACAAGACAACCTGGGGGAAAAGAACGTCCAGAAATCCAGAGAACACACGTGCCAAGGAGAGGAGAAAGGAGGGCTTACCACAGAGCAAAAGGGAGAAAGCAGAAGAAGGAACTGGCAAAAACACTTCCTCAAAGAGCTGACAGACTTAATGATTGTCCATGTGACACCGTCATGTGTCACTGCCACCACACCATGTTGCACAGATGTAGGGTAAATGTCAGCTGCGCCCTGACCAAGTCCAACACTGTGAGATTTGGGTCATCTGATCTTGACTGGCAAAGCAAACAACAGGCCAGAGAAGTACGGTGGGCTAAAAATAACTTAATGACAATTGCAATTTATCTAATACCTGTCATGTATTAAAATTTTTATATTCTTCTCTTTAATCTTCCCAGAAACCTTTCCAGATAGGTAATATGACCCCAAATAATGAGGGATAATATCAGAACCAAGACGGGTGTAAAGTGGCCATTCAGGAAATGTGTGTGGCCCCACATGATGTATTATAGGCTGCTGTTAGATAGAAATTAATACACAGTCAGAGAAGGATTGGGCCCTCAAAGAGTCAGCACAAAAAACTGAGACATCAGAATTGTGGCTTGAGAGAAATCTGAAGAGAGCCGGGCCTCGGGATAGAGATGCAATAGCCAGGCCTGCAAGCTAAATGGCAATTTGAGATTGCACTGTAATTAGCACCCCTGGTCCAGTGGGCCCAGACAGGCATCAGGCACATAGGTGGGTGACTGGAACATCCGAACCCATACTCCCCTCCCTTCCCAGAAATGCCTTTGATCTTTCCAAGTACCCTCACTATGTAACTTGCTTCCCTATTGGATCAGTATTAGCTAAGCAGCTATACTTGTATTTCTACAGGTTGATTGTAGTCTGACCTGCATTGTACCCAAGTTGTGAATTTGCTGTATAAAATACCCCTGACAAAGGGCTTGGTGACCACCCATTTGGGACACCTCCTGGAAATCCAGAGACTATTTTCCTTCCCTTTATTTTCAACAAAATTCTCCTAATTTCTTCCTTTGGTTTGCAACTTTATTCCTCCATGTTGTGAGACCATGAACTCGGAATGTTTGACATCTAACAGGTCGAGAGTTATATTTTTCCTACATCAACAGCACATGCCCATAACCCCAACATTCTGCGAGGCTGAGGCAGGAGGATTGATTGAAAGTTTGAGCCTAGTGTGGGCCACTTAGCAACTTAGCAAGACCCTGTCTCAAAATGAAAAATAAAAAGAGTTGGAAACATAGTTCAGTGCAAAGGCCTTGGGTTCAATTCCCAGTACCACAATAAAAAGAAAGAAAAGGAAAAGGAAAGGAAGAGAAGGGAAGGGAATAATGTGGTGTGAGTGATGAACAGTAAGAAACAAGAATTAGAGGCGACATGACTTGCTCCTAAGTGTTAGAGGCAGAATTCAGATCCAGGACTGTCTGATGAACCTGTTGAGCTACATGATCCACTTGCTTTGCTTTGTGAAGGAGAAATCTTTGAAGGAATTTAAGGCAGTTGAGAGCCACCTGGAGAGAAAACAGCCTAACGTTGTGGAATGTACTCACAAGGGACCTCCTAAGGAGGAAACAGAGAGACTGAAGTACAGTGTTGTCTTTAAATCCGTTCCCTATGACCCATCAGAATGCTGAAATTAACAAGAATCACAAGGTCCCCTGTAAATGCTTGCCTGGCTGGCTCTAGGGGGAAGACTCCTCTGAGTGGAAAATAATCTTGAAGGGTTATCTGACAGGTACTTAGGTTTGGTCCCTGTGGCTCGGAACCAGCCCCCCTCCTCCACCATCCCACACCTTCAACAACAGAGACTAAGAGAATTAGCATTTCTGGGGCCAGGAACAGGGCTTTGCTCTTACTTGGCATTAGTGCTCCCTTTTATTCACAGAGCACTTCCCAGCAGCCCACCTGACCCTTTCACATGCACCGAACATCCCCACCCTTGCCCTCAGAGGGGGCCCAAACCAAGGCTGAGGGTAGGTCTTTTGTGTGTCTTTCACAGCAGAAAATTTGGAAAATACAAGAAAATTGGAAGAAAACAAAAATCACCTGTAATCTCACTACCAAGAAATCACTTCAGTTAATGACTTGTATTTCCTTCTAGACATTCTTCCACTTCTTTTACGAAGATGGGACCATGCTGTATGTACTCACTTCCTGTAACCTTCTTCTCTCACACTTAATTTTTGTTTTACGCCCTTATCCCTCAGCTCACACAGCACAGATGGCTGACTGATTTCTCACCCTTTCCTCCTAGTTGGGGTTCCTGTGAGTGACAATGTTCATATGGTGGTCCTACAAGTCACAGACAAGCACGACAACTCCGTGGGCCTCTGTCAAGGAGCGAATGAGGACTGCAATGGCAGCGCCCTGTACCACCTGACTCACTCTAACAACACGTTCTTCAAAGCAAATTGTGCTCTGAATTCCAAGGACACCGCTGACAAGCTGAAGTAAGAACTTATCTGATTTTGCTTTGGACTTATAAATTTTTATTTTGGGTTTTGCAGCTTTGCATTCACCCAAGAAGATTAAAACCATATTCTGGTTATGGTGTCATTTTGTACTGAAAGGGTGGGTCTGACTGTCTTGGTTAGTTTTCTTTCATTGTTGAGATAAAATACCCGACACCCAAAATTAAGGAAGGAAAGGATTATTTAGCTCACAGTTCGTGGAGTTTTCAGATCATAATCAGCTGTCTCCAGGCAGGGCGGCATGGTGAGGGGCAACAGTTCAAGGAGGCAGAAGACAGCAAAAGCAACAAGAGCAAAACGGGGGAGAGCAACCCTCTTCTCCTCCCTTATATTGCAAGCAGGCTACCCACCCCCCAGGGCGGGTGCAGCGCTCACACCATCTGCGTGCCTCCTGCACAGGCTCAGGATGTTTACAAGTAAGGACCCTGGGCCCCTGCTGAGTCGCTTAAACTTCTAAACTTCTCAGGTTGACACGGTGTATCAACCATAGCACTGACCATCAGGTTGTGTCCCCTGTCAGCAGCCTAATCTCAGAGGGTTATGCTGATGGTGACACTGTTAAGCCACCCCTCCCTCTTCTGCCATGCTCTGGGCCTGGTCAGACTTAGCTGGCTTTGGAGGGGTACTATTATGCCTACAGAAGGAAGTACAAGAGCAGAATCCAAAGAGAGCTGCTCCTCACCAGCCTGACAATGACAGCGGTTGCTTACAATCCAGCCGTGGCTAATTAGGGTGAGGATTTTCCTTTCATCTCACCTCATTAAAGCCTGCGTTCTCCATGCAGGACAGATAAAATACCAAACACTGACAATGTGCGGGAGAAACAGTGCAGTCCCGCTGTTCACGGTTTCCAGACCCCTCCTAACTCACACACCCAGCTTCTCTGCTTGTTCACGACATGGACACTCGTGGTCTTGATCAGCAAGGGGAGGGAGGCACAAGGAGCAAGGACTCCGCTGTGGTGGGCACCGTGCTGAGTACGGCACAAACGGGATGCAAAGCGGTCCTGGCCCATAACGAAGGTGGTAAGGCCCATACAGAAATAATTACTGAGGCGAAGCATCAAGGCCGGACTCTCCGTTAAACATTCTCGTAACTTCCTCTCCTACATCAGAATGCCTATCATAACTGTGATCAATAACTTAACAGATTAGTTGATCATTGACTTAAAACCTGTCTCTCTGAGGACAGTGTAAATGTCACGAGGGTAAGAACCCAGCTTGTCTTGTTCACTGTTTTCTTTTCAGCACCAAGCATAATGATTGGCATGTAGTGATCTTCCTTAATCATATGTTAAATGTATAAACGAGGGTCTGATATTATAAAGCACCCTCTGATATAATAACAACAGAGCAAGCTGTATGGGTCATTTAATGAACATTAAGCACCTATCAGGCATCGTCGACAACAAAGCCTGCCCTCAAGAAGCCGGCCCTCGGTGAGATGGCTCAGTGGCTTAAGCGCCTGCCCGGCAAGCGCGAGGGCCCGAGTTCGACTCCCGGATCCCACATACGAAAAAGGGGCCGGTGATATCGCTCAGTGACACGGGCGCCTGCTGGCGTGCGAGGTCCTGAGGTCGTCCCCCCGGTACCCACAAAAAAAAAAAAAAAAAAAAAAAAGAAGCCGGCCCTCCAGTGGGGCTGAACAGCAATTCAGGGCGGTACAGAGACCTGTCTGTGTTAGTAACGATAGGGAGAAACAGCCTCATAGAGAAAGTTAGCAGTGAGTCTCAGAGCAGATGTGACCAGGACAGGTGTTATAGACAGAGGGACTGGCTTAAACAGAGGTGTGGCCTGGCCTAGGGGATTTCGGGGTGGTAAAGCTGGTGGGCTTGGAGGGTGGGAGAGGTGGTTTGGAGGTAAGATCATGGAGGATCTTAGTCAATACAATGTAGAACAGACTTATTTAATGATCTGTTAATTGTGCTCCAGAGAAAGTAAGCACAAAAGGGATTAAGAGGGTGGGATGTTCCAGAGCAGCAGAAATGTGAGCGGGATTTGTGAATTCCATAGATGAGGCCCTCACCGTATCTCATTGATTTGCCCCCCACAGAGTCTTCCTTGTCGATTTCAACAACTCAGCTATGTTTATTTCTCAGAATCTAGGAAGAGAAGGTGAGTTCTTTTGTAGCCTATTTGCATATTTGTCTGTAAACTCAATCAGCCTAGAAAATGACTCTGCGCATGCTCTAGAAAAAAGGCGTTTTCTTATCCTCTTTACTCAGATATCGGTTGAGTTTCCCAGTACCTTGGAACCCACATAAGATTTGCCCAACCTCTTATCCCAATGCCCTGTAGGAAACAGAAGCCCTCCCCAAGAGTTCTGCAAATTCTCAGAAGTTTTCATGGTCACCTTTAGCTCTGTATGAGCTATTTCTATTCAATTTTACACAGACATCAATATGAAAAGCCACATCCTCCTCCAGTTCCATAAAGAATCCTCACTCATGCAAATCCTTCATTGGATATAATAGACTTTAACCAAAAGGTGTTAAAGAGGATGAGGGTGAGGGGTGAGAAGTTGCACCAAAAAACGGGCTGATCTCATAGAAATACCAATAATTTCATTAGTTCTTAATGTGGCCTTTGGCCACTACCACTATCACCAGGAATTTTCCCTCGTTTTTCACAGGCTGCAGCCCCCAACTTCACACTCTTCCAAGGATCTTCACCCTTCTTTCCCCTTACCTGTCTCCTTCCTTTTCTCTTACTTCCACGTAAGATGCTAAAACAAATTTTAAAAAACGAGGTTCAGAAAGGTAGGCTCTTACCTAAGACCACCCAGCAAATTGAGAGCTCCAATTCCACATCAATACTTTTTCCCACTTTTCTTAAAACTAAAGAAATAATTTTTTTTTTTTTTTTTTTTTTTGTGGGTACCGGGGGTCGACCTCAGGACCTCGCGCGCCAGCAGGCGCCCGTGCCACTGAGCGATATCACCGGCCCCTTTTTCGTATGTGGGTTCCGGGAGTCGAACTCAGGCCCTCGCGCTTGCCAGGCAGGCGCTTAAGCCACTGAGCCATCTCACCGGCCCCAAAGAAATAATTTTTAATCAAGTTTTTAAATACAAGATTCAACCAAGAACAAGAACTATTAGTCCTTTCTCAGTGTCCGCATGACAGGACTTCCTCCTGAGCCCCAAACACTAAGAGACATCTAGCACACTGCCTATTTTCCTGCCAGTCACGCTTTGCAAAATGTGCTCAAAGGGGATAATTATTTCCAACAACAAATTTTGAAATGAAATTATTACGTGAAAGTCTTAACTGTTTCTTTGGTAACTTTCAGTCTGAGAAGACTGGGATGTTATTTTCTGCCTCAAAGACATTTCTGAGCTGAACACGGGCATAAAAGCTGGGGGAGGGGTCCCCTCCAGGCATGCAGAAGGCTGCCAGAGCCTGGATAAATCACTGGACATTTCCCTTCCTCTTCGTCCTTGTGGTCCCTTCTAAGGTCCACTCAGACCCTTGAAGGTGTCACTGCCAGCTTCACCCTTTCCCAGGATCAGACAGGCCCCCAGGACTATAGGCCTGGCTTTCTCTGCTTCTCTGCAAGGTAACCTCAGAGAACCAATGTCGGGTTAGATCTCTGCATGTGAAAGTGACCGGTGCCTCACAAACTAAAGAAAGAGGTTGGGATTTGGGCAGGGCATCCTTCCACTAACTTTACAGCAGAAATGGCAGCCCTCAGGACTGGATGATATTGAGTTCCTACGAGCCCTTGACATTAGCAAGAACATAAAATTGTGCTATTCTCAATCAGACTTGCACTAATCAATCTAATATTAAGGACCTGTAGACATCCCCAAGTCAAAAATAAATCCAGCAGTTGTATAAATTCAGGAGGTCTCCCCCTCACCTCGCAAGAGTGCACAGACCTTAAGGCTGTCTTTGTGTGACCTAACACTCTGTACCCTCACTTGTCCCCCTCCTCTACATACACCTGACTTGGCACTGGAGAGGTGTTGAGTGAATTTTGCTCTTGAACTTTGGCTCCAGCAATCTATCCAATTAGCTTCTTTTTCTAGTGCCCACCCACCATCCAAACAAGATTCTGACACCACTGTTCATTTGTTTGTTTGTTTAGTTGTTCCAGTGATAACTACATCCTCAACCACCAGGACTTCCACCAACAATCTGAACACAACTATGACTATCGCCACAGCCATGACCACACCCCAAACCATGAGCACAGCCCAAACCAAGACCATGGCCCTAACCACAACCATGGCCCAAACCAAGACCATGGCCCAAACTGAGAACACGGCCCAAACCAAGACCACAGCCCACACTGAGAACACGGCCCAAACTGAGACCACGGCCCACACTGAGAACACGGCCCAAACCAAGACCTCAACCCAAAATTTGGCTGCAAGAGCTTTCAGCAGCCCCATCGCAGGTGCCATTCACATCCTGCTTGTTTTTATTACCAGCAAGCTCCTCTTCTAAAGGAAACCAGGAGAACAATTGCTCAGCTTCTGGTACAGCGTCCCATGCTGAGGCCCTAGGCCAGGGCTTAAATGTAGGTGGGCGAAGGTTTCACATTCTCAAGTCGTGCAACTCCACTGCCACTATTTCAGACCAAGGACTGGGGCACTCACCGGTGGGCATGGGTCACACCAATGTTCAGCTGGATCTTTCAGGACACAAATTATGCTTTTTGTAAATACACAGACCTAGTCCTGCTATAGCCTGGAATTCTGCCTCTGAGTTTAACATGTTGACAGTCAATCCGAACTTCTGTTCATAGCCAAAGGATTCCTCCGTGCCTCCTAATTCTCTGGAGGAAGACTCTTTCCTTACATTCAAGATGATCTGATCTCAGATTTCTGACCAAAACCCACCCAGGTGACAGAATTCCTGTGACTCTGTGACTCAGGGAGAAGGGAGAAATAGCTTTGAGGCTACAGCAGCTTCCCATCTTATCCCTAGGATTAGATTCCAAATGGCAAGGGGATAGGATGGTGCCATGTCTGAGCGGCCAATGACAGGAAAAATTTTGTGCTTTGTTCTAAGTCACACAAATAAATGATACTTGAAACAAGAAGAATGATTGTGTTAAATTCAAAGCTGTCTTTAATGAGTGATTTACAATTTAGAGAATGTCATCAAATCATTTTGTTTTTAATTTTTGGTTTTGTTTTTTCAAGACAGGGTTTTGCTATGTAGTTCAGGCTGGGCTTGAACTCACTACATAGCTCAGGCGGACCTCAAGCTTGTAATGATCCTCCTGCCTCAACCTCCCAAGTGCTGGGATTATAGGCATGCACTACCATTCCTGGCTCAAATCATGGTTCATTTATGTATTAAAAAAAAATGAAATTACATTATGTGTGTATGTTTTCAAGGCCAGATCTAAGGGTAAATTTATCTCAGTTTTCATTTTCCTCAAGTGCAAGCTGGTCACTTTCCTACAAATAGTAATTTTCACTAAGAAATTTCACTAATTTTCTTTGTATTATATTTATAATACAATGTAAAACTAAAAAAAAGCATGGTGTTTCCAGTATTTTTATTTATTTATTTATTTATTTATTTATTTATTTATTTATTTATTTAGGTCTCTTTGAGACAGGGTTTCACTATGCTGTTCCGGCTGGCCTTGAACTCACTTTGTAGCCCAGGCAGCCTCGAACTCACAGTGATCCTCCTACCTTAGCCTCCTGAGTGCTGGGATTACAAGCATGCATCACCACTCCCGGCCTAATTTTTATTTTAAAGAGAAAAAAAAAAGGAACAAAATTTCAAAACAACATAATAGGAGGGTAACAATGGTTAATACATTACGTATTGTTATCTTTAAATTAGGTACTCAGAGTACAAGATATTGGCATTTAATTGTCCAAAAATATTAGCACAAACCTTTCTTTTCAGTGCACTAAGAGAAATTAGTAGTATATCTATCTTAACTATCTTTTATATATATAAATGTATATATATATATTTTTTTTTTTGCTTTTCCCTTCCTTCTTTTCTCCATTCCCCCAACCCAGTTTCTTTTTCCGTTTGAACAGTTTCTTCCCATTTTACAATATCTATTGTACATTTTGGATCTTATTTACCCTTTCACCTTCTCACACTAGGAAGACAATATGATGTTTACACATGTGCATCTGGTTTATTTCACTTATGAGTATGGTCTCGAGTTGCATCCGTTTACCTATAAAAGTCTCCAGTTTATCCTTCTTTATGGCTGAGTAGTACTCCATTGTATAAAAATACCACATCTTTTTTTATCCATTCCTCAGTTGATGGGCATTTGGGTTGCTTCTAAGATCTACCTATTACAAATTGTGCTGCTATAAACATGGGTGCACATATATCGCTGTGGTATGTTGTTTTTAATTGTTCTGGAAAGATACCCAGATGGGGAATAGCTGGGTCAAATGGGACCCCCAATCCTAATTTTTTGAGGAATCTCCACACTGATTTCCACAGTGGTTGCACCAGTCTACACTCCCACCAACAGTGGAGAAGTGTTCCTTTTTCCCCACAGCCCCTTCAGCATTCATTATTGGTTGATTTCTTGATGATAGCCATTCTTTCTGGGGTGAGATGAAATCTCAGTGTTGTTTTAATTTGTATCTCTCAAATGACCAGTGATGTTGAACATTTTTTCATATATTTATTTACTGTTTGTATTTCTTGATCTGAGAAGTGTGTATTCATCTTGGATGCCCATTTTTGGATTGGATCTTTAAATTTGGGAGGTCTGATTTTTTTGAGCTCTTTGTATGTTCTCAGTAGTAATCCTTTGTCTGAGGAACGGCTGGCAAACATTTTTTCCCACATTGTGGGCTGTCTCTTCACTCTGTTGGTGGTTCCTCTTGCTGTGCAAAAAGCTCGTTAATAAGATGAAATGCCAGTTGTTGACTCTTTGTGATAGTTCCTGTGCAATTGGGGTTTTATTCATAAAGTTTTTGCCTACACCAATGTCTTCAAGTTTTACCTATTCTATCTTCCAGCAGATTTAATGTTTCTGTTTTAATATTTAGATCTTTGATCCATTTCAAATTTAGTTTAGTGCATGGGGAAAGATATGGTTCTAATTTTAATCTTCGGCATGTGCAGAGCCAGTTTTTCCAGCACCGTTCATTAAAGAGGTTATCTTTCTTCCAGTGAATGTGTTTGGCAACTTTGTCAAAGATAAGGTGGCTTAGTATGCCTGGAGTTGTTTCTACATCTTCTAAGCTGTTCCATTGATCTTTGGGCCTTGTTTTTTTGCAAGTACCATGATTTTTTTAATCACAGTAGCTTTATAGTATAACTTCAAGTCAGGGATTGTGCTGCCCTCTGCCTTGCCTTTTCTTGCCCGGAATTGCCTTTGCTATTCTAGGTCTCTTCTGGTTCTAAATGAATTTTAGGATTGTTTTCTCTAATTCTGTGAGATATGTTGTTCGAATTTTGATTGGAATTGCATTAAATCTGTATAACAATTTTGAAAGTATGGACATTTTCACTATATTAGTTCTTCCTACCAAAGACCAAGGGATATCTTTCCATTTTCTGATATCCTCTTCAATCTCCTTTTTCAGAGTACTGTAGTTTCCAATGTAGAGGTCTTTTATACCCTCTGTTAGATTGATTCCTAGGTATTTGATTTTTTTGGATACTATTGTGAAAGGTGTTGTTAACCTTATTTCTCTTTCAGTGAGTTTGTTATTGGTGTACAGGAAGGCTATTGATTTTTGAGTGTTGACTTTGTACCCAGCTACGCTACTGAATTTGCTTATTAAAGTTAGAAGTTTTTTAGTGGAGTTCTTGGGGTTTTCTATGTAGAGTGTCATGTCATCTGAAATAATGATAATCTAACTTCTTCCTTTCCTATTGTTATTCCCTTTATTTCTTTCTCTTGTCTAATTGATCTGGCTAAAGTTTCCAGGACTATGTTGAATAAGAGTGGAGACAGTGGACATCCTTGTCTTGTTCCTGATTTTAGAGAGAAAGCTTTTAGTATGATATTGGCTGTTGGTTTGTCATAGATGGCTTTTATTAGGTTGAGATAAATTCCAATATTCTGTAGGGTTTTTATCATGAATGGGTGCTGGACTTTGTCAAAAGCTTTTTCTGCATCTATTGAAATGATCATATGATTTTTGTCCTTGGCTGTTAATATGGTATATTACATTTATTGATTTGCGTATGTTGAACCATCTCTGCACCTCTGGGATGAATGCCAGTTGGTCATGGTGTATAACCTTCTTGATGATTTGCTGCATTCTGTTTGCCATTATCTTATTGAGGATTTTTGCATCTATGTTCATTAGGAAGATTGGCCTATAGTTCTCTTTCTTGGTTGGGTCCTTCTCTGGTTTTGGTATCAGAGTAATGCTTGCTTCCAGGAATGAATTTGAGAGTATTGCTTCCCTTTCAATTTCATTAAAGAGTTTGAGAAGTAGTAGTGTTAGGTCTTCTCTAAATTTCTTGTAGAATTCAGCAGTGAATCTGTCAGGGCCTGAGCGTTTCTTTGTTGGGAGGTTTTTAATAACATCTTTGATTTCACTGATTGCTATTGGTTTATTTAGGATTTTTATATCTTCTTGATTCAGCTTTGGTAATTCATATGTATCTAGGAATTTGTCCATTTCTTCTGCATTTTCCATCTTATTGGAATACAAATTTTCAAAGTAGGTGTAGATGATCTTCTGGATTTCTGCAGGGTCCATTGTGATTTCACCCCTTTCATTCCTAATTGCGTTGATTTGAGTCTTTTCTTTCCTTTTTTACATAAGGTTGGATACGGGGTTTGTCTATTTTATTTACTCTTTCAAAGAACCAACTCTCTGATTCATTGATTCTTTGGTTTGTTTTGTTTTGTTTTGTTTTGTTTTGTTTAGTCTCCAATGCATTAATTTCTGCTCTGATCTTTATAATTTCCTCCCTTGTATGAGTTTTTGGCTTAGCCTGCTCTTCTTTTTCTAGAAGTTTGAGGTTCACCATTAAGTTGTTTATTTGTGCTTGTTCTGTGTTCCTGATATGGGTATTTACTGCTATAAATTTTCCTCTTAGGACTGCTTTCATTGTGTCCCATAAGTTCTAGTATGTTGTACTGTCATTATCATTCAATTGTAGAAACTGTCTAGTTTCTTCTTAATTTCATCTGTGACCCACTGGTTGTTCAGGAGGGCGCTGTTTAATTTCCATGTGTTTAAGAAGTTCTTGTTGTTTCTTTTGCTATGGATTTCCAATTTCATTGCACTATGGTCTGATAATAGGCATGGGATAATTTTAATTCCTTTGCACTTACTTAAGCAGGTTCAGTGAGCTAGTATGTGGTCTATTTTGGAGAACATCCTGTGTGCAGCTAAGAAGAATGTGTATTCTTATGCTGTGGGGTGGAACACGCTGTAGACATCTACTAAGTCCATTTGTTCAAAAGTTTGGTTCAGTTCTAATATTTCATGTTGATTTTTTTGTCTAGTTGATCTGTCTTTTTGTGACAGTGGAGTATTGAGATCCCCCAATACAATTGCATTAGGGCTTATTTGATTTTTCATGCCTGTTAATATTTTTTTATATAGTTGGGTGCACTGGTATTTGTTGCATATATATTTATGATTGTTATCTCTTCCTCTTGGATTGTTCCCTTTACAAAGATGTAGTGACCTTCTTTATCTCTCTTAATCAGTCTTGGCTTGAAATTCACTTTGTCTGCAAAAAGAATAGCTACCCCTGCTTTTTCTGAGTTCATGTCACATGGAGTACTGTTTTCCATCCTTTGACTTTCAGTCTATGAATTTCTTTTTGAATTAAATGTGTTTCTTGTATGGAGCATATTTTTGAATCTTGTTTCTTGATCCATTTTGCCAGTCTGTCTCTTTTGATTTGCGAATTGAGACCATTAACATTGATGGTTAAAACTGATATGTATTGACTTATTTTTGTCATGTTATTTTCCTGTTGTTGGCTCCCCCTTTTTCCCCCCTCCCTCAGTTTAATTCTTTGCCTTGCCTGGTGGATTTCTTCTGTTGGGGTTCATGGAGTTGTAGTCATTGTTATCTCTTTCTAGAATGTCCTTCAAAACATTTTGGAGTGCTAGTTTGGTGGTCATAAATATTCTCAGATGTTCTTTGTCATGGAAGTATTTTATTTCTCCATCAGTTTTGAAAGAGTTTTGCAGGGTACATTAACCTGGGTTGAAGGTTATTTTCCTTTAGAATTGGAAATACTTCACTCCAAGCTCTTCTTGACTTGAGAGTTGGTGCTGAGAAGTCAGCTGTGATTCTTTTTTTTTCTTTTCTTTGTGGGTGCCGGGGGGTCGACCTCAGGACCTCGCGCGCCAGCAGGCGCCCGTGCCGCTGAGCGATATCACCGGCCCCTTTTTCGTATGTGGGATCCGGGAGTCAAACTCGGGCCCTCGCGCTTGCCGGGCAGGCGCTTAAGCCGCTGAGCCATCTCACCGGCCCTTTTTTTTTTTTTTTTTTTTTTGGTACCGGGGTTCGACCTCAGGACCTCACGCACCAGCAGGCGCCCATTTCGCTGAGCGATATCACCAGCCCTTTTTTCATATGTGGGTACCGAGAGTCTAACTCAGGACCTCACACACCAGCAGGTGCCCGTGCCGCTGAGTGATATCACCAGCCCTTTTTTCATATGTGGGTACCAGGAGTGGAACTCAGGACCTTGTGCTTGCCAGGCAGGCGCTTATGCCGCTGAGCTATCTCACCAGCCTGTCAGCTGTGATTCTGATGGGCTTTCCTTTATAGGTGATTTGTTTCCTTTCCCTGACAGCTTTTAAGATTCTACTCTTGTGTTGCATTTCTGGAATCTTGACTATGATATGCCTGACTGAAGATTTTTTTGATCATGGCTAATTGGAGTTCTATATGCCTCGCTTATCTGTACATCAAATTCTTTTTCTCTACCAGGGAAATTTTCTGCCATGATGTCTGTGAACAGTTTTTTAATATCATTTATGCTATCTCCTGCTTTTTCATTGACTCCAATCAATCTAAGTTATTCTTCTTTGCCTCATCTAGCAGCTGCTGGATTGATTTCTCATGGTCCCTTGCTATTTTTAAGAATTCTTTCCTTTCATGATCACTAACTGCAAGCTTGTCTTCTATATCTGAGATCCTGTCCTCACATTGGCTTAATCTCCTGAAAATACTTTCAATGGAATTTTTGTTCTCCTGGATATCCGCTTGAATCTGCCTTATGGATTCCATTTCTTTCCTATGCTGAGCATTCATGGCTTCCATAATTTTCTTAAGCTCATCTATTTTTTTGTCCATATATGCTCTAGAGTCCTTAAGCATGGTCTTCATTGTGGACATCATCTCTGCAGTTATCTGAGAAATTATTTCTGATTTGATTTTTCCCAGAGCCTCATTCAACTACTTTGTTGTTACCACTTCAGGGGTGCCAGGTGGGTGGCTTTCAGATTATCCTACCTGGGGCCAGTGAGATGGCTCAGTGGTGTAAGCACCTGCCTGGCAAGTGTGAGGGCCCGAGTTTGACTCCCAGAATCCACATACAGAAAAAGGGTTGGTGATATTGCTCAGCAGCATGGGTGCCTGCTGGCACGCGAGGTCCTGAGGTCGACCCCCGGTACCCACAAAAAAAAAAAAGATTGTCCTACCTCATTGCCCCCTAGGTTTGCCTATAGCAAGCCCTTCCCAGTCCTCATCACAGTCCAAGAAATTATATTTATAATCCCAAAAGAGAGTTATTGGAATTCTAGCGAGTTAATTCCAATCTACCACTTTCAAAGCAATCCACGGCTAGAATAAAGACACTAAGACATATCTACAGTTGTGGGGAGCCAAGGGGGGTCCTAAGTCCAACCAGAGTGATGGTTACTGGAACAAAGGCCTCGACGCAGGACTGAACCCAGGTTTTATTAATTCTCGAGGAGGGGAGTGGCTCAGGGATGAGTGACTGTGAGAATGGTGGGAAGTACATGAGTACCATGAGCTGGGCTAGGTAGGTGGCCTGAAATCACCTTTGCAATATGCAGAGGGAAGGATATGCAGAAAGAGTAATCAGCATGACACAATTCAATATAGTACGTAATGTTTTATAATCTTGATGTGTAATCTTTTATGCCCTGGAAAGTCATAGCCTCTTTCTCGAGGCTCGATCCCAGCCGACAGAGTGGAGCATGGCTCTCCATCCTGCCAGGCTCACCCATGTTTTGGGAGTGAAAGGGGTGGGGAAACACAGACCTGTCGCCTTGCTTCAAAGACTACACATCAGAACCTCAGCCAGACTGATTTGCATTGCTTAAAGCCAATTGAAGGGATAAGGAAAAGTCCTAGCCAGCTCTGTACATATCAATACATGGAAATAGGGCCAGGTTCAGCCAAAATGGAGGTAATTGCTCTGCTTTCAAGGAGAGCCATCCGGGTGGTCCTCCACATTTGCCTTTGGTGAACTGGATGTCTGGGGTTGCATCTTGTTTAAGTGTCGTCTCATTTTCTTTTCTTTCTTTAGGTTAATTCCTGGGATGATGCTTGTAAATTGCCTAGGGTAGGTTGCTTTATTGCTAGTATTTAAAAGCCTTAGGAGATGACTACTTCTCCGAGATATATTCCGGGTGTAGCTTGTTTTTGGGTTTTGAGTCTGTTGCAAGGTCCTACCTCTTCAATTTGTTGTAGATGAGAAGTTGCTGCCTGTTTAGCCCAGTCCTTGGTTCTTTGGCACTGTGCCACAGTATTTTCTGTGACCCTTAGTCAGTCTCAGTCATGGAATACCAGGAAGAACAGCTGTTTAGAACAATTATGTCACTTTGGCTGTAGTGGTACCAAAAGCATCAAAGACAGCCTAGAAAATGACAGACTGAACTAACCAGTTATTTGCCACTTTTAACTGTATAAACTAGATTTGTGGTTATATAACAAAATCTAAAACAAACCAGAAAATTATATGCAGTATACAAGTCCTTAATATGTCAATTTTGCCCTCAGGGGTTAAAATTTAAAGTGAGTTAATGAGGAAATAGAGAAGTGGAAGAAGAGGAAGGAATTAGAAGTAAGGTTGGAGTACAAAGAGGGATCACGTTAAATTTAGAAAACTGGTGCAGAAGACTGGAGGGAAAGAGAGAAGGGAGGTATAAAAGGAAGAACAGAACAGAATCACAACCACAAAGAGACTAGAAACTCCATTTACACTCATATAAAAACAAGATCAAACAATGAAGGGAAAAAAAAAACACCACCACAACAACAATAAACAGAGAGAAAAAAAAAAAAGAAAGAAAAAGGTTCACTTCCAGGTTTGTCTCTGCTGTCGCTGGTAGACACCATGTGGAGACAGAGTCCTGTTCTGTGTTGATCTATCCCAGCAAGCCAGCAGCAGCTTTTGGTGGGTTAGTGGATAACCTCAGCAAGCCTGCACTTTCTGGCCAAGACCAGACTCATTCGGCCTGCAGCCATCTGTGCACCTTCTGTGGGCCTGAGCTAGGCTGGGAGCCATAGATGGAGCTGCAGCTGCTCTGAGTTCCGAGCTCAGCCACCACCCCCAAGATGGCTCCAGGCCAATTGCTCTCTTGCATGGGACGGCTGAGCCCTCAGCACCCACTACCAGCCAGTGCAGTCCTTTATGTCCACTGCTTCCCTGCACTGTTGTGTCCCTCCGTGGAGGTCCCTGGGGCCGTGGGCAGTCACCGTGTGTCTGCAGGTTTGAACCGCTCCTGTTGCGCAGCAAGTCCCGACTCAGGGAGAAGGCGCTGGGTGCTACCTCCTTCTTCTTTGTTGAAGTTTCTCTCTTCGCTCTCTCTGTGGGCTTCAAATGGCGCTTCAGATCCTTCCTGGTCCAGGGAACCCACTTTCCTCCTTCTTGTCTTCCTCGAGTTGCTGTATTCTAGCATCTGGACAGCGACTCTCAGAGAGGCTTGCTCTCCGCTGCTTAGCCCTCGGCCATCTTGTCCCCCCACCCCGTGTTGCCAGTATTAAGCTTGTAATAAGTGATAAAGTTTTCTTTTAACAATTAGCCTAAATTCTAGGGCATCAATGTATTTTTTCTGATCCCTAAAATTGTGTGTCTTCTTCTCCCCCATGGAACACCATCATGATATTCCATGTGACTCCCTGTTGTTCGTAACTCAAGAAAGCCTCCTATCAGCTGTTAGCCAGTTTATTCATATATGCTTGGCTTAATTGAGTTACTGTCATAGAGACAGGTCATCTGTGATTCTTTGCTAACATACAAAAATGTCACTAGACAGAAATACACAACCAATTTTCCCCTCCAGTGTCAACCATCTGAGGACGAGATGGAGTTCACAGGTCAACACTGCAATGTGCCATTTCAAAAGGGGCTAAGAGGTTTGAGAGAGTTATGCAAAATGTGGAAGTTTTAGCTGGGTGTGGTGCACACACCTGTAATCCCAGCACTTGGGAGGCTGAGGCAGGAGGACCATTGAGAGTTCAAGGCCAGCCTGGGCTACCTAGTGAATTCAAGACCAGTCTGAACTGCATAGCGAGACCCTTCCTCAAAAAAAAAAAAAAAAAAAAAAAAAGAACGTGACAGTATTTGGAGTCAGCTCCTTCAAAGAGATGATGCAGATGATGCAGTTGAGACGAAGGTGTTAGGATGTTAGGATGGAACAAAAATCCAGTCTCAACCATCTACTCACTGGTGGCCTGGGGAAAATGGCACACTCCCAACTTCTTCAGAGATCCTATTCATGAGGTTCACTCCACACCATCCCTGAGGGAAGAGCAACAACTGTCCCCTCAAAAGGCTGAGCAATTTTATGGGATGAGGAAAAGCCCATAAGTGCCTATCTGATCAATATTATATTACATTTCATTACCATTAATATTAAATATCATACGTATCCTAGTTTTTATACTACAAAAGCCCCTGCTTTTTCAGTTTGTTTTGGTTTTGCAGTAGTAGGCATTAAAACCAGGGGCACTCTACCACTGAACTACCTCCCCAACACTTTTTACTTTATTTTGAGGCAGGGTCTTACTAAATTGCCCATGCTGTCCTTGAACTTGCAATTCTCCTGCCTCAGCCTCCTGAGTAGCTAAAGTTCCTGCTTTTGTTAACATTTTCACCCTCCCCTTAGAAAAAGTATAAAAGGGATTTTACCACAGTGTAATCATTCAAACAACATTTGTCTGATTTAGATAATAGCTATCCTCTACTGCTTCAGATTTATCCAGCAACAAGTATTTATTGATCAACTATTACATGTCAGGTATTGTTCTGGGCTTTTGACCAAAGCAAAGATCCCTTCCCTAGCGGATCCTCATCTCAAGTTTCTCTCAAAATGTTATTGATCTTTAAACATTGTCTACATGTCAGTGCTTTCAGGTGCTTTCACATGTGCTGTGTGAAATCCTCACAAAAATGCACTATCCTGAAAGTTGACTGATTGTTCTCACATTTAAAGATAAGAAAACTGGAAGTTCAGAGAAGTTACATATCTACCCTCAATCACAGAGCTATTAAGAGACAGGGCAGGAATACAGACCTGCTCTGAAGTCTGCTTTCTCATTTAACCACAGTGTTCTGATTTGGCCTTGACCTTAACTAGTTGAGTGATGTGAAATAACACGTGCCCTGTTTCACTAAGTGAGTATATAATAATAGCAGTACCATTAATCATAGGAGTAATAACTACTCAACAAGCGGTAGCCATTATTATAATGTGCCTCTTTGAGTTTATTCTTCTTGGAGTTTGTTAAATTTCTTCGATCTGAACAATGATGCATTTCATTCACTTCGGTAAGATTTCAGCCATTATTTCTTTAGTCTCTTAGCTCCTTTCTCTCCTCTCCTTCTGGAGCACCGCTTATGCATATGTTGGTATAGTTGATGGTATTCCACAGGTTTTTGAGACTCTTCATTTTTCTCCCTTCTTTTTTCTTCCTGCCCCTCAGACTGGATAATTTCAATTGACCTGTCTTCAAATTCACTGATGCTTTTGGCATTCAAACATGCTATTGAGCCTGCTAACAAATTTTTAATTTTAGCTATTATGCTTTTCAACTAAAAAAAAAAAAAAAGTATTTGGTTTCTGGTTATAACTTCTATCTCTTCATTACTACGCTCTGTTGTTCAGACATCATTCTCCTGGTTTCTTTAGTACTTTAGCCAAGATTTCCTTTTGCCCTTTGGATATACATACTTAAGACAGTTGACTTAATGTCTTTGCCTAGTAAACGTAATTACTGGGCTTGGGGGCAGTTTCTATCAATTTTTTTTCTTTGAATGGACCATACTCTTCTGTTATTTTGTGTCTTATATTTTTTGTTGAGAAATGGATGTTTGTAATGTGGTAACTCTAGAAATCTGATTCTCACACCCACAAGGCAAGGTTTTCTATTGATGTTGAGGGTTGAGGGTTTTAGTGACTTTTCTAAACTATATTTGCAGAGACCGCATTCCTTGTTGTGTGTGGTCACTTAAGTCTCTTTTCTGTTGTATCAGTATTCAGACAATAATCTTACGGATTTTTTTAAATGCCAAAAATTAGCAGCTTGTTTTTTTCATTAAGCATTACCCTGTTAGCTCTAAGTTTTTTGTTATATTCTGGAGTTCTTAGTTGATTCTGACAGTTTTTGCCAGCTTAATAGTTGCCTTAAGGGCTCAGTACTTAGACCTCCTTATTCCACAAATTTCTTTAACAGCACTGAGTAGCTACTATTGTTATTGTTGCGGAAAAGGAAGCCGATCCAGGAGGAAGACACATTGCACCGAGGCACTTGGAAGGCAACAGCTTTATTATGCCGGTGGGCTGGTGGGAACCAGGTCCAAATCACCAGCCCCTACTTAGGGTAAAACAGAAACTTATGTATGGTTTGCAAGCAGGAATTACAGAGGCCAACAGCGAATCAGTTTATAACTGGTTACATAAGCTAGGTCATATGTTGTCAGGAAGATTAGTTCTGGGCAGGTTTAGTTAAAGGGGTTGTTTATCATAAGGCAGGAGAGTCCAGGGAGGGAGTTGGGGTCAAGGAGGTGGGTGAAATCATGCATGTCCTTGACTAGGCTAGTTTATCTTGGGTAGACAGTCCTTGGAACAGGTTAGTAAAACAGGATATGTTTATGGGCTTGGGAGTGCAGGTAGTACAGCTAGATGCAGGGAGACAGAGCCAGGTCAGACTCTCTCTGAGTTGCAGCTGGCTTGGTCAGTCAAAGCTGAGTCTAACAGTCCAACTATTTGGTGGGCTGGGTGAGCGTATCTTGTCTTAGCATGGCATCAGACTGTTAGTTTTTTAAATTTCTGTCACATTATCTGCCAGCCCTTTGCTAAGCACTGTACATGAACAATCCCCTTCAATCCTCATACTATGAAATATGGCCATTTCACAGGTGAGGACACTCAGCTAAGAAAGAGAAATAATTTCCTGGAGTCACTCAGTGAATAAGTAGTGAAGCTGAGTTTTGAAAACTGGTCCATACCACTTCAGAGCGTAGTCCTGACCCAGGACACCCTGGAGGTTCCTGAGTTACTCTTGCACCACCTGGGATTCTCCCCGAACAACTGGCTCCCCAGGTCTCAGGACAAGGAGCAGGTGTGGGTTCCCCTGCTGACACAACAAACGGGCTGCATGCTCCAGCTGTGCTTCTCCAGGCCCCACTGCCTGCTGCCATCTCCAAGATAAACTGCAGTGGTTCATGACCCAACATGCTAGGAAAGAGTTTCGTATTTATCTTTCATGGCTCAACCTGGCCCTTATCTCAGGTTCAACGTGGAAGGTATGACAAATATTGACTTGGCGACCCAGCAAAGATATTCTCTGAAGATGGGAAATTCTTAAAAGTCAACAAACCTGGGCACAAGCAGTATATGGGCAGCTGAATAAGAACACTGGATTAAGAGACAGAAAATTTGTTAAATTCTACTGCTACCAAGTAGAAAGATTGAAATATATGTGTGTGTATATATGACATAAGTGGGAAATAATTTAACATTATGCTAAAATATCTCCATATTCATCTATACTTATGTATATGACCCCTTGAGTCTGACAAAGTCAAGACCTTAGAAAAATTTCTGTGCCATACTCCACTTCAGTTTTCTCGTTTGTTAGATAAGGGTTGGCCCAGCTGTCTCAACTGTTTTCCAGTTTGGTTTCTCTGTCATATCCAGATCTAGTTCTGAGAGTGTGCTGAGTAGGCATTACCTTATGCCACATCTGACCAATAAATGAAGGCTGCTGGGAGCACTGCTTGAGGATTCTGAGGCAAAACCTAGGCTCAGAATTAAGAGTACCATATTGCTCTGGAGACACTTTCCTTGGACTCAGGAGGCAAGAATTGAAGCTGCACAGGTTTCATATATTTACATTTGGTCGGTCTTTAAGTCAATCCAATAAATAGTAAGCATGGTAGGAACCAGAATCAGAGCAAAGAACTAATGCAATATGGACAGTCACCGTTCCTAGTCCTCATAGTTGCAGTCTTCGGATCCTTGTTAATTGGAAAGCGATACACACACCCTGCAAATGCACATACACAAGGATGAGGCACCCATGGGCTGCACCTCCTACACAGGAAGAAAAGACAAACAAATGGACTATTTATCACTCCCACTCACTTCCTCAGCTTCTTGTGTTTTCTTGTTTACACTTTTATGCTTTATAAATTCACTGTATTCTCATCATTAGAGACAATTGCCTATCCACCCAAAAGTGATCATTCATTCTGAGAAAGCAGAAAAGATTGATGTTTTCCAAATCCCATTACCTCAAAGATCTTCACCCACCAGAGAGTCTCAAATCTGGTCAATGGTACGATTATTATTATAGCAAACATTCAGAGCAGGAAAAAATTTAAAATGGGTAGAAAATTTAGATTATATATTAAGAACTATCAATCTTCACATTACTTTTTACAGTAAATACTGAGGGCCGGTGAGATGGCTCAGCGGCATAAGCACCTGCCTGGCAAGCGCGAGGTCCTGAGTTCCACTCCCGGTACCCACATACGAAAAAAGGGCCGGTGATATCGCTCAGCAGCATGGGCGCCTGCTGGCACGTGAGGTCCTGAGTCGACCCCTGGTACCCACAAAAATAAATAAATAAATAAATAAAATAAATACTGAATACTTTAAAAAAATAAAAGTATACTATTTCATAAGATATGTAATATGGCAAGTGGTTACATGTATAACTTCTGAAGCCAGACTGCCTTGGTTCAATTTCACTTGATTTTTATTAGCTATGGGAACTTGTATAAGTTATTTAACTTCTGTATGCCTCGGTTTCCTTATAGAGAGAAAAACAGCATCTACTTCATAGGTTGCTGTGGGGATTAAATGAATGTAAATATATATAAAGTTTATGTTATATAAAGTTATATTAGTTATATAAAGTTAAACTATATGTAGTGTATGAAGTTAAATATGACATACATCTCACCATGAACAGTGCCTACCACAAAGTAAGCACTATCTAAATAACTACTATTTCATATCTAAAAATGACATCACAAATTGTGGAGCCTGTTCCCACTCTGCTTTTAACATAACAGATAGTCAGCTTTCTGTAAAAGAGGCCCTGTCCAAACCATTCCCTGACCTTAAAAAACAAACAAACAAGCAAAAACTAATTAAGGTTCCAGAAAGTGACTTCACTACTGTACACTACTGATGTTCAAACAAAAATGTGATTAGGGCCCTGGGAGGTGACCAATGCTTTAATTAACGTGGAAGTGGTAAAAAGCCAGCTTCCTTCTAACCTCAGACACGACCCTGTCCCTGGGAACTTGCCTCCCACTTTCTCTGGCACTATATCTAATAAATCTCCTCCTTTCTTGCTCTGGTCTTGGTAAGTCCCTTTACCACCTGCACCACTAGCCCTCTGTGCATTGTCTCACACAGCACAAATGATTTACTGGTGGACAAGAAAACCAAGTATTATAACAGCCTAAACATGTGCAAGTAAAACAGTGCATAGAGCAAGTACTAAAATTACAAGGTTGCAACTACCAAAAGAAATAGCTAATGCGCCACTTTTCACAGTATTTCTTCCTCCCGCCCCACCTCCAACTCTACTATTCAAACTTCTAAGTTTTGGGGTCAGCTCCAAGGCTCTGCTCTATAGTAGAGAATCTACACGACAGGTAACTGCAGGGTGGGGGGAGTCTAAATTATTCTATCTAATAAAGAGTTGAGTTGGGGTAGGGGGATTGGAAGAAGAAAGAGCAAAAGAGAATTTTGGGTTGAGTACTGTGGGTGTTGAGAGAGAAAGGAGTTTTATAGCTACCGGGGTAAAAAGAGAGGTTATGGTATTTCCCAAGGACTACTCTGCATAACAGGCTGGTTTTCCCTTAATGTCCTTTAAAGGATGCCAGGGAACATTATCATTATTTTGCTTCTGTCTGCTGAACTGTACTTCTTTAAATGTGGCTCAGCAGTGAAGCTGGGACATACGAACTGTCTCCAATCTGATTTTATGTACATTACATCTGTGTAATTAGATAGAATGACACTAAATATAATGCCTGATATAAGTGGGAAATAATTTAACATATGCAAAAATACTTCTATATTCATCTGTGCTTACATAAATGAACTACATGTAAAAATAACTTTAGATGCAGATACTTGAGTCCAATAAATTCAAAAGGTCTTTCATTAAAACAACAGTGCATATATACAATGTACATGAAAAGAACTTTAGAAATGTTTTGAAAGTTACTTTAATTGTTGAGCCTAATGTGTGTGTTTTAAGCCAAAGAGACATACATTCAAATCCTGGCTCTTCCACTTACTTTAAACAAGATTCTTAATCTTCTTAAACCCTAGATTCCTCATCAGTAAACTGGAGGTGATTCCCACCCAAAATAGAGTGATTAAACAAAACACCAGATGCATCTAGCAGGCACAATATTAATTCACAAGTCAATGAATGCCAAATCCTGAAGTTTACACAAACATCAATATATTCTCAAATAGGGTAGACTATGCTAGCCCTGCAATCTGGTTACGTTGCTTTTTCTTTTTTCTTGACACTGCTTCCTCCAAGACTAGAGCCTTAACTTTCTCCCTAGTACCCTGGGAATTACAGAGAGTTACGGCCACAATTCAGGCTCCTGTTTGCTAAAAAAAAAAAACACATATTGCCTGTGACAGATGAGTTCAGTTCCACATTCCGCAAGGTACCATTCTCCTAGGGGCAAAGAGAATGATAAAAAAGCATTATTTGCAAGATCACCTAAGGCCCTCTCTGCCTGAGGCAAACCTATACTCCGAAAGCTAGAGAGAAAGAGTAACTGCGAGCAGCCTTTATCCTTCTGAAATGGAGCTACTGAGTCAGGGTTGCTAACTAATGATGATGTGCCCAGGAGGAGAGGTATTTACTATAACAGCTTTGAAAGTTCTAGCTTATCTTTATCTCAATTAGTAGTGGGGAACGGTTATGACTTGTGTCTAGATGTCCCCCCAAAGCCTCATTTAGTCGTAAGTGCAGTTTTTCAAAGGTGGCTGGATCTAGAGTGTGTGATGCTGGTATCAAGATTGTGTGTAAGAGAAAATAAGAGGATTTCTACCTATGCAAGGTGATCAAGGAAAGGTGACAAGCTGAAGTCTGAAGAATGTTTAGGTTTTATGAAAGGGATTAAAGGGAGACTGAGTGGTAAAGCAGCATTCCAGGCAGAAGGGCAGTAAATCCAAAGACCCTGAGGAATGAAATTGATGTGCCTGAAGATTGGAGGAGAGGCCAGAGTGACCAAAATGTAGTGAAGGGTTTGAAGCTGCAAAGTAAGTAGCAGATAGATCTACAGAGCTTGTACAGCAGTGTGAGGAGTTTGGATTATATTCTAAAATCAAGAGAGCTTTCAGGGGAAATATGAGGTGAGGGCCAAGATCTGCCTTGCTGTTTTATAAAGATCCGCAGGAGCCAGGAACCGTACCACATATTTTGCAGCTTAGTTTAAGTTTCACAACACTTAAAAGCTGATTATTAATAATTTGGCATAATTTATGACACCAGCCTTCTGAAAATGAAAATCATATCAAGCCATGTAAAATTATGATCTATAATACAGTATTATCCATAGTCATCAGGGCAGATATATGTACTTAGTTATTTATCCTGCAATTATAATAAAACAAAAGTTCTAAAAATTAAAAAAGAAAGAAAAAGAAAAGAAAGAGCCACAAGAGTATGGAAGAGACTGAAACGGAAGTAGGAGACCAGTTAAGAGGTGTATTAGAAAAAAAAAAAAATGAGGTATATTAGAAATCAAGGCAAGAAATGGTGATGGTTTAGACTAGGGCAGTGGCCTCAGAAATGGAGAGATAGACATCATTATGTAATTTAGAGGTAGAACAAATAGAACTCTAATAAATTAGGTGTAAGAGGTGAGAGTGGGAGGGACCAAGGACAACTCCCAGATTTCTGGCTTGAAGAAGTGAGTAGTGGCATTTATAAGGAAGATAGGTAGAGGGATAGGTTTTGAAGGAGATATCACAACCTCATGTTTCAGAAGTTTAATTAAGCTGGAGATGCCCATGAGACACCCATCTATGGCTCTATCTGGGGTCAAATAAAAAATTTAATAGGTAAAAGGCAACACCGACCCTTCTATTTCTTCTGGTTTTTCCTAACCACAGTGCTTATATTTATACCCACGAGAAATAAAAAGGGTTTGAAAACTTGGTTCATACTTATTTTCATACTGTGTTGGGAATTTTCACTGAATAGTAAACTGCAGGATAAGGATGAACTTGGGCATAAGTACTCAGGACTTGCTTCCTGAGCCAAAACTTGAGCCACGTCGTTTCTTAAGCCAAAAACCATAGGACAGGTATAATGTTGTTTCTCTTTTTAAAATCATTAATTCTTCCATCTCAATAGTTGCTGCACACAGGTGGGAGTTGGTGGTTTGACTTTTGAAGGAAGCAAACCAACTGATCAGCCAATTAAAAACAGAACTGCTCTCCGAAAATCCTCCAGCCAGAGAACCACTCGTCCCTACCTTTCTTTTGTGCAGATCGCAGTTCTCTAAGCAGCTTTGTGGAGACGTTAGGAGCGTTTATCTAGGACGTTTTCCAAAAGCGTCTTACAGCAGAATTTTGCTATAAAGTTAAATTGTGTGAAACTAACAACGATTTTTCTGTGTGCAAGGGAGGCTTGAAATATCTCAGACATAACAAAAGCAAAATGAATCCAATCTGTTTCCCATTTTTAAGATAATATCAATTCTAGGAGGAATGTAAAAGTTTGGAATTTAAAGAGCCAAATGGATCACTTATCATGGGTCTAGTGTATTAGTGGTCACAGGTACACAAGTGATCATAGCGTTCTGGCCATTTTCACAACCCATTAGTGGTTACTCTATCAATCAACGCAATACACATGATAGCTGAACACTAGTCATTAGGCTAAGATAAAATATTTTTATTTTTATCTTCTTACCCTTAGAGTTGGTTTTAATTTCAAGAATCGTGCTTCCAAGATTTTTATATTTCTCTATGTATGAACCCCACATTTCCCACTGTAAAAAAACTACTGCTGCTGCTATTTCACTCCTCCAAAATGTAATGTGCATTGGCATCCAAAAGGGCATAATCTCCCTGCATATCTCCCCAGCCGTATCTCCTGCTATCTCCACATCATACTTTATACACTAGAAATGTACCAGTAAAAAGTGGTTGGTTACCAGCACTGGGGGTTGGGTCCTGACACTCTCCCTTGCCCTCTAACCTGCTCCCTCTGATTGAGTCATCACGTTGGGGGCTGCTTTTTGAAGAGGACTCCATGGAAAAAGATAGAGGGAAGAACTGGGGCCTCGGTCCAGCCACCCATAAGGAACCAGATCCTGTCAGCAACCATGTGAGTGAGCTGGGAAGCGGATCCTTCTGGTCAACCCTTGAGATGACTGTGACTCAGAGCCAGAGGTCACAGTTAAGCCACCCCTGGCTTGCTGGCCCACAGAAACTGCGACAGTAAGTATGTGCTGTTTTGAGTCATGTTTTAAGCTGTGTTTTGAGCTAATTTGTTACTTAGCATTAGATAATTAATTCACTCACCTGGCAGGGTGGTTATAAGGGTAAAAAGAGGTAATATAAACGGTGCCTCGTAAAACACCCACGCCACAGAGCATAGTGTCAGCTGTGTTCTCCCCGTGTCTCTGTTTCTGCCATCACCACCATGGTCTAGGCACTCAGGGCCGGCTCCCGCAACGGCTTCGCTAACCGGTTTCCTTGCTTGCCTCTGTTCAGCTGTTTAACGTTTTTTAAAAAGCAAACAAAATTTCAACAGCTCCCTGTTCCATGAAGACCACCAATCTGTCCCCATCCTGTATTTCCAAGCTCAATTCCCATGATGCTTTCACATCTCACCACTACTAAAATTCATCTGCTCACTGTATTCCAAACATAGTTCACACATCCACATTCTAGTAGCCTTGGTAATTAATGTTTACCCTTTTAGTATCCATTCCCTTTTCTCCTAAATTACAAACCACCACTCTCCTTACCCCGTCACAATGGGTAAACACTCAGGACCTCCTTCACTAAGCTTCTCCAAACCTCACTAACCCACAGTGCTCTTTTTCTTCCCCTAAATTAATAATATTCATTTATTTGATATTCAAAATCACCTAGATATAAAAGAGGCAGAATAAACTTCAGAAAACATTGAAGGTAAAGAAACAAGGCCAGAGATGAGTGTGATGCAACTGAATAGTAACAGCTCTGGAACTAAAATTCAAGCCTCACAACATTCAAGTTATTCAAGTCTAAAAATATTTTCCCAGGAAGGGAGAGGAAGGGAATGAAAAAAGAATTGAGATGTGTTATGTGCATGTACCAACTCTCCACAAGGCATGTAATCTTTATGTACGACAAACATGAGCTAATGAAAACTAAAAATTGAAAAAAAGTTAAAATAATAATATTTGCCAACTGCCTATAAGGCACTATAAAATTTCAACAGTTTTACCAATATGCCATTCATTTAATTAACAACAACAACAACAAAATTCAGTACTATTTACCAGATACTCAGAATAAAAGAGGCTGCCCACAAGGAATTCACAATAGCAAGGGGGGAAAATGGGTAGAACAACAATTACAATATGTTTGATACGAAACTGGAAAGGAAAAAGGCAAGAAGAAAATTACCTATACACTATCCTTGGTCCTTCCAACCATTCACTCACCTACCGACTCATTCACTTGAAAAGATTAGATGGATAGATAACAGATAAAATTCTTACTTTCTTAAGGATAGAAAGCAGAAAAAAATGTTACCCTGAAGCAAATCCTGAGGATGGGGGCTGGAATGTCAATATTATCATTTAAAATGTTTTCCTATATCAAATCTGCAAAATTTGGCATTTATAATCTGAAAATACACACATATTGTCCTTTGTTTGGAGGCTGTGTTTTGGAGTCAGCCCCTAAGTATTTTCAGGTTACAATTTATTTGCTGAGTGAACTTAAGCAAGTAGCTTACTCTATTTTAATTTTCTTATCTTTTTTTTTTTTTTTTGTGGGTACCGGGGGGTCGACCTCAGGACCTCGTGCGCCAGCAGGCTCCCGTGCCGCTGAGCAATATCACCGGCCTCTTTTTCATATGTGGGTTCCGGGAGTCGAACTCGGGCCCTCGCGCTTGCCGGCCAGGCGCTTAAGCCGCTGAGCCATCTCACCGGCCCTAATTTTCTTATCTTTAAAATAGGAACAATACATATCTTGCATGGTATTTGTGAGAATTAAAACCTTAATAAACCCTAGTATGAAAATGCAATTTCACTGTCACTATTCCATTCCTTACTCTTCTATTTTTACCTAGCTTTTACATGGCTTAATCTTATACTGAGTAATATTTTTCTCCAAAAGGTATTTGTACATTCTCTAATGCTTGAGTTTGTTAATACATAAGAATGTTTACTTGTTGTCTTTAAAATAAATAAAATAAAATAAATAAAATAAAAATAAAACCTTAATAAATAAGGTTTTCATGTAATCAATACAAAATAACATAAAAGTTGAATTTGACAATTAAAACACATTCAATTTAATTAAGTAAGCATTGCATTGTCAAAATTACAAATAAAGTTCTTCTAACTCCCCCAAACATTCTATTCCTTTGCAAACTTTTCTACAACTGTAATCTCTGGATAACTCCTTTTACTATTTTCAGGCAGCAATATTCTGAGAACCCACTGTATAGTAGTTGCCATGTGGAGAGAAATATAAAACCCTGTATTTAAGAAGTTTAGAATACAAATGGGAATACAGAAGAACAGCTCTTTGTGCAAAGCAAGCAAATACATTCTTGTAGATTTAGTCACAAAGATACCAGAAATGAATGCCAAGAATATAGTTCAACTTACACAGGTAAGTTTAATAATCAGAACAAAGTGGAATAAAAGGAAAAATTTTATATAGGATGCTTTATAGAATAGCAGATACCTTTTATGTTGACTACATTAACAGGGTTAAAATGTGTGGTTATTCTGCAGTCTTCTAAGCTAAAATTACTTAAGTGGCTATAATATCCAGGATTCTAGACAAATATATGTTAAAAAGTTTACTGATATTGTATGAAATGTTCATATGTTATACCTCACTAGCAATTCATAGTTCAATAAACTGGAAAACTACAAAGAAGAATGTACACTAAGACAGCATTTACATCAATCTTTATACGTGTATCAGTAATACATCGCCTCAGATGATTTGTGTCTATCATGAAAAAGTAATCAAGGGAGTTCAATCTATTAAGAAATACATTGTCTCCAGATTTTGTGCTCACCTAAATTTTATTTTTATAAGATTCTCATACAGTATAAGGCATAAACACTTTTACCATTTATATTATAACAAAAAATATGAATACTGCAAATGAGATAACAAAGAATACAAAAAATAGATTTATCTTGTTTTCAAATAATTCCATACCAAAATATTTTGCTGAAAATGATTTTTAATCTATAGATAAAAGACACTCCAAATGATATTCAGAGGACTAGCATATAGCTCAGTAGCAGAGTGTATATGTGAGGCCCTGGATTTGATCTCCAGCACCATAAAAAGAAAAAAATATATACAAGATACATTTGATTTTAAAACAGACAAATTTATAACAGGGCTTACAATGATTTCAATAAATCAGGCACTCCACAACACAATGTACAGGTACAAAAATTATGTGATGACTGCTTTATATTGTAAGGGGACAAAGATCTTTTCAAATATGGAAAGAAACTAGTCTTTTTACAATGTTAATCCCTAAGAACTATTCTCCTTTATAGACTACAATATTATTGTCAGTTTCATATACTTTTACTTTATAAAGAACTCCCATGGGAAGAAATTTCTGGAGGTTCTCCCAGATATATACAGCTACATTTTCTGTTGTGCTGTAGAAAAAAAGTAAAGAAGTTCAAAATGCAAATAATAAAAAATATAATTTCATGTTTAATATTTACAGAAAACAAAAATTTTAGTATTAGTATTTAGTAAACTAAAACTTTAGAAATCACACAGTAATCTGATAAAATGTTAGATCCAATTCTTTCTTAGTCTCTATCTAAGGCAAGATAGTGACACCCACCTTACAACATCTGCAAAGTACGGCACATCCAGATCCAGGTTTTTGTGATCTAGGGGATTTATAATTGCCTCCTACAGACAAAACAAAGGGGAAAACCATTGATTCTATTTATGACTCAAATTCCAAAAGGCTCCACCTAAGCCTTTCAAGCTTAATGTATCATTTAGCCATGAACTCAATACTAGTAAAGTATTGTATCTTTGTATATTTCTATAAACAATCTTACAAGTTTTAAAGTCAGGCCTAGCTCCCTGTAATGATTAGTTATTCTTGTTACTGAAAAACAGAGAATTCCTACAGCTTTCTTGAAACACAAGCTACCGTGACTCAGAATTCAGTTTCACTTTTTTAATTCTGTCGCAAAGGTTACCAGAAACATTTCCACAACATTCGTACCTACAGAACAATGCCATGATATCATTGGACAAATATCCAAACTGAGGACTATATTTTATAAAGCAGACCTAGACTGAAATTATATATGTAGTTCTAAATTTCTGCTATGAAGAATAATTTAAGAATGACCTTGGACTCTGAGAAGAAAAAATGTAAATATGTAAAGACTATTACTCCTTAATGTTTACATATATTAATATAATGTGGTTTTTTTGTTGTTATTAGCAAAGATTATAATTGCCTTTCTTTTCTAGGTTTTTACTTTTAGCTCTTGTACAAAAATCTAAGCATTTATGAAACAATCTAATTTTCCATATTGTATGGTTTTAAGTAATAATAATAAAAGGGATCATTTGTTGAGCAAAAGCAGAATCATATACAGAGTAAATCTTAGATCAATTAGTTTTTAAATAGATCAAATGAAGAGATACCTCATGTGAATATCAGGAAAATAAATCTTTGCTTTATCTTCAGACCCAGTCCTGGTCCCAACATCTCTATTGAATTTCATTCAAAATGCCACAAGCCACTTTTAGTGGCAGGAATGTGGTGTATTTCAGGTACACAAAAGAGAAAAAAAGCATCGCAAACCCCTCCTCTAGTATTCAGTCATAGAGTTGCTGGAAAGCTCTCTAGTGTTGCCTTACATTGTGTATTTAGATTTTATGCCCCAGTAAACTCAAGAACTGTCTTTCTACCTTCCTAAAGTTCTTTGAGCACAGTGGCATTAGCTTGTTCACTCATTTTCTTGTTTATTTATTCAACCAACAATTTTTGAGCACTATCTTTTTACATCCTAGAAAAAGTAACACACATAGTCCGAGGGCTATGGCTCTCCATCTCTGTATTCCTAATACTTAGATCAAAAACTTGGTGCAAAGCAGGCAAATTTGTTGAATATATGGATAAGAAACAAGAAAGAAGTAATGATTATTAACATAATTTTTATGCAACATCAAATTTTATAATAAAAGTTGCATAGCTGAAGGGAAGAACTAAGTAAATGGTTGAAATGATGTCATAACAAAAAGAACTGGGTGGGAAAGATCAACTCCCAACGTTAGATAGGACTAACCACATGACCTGGGGCAAACTGGTTAACTGTCTGGCATCTCTCAATCTTAATCTACAGAATGAAACAACTGGTTTGGGTAATCTCTTCTAAAATTTCATAATACAAGCCTGGCGTGGTGATTCACGCTTGTAATCCCAGAACTCAGCAGGCTGAGCCAGAAGGACCCCGCAAGTTAGAGGGCTGAGCTACACAGTGAGTTCGGGATCAGCCTGAACTACATAGTGAGACCCTGTCTCAGAAAACCAAAAATAAATAAATAAAATCTCTTACAATGCTAGAAGTTTGTGATAACGTACTCGGTAAGTTCTTTATTGAATACTTGTGTGTTATTTCTATAACGTCCCAGTAAGGTTACGATAAAGCCAGAGTGATTAAGAAAAGACTGTATTAAATATCTATGATTAAAGGTGTAAGGAATATTCAGAGAAGTAACAGAAAGCTTCAAGGAGAAAGCTATGTCCTGAAGAAAGGGCAGAAGTTATTAAATGGAAGAAATCAGGATATTTCACAAGGAATACAAGGTGAGCAGGGCGTATTTCTCCCCACTGCTACAACATACCCATGACTACTTTCCATTATGAAGACCTTTAGAAGGCCACAAGCAGCTCCTCCAACCAGTCTTCCACTCCCACACCCAACTCTGCTCATAAAGTCAGGGAACCTCAACAGATAATTGATGTGGTAAAAAGGTGCCACTGAAAATTTACAGAAAGGACAGCACATGACAAGCGGCCAATATGGCATTACCTCCATGTATTTTTTTAGGTCGGTCAAATTGATAACCATTCCTGTAACAGGATCAATCTAAAGAAGAAACGAGAGTGAGTAACTCTAATAGGCTCCCCATACTGAAACTTCTGGCAAATTATTAAAGGCTATACAATGTACACATGGTGCCCACATATGTCAGAGATAATCATCGATCTCAGCAAGAAGCAACACGTGCTTTAGTATCCCTTTCGCTGTACAGCTTTTCTACCTGCCTGCGCACAGCCCATTACAGACAACACTGAGAAAGGAGAGGCCTAGAATAGCAGCAGCTCACCACACACAAAGGACAACAAAGAAGCAAATGAAACAGCTGGCTGAACAAGGGCAGGGCAATCTGAACAAAGCACACAAATATTTTCAGCACATACCTCTCCATGTACTGTCACCACAACTATGGGGAAAGAAAAAAATGCCAAAAAACAACATGACTTTCAAACAACAAACATTCAAGCACAAGTCAGCAATATGAATCATTAGATTTCTAGCTCCCAAAACTATACTTACATTTTCTCCCCAAAGTTTGTCCTTTTAGGTAAGACCCTTTTATCTATCAAAGTAAGATTCACAAGACAGAGAACCTTAGTGGGGGCTCTGGCTAACTAGAGGAAATTAGCCATGGCCAAAAGGGCATAAATTCTGCTTACAATGTTGATATACAGGGAGGATCAAGCTGCTGCTCAACGTCTACTTGTAGAAGTAGAAAATGGACAGGCAGGTGTCCAGCTAAATTGGCCCAATTCTGGACAGCACCTTTGTGAGCTGAGCAAGCAAACTACTGAAAAGAGAAATAGCTTTCTCCTTGAATAAGAGAAAACTTACATCTTTTATTTATAAGAATACACAGTTTACAATAATCCTGTATAAAATATGCTTATATGAAGAATTTGAAAAATCTTGATTAGTAATTACTTTACAAATTAATAACTTTTACAAATTTGTATTTTTTTCAAGTCCACAAAAATACCACTAGGTATAACACGATAAAAGAGTATACTGAGATTAAGTGGTATCATAGATAAAGTAAGAGGCAGTAACTAAAGAAATCCTGATCTTTTGATACCTTCCCTGCTCTTTTTAAATGCCACTACACCAGATAGCTGTTTTGTGAGGCATCAGCTGTGTCCCAAAGAATCAATTATCTTATTTTTGCACAAATTATAGTACTTACTTTCTTAGAGAACCAAACTAATTTTGTATCAGACAGTACATGCCAGGCAGTATTCCCGCTTTGTCAGTCATTATTTAGTCAAAGAAAAAATATAGTTTTTAAATTTTGATTTTGCTATGAGGTTTCTAAACATAATTTTGTTAACTGATATATAAAAATATAAAAGCTATACATATTAAAGGGCTACCATGTGATGTATCAGTACATGTATATACAACAAAATGGTTAAATCATATTAAAACATATCTCCTCACACATTATAATGCAATTTTAACATTAGCTTCAGTGATACCCAACCAGAAGGAAATACAATGCCAAAAAAAATTTTTATTATATACTCTAAGGTCAAGGAAAAAGTTCTTTACACCATTCCTTGGCTTGGACTATCTATAACAGTGTAGACAATTATAAGGTAACATTTAAGACACATGCAACCAAGACAACAGAGTTTTACTTTGAACTTCTATTTAACTTCCAGTTCAAGTTTAAAGCATTCATGCTGTCCATGAGCTTCTTACACCTATATTTGCTAAACACTCTTACATCCTTATTAAAGAATTAAAGTTTCATCAGTTTTTCTCTCACCTTTATAATTGTGCCCATGGCCATTTGGATTGTTGCATTTCCCAAAGAGTTTCAAGTTTTCCTCATTACTCAGAGATTTGCTGACCAAAAAAGGAAAAAAAAGAAAGTCGACATGGCACAAGTGTCATACTCAGACACTTTTTCTGTTCCTTACATTTATTATTTGCTCTGCTCTTTGAAAAGTTTCACAACTTATTATTACTTTAACTCGTCAAATGGAGAAATCACTTTGATTTCATTATTCATCTACACATAAGTAACCAATGTATGCTTCCTAGTTTCACTACTGTACCACACAAATCAGCGTAAATAAACTTTAAATTCAACTCCTTTGGTCCACAGCAAGATTCCCAGTGATCTCATGGTCCTTTCATTTTTCAATTCAGTGAACATTTACTGAGTACCTACTATGTAAAATGGAAGTGCACAATGAAGCAAGAGCATAGAATGATAAGCACAAGAGGATATCTGTCCTTAAGCAGCTTAAAATCTCATTTCCTCTGAAAAATAATTACATGACCTCAGTATCCTCTTTTACCAGTTTCGCTCTACTCTGCCTCAATCAACTATTGCCTGCTGAAAACCTTATCAATCTGTTGAGGGATATTCAAATTAGGCAAAATTTTATGATTACAATTGTTAGCTGTTGGTCCAGACAAAAACCAATGAATCTGTTTATCTCTACCCATCCAACCAACTTTCCATTTTCCGAGTCTTTACCTCCCTCATATGTTTGAGCGTCTATTATCTAATCCTTTTCCTTTTGAGAACTTTATTCGCCCCTCTATTTCTCAAACGTAGAGAGTTATCATTCGCAAAGCTTTTGAACAAAAGTCTCACCGGACTTTCCACAAAATTGAAGACATATAAACTCCAGATAGGGGCAGTGACATGTGTGTGTTGATTCCTGCAGAAACCCTGTCGCCTAGCATGAAGATTAAAGCAAAAATAAACCCTTTTCCAGTAATGAATGGATGAATCCTGATAGTTAATTATTTTCATTTTACAGAAGAGGAAACAGAGGTTCCGAGAGTAGCGCTTGCCAGTGAGTAGTAAAACTCAAAATTAACTCTTCACTGCAGTCAAGCCATCTGAGGACTAGAGGTTCAAATACCAACTGTGCTGCTTGCTTAGGAAACTGACCGTCGAGGCTCATGTCACAACTGGTTCAAAGGGGGACAAAAGCTGCCCTGCTGTGATTACAGTACATACAGTAGCTCATGCTCCTGGCATAAAATCTCAGCTAACGTTCACTGAGTGTTTGCGAGGCTCTGGTTAGGTAAGCTTAATTCTGCTCAACTTCACAGGAAGCTTCAGGAGTAAACTAAGGGACGACCGGGCAACAGCTAGAGAGCGCGGGCCGTGGCTGCGAACGCAGGGCCTGCCCCACGTGTTCGGCTGCGCTAACCTGCACAGCACACGGCCTCGGCCCGCGCTCGCCAAGTCGGCCAGCCACTGCTTTGCGAGGCGGCGCCCTTGCGGGTGCGGTCCCGCTCCCCGCGTCCGCTGACGTCGCCCCTCCAGCACCGCCCCCCCGTCTAGAACGCCCGCGCCTGACCACACCCCCAGCCCCGCCCCCGGCGACGTTTCCTGCCGCGACACCCGTGGGCCACCTCACCTGTGCAGCCGATGGCTCGCGCTGAACGAGATGAGGCGAGACACTCGTGCCCGGCGGCGACCGACCGGGCCCGCCGCGCTCATTGTCTACTGGGGGCTCTGGGCACCCGGTCACTCCTGACTCCTCCCTCCTCCCTCTGCCAGGCCGGGAGCTGTGCCGCCGTCTGCGCCTGCGCAGAGCGGGCGCGCGGACTCCCGGAAGCGTTTCTTCGTTCGCATTCCGGCGAGTCGCGGAGTCGCGAGCTTCTCTAGGCCGGCGGCGATAGTGACCGTGATCTGTCATTTGTCTGAGTGTCCTAGGATAGCTTGAAGCAAGCAATGTGTGTGGAGTTAGTCGCTCAGCGTGAGGTTGTGCCATGAGCTTAGAGCAGGTTTGGGCACGTTCTGTGTCCTCCAGTGACTTCTTTTTTTTTTTTTTTTTTTTTTTTTGTGGGTACCGGGGGATCGACCTCAGGACCTCGCGCGCCAACAGGCGCCCGTGCTGCTGAGCGATATCACCGGCCCCTTTTTCGTATGTGGGTTCCGGGAGTCGAACTCGGGCCTTCGCGCTTGGAAGGCAGGCGCTTACGCCGCTGAGCCATCTCACCGGCCCTCCAGTGACTTCTTTAAGCCTTCTCTCCTACTCCCAGTAGAAAACTGGGTTAGAATAGAACTGAAAGCTCCAAGATCTGAGGGCTCCTATCAGATGACTCCCAGAGCCACCGTGTACTTACAACGTAAAAGGAGCCCGAATGTGAGAGCACTTGTAGAACTATGGGGCTTCCAGAGATGGTACTACTTTCGGGCTATTATGTAATGATTTTCACTAAGGAAAATAGGAAAGCCACCCTTACCACCCACAAGCATGCGTGGGCCCATCTATCACAAGTTTGGGATACAGTGAACACATGGGCCCATGGACACACTCATTAGCACATCTTGGGCCAATCTAGTCTCCTTGGGAGCAAGAGGACCTTATTTCCTCATATCTGCTGGCAAGGATGTCGAAGCTACTTTAAATTTCCAGTACCCCGTCACTCTTGCCTCTATTCTCTTTATTAAATATGTATTGGATCTACTATGTAGTTGGCACTATTCTGGGCACTGAGGAAGATAGCTTACATTGTACAGTATGTGAGAAAAATAAAATGAAAAGAAAGACAAGTCAGTGATCAATAACATTAGGAAAAATTCTTGTACATTTAGAAAAGGAAGATAAAATTATGGTAATAGAAACATAGCCCCAGTGGTGATTTCTCTCAAATGTCTTCTGTCGCTAGCTATATATTGCATACATTCTGCATTAAATTTTTTAATGTTTATTGGTACATTTTAGGTATACATAATGATCACATTCATCGTAGGGAGTTTGTACCTGTAGGTGATATATCTTGATTTTTCTTTTTCCCATTCCCCTACCTTCCCTTCAACCCCTCATTCTACATTAAATTATTAATGTTATGTAAACATTCTTCACACATTTTCAGATGTCTATCCCATCTTCCTCATTGGGCTATACAGAAAGGATTTGAAAGAATTGATGTGGGTGTGGTGGTGCACACCTGTAATCCCAGCACTTGGGAGGCTGAGGCAGGAGGATCGTTGAGAGTTCCAGGCCAGCCTGGGCTACAATATTTCCTAGCTATTGACTAAATCTGAGATACTCTGTAATAGTCACTGGTTACACACTTCAAAGATAGTTGAATCAAATGCAGAAGGGTAGAAGGAATTTCTGAGAAATTGCTGTAATTAGTAAAATTTTGAATGTGCAATTCTTGTTCTATATTATTTTATTAAATCTAATTTTACACAGGGGTATCAGGGTTCACTAGATGAACAGATTTAAATATATATATATATTTTTTTAAACTAAATAGGTTACAACGGCTGCCTGCAAAATCTGGTAGAAGAATGCAAAATGGCCATTTGCGTGCTGGAGATTTGGAGGCTCCAGGCAAAAATCGAAGGCCTGGAGCTCACTGTAGAGTCTGGTGTGAATCCATGTCAGAAAGCCAAAGGGTCTCCAGTGGAAGGCAGAGAGTCTGTGCTGAAAGCCTGAACGAGCTGGAGACGAACGTCCAAAGACAATAGCAAAGACTGGAGCTTCTCTGAAGAAACGAAAGGAAGACTTCCTTCTTCTTTCCCTTTTTATTACATCCAGGCTATAAATCTATTCGTTGGTACCACCCATATCCAGGTGGGTCTTCCCTGCTCAGTTTATGGCCTACATGCCAACCATTCACAGACACACCCAGAATTGTGCTCCACTAATCTAGGCATTTATTAATCCACTCAAGTTGACATCACAGCTAACACAGATACTCACCACAAATTGATCCTCAATGGTCATGTCATAGGTTGACTTGTACCCTCTTCCAAATTCATAGGTTAGAATCCTAATCCCTAGTACCTCTGTTGTAATTTTGGAAAGGTTGATACAAATGTAATTAGTTGAGATGCAGTCATTAGGGTGGAGCACCCTCATAAAAAGGGAAAATATAGGTAAGCATGGTAGTACACACCTGTAGTTCCAGCTATTCAGAAGGCTGAGAGAGGCAGATGGCTTGAGTTTAAAATTTCAGGGCCAGCCCTGAAACATAGCAAGATCCAATCCCAGTGAAATAAATGAAAAAAAAAACTTTTTAAAAAACTTTGACACATGGGCCGGTGAGACGGCTCAGTGGCTTAGGCGCCTGCCTTGCAAGCGCGAGGGCCCGAGTTCGACTCCCGGAACCCACATACGAGAAAGGGGCCGGTGATATCGCTCAGCGGCACGGGTGCCTGTTGGTGCGCGAGGTCCTGAGGTCGTCCCCCCGGTACCCACAAAAAAAAAAAAAAAAAAACTTTGACACAGACACAAACAAATGTACATAGAATGTCATGCTAAGATAGAGACAATATCAGCTTCAAATCAAGGAGAGAGGCCTGAAAAACATACCCTTCAGAACCCTCAGAAGAACAACTTTAATCTCAGACTTTAGCTTTAAGGCCAAAAGCCATTTAGGTATAATGTTTACTTATACAACATTTACTGGCTTTGTGCTTGTCTCCTTTTCCCAGAAGATTAGCTTCTACTAACAAGTCCCATAAAATACTCAATGGACACATTAGCAACGTAACCCTGATAGTCATCACCTTCCAGTTCTTATTCTTTCATTAAGTTAAAAAATTTACACAACACCTAAGTGCTAGACACTCTTAATTGTTAAAGTATAATGATGAATAACAAACATACAGTCCTGTCCTCATAAGATCAATTTAGTGAGAAGTCAAACAAATAATACCATGACAAATTACAGACCAATTCTGCCTAGAAAGAAAAAGAAGGCTTCAGAGAGGAGGTGACTTTTGAGCTGAATTTTAAAGGAGTTTACCAGATGGATAAGTAGGAAATTCCAGAGAGAAAAGCTAGTGTAAATGTGTAAGCTAGTGTAAGCAAAGGAAATGTGGAAAAGTGCAGCTTATTTAGTGCATATTGACAAATTCTTGGCTACAATGGGGAGCAGAGAGGTGAGAGATTATAGAAGAAAAATTGATGAGCAACCAAATTTTTTTTTTATTTTAAAGAGAAAAAAAGAACAAAATTTCAAAACAACATAATAAGAGGGTAACAATGGTTAATACATTACATATTGTTATCTTTAAATTAGTTACTCAGGGTACAAGATATCAGCAATCAATTGTCCAAACATTATTAGCACAAACCTTTCTTTTCAATGAACTAAGCAAAATTAGTAGTGTATCTATCGTAACTATCTTATATATATATATATTTTTTTTTTTCCTTTTCCCTTCTTTCTTTTCCCCATTCCTTCATCCCAGTTTTCTCTTTCCTTTTGACCAGTTTCTTCCTGTTTTACCATATCTATTGTACATTTTGGATTTTATTTACTCTTTCACCATCTCACATTAGGGAGACAATACGATGTTTACACATCTGCTCCTGGTTTATTTCACTTACGAATATTTTCTCGAGTTGCATCCATTTACCTATAAAAGTCTCCAGTTTTTCCTTCTTTATGGCCAAATAGTACTCCATTGTATAAAAAGACCACATCTTTTTGATCCGTTCCTGGGTTGATGGGCATTTGGGTTGTTCCCAAGATCTGGCTATTACAAACTGTGCTGCTATAAATATGGGTGCACATATATCACTGTGGTATGATGTTTTTAATTCTTCTGGGAAGATATCCAGAAGGGGAATAGCTGGGTCAAATGGGACCTCCAATTCTAGTTTTTTGAGGAATCTCCACACTGATTTCCACAGTGGTTGTACCAGTCTACACTCCCACCAAGAGTGGAGAAGGGTTCCTTTTTCCCCACAGCCCCTTCAGCATTTGTTATTAGTTGATTTCTTGATAATAGCCATCCTTTCTGGGGTGAGGTGAAATCTCAGTGTTGTTTTAATTTGCATCTCTTGAATGACTAGTGATGTTGCACATTTTTTCCTATATTTATTTGCCATTTGTATTCTTCACCTGAGAATTGTGTATTCATTTCAGATGCCCATTTTTGGATTGGGTCTTTAAATTTGGGAGGTCTGATTTTTTTGAGTTCTTTGTATGTTCTCAATAGTAATCCTTTGTCTGAGGAACAGCTGGCAAATATTTTTTCCCATGTTGTGGGTTGTCTTTTCACTCTGTTGGTGGTTTCTCTTGCTGTGCAAAAGCTTTTTAATAAGATGAGATCTCAGTTGTTGATTCTTTATGATAGTTCCTGTGCAATTGGGGTTTTATTTATAAAGTCTTTGCCTACACCAATGTCTTCAAGAGTTTTACCTGTCCTACCTCCCAGCAGATTTAATGTTTCTGTTTTAATATTTAGATCTTTGATCCATTTTGAATTTAGTGCATGGTGAAAGATATGGGTCTAGTTTTAATCTTCGGCATGTGTAGAGCCAGTTTTTCCAGCACCATTTATTAAAGAGGCTTTCTTTCTTCCACTGAATGTGTTTGGCACCTTTGTCAAAGATAAGGTGGCTTAGTATGTCTGGAGTTGTTTCAGCATCTTCTAATCTGTTCCGTTGATCTTTGGGTCTGTTTTTTTGCCAGTACCACACTGTTTTTATCACAGTAGCTTTATAGTATAACTTCAAGTCGGGGATTGTGATGCCCCCTGCCTTGCCTTTGTTGCCCCGAATTGCCTTTGCTATTCTAGGTCTCTTCTGATTCCAAATGAATTTTAGGATTGTTTTCTCCAATTCTGTGAGATATGCTGTTGGAATTTTGATCAGAATTGCATTAAATCTGTATAACAATTTTGGAAGTATGGCCATTTTTACTGTACCGGTTCTTCCTATCCAGGAGCAAGGGATATCTGTCCATTTTCTGATATCCTCTTCAATCTCCTTTTTCCAGAGTACTGTAGTTTTCAGTGTAGAGGTCTTTTACATCCTTTGTGAGATTGATTACTAGGTATTTCATTTTTCTGGATGTTATTGTAAAAGGTGTTGTTTCCTTAATTTCTCTTTCAGTAAGTTTGTTATTTGTGTACAGGAAGGCTATTGATTTTTGAGTGTTGACTTTGTATCCAGCTACACTACTGAATTTGCTTATTAAATCTAGCAATTTTTTAGTGGAGTTTTTGGGGTCTTCTACGTAGAGTATCATGTCGTCTGCAAATAATGATAATTTAACTTCTTCCTTTCTGATCATTATTCCTTTTATTTCTTGCTGTTGTCTAATGAGCAACCAAAGTATTACAAGCTATGAATGTCACTTTAAGTGTAAAAGAAAGGAGGCCCACCCACTTCTTATCTCCTTGTTCCTCTCCAAGAGAAGGGAATTTTCATCTGCTTGAACTTTATTTCCGTGCACTAAGAGCCTTGTGTACTCACAGGTGAGGTCACAATGTGTAAACATACCAAAGATGGTTGTGGCTTATTCTCTGGAGCTACACTCACGTGAGAGAAAAAAAAAAAAAAAAACTGAGTCCAGACTCCCTACTCAAGTAGTTGTGACCACCTTATTAACATTTTATTCTGTTTCCTGCCTTCCTATGGTAAGCTGACCCAAGTGCTACCCATCTCTCTCTCCCTTTTCCCCCTCCCTTGTGTACTGCACACTCAATTTCTCTGAGTCTCTGGATACTGGCTCATGATGAGAGTTTAGGGAGGGAAGAGGCCTGTGTTTTAAGGCCTTGGTCATATGTTCACTCAATTTTACCAAAAGTTGGACTGCTAGGCACTGTGCCTAGGTTAGAAAATGCCATCAATCTTTTTTCTTTTTTTTTCTTTTCTTTTCTTTTTTTTTTTTTTTTTTTTTTTTTTTTTTTTTGGTGTAAGGGTGCTCTTCTTCAAGAACTTTATGGATAGCAGGGCCAAGGCAGAACTCATCCTCGGGTCAAAGTCTTATGAATATATTGTTAACCTGTGTATGTTTGAACTTCACTCCCAGTGCATTAAGATAAAAGATAAACTGGAAAGATGCCATCAGATCTGTGTGATTCCCACAGGTCAACCAGAGTATCCTTCAGCGTTCATGTTTACATAAGATAGACTAAACCTCCATGTTTTGTCCAAGGAAGTAGTAGAACAACTTCCAGTAACTTCTGTGAACTATCAGGGAATTTATACTCTCATGGTTACCTTAGGCTCTGTGCTCCCACATCTCTATACTAGCTCTGTTTAGGCATCTTCTTGCCATTCGAAATCTTCTGTTGTGTTTGACATGTCACAAAACTAGACATGGCACTTAGTCCTTTTACTTTAATTTTTTTCTTTTTATTTACTTTTATTAGTACATGTTTGCAGTACATAATGGTAGCATTCATCATGATTTGTAAATGTACATAACACACCTGAATTCTTTTTTGTTGTTGTTCCTTTCCCTTCCCCTCCCTCCAACCATTCTTCCCCTCCTGGTTGAGTTACAGAAATTCTGTTACATGAGTGTGTGGAGCTGTGCACCAGGATGTTTAGCGTCGCAATTTTTGTACTAGAGAAAACTAGAAACAACTTCAATTCTCATCCCCTACAAGTTGCTTGTTCATATTTTTGCTGTTATTTTATTTGGTTATTTGCCTTGTTTTATTGATTTTTAGAAATTCTAAGTCAATTTTAGATATTAATCTTTTGCTTCGTAAATATCACAAATATTTTCAGCTGAGCAGCTACTAATTATCTAACTTTTTCATGTTCTTTCTCCATTGCAATTTTTTCTCTTAATTTTAATCTAATGTAATTTGTCCATTTTGCCTTCTCTTTTATGTTTCACTTTTAAGATTGCCTTTCTTTCTTTCTTTCTTTCTTTCTTTCTTTCTTTCTTTCTTTTTTTTTTTTTTTTTTTGTGGGTACCAGGGGTCGACCTCAGGACCTCATGCGCCAGCAGGCGCCCGTGCCGCTGAGCGAAATCACCGGCCCTTTTTTCGTATGTGGGTTCCGGGAGTCAAACTCGGGCCCTCGCACTTGCCGGGCAGGCACTTATGCCACTGAGCCATCTCACTGGCCCAGGATTGCCTTTCTTAACTTGAAGCACTACATATATCCTCATATATTTTGCCTTTATTATCTTTATGTTGTATTTCTTTTGATTTTTTTCAAATACCTGGAATTCTTATTTACATTATCTTTCTTGTAAAAGGAAAGAAGCCCTGTTTATAATTCTTCCTCAACTACCAACACTTTTTCTAAATTGTATCTTATTTAATGTGTCTCCTATTTGAACCATAATTCCTTTGGCAGATTTTAACCTGGGTTTGCTGATTTCATTCCTTTCATTCTTGTAGAGACAGAGAGAAAAGCAGATGGCAATGAATCATTTTCTTTTAGCTCTATTTCACAGTGCTTTGCTCCCTATTTTCTTTGCCCTCCTAAGGCTGGAACACTTCAGGAACTCTGTCAGACTGATTTTATCTGCTGGCCTCCCTCATGATCTAGATGGCATTCTCCACGGATCTGTTTTCCATTTGCTTCCAATAGAATTCAACATAATGTCTAATTTTCTAAAATAAGGATTCATAATATTTACATTCATACCTTTAATATCATTGTAATGGGACTCTACAGAGGGGAGTTAAATACATGTGTGTAGCCCAGTATCTTCTAAAATCTGCACAACTTTCTTTTTTTATGCGGGTACTGGGAGTCGAACTCAGGACCTCGCGCTTGCCAGTCAGGTACTTATGCCGCTGAGCTATCTCACCGGCCATGCACAACTTTTTAATGTTTTGACTATACACTCTTTTATTTTATTTTTTTTGGGGGGGGTACTGGGGGTCTACCTCAGGACCTCATGCACCAGCAGGCACCCGTGCCGCTGAGCGATATCACCGGCCCTTTTTTCGTATGTGGATTCCTGGAGTGGAACTCAGGACCTCGCGCTTGCCAGGCAGGCGCTTACGCCGCTGAGCCATCTCACCGGCCCTACTATACACTCTTAAAGTCAATTGTATTTATCTGTGTTCTTGCTGGGAAAAAATCATAAAATTTATTTACGCGTTTAAATAAAATATCTTCAAGTACTGGAGAACTAATTGTTGCTCATTAGCAAGATGAAACTTTTTCCTTAATTATATCTCCTTACATATTTTAATCAGGATTCAGTTAGACTTTTAATTTCAAAACTACTCATCTCAAATGTTTTAAAATTGACCCAAGCTACACCTCTTAATGGCAATTCATATGGGTAGAGGAAAATGTAAACTTAGTTAATCTAAGGTGTTTGTACAGATTATTCAGACTGCATCTTCTGAACTTATCTTTCCCATCTTTCTCACCTGTTTCCCCATTGCTGCCCATTCGCCTGTGTCAGATTCCTTCATCTCCACTTCTGCTGGAGATGGCGATGCCCCTGCTGGCATCTACCACTCATCACTGTCATCATTATGAGAGACACTATTCTAACCAAGTCACTTCCGCTGCCAACCACTTTTCTGTTCTCATTCTCTACTGACTCTCACCGCTGTAATCAAAGGCACAGGAAGTGACACCTTGACTAGCTCAAGCTACCAACCTTTCAAGCAGCTTTGAAACCAATCCACATTCATGTAAAACTGTGACAATATCACTGAATAACTCTTCCAAAGCACAATGTATCATCTTTCAAATTTTCACTTTTCCTTCAAAGCATAGCTTCTTGACTGTTGGCTCTTTAGTTTGCTCATCTAGGCACATGTGTGTATCAGCTGGGGATGAAGGTAGAGGATAGAGGAATTTCAAAGGAGAAGCAGGAAAGCTGAAATATAAAATTGGTCTACCTTGCTAGCCTGGACCTGTTATCAACCTCAGCACTGGTATCTCAAATGATGAAAGGAAGGGCCAGGGAGAGTTTGAAGTGAAGAGAGCATGAGAACACAAATTCTTGCTTGCCCAAGTTAGATTGAAAATTAAGGCCACCCATCTTAGCAGTATCTTCTTCCTTTCTGGGGCTCTTTAAATTTTTCAACAGCATTTTTCCCCCCTCAGGGATTGAATGCAAGTGGAGCTCTTCTCGTTAGTTTGTAGAGGTTTTCAATCCATAGTCAGCTGGTTCTAAGGCAGGGTGACATGGCAGAGGGGCATCACAGAGGAGAAATAGTCCACTGCGAGGCAGGCAGGCAGCAGCAAACAGCAGCAGAAGCAGCAACACCAAGCGACCCTTTACTTTATTGCCACAATGCAAACCCCTGCACAAGGCATGTGTATGTATGGAACATGTCACCGAGGAGGACAGGGTTATAAAGTTTAAAATAACTCTTAAGGAAAAATTAAGAAACTAACTATGTTGGTCCAGGATATACAGGGAAACCTAACCATGAGTTCACAGGCATCCCAAATTACATGTTTGGGTACCTTCTTTAGCAACAGTGAACATGTAGAGGGAACATGGACTGTTTAACTAGCTGACGATTGGAGTTTGACTGGGGAGTGGGTTTTGTGGGTTACTGAAGGAAAAGGGAACGAGGGATTTTAAGGGTATTGACAAGGTGTCACTTACTGGGCTGTTTAAAGCTGTTGATAAAAACTGGTGTTTAGAAATATGGAGGGCCGGTGAGATGGCTCAGCGGCATAAGCGCCTGCCCGGCAAGTGCGAAGTCCTGAGTTCGACTCCCGGTACCCACATACGGAAAAAGGGCCGGTGATATCGCTCAGCAGCATGGGCGCCTGCTGGCGCGCAAGGTCCTGAGGTCAACCCCCAGTACCCACACACAAAAAAAGAAATATGGAGATTGTATGGTCTCTAGTGCCACCTGTTGCTCAACTAAAGGAAGAACTACTGGCTTTTCATCAATCCCTAGAGAACTACGCACCTGAAGATTTGAAGAAATGCCTGAGTTTAGTGATATCCCTCAAAACAACCACCTCCAGAAGCTGAGTTGAGGGGGAGGTGGGAATGGTCTGTGGGCATGTCAGGCAGTTGCAGTAGCATCTGCTGTAGACATTAGAGAAATAGCAAGGTTAGAGAAGTCCTCCAAGCATGACAGAGCTGGGTTCCTGCCCACTGAGTACTTTAGGACCAAAGGTAACAAGCAGGATGTTATGGGGAAAAAAAGGTATTTTTCTGATCTAGATTCTCAGCCTATCTCGGCCATTCGTGCATCTTCTCCAAGTACCTCTGTCACCCACCTATCTGATGATAGTAATTACCCAATTCAATCTTTTCTTTCATGTATTCTTATTATTACATACAGGGAAATATATCTAATAAATGTACATTTAAAACTGTCTTCAAAATATTGTATCGGCACTTGCTTAATAACATCAAAGAAAAGCTGTAAAAATCACTGTGGCCAGGAGGTGTGGCTGAGTGATAGAGTGCCTAGCACATGTGAGGCTTTGGGTTCAATAAGTAAAAAAGAAAACCGTACAAAACCATAATTATCTCACAAATTCTATTTTTTATAGACATTTTAAAACCAAATAGCTATGATTTGAGAAGCAGGGTGCCTTTTTGTGCTTTTTTTTTTTTTACAGAGCACACTCTTTTAAAGCCTAGTGCCTGGACCTGTGGTCGTCTCATGACATAGGTACAAATGTGCCATGGAACCCATAAGGCATTAGCACAGGAACCTCTGCTCGGCCCAGTTCTTCGAAGGTCCTGGCATCCAAGACAAGGAGAAAATTGCTGTCATTCTAGAAAAGGAAAATCAAGACTGAAAATGCCCTCCTTTTTCATCAAAAGTCAGTCTGTCTCCTCCACTATGCTAAGGATGAGACCATGTTTTATTCATTTTTGTATCTATCCTTAGGTGCAGTGCCTTGTCCATGCACTCAGTAAATGTTTGCTGAATTGCTGAATGGTTTGGAAAGGAAATCATGGCTGAAGTTCACACTTAAAGTGAAGAAATTAAGTTGTTCATACCAATCGCCTTCATAGGTTCTCTTTGAGTCTAATGATCTCTTTACCCCTTCACAATCTCCTAGGAGACACAGAAATTCTGTCTTCCAAATTAGAAATGCCTCCGTTTTGTGTTGCTATGGAGCTGGTGAAAGTTCAGCATTGCAAAGCAGACTGACATTTGCCCTGATTTAATCATGAGAGTGCTAAGTGCATGGCATGAGAACTAAGCCCATGACAGACATCATTAATTGATCACAGCACTTTCCCCACCAAACCATTTAAAGGCCTCAGTATCCTGAACCCCAGGCAGCCAATAATTGATTAAAGCTGGTATTCTAAGTGAACCTATTTGTCATAAGATTGCCCACAACAAGAAGTCAATTAGTGAGTAACATTATTGAGACATGAGGCCAGGGCTTATGATATTGGACTTTGAGATCAGTTAACTAAAATGGGCAGCACAGATGGTGGTGTGAACACAAGAAGCCAGAAGATTTAAACACTGGCTTTATCCCTATGAGATCTGATACAAGTGTGCTTCAACTTCTTTAATTTATAAATTCCACATTTGTAAAATCATATCCTACAAAGTTGTTTTAAGGACTAAGGTAATATATACAAAAGTGTTTTGTAAATGACAAATTCCTATGCAAATGTAAATTATTATTATGATTCTACAAATAGAACTTTAAAACAATAATAAGGTATGGATTGTGATAAAAGGTTATATAAACAGTAAGAAAAGGAAGAGAAGGGAGAAGGTTCCATATAAGAATAAACTATGGACTGCATCACTAAATGTCACCTTCAAATGACTTAATGCTACTTTTTTCTGACTAGTGACAGAAATACTTTTACCTGGTTGGAAGTGATCACTACGGAAAGAATAACTCCACCATCTTCTTCATTTGTTCCTGGTACTGGAACAAAAACAGGTTCTGAAGGATAAAAACCATCTTCTCTCCAAACCTGCAAATACGCCCACACACAAAGTATTTGATAAAAGGCCAGCTGTGATTGGAAAGCTTTCTATAGTTTTGTCACACAAAAATGAATTTATATAGAAATAGAATATTGCAATGATTAAAAAATTAGGCTTGGTGAGTTGAATTTAGGAGAGAGAGAAAGCCAAAAAGCTTTGGCAGCCCCCAAATTCCATTACCACCGAACATAATTTGTGTGATTATAATTTCCCATTAACCTAAAATAGAGGTGTCCCGACAACCTCAACCTCACAATTTCTCCTAAAATAATATTGAGCTTAGAATTATTTTTCTGGACTTGGATTTCCTTTAGATTCCCTAGAGGAAACATACCCCTTACTTAGGTGATTACATGCTTCTCAAACTTAATAAAATGATTGCATTGTTAAAATATTAAAGAATCTCAAGAGCCACCTTAAACAAAACAGAAAGTAATTTAAAGGGTAGAATAGGTGTTTGAAAAAGTTCAGAAAGGAAGAAGATTTTCATTACCTTCAGTGTCTTGTTCACCACATCAACCTTGATCAGAGAATCCCCCACCAAATGCCGAAAGCCACAGCCATAAAAGAAATGATACTTTTTGCCACTGAATTGGTCATAGTTGATCTGGGGAAATTCAATGCCTCCTTCCTCTTCTAGGTCTTCGCGATGTAGATTCTCATGGGCACACCAGATCTAAAAGAGATTCCAAAAGAATTTTAAAAGATTGCTTAATTCTCACTGATTTTCTTTAGTGTTGGTTAGTGAGGGGTCAAATACCCTATAAGCTTGCGACATGGCTTAGAATCTCAAGTTATGCTGACATTTTTATGTTGTTCTTCTTTCCATTATGAGGATAAATGCATATAATATCCCTGGGTTTTGTGAATAAGCTGTCAAATGGCATAGGAGATGGAAGTGACATTTTATTCTACTAAAGTTAAGGCGTTGACAGCTGCACAATGATATATATGCCTGTGGTAAGCACAGCTGATCTTGAAGGTGGGAATGCTCAGTGCCAATCTGAAATGCTTAGACATTTCACAACCTTTAGAGAGTTGCATATGTCTGTTTCAAAACATAAAAAGGAGAGTCACACAGTGTTCATTTCCACCAAGTTTCTGTAATTTGTGTGCAAGCAAGATTCCATGACCTTACCCTGCTCAGTTGAATGTTATGAAACCAACTGGGCACAAGACATTGTGGGAAACAGCCAAAGAATAAAGTAACAACACCAAAGTTTAAAGTCTTAGTTTAGGGCCTGTGAAATGGCTCAGCGGCATACGCGCCTGCCTGGCAAGAGCGAGGTCCTGAGTTCAACTCCCGGAACCCACATAAAGTAAAAAAAGGGCAGGTGATATTGCTCAGCAGCACGGGTGCCTGCTGGCGCGTGAGGTCCTGAGGTCGACCCCCGGTACCCACAAAAAAAAAGTCTTAGTTTAGTGTCCATTCGTAACATACCTTTCCGTCAGCCTGCTTCACAGCACTGGCTGAAGAATAGGACAATGGACTGAGAGTCTCTCCCTCAGTAGCATTCACACTGACATCTAAGGGCAAAACAAACCTTCGAGGAAAAGATCTGGCCACTGAATTATAGACCTGTTCAGGAGGAAAAAACAGATTAAAAAAATCTCATTCATAGGACAACAGTACATCTCAACAATTTAGTCAATCAACATTATTGGCATTTCTAAGTAATTACATAAATGATAATTTCCATTCATTCTTTCAATAAGTCATTGTTGAGTATCTAACATAGGCACTGTTTTCTTTATTTATTGTGCTGGGTATTTTTTGCCTAGGCAAGTGTTGTCCCATTGGACAACAACCCAGCCCTAAACACTGTTTTAGAAACTGGAGAAATGGTAGTAACAAAGCAGTCATTGGCCTTGTGAAATTTATATTTTAGGGGTGGAATAATTATAACAAATACAAAAATCAGATGACATGTTATTTAATTTGCATAAAGTAAATGATTATATAGCCAAAGGCCTGCGTGACTAGAAAATAATAAGAGGCGCTCCTTTCTTTGGGTTTGGTCAGGTTAGACCTCTATGCATAAAAGAGTCAATCCCACAGGTTTGGATCACGTACACCCTGCGCAGTCTTGAGACAGGCCTGCTTTTAGGACTGATCCTTGGCTGGGAATTGAGTTCTTGGGATGTTCTGTTTGATGAGAGTGTTTTTGTGTGTGTGAGGCCTTGAATCACACTGTCCTAGATAGTTTATGCTAACAAATGTAATTTATTACAAACACCTGAATTCTGTTGCCCATCTAGAACTTCAGTCATTAAGGTTAATCATGTAGGGGTTGTATGCTTATATAACTGATTCCCTTAAAAAAGGCTGGACAGGGCCGGTGATATAGCTCAGCAGCATAAGCACCTGCCTGGCAAGCGCGAGGTCCTGAGTTCGACTCCCAGTACTCGCATATTAAAAAAAATTTTGTTAAAAAAATGCTGGACAACCGGGCTTGAGACATTTCAAAAGACAACATTTCACACAGGTTGTTATGAGTAGTTCCAGGAGGAATTATGCCCTGTGTAACTCTATTGGGAAATAACTCATGCTGCCTTTCTTTAGACCTCATCTCATACATCTTTTCCTTTTGCTAATCTTTCTTTGTATCCTTTTGCTGCGATCAGAACTGTGAACATGTGCTGAACCCTGTGAGTTCCCCAAGGGAATCACTGAAGCTAAGCATGATCCTGGAAACACCCACCATAGAAGAACTGCTTGGTAACTCACTCATCCTATTTTTCTGTACCTCCAAACCTGCTCCCGCCCCCCGCCCCCGCAGTTTGGCGTCTAAAGTAATTCCTTAAGGGCTTCTTCAAGCAGCTGGGGGTGGGGATGAACCCCCAACACAGCCTATCTGCAGAGATGATGTTTAAACAGGAGAACAAAACAAAACAAGTGCACCCACCACCCCTATGGGCAGCAGCAAGACTGAGAACTGAACATTTGGTCTTTCTGGTATCTGTTTGAAGTAGACATGTATCTCCTGGGTCCTGTGGAAGAATTCTGAAGTCAAATGTTTTTAAGACTCAGCCTCACTATGCTACTGGATTCAACACATCTTTGAGAAAACAAATTTACAGGTTCACACATGATGTAGCAAGGTGCCAAATCCAAGCAGAATCTACGTTTTGCTTCCTGTTGGCACAGGGCAACAGAGGCAACAACTAACCAACCAACCAGATCCTGGACAAGGACAACGTCTTGGGAGAGAAGGTAAGCCTGGAGGACCAGCAGACCCAGAGAGAAAATACAGACCTTCCCAGCAGCCTCAGGGGCTCAGGTGTTACACTTCCAAAGTGACGGGGCAAGAGACAACCAAGGGAGACCACTGCAGAGAGGGCACGGGTTAGACATAGACCCCTGAGAAGTTTAAACTCAGGCTGGGAAGGACGTGGGCCCTGCCCTCCACAGTGAGAAACCAGGCCTGGCGAGTGTTGACATTAAGCCCAATAGTCTGTTTGAACCTCCACCCCACAGCCCACATCCAGCAGAGACCAGAAGACTGACTGCTTTCCCGTCCGCCAACGTCAGGAAGGACAGGCCCGGCTTGGAGAGTTGCTGCAGTCTGGGGTGAACAGACAGAGGGATCTCTGGTGCGGGGAGTGCATGTCACAAACCCACAGGCCCCTCAGCTACGCGGAGAAAGTGGTGACTTGCTGGACTCAAAGACTGCTGATCCTGGAAAGAAACCACTCACTCAAAAACACAGAGGAATTTTTTTTCCACTCAATCTTTAAAAAAAATTTTTTTTTTTACTTTTTATCATTTTCTTTTTCCTTTATCAGGTTTTTGGGAAGCTTGGGGATTTTTCTCTGTTTTTTTCTTTTTCTTTCCCACTTTCAAATTATTCTTCCTTCTTTTTTTTTTTTTGTGGGTACCGGGGGGTCGACCTCAGGACCTCGCGCACCAGCAGGCGCCCATGCCGCTGAGCGATATCACCGGCCCCTTTTTCGTATGTGGGTTCCGGGAGTCGAACTCGGGCCCTTGCGCTTGCCGGGCAGGCACGTAAGCCGCTGAGCCATCTCACCAGCCCCTATTCTTCCTTCTTATCTTTCTATTATTTCCTGTATTTTGCTTTCTGTTTCTATTTTTCTTCTTTTTCTTGTTCATTATTTTCTATGACTTTTCTAATACTATTAATTTCCTTTTATTCCTCAAGAGGATCCCTTATGTCGCTTTTCTCTCCTCCTTTTTGTCTTCCATTAATTAGTTTTCTTCTTCCATTGATAAATTTTTCAAATTTTATTTTTTTCATTCTCTGGCTCTCCACCCCCCTATACTTACTGGTATAACTAGTAAGTTTTATAATTATTTAGATAACTAGTTAACTCTATGCAATTACTGTTAAATACTGTTCTATTGTGGAAGTAAAGTTATTCCATTTAGTAGCTATTTACTGAAGGTCAATATTTGGTTTGTCTTAGTATTTATACTATAATTATAGATCTCTTTTCTGTGGTTAAGGGTGGTACATTATTGGTTCTTAGGGGATGTCAATATCCAGGTTGTCTTTGACGCTATTATTGTGGCTGATTTTATTACTATAGCCAGGGTAGCATAGCTGTTGCTATTAATTGGTTTTCTCTGGATGCCAATATCTGGGCTGCCTTTGTGTCATTAACAATACTGTAGCCCATTCCCAGACTAGGTACAGGGTCAAATACACTGCAGCCTTCCCTCCCAAATAAATGGAGGTGGCTGGATCCTGTGACAGAGGCAAAGGCCAATAGTTAGCCAGGGCCAGAGAGCACTGCTAAAAAGCAGACATTAACTAAAGAGGTCTCCATACTAGCAACAAAGCTTTCCAGTATAATCAATGACAAGCCTCAGCGCACACACACAAAAAAAGAAACATAGAAGACGGCAAACAAAATGTTTCCAAAGGGCGGATGAGATAGCTCAGCGGCACAAGCGCCTGCCTGGCAAGCGCGAGGTCTGAGTTCGACTCCCAGTACCCACATAAAGGAAAAAAAAAAAGCTTCCAAAAAAATCTCAGCTTCCAAAAGCTGATCCATGGGGCATCGAAAGAGAGGAAATCAAAAGCCATAGTGCTAAATTATTCGAAAGGATAAGAGAAGAGATAACAGAACAGATCAATATGGTGCTTGGTAATAATGGCTAAACAGATAATGGGCCTCACAAAAAAAAAATTGATCAGCAAATCTACAAAAGACACTAATAAAAATCTAGCTAAGTTAAACAAAATTATACAAAACATGAATGACCAGCATAGAAAATAGAGTCCATAAAAAGGTACCAAACACAAATCCAGGAGGTAAAAAATTCTTTCAATAGTGTGGGAGACAGGAGTGACCAATGTGAGAACAGTGTCAGAACTAGAAAATAGGGCTATTGTCAGTGACCAGTTAATGAGATATCTGAAAAACAAGAAGAGAACAGGTGCGCTTGGTGGCACATTCCTGTAATCCCAGCACTCTGGAGGCTGAAGCAGGAAGACTGCTGTGAGTTGGCAGCCAACCTGTGCTATAGTGAGTCTAAGGCCAGCCTGAACTACATAATAGCAAGTTCCTATATCAAAAAACCAAAACAAAATTTTTTTCTTAGTAATCTAGGAGTAAAAGGGAACTTTCCTAATCTAATAAAATGTATCTTTAAAAAATAATTTATGTCCACTCACAAGCTGCACGCAAATGTTTTTAACAGTTTTATTCATAATCACCAAAATTTGTAAGCAACAAAAATGTTCAACAGGTGAATGGATATTCAACTGTAGTACATCCACACAAGAGAAAACTATCCAGCAATAAAATAAATGAGCCATCCAGACACAAAAGATGTGGAGGAGTTTCAAATGTATATTACTTTAAAAAGTCAGTGTGAAAAGCGTACACAACCATATGATTCCATTTATATGACACTCTCAAGTAGGCAAAACTATAGGAATAGTAAAAAGATTATTTAACACAAAGAGTGAGCCCTAACATAAATTATGAACTTTAGTTAGTAAAAGTAGATCCATATTGGTTCATCAGTTATGACAAATGAACCATAAGAGTGCAAGATGTTATTAATAGAGAAAACTTGGGAGGGATATGGAAATTTTCCATACTTTCTGCTTGCTTTTTTCTTTAAACTTAAAACTTCTCTATAACACAAAGTCTATTAATTTATTTTACTATATAGCAAATAGAATTCTGTTTTGTTTTGTTTTGTCTTGGTTTGGTTTGGTTTGGTGTTTTTGTTTTTTTTTTTTTTTTTTTTTTGAGACAGGGTCCTACTATGTAGCCCAGGCTGGTCTCCAACTCATGGGGATCCTCCCTCAGCCTCCCAAGTGCTGGGATCACAGGCGTGCGCCATCATGCCAGGCTAGTAAGTAGAATTCTTAACGGTAAAACGTCAAAAGCTTTTCCTCTCAAGTTGGGAACCAGATAAAGATGTCACTATCCCTACTTATATTCAACACTACTGGAGATCCAGCAACACAAGACAAGGGAAAGAAAACTGATAAGTACTTGCAAAGGGTGAAAAGAAACTGTCCCATTATTTGCAGTTAAGTATTGCTATGGAAAATCTGAAAGAGTCCCTGAATTATTAGAATTTGTAAGGGCAATTATATTAGTGAATACAGTATCAACAAAAATCAATTGCTAAACACCATACCAATATATGCACTGACATAAGATGAAAAAAAAGATAAATGACATTTAAAATAATGTCAAAATATTAAATATCTACAAATGAATCTAATAAAATCTATGTAAACTTATACTCAGAAGGCTACAAACATTGAAAAAGTGAAGTCTCTAGTAAATAGAAGAATGTATATTCTTGGTCTTTTGCATTCCCATAAATTTTTGAATCAACTTGTCAGTTTTTACAAAGAAAATAAAATTCTGTTGGGGTCATGTTGCAAGTATAGACCAATATGGAGATAATTGATATTTGATAATTGATAAGCACTCTATAATACATATATCTATATATTCTTCCATTTATTAGAGACTTCATTTTTTTAATGTTTATAGCCTTTCGAGTATATGTTTACATACATTTTATTAGATTTATTTGTAGGTATTTAAGTCTTAGCTAGTACAATAATGTAAGAAAAATAAAGAATAGGTATAAATATTAGAAAGAAAGAAAAGTATCATTATTTTCAGATAATATGATTGGGTACATAGAAAATCCAAAATAATCTACAGCTTAATTATTTAATGTTAATTTAGCAATATTCATAGATATGAAATCAGTATATAAGATGAATTCCATTTCTATTTTTTGTTTGTTTGTTTGAGACAGGGTCTCTCTATGTAGTACAGGCAGGCCTTAAACTCACTTATGTAGCCCAGGCTGGCCTCGAACTCATGGGGATCCTCCTGCCTCAGCCTCTGGAGCACTGGGATTACAAGCGTGCATCACCACACCCAGATGCACTTTTATATATTAGGAAAAGCATACAGTGAAAGCTGAGGGCCAGTGAGATAGCTCAGCGGCATAAGCGCCTGCCTGGCAAGCATGAGGTCCTGGGTTCGACTCCCAGTACCCACGTACGAAAAAAGGGCCAGTAATATCGCTCAGCGGCACGGGTGCCTGCTGGCGCGCGAGGTCCTGAGTTCGACTCCCAGTAACCAAAAAAAAAAAAAAAAAGTGAAAGCTGAAAAGATACCATTTACAACAATTTTAAAATACACAAAATGCCCTTTTTTATTTTCACCCAAATAAACTGAGTGAAATATACATCATAGCCTTACACTGAAAAGTATAACATTACTGAGGAAAAGAAGACTCAAATGGAGGAATATTCCATGTTCACAGATTGAAAAACTCATATTGCAGAGATATCAGTTATCTCCATGTTGGTCTATAGTTGCAACATGACCCCAACAGAATTTTATTTTCTTTATAAAAACTGACAAGTTGATTCAAAAATTTGTAGGAATGCAAAAAAAAAAAAAAAAACAAGAAAAACCCAGGCAATTTAGAAATACAAAACAGCTAAAAAATTAAAACTACAGATATCAAGACCTACCAGCAAGCTATAAGTGAACTCAGTAAGTACAGGTGAACTTAGTAATTACAGTACTCTAAAAAATATTTTTAAATAAGATTATAGTTGAAGGCCGGTGATATGGCTCAGCAGCATAAGCGCCTGCCTGGCAAGCGCGAGGTCCTGAGGTGGACTTCCGGTACCCACGTAAAAAAAAAAAAAAAAAGGGCCGGTGAGACGGCTCAGCGGCTTAAGCGCCTGCCTTGCAAGCGCGAAGGCCCGAGTTTGACTCCCGGAACCCACATACGAAAAAGGGGCCGGTGATACCGCTCAGCGGCACGGGTGCCTGTTGGCGCGTGAGGTCCTGAGGTCGTCCCCCCGGTACCCACAAAAAAAAAAAAAAAGATTATAGTTGAAAAATGGCCAGGCATGGTGGCACACACCTGTAGTCTCAGCACTTGGGAGGCTGAGGCAGGAGGATCACCACGAGTTCGAGGCCAGCCTGCACTACTGTCTCAAAAAAAAAAAAAAAGTATAGCTGAAAAATAAAACTACAGACAAGTCCAACTTATATTACATAATACAAGGAAAAAATTTACTTTTGATTCAATATCAGGAAAAAGTGAATCCCTTTAGCTGAATGAACTAATACACTGGTAGTCCATTTTTGCTATTCCTTCTGGAAAACAAGTACAGTATGTTTAGTGCTTAAGTGTAATACAGAACTAATTGCAACTGCTTCACAACATGCATCTTTGTTGTCTTTACCATGCTTTTTAATTAGGCATTCAGTAAGCCACTTCAAATTCTTTCTAAATATTTCTGGTACATACACATATTACATCTCAACCCTTTTTATTTCCCCTTCCTCTCCCTCACTTCTCACCCCATCCCAAATCCTTTTCCCACCTCCAAAAACTCTACCTTCCTGTTTCCTATCATCTTCATTTTACCATCTAAATTATTTATACTTTGGGCTTCTCATTTAAGAGAAACCATGCAATATTTAATCTTCTATGTCTGATTTATTTCACTTAGCTTTATGGTCTCAAGGTGCATCCATTTTCCTACAAATGACTTGAATATATCCTTCTTTATGACTGAGTAGTACTACATTATATATATCTATATATCATTTCTTTTTTTTTTAATATGCAGGTATCAGGAGTCGAACTCAGGACCTCGCGCTTGACAGGCAGGCTCTTGTGCCGCTGAGCTGTATCACCGACCCTATATATCATTTCTTTATCCATTGATCAGTTGATGGGGATGTAGGCCATTTCCAAGATTTAGCTATTGTGAGTTGTGCTGCTACAAATGTAAATATGCAGATATCGCTGTAATATGATGACAAACCTTTGCTTTCATGCTTTAAAACTACTCTCCCGCCTTATTTGCCAAAAGCGGGCAAAAGATACAGGTAATTCCAAAGCCAGAGTCAGATCTTCACTGGCTCAAAGATTTTTCACAGCACTCTAAAAATCGGAGATATTTACCTGATCAAGCCCTTCCCCAGCTTTTCTGAGATTCTGTAGTTGGTAAACATCTAGGCTTCTTCCATCATCTTGACAACACAAATCAATTACAATACAGCCCTGGTCCTCAAAAGCATTGATTTGATGAAAACTAACAAAAGGTTTGCTGTAATACATCCCTGGGAGAAGCTGCAGAGGAAAACAAAACAATGAAAAAAAGACATTTGCCTTTCTTTTTTTCTTTTTTTTTCCTTTTTTTTTTTTTTTTTCTTTTTCCTTCAGGGAACAGATCCACAAAGCTCAAATTAAAAGGGTATCCCCACCCTTAAATGGCACACCCAGTAGGTGTAAGAGAAGTGAATCCAAAATGTTGAGGTAAATATGCTCTGATTTAAGCACTGCCTGCTTAAGTCATCTCATTTCATATCAATTAACAAACAAGTTGTTTGATATAGGCCAATCAACTGTTACAATTAATTTAAAAGTCTTTATGAAATATGGTTCAAAAGGATAAATAAATCTAACTACATGGTTAAAGAGAAAGTGCTGTCACTTAGTACATGATGTAAGTGACTAATTCTTTGGAAAGTATGTGCATTACTAAAATTTTTTGTAATTAAATTCAGGTAAATTTAGGATACTATCCTCTTAAAGAGATAAAATGTACACAAACAAAACAGCACTATTATTAATCAGACATATAAAAAGACATTCAACCAACATCCTTAGACTTCAATAGGATTATCATACTGACAACCAGCAAGTCACTGAGCAATTAATTAAGTTCATCAATGCAAATGTTATAAATCTGTGCCTGAACAATGTCCTCTTTTGTAACTATAACAAGATGGAAGAACCTATAATAAAAGAGATTCCTAGGTGCCACTTTAATTCAATCAGGTAATTAAATGAATAAAATAATTCCTAAAAATCCCTAATATGCATCACCTACCATGCTAATATTGTATATAGGTGGCCCAACCCAACAAAGGAGGCAATATCCTTAATTTTTAAGTGTCTTTAAAATAATGCCCAGTGAAGGTAAAAAAGAAAAAGAATCAGCCATATGGAAATTCATCTCTGAATCCAATCACTTTCATGATAAATATGCTCAAAATACTCCACCTGTCCAGTGTGTTTATCTACCACATGAAATCTTGTATTATACTGGGGTTCCCAGCTTATCCCATCCGAAAAAGCCTTTCCCCGAATTTTAGAAGTGACAATTTTCCACAGGTTCATCTTGAGAGGCTGTTCAATGAAGATTATGTAGTTCTTTGTCATCCCTGAAAGATTCCAGCAAACAATAAAAGATTATTTGGTCTGAAATGCAACCGTTAGAAGGCCCGACTGAATGCCTGGACATATTACAAATGACCTTCAGAAAGGGCCAGCCAGAGATACTACACCATTTCCCAGCCTTGCTATATATATTTCCTGTTCCTACGTTAAAAAAAGGAACTGCTGGGGCCGGTGAGATGGCTCAGCGGCTTAAGCGCCTGCCCGGCAAGCGCGAGGGCCCAAGTTCAACTCCCGGAACCCACATACGAAAAAAGGTCCGGTGATATCGCTCAGCGGCACGGGCGCCTGCTGGCGCGCAAGGTCCTGAGGTCGACCCCCCGGTACCCACAAAAAAAAAAAAAAAAAAAAAAAAAAAAAAAGGAACTGCTAAGAATAGCTTTGGTTGAAAGTCCTTGGCTTACTTTTCATCTTTTTATTTTTTTTTTCCTTTTTAAATTACTTTGATTTTGGAACAAAGTAATGAGGTATACTAAAATGTCATTTATGATCTGTACATTTGTTCTCTAATCCTTTTCTTATTTATCCTCATGTTAAGGACCTAGGAGCAGTTTGGCTATAACAATTTAGAATACAGAAAATAAATATTGCTAAAGCAATCTATATAGAATATGAAGTTCCCCCCACAAAACATAGTTAAGACATTTTCATGTATGATTGAAGGCTTTAACTTGTCCTTTTTATAAAAAAATTTTTTTTGGTGTTTTCAGACATAGCCTCACCATGTAGCCCAGGCTTGTCTCAAACTTTCAATCATCCTACCTTAGCTTCTCACGTACTAGGATGACAGGTGTACATTACCACACCCAGTTTAAAGTTGCCTAAAGTCCTGAGTTCTGTAACTTAATTTTTTTATAATTGTTTGTACTAAAGCAACTGTTCTTTTCAAGCAGGTAATTGGCTAGTGTAAGGAGTATATGACTAAACAAAATAAGCTTAATTGGCAAGAAATGCAACACTGGTTTCATTATCATGAACTCTGTTGTTAACTATTAATAACACTTCCAAAAACTAGTCCCTCTGACACAGTAACATTAAGGTAGGGCCCTTTGTAATTTGCTTTATCTCTGTACTCACCAAAGCTATGGTAGTAGGAAGGCTTCATCGTCTCTGTAGAAGCAATAGAACATATCACTTGGGCTCCATGGATTGTCTCCCCAAGGTCCACCTTCTCTGGAGGAACCCGAATAATGTTATAACAGGAACCTGGAAAATGAAAAGTCCTATCTTTACCGTTTTACCTACAATCTAGAATAAAAGACCACCCTTGCCCTTGTGCACTAAGAAAAACAGATCCACACAATATGCGTGATATATTTCATGAAGGGATACTTCAAACAAAGATTTAGATATAAAAATATATTCACTTCATGAAAGTCATTAGCTAAGGATTCAGAACTACATACACAAATTAATCAGTCAAGGGCTCACTGTATTTTAATACTCTCAGATGGTTACCCCCTCACTCCCTGCAGATGCACCCCGTGCCTACTTCGTAGGAAAAGACAAGATAGGAGCCAAGAATACCCTCAAATTCTGTTTGTCTCTCTCCTTGCTTCCCATACCTCAACTACAATTCCATTTTCACCCATGTCCAATTCTTTCCTTGCAGTCCTCTGGATCCTGGGGTTACTCTAGGTCCCATCGCAATCTATCTCATCAATATTCATTCATCCAGTCACTCGTCTGGCTAGTGCTTACTAGTTCTTGAAGAGTCAACTCAACTCTCCATTCCTCAAATAGCCTTTCTTGACTCTTCCCCATCCCAAACGCATTCGATGGGGCATAGTCATATCCCTTATTATATATTCATTATATCCCACAGTCTTAACACATCTCATTATATTATAATTTTCTGCTTATCTGTTTCCCAGTAGACTATTGCACTCTTCCAGGATAGGAATTGCATCTGATTTATCTTTACATTCTCACTACCAAACAAGGACTTGGCATTTAGTAGGCACAATATAAACAGCTATCAATGAGTTAACTAAAAACATGTATTTGTTAAGCCACTCAATAAATGAATATATATTTAGGTGATATTAAGTTGTCTTCGCGGTACTGGAACTTCTGGTACAGGTAGTGATAAATTTGGGTAACAGAAATTTAAAATCTCCCATCTTCTTTTGGAACAAGATGACAATATAGCTCTCTATTCATCTATTCTGCTACTACTTATTTAGCACCCACTATATTGTAAACACCATTCTAAGTGTTCTGAGTACTATATCACAAGCACCTGTAAACAGTAGTACACAAAATAGACAAAAATCTCTTCTTTTATAAAATTGTAATCTTAATAAATCATGTAATAAGCAAAATATAATATATGAGGGGTAATAAGAACTATAATGGACAAATAACAAGGGAATAGGTACCTGGAGTGATTGTGTGAGAGCGGGGGCTACTGTTTGCAATTTTAAATATGATGATCCCAGAAGGCTTCAGTGAATAGGTCACATTTAAATAAAGACCTGAAGAAGGTGAGGAAGAGCCTTGAGAATATCTGGGAAAGATGCATTCCAGGGAGAAGGAAGAGCAAACCCTAAGTTTCTCAGCCAGGAACAAGTGTGAAGTGTTCAAATAACAGCAAGGAGGCCAGTCTGACTCTGTCATAATAAGCAAAGAGATGAGTCTAAGAGACAGGTGGGTAATGGTTAAAAGAATAACTAGGAGTTATGGTGACAATACAGTAAACTGGGGCAAGGATGGTAGCTAAGAAACTAAGAGGCTACTGCAATCATCTTAAGTGAGAGAGGACTCGGGCTTAAAGTAAAGTGGTGACCACAGAGATGGTAAAAAGTGGCTGGATTTTGAGATATGTTGAAGACATTGTTAAAATTGCTTTTTGGCCAATTAAATGTGGCTGTAAGAGGTATGAAAGATGATTCCAAAGTTAGCATCTTGAGCAAGGGGAATTACCATCAACTGAGATAGGAAAGATTCATTTGAAGAAGAGAAAGCTCAGTGGAAAAGATTGGGAGTTTGGTTTTGGATAAGGTAATTTTGTAATGCTTATTAGAAATACCAGTTAAAAAATAAACACTGGGGCCGGTGAGATAGCTCAGCGGCATAAGCGCCTGCCTGGCAAGCGCAAGGTCCTGAGTTCGACTCCTGGTGCCCACATACGAAAAAAGGGCCAGTAATATCACTCAGCAGCATAAGCACCTGCTCGCAAGCGTGAGGTCCTGAGTTCAACCCCCAGTACCCACAAAAATAAAAATAAAATAAAATAAACACTGGGTAAACAGCTAGATATAAATTACTGTGGAGTTCCAAATTGGAGATATAGGCATGTTTTGAGAAACCACTCAAATATGTATTTTTTAATAAAAAAATATAATTTATATATTATATATATGTATATCTTCATGCTTTGTGCAATGATAAAAGCAATAATAGAAAAGCTCTATGGTTCCAAGAACACAGACTGTCTCTAATTAGTATGAAGCACATGTTTTAAATAAGTATTAAAACTAATTGTTTAATATTTAAAATATTCTTATTAATTTTAAGTGGTTTAAAACATATCTGGAAAAGCTAAAATAATTAATAGCTTTTTACTTCATAAAGGCAGAAATTAATAGAAAAAATTTAATTTTATTGCTATGAAAATTATCACTAAATTTCCCCCAAAGTTATCTGAGGTAGTTGAGCTCCCTGTGGCTACATGTACACTGAGTTCCAGTTTCAAATACTTCTCGCTGAACCAAATAATCCAGTGTTAGTTGGGACTAGAAGATAAAGAAAGAACTTCTCAACAGTTGGATTAAGTGGTGATTATTCAATTCATTGAATTTAAACTCATTAGTCAATGAACTGTTCTAATTGTAATTCTTGAAGGCATTAGGCAAGGCAAACAGGCACCCAGGAAAAACCCAACAGAGGAATGCCATCAGAAATCTGACCTGCTCAGTAATGTGAATCTAATTCTGGTAAGCTCTCCAGCAGTTTGCATAAATAGCAAATTGAGGCAAAGTAACAAGCATAACCCTTCACGATTCTCAATAAAGTCCAGGGTCAACACACCAAGATCACCTGGGGACCACGTTGAAAATGTGATTCTTGACCTCTTTTCTGTTCTACGAAACCAGAATCCTTGAAGAAGAATGAAGGCCAATAATCTAGCAAACATTCTAAGTGATTCTTAATAGACTAAAGGCTGATGATTGCTGACCTAATTACCATGTTAAAATATGTAACTCAGAATGGTTCAATAGTATTTCTTATATTATCAAAGAGTTACAAAGTGATCTACTTGATTAACAGAGTTCATTGAGATAGATTTTCAATTTTCAAAAAAGATAGATGTGCAAAAAACCCCAACTAACTTAATGTATCCATTTGCTGAACCATTTTACCTAAGATGTTTAATGTCTCCTATATAACACTTTTAAAGAATTTCTCTATTTGAGATTAAAGAACAGGACAGAAAGCTGGGTAATGAGGTGTCCATGGTATCGTATTTGTACTTGAGCCAGTAAAAAACGGAACCACAGTGCTCATGTTCATATACATTCACATGTATAAACGTGGAGAGATACAGAGGAGCAACCCACGTGGGGAGCAGCTGAGCTGGAGATCAACCACACATTCAGGGCTGGAGCAAGGCCAGCCCCGAGAACATGAAATGCCAGAGGCAAGCCATTGAACAAGTTGTTGGGACTAGAGCAAAGTCAGTCCTGGGGACACGGGCTGCCAGATGCAGACCATGTAAACAAGTTGACCTCTAGCTCAGTGGCATATCAACAGGCGTCCAGCCTTGGTGTTTCTCCCTGTTAACTACAGCACAGATAGCTCTGAAAATGTTTCACTTTCAGTGTTCTCAGCAAAACACTGAGACCTTGCACTTTCGGCCTGGTCACACACTTCCCCCCTTTTTACTGTGTATAAAGAAAGACACAGACCATGCTGGGTTGTCACTGCCTCTCCATCAGAGGGGTCAGGTCCCACCCAGTCCCAGTATTTTTCTATGTGTCTTGTTTTTTCTTAATTTCCCATCACCCCCTCTCAGGGCCCCACTGGCTGCATGGGTTGCAGCAGGTGGCACCCAATATGGGGCATGAGCACGGGGAAACTCAGTAAGCTGAGACGAGGAAACACTCCGGGAGTGCACGCAACAGGACTAAGGTATGGAGTGCTATGAATAATCACTGGGTGTAAAACAATGGGGAATTCAGGATCTAAAGATCATTCTTTGTATATTGAAATGCTTAAAGCTTTGCTTAAGGTTAGAGGAATGCCTTTCAAGACTGCACAGCTTGCTAAATTTCTTGAGTTTGTTCAAGAGACCTGTCCTTGGTTTCCAGAAGGAACTATAAATTTACATACTTGGGAAAAGGTGGGAAAGCAGTTTAGATCAAGGCTAGGAAAAAAGCAAACCAGCACATATCTATCTGGACCCCTACAGACTTTTAAAGGGTTATTTAACAGGGAGAAAACCGCTACTTTCTGCTCCTCTCACCACTTCTCACAGACCCCCGGGCCGGGGAGGGAATAGTGCATTCTACTGTAACCAGTGATAGGTAACTAACTGGGATGGTCTACCAGGGTGATTTTTTTCCCAGTATTGGGGATTGCACCCAAAAGCACTCTACCACTGAGCTACATCCTCAGCCCCTTTTTTATTTTTTATTTTGAGACAGGGTCTTGCTAAATTGCTCAGGTGGGACTAGAACTTGTGATCATCCTGCCTTACTCAACCTCCTTCAGTACTGGGATTACAGGTGTATACCGCTGCACCTGACTCACAGTGATTAATAGAAAGTCTTGGACATCAGGTTTGATCTAATGTTTTAGAACATGGAAGTCTGCCTAAGCAAGTGATTTAAACCTCCTCGAAGTTCACTGCCCTCATTTGTAAAAGGGAGGTAATAATAACACCTTCCTCAGAGAGTTTGTATAAGGAGTAAATGATAAAATACAGGGAGAAATGCTTAACTTCAGAACATAGTATTCAACAAATGTTAGCTATCATTACTGGCTATAAGAATGTTCTGGAACAGCTGGTAAGCAATCATGGAAGTATATGGAAGGAGTCATGATATAAGTAGTTGTGAATACAGTCCTACTGTGAATTTAATTTACTTTGTAGTGTATTACTCCCTGATAAAAAATAAATTCCATCCTATGTCATAGATAATGTACTTTCCCTATATCTCTTTGATGAAGCATTCTAAATTTCTTATATGTACAATATGGCACTTTTAAAAATTCACGTTTAATAAATATGTACTGAAAATCTCTATAGTGTTTATAAGCCAAAATCACAATGGAACATAAAAAAAAGTGTGTTGTACTAAAAAGAACAAACAGAAAATCAGCTATTAAGCATAGTTACAAAGGACCACAGAATCACATATTTTAAGCTCATTAATGCCACATTAGATTTTCCTTCTGAAACATTCAAATGAAGTTTCATGTATTTATATCTTAACCATAATGGAACCCTAAGAAAACAGTTAACTCCCAATTATTTCTAAAAAGACCTCTATTCCAACTTTACCTTGTGGGCCATAGGAGTTTCCCATATTATATGCTGTTCCATCTGGGTCATAATGAGGGTGAGCAGTTGCTCCATTTACAGCAATAAATTTTCTCCAATCTACCTGCAAATTTAAGATCATGAGAGATTTTTTTAAAAATTACATGTACCGGTCTCTATCGACACACATATAATAGTAGGGACATGTAAAATTTTTTAAAATAAAATATGCAAACTACAGTATATGCCCTAATTTCTTACCTCCGAGAAATCAAAATTATTTTCCCACTAAATTTTTTTTAAAACTGAGTTTAAAAACAACATAAAAGGGGCCGGTGAGATGGCTCAGCGGCGTAAGCGCCTGTCTGGCAAGCGCGAGGGCCCGAGTTCGACTCCCAGAACCCACATACGAAAAAAGGGCCGGTGATATCGCTCAGCTGCACGAGTGCCTGCTGGCACACGAGGTCCTGAGGTTGACCCCCGGTACCCACAAAAAAAATAATAAAATGAAAAAAATAAAAACAAAAACCTAGGGGCCGGTGAGATGGCTCAGCAGCGTAAGCGCCTGCCTGGCAAGCGCGAGGGCCCAAGTTCGACTCCTGGAACCCACATATGAAAAAAGGGCCGGTGATATCGCTCAGCTGCATGAGTGCCTGCTGGCGCGCGAGGTCCTGAGGTCGACCCCTGGTACCAAAACAAACAAACAAAAAAAAAACCTAGGGGCCAGAGAGAGAGCTCAGCGGCATAAGCGCCTGCCCGGCAAGCGCAAGGTCCTGAGGTCGATTCCCAGTACCCACATAGGAAAAGAAAACCTACCACCAGGCATGGTATTCACGCCTGTAATCCCAACACTCAGAAGGCTGAGGCAGGAGGACTGCCATGAGTTTGAGGCCAGCCTGGGCTACATAAGTAAGTTCAAGGCCAGCCTGAACTGCACAGCAAGACTCGTCTCAAAAAACAAAAAACAAAAACTACCAACACACATACACAAAAAAAACTTGAATAGATTTGTCTAAAACCACAAGATAGTTCAAAAGAAGCATACGATTTAAAATTAAGTTAAAATTTTAGTCTGAATTTTTATTTTTAATTAATTTATTAAGGCAAGGTAACTCTAGACAATCTCTTGTCCAGTACTAATTGTAACTAAGAAAAAAAATATGATTCATCAAGTAGATCAGTACTATTTTATTTCTCCTTTACACTAACCTTCAGATCTTAGGATAAGGAAGGAATTTAGAATTATCTTTAAAGAGACCCCACATAGTCCATAATCGGGACAGAGGAGGAAGGTTAACTGAATTAATGGATAATTTTGTTTTTATGTGGTTAAGGTTCCAATTTCTTCAGATATTCACTATTGTAAAAAGTACTTTGGGAAGAAATTTTAGGATCTATTTTATTCATTTTAACTATACATTACCTTTTCTGTTTTTTCCAGAGTTTCAATGTCCACTTTATTCATAAAATTGGTCTCAGTGCTCATGTAGTAATCACCCTTATACCGCACATAGTTGACATTGGTATTGTCAGTCATGGCTAAAACCAACCATCAGAGTTAGTACTAGAATTTATGGTAGCAGACCCTAAGCACATACTCAAGAGCTTCAATCTTTCACATCAAAAAAAAAAAATGTTTTCCAAGATTTAGGTTTCTATAGATTATCATAGATCCCAATAACTTAAATAATGATCATGATCACTTGAAAATTCTGGGCATGATAAAGGCTGCTTACCAGGCATCTCAAACTTTGACATGAAACGTTCAAAAATATTCTTGCATGGGTCAGGAAGAGCCAGTGTGCCAAATTCTGAGATCACAATTCGATTCTGAGCACTATTGGTCTTATAGGTATCACTCTGTAGAAACTTGCTCCTGTATGTAACTGTACCCTTCTCTATCCTAAACCGGTGAAGCAAAGCCATTCCATCAAACCAGTGATTATACCTACAGACCAGAAAAAAAGAAAAGAAAAGAAAACTCTTATCAGTCAGAAAAGCATAGGTCAGAATAAGAAATAAAGTGACCTATCTGTATTTCAAAACTAGAGATAAGAAAATAGAGCGGGAAATAGAGGAGTGGTGAGTGACAACAACGGAGCCTCTCTGAGATTCAAAATCCAGACACTGAAAAATAACAACGTGAAGAAAAAAGAAGTAGATCTCCAAGAACAAGGAAGGATCTGACAGGAAATTAAAACATACAGAGAAATTAAAGAGACAAAACGCAATGCAGAGAAGGGAAGGGACAGTCTGCACTTTCTCCCTGGCTCCCAGCTCATGGCTGTCAGGAAAGGGAAACCAAACCTACAGAGACAGAGTGAAAGCTAGGTACTCAGGGGGCTTCAGGGAGAAATGCAGTGGTGGAATGGACCAGCAGGTACTGTGATCTGCAGGGAGAGCAGGGAATTCTGCCCCCACACGAGTCCTCTGACAGGTGGTAATAGCTGGTAAGAGTCACTCCAGTCCAAGTGCCTGCCATATTCCTAGAGACAGTGCTTGGTTGGACATTATTTTGGGGAAGGGTTGACTGTTTGAACCTGGGACTCAGAACAGCTGCAGGATGGCTCCACTTCAGGGTTCCCAGTGTTATGTTCCTACAGTGACTGGGTAAGAGACAACCATGGGAGACAGCCATGACCAGGGAGAAGGCTGGAAAGAGACCCCCAAGGAGTTTAAACCAACTAACACAGGCCTTGCCCCAGTGCCCAGATTGTGTGATTTCCTTCCAGGATTTATAATTCTGGGACAGTGTCCAAGTCAAGGCATGTCCCTGCTCATGCTGTTAATAAAGAAGGTTGTCAGACCCCAGACCCATGTTGGATGCAGACACCAACAGCCAGAAGTATAAGGACAAGGGCACCATTGCCATGACTTTCAAACCCAGAGCAATTCAGCTGGGCCTGTGTTATTTAGTTCTTATTTTTATCTCTTTTTCTTACTTTTTATTTTCTTTTTTGTTATTTGTTTGTTTGTTGTTGTTTTGGGGGGGGTTGTGTGTGTGGGTACCAGTGGTCAAACTCAGGACCTCACCTGCCAGCAGGCACCCGTGCCACTGAGCAATATCATCGGCCCTTTTTTCGTATGTGGGTACCGGGAGTCGAGCTCAGGACCTCGCACTTGCCAGGCAGGCGCTTATGCCGCTGAGCTATCTCACCAGCCCTGTGGGGGTTTTTTGTTTTTTGTTTTTTCTTTGAGACAGTGTTTCACTATGCAGTTCAGGCTTGCCTTGAACTCACTATGTAGCCCAAGCTGGTCTCAAACTCACAGCAATCCTCCTGACTCAGCCTCCCATGTGCTGGGATTATAAGCATGCACCACTATGCCCAGCACTTCTTTTTTTCCTGTTTTTTTCCTCTTCTCCCTTTAATTTTTTGCATCTTAGTTTTACTCCTAATATAATTTTTTTCTCGCTATTTTGTTTTGGTCTTCTATTTCTCATCAGTTTTTTTCTCTTACATTTACCTAACTCTATAAACATGCTTCTACTCCCCAATAGGATTCTTTGTACCACTTCTCTCTCCTCCTTCTCATATCATACAGCTTAAGGTTTCAAATTTTGCCTCTTGCATTCCCCTGTTCCCAAACCCCTATTGTTTTCAGCTTTGTTAATCTTTAGAGGGTTAATTCTGTAAAATTACTGTTGAATTCTTTTCTACCATTAGCATAGACATAGCTGTCACATTTAGTACATATTAACTGTAAGTAAATGCCTATGTTGTCTTAATGTTTACACCGTAATTGTGGATTTCTTCTTTAGGGTTAAAGGTGGTACATAATTGGTTCTTATTGTATGTTAGTATCCAGTTTGTCTTGGATGATACTATTGTCACTGATTTGCTTGATATTACCAGGGTCATATAACTGTTGCCATTAATGAGTTTTCTCTATAAACCAACACTCAGATTACTTCCATGACATTCACAATACTAGAGTACATTCCCAGAGAACTCAGCGTTGGACCAATTACATAGCATCCTCCCCTCCCAAATTAATCAGGATGGTCAGATCTTAGAGCTGAGCAAAGGACTACAGTTGGCAAAGCCCAAAGTACATCATGAAAAGCAACTAAACTGATCCCTATACTACCCATACAGATCCAGGAGCTTTCAGGAGACAGTAATCAAAAGCTAGCTGAACAATAAAGAGAAGTCAACTTGTTGGAAAGAAATAATAAATTTAGTGGGAATATAACAGTGTGAAAACTGGGGCATTTTATAGAGTAAGTTTCAGAGTTCAAAATTTCAAGGCTGGAGCAATACTGTGGAACAAGTTCCAAGCAGGCCTGGGTACGTGGCCTGGTTGAAGTGGCTCAGAGTGTTACAGTCATGGCAGTAGGGACAGTCCGGGAGCTGGGAGGCTGCACCAGCATCATCATGGGAACTTAAATCCTCCCGGGACAGTGATAGACATTAAGGTGATTCACATAACTCAAAGAACTGAGAAGCATGTTTTCAATTAAATTGTTGACTTAAAAAAATTAATTGAGGGCCGGTGAGATGGCTCAGCGGCTTAAGCGCCTGCCCGGCAAGCGCGAGGGCCCGAGTTCGACTCCCGGAACCCACATACGAAAAAGGGGCCGGTGATATCGCTCAGCGGCACGGGCGCCTGCTGGCGCGCGAGGTCCTGAGGTCGACCCCCCGGTACCAAAAAAAAAAAAAAAAAAAAAAAAAAATTAATTGAGGGCCAGTGAGATAGCTCAGCGGCACAAGGGCTTGCTGGCAAGTGCGAGGTCCTGAGGCCGACTCCCGGTACCCACATAAAAAAAAAAAAAAGGGACGGTGAGATGGCTCAGCAGCATAAGTGCCTGCCTGGCAAGTGCGAGGTCCTGAGTTCGACCCCCGGTACCCACACACACAAAAAAAAAAAATTGAAAAAACACCTTCGGCGTGTCACTACTATGTCTGCATATAGATGCAGATCTGTTAAATGGCATGTAGCAGTGTGATCAGAGCTTCACAACTGTGTGAAGCAATTCTTACCTACAGGTGCAGAGTTACTCAGCTCTTCTCTAGGTCGCTACCCCTCCCTCTAAATCTAATCTGGGGAGCCAACCTCTAAAATGACTGTCCAGTCTCAGTGTGGCCTGAAGTTATTTGCACTTCTCAGCCAAAGGGCAGGGGTTCTTGCTGCAGATGCCTGCCGCAGCCTTTGAAAGAACTGACTCTGAAGGACAAAGTCAACACTTGTGGAGACCAGGCACACCACCCACTTCTCCCACTGAGAAGGTTATCTCCAAAGAGGCCTGTAGTGCAAGGCCAAGCCAAGTAGCTTGGCTGCTTTAACAACAGAGTAGGGCTTCTCCTGCAGCACATAAAATACCATAAGCTTTTTGCAAAAGGTTATTACCAACTGGGGGCTAGAGTAGTACTTTTCTCCTCCTCTTCTTTTTCCTCTATCCCTCTTTTTCTCCTCCTTCTCCTCTTTTCCTCCTCTTTCTCCTTGACTGGTACTTAAAAAAATAATAATAATAACTTGTGTGAAAGACAGACATGTAAAGTAAAGAAAAGCAGAACTGCTCTCACTCATCCTATTTTTCTTCTCCTCCAAACCTACCTCCAACTTTCCCCACACTCTGGCGTCTAAAGTAATTCCTTAGGGATTTGTCCAGCAGCTGGGAGGGGTGCATTTCACACATTCATTATTCAGTGAAGACCATGTTCAGTAAATCAAAGTATGAGGAATTAAGAAATGCATATCTTAGAGCTATCTTGAACATGCAGTAGGCCCCTGGCTGTGGGCTGTTTCCAACAACAGGTGGAGTGGTACAGTAGGACCATGACAGATTCCAGCCAGGCCCACTATGGGAAAGTACAGAAAGTAGAATAGTACTTGCCAGGGAAGCACCCTGGCAAGGGAAGTGAAAGGAAGATGGCAGAGTTAATGTTTAATGGGTACGGAATTTCAGTTTTGCAAGACGAAATGAGTTCTGCAGATGGCTGTTGCTGACAGTAGCACAACAATATGAATTTACTTAATGCTACTGAACTGTACACTTATAAATAGTTAGGGTGGTAAGTTTTATGCTATGTACATTTTGTCACAAAGACAATGATTCTTGGAACATCATTCAGCCATTAAAAATAATGGTCATAGCCAGGCATGGTGGTGCACACCTATAATCCCAGCACTTGGGAGGCTGAAGCAGGAGGATCGCCATGAGTTCAAGGCTAGCCTGGCCTACATAGTAAGTTCAAGGGCAGCCTGGACTACATAGAGAGACCCTGTTTCAAAAAACCAAAAATAAATAAATAAATATAATGGTCATTCAGATTTTGTAGCAGCATAAATAAAAAGGTTTTTGATAGCATGAAAGTTTTTTTAAGCAGAAAAAATTCCACATATGACTGCAATTATTTAGAACAAGTGTATAGAAATAGTGGGGAAGAATGCCAGGCAACACACTAAAGTGTTAATAGAGCATGTGCCCCCCTTTTTCCATAGATCAAAAGTTTTTATACAACCAAAATTTTTATAATGAAAATTTTTTTCTAACATTTAAAGATGCTAAAAATAAAGCAGATTCTTTCCTGGCTATAGGGATTTCTTCACATAACTCTATACCCTTACTAGACACATAGCGAACTCATATCCTAACAAGTTATTGGCTTTTCATCTATTTACGTTGTATTTATTGAGTATTATCTAGGTGTGGGCCACTGTTCTAGATACTGGGGATACTAGGTAAGGTAAAAAAAAAAAAATAGTCCCCACCCTCATGGAACTTACATACCAGTGGGAAAACACAGCTAACATACAAATAAAAAATACTGGTCAAGGGTAATGCTGCACAAACTGGTAAAAATATCCCAGTGTTTTTAGATTGGAAAGTCAGGGAAGGCTCAAAGGTCGCAAGGTTTAAGCTGATATCTGAATGACAGGAATCAAACATGAGAAGATCAGGGAAGACAGATAAAAAGCTGATGCTAAGTGCAGAGCAAAAATAAATGTGATCAGTACGAGGAACTGAAAGAGGCCACTGTGTCTGGGGAGTACAGGGTGAGGGAGAAAGTGGCAGGAGGGGAAGACATTGCCCTTCCTTCAGGAACTTGTGGCGAAACAATTTGGCAGTCACACAGAGAACTCCTGATACCTTTCTTTCTTTCTTTCTTTCTTTTTTTTTTTTTGTCATAAACTCACAGAGGGCTTCAAATTTATAACATTAAGCAGAATAGAAAAAGCAAGACTTTCAAAAAATAATTTTTTTTTCCTCATGGAGGCTACAGTTTGGAATCTGTAATCAAAAGAGAGCTAATGGCAAGGTGCACCTCAGAGAGGATATTAAGTCATATTCCATAGAATCAGCCTCTGCCAACAAATCCAAAATTTTCTCCAAAATCTAGGCTTACTTATCCTTCCCAAACTCAAATTTCCCAGGTCCAACTCGAAGTAGATAGCCATTGAGCCACTTAGGAATATTTCCCTGGACTCGAGCAGAGATGGTATGTGGCGTCTCCTCCACTGTGGTCAGCAGGGGTGCAACACATGGCAGATTCCGCTGCTGCCCCAAGATGGCTCTTTTCTCAATATATGTCGTGTACTTCTTCAAAACTGTGAAGAGGAAATCAAAAGCACACAAAAAATTACCAGATCTTGTATAAGCATGCATATGTCCCCCACAGACAATAATCTTAGGAACTGGCGGCCTATGGGAACCATGTACCTGACACCAAATACAGTCTCCAACTCCTCCTCTCTCCTTCCTCATTCTCAGACTATCAGTGCTTTGATTCTCATTTTTAAATCACAGTGATCCTTCTTGGATTTCTTCTATTACTAATCTGCCTAAGAATTAACTCATGACTTTACTATCACTGTTTCCATGGTTTAACAATGCTTGTCTTTTTATAAGAATAGCTTTACATATTAATTCTCAATGTGCTAATAGCAACTTCACTGTTATAATAAAAAATGACCACCAAGCCCAGCCTGGACACTTTAGTGACTTAGCAAGACCTTATCTCAGAATAAAAAATAAAAAAGCGGTCTCACTGTGAAGACCCTGGGCTTGATCCCCAGTAGTGAAAAAAAAAAAAATTACCACCATTCAATATTTTCATAATTACCTTGGCTCTAGTGGTTTAGATACACAAGAAAGTGATACTGAAGATCTCATTGTGATTTCTGGGAATTTAATAGGATGTGAAATTTAATTTCTTCTATTCTAGTAGCATGTTCATGAAAATACATGGCATTTTCTAGGATAAGGGTATCATAAATTAAATTATGCAGTGATACTCATTATGAAATTATCTCAAATCCCAAAGCCACTCTTTATTATATAATCAGGAGTTGAAAATTGTCCCCATTATTTCATACTTACTGAATGTTCACAAGGCAAAATTGCCTAATACAGAGGGGTGGGCAAATATATAATTATATAATATAAATACAATCCTTTATTTCATTTCATAAAAGTTTAACAATGACACAAAAGTCTAGGCTAGAAAATAAATTAATACATACTATTATCCTGAATGAATGAAATTAGTATTCCTTCAGCAAATTATTTTATATTTTATCTATGATCAACCTCTTCCTTTTTTTTTTTTTTTTTTTTTTGGAGACAGGGTCTCACTGTGTAGTTCAGGGTGGTCATGAACTCACTATGTAGCCCAGGTTGGCCTCGAACTCACAGCAATCCTCCTGCATCAGCCTCTCAGCCTCCCGAGTGCTGGGATTACAGGCATGCATCAACACTCCTGGCTGATGATCAATCTCTTTCAAATCTTTCAGGTATTCAATTTGGAGCACATGAGATTGCTTACTTTCCTATAAGTAACAATTTAGTCAAGCCCAACTATTTCCTGATTTGCCAAACAAAATTTACTTTTACCTTGAATGCCTTCCCAAAACCTTTCCTTAGGCCAGGTGTGGTGGTGCACACCTGTAATCCCAGCACTTGGGAGGCTGAGGCAGGAGGATCACTGCTAGTTGGAGGCCAGCCTGGGCTACAAAGTGAGTTCAAGGCCAGCCTGAACTGCACAGTGAAACCCTGCTTCAAAAAGAAAAAAAAAAAAAAAAACTCTCCCTAAGAAATTTCTATTGTTCAAAGTCTATCTCAAATGTTACTTTCTTTTACAGGTAGCATACAGTAATATTTAAGAGTGCAGGCTTGGGCTCTGCCTGGCTCTGGATTACTTGGGTTCAGTATTGGTCAGTTCCCAAATAAGACTCTCAACTTCTCCATACTGTTTCCTCCTTTCTAAAGTGGGGAAATAATACTTGTAATTCTTGTCATGCCTAAGGCTATAATAAATGAGTTAGTATATGTAAAGCTTTTATAACTCAATACTCAAAAATTATTATTTACACAGTTTTTAATAATCAATCCAGTAAGACATATGATGCTTCTTTTCTCTTCAAATCATTCATTCAACAAAGTGCTAAGCACTGCTGTCAGATAAAAGGAATTAGAAACCGACATAAAGGAACTCACTACCTAATAAGCAGACAAACAGATGGTTGATAAGTGTTTTGTCTCAAAATTGCTTCTCAATCTGGTGTGAGGACTGTTTGCAACAGAAATACTACCTGGTGTTGTTAAAACACAAATTCCTCAATTCTACTCTGGACCTAGTAAGTCAGAATCTCTGGGGTAGAGCCAGCAGGTATTCTTAGACATAATAAAATTTGGGAATCAGCGTTAAGAGTTTTTAAGAGGATACTTTTAAAGGGAGAGAAGGAAACCCTCAGGTACTTATCTCATTTTACTTTTATTAACATTATTTATATTTGTCTTACTCTCCTCTTAGACTGAAATAAATTCTCTGAAGTGAGATATTTTATCCATCCTACTTATTTAAGTAAACTTAAATTGAATAGCCTGATTGGGCATTTGTGGGAACAGAGATACATGAATTTTTTTGTTCTGTATTTTGCTTTGTTTTTCAGAATTGGAGATTGAACCCAGGGCCTTTGCACTGAGCTATATCCCCAGCCCATTTTTTATCTTTTATTTCGAGATAGGATCTCACTAAGTTGCCCAGGTGAGGCTTGAACTTGTGATCCTCCTGCCTCAGCCTCCCAGAGTATTGAGATTATGGTAGAAGCCACTATACCAGCTGAATGAATTTTAAATTTTGTTTTGAATTTTAAATATTTTTACATTTTAGAAAATATTTACTTTATCCATGTGTTCTATACTCCATGTCGTTGGCAGTCTATTATATGTTCTTCAGACTTTTCTGCAGTACTTGCTATGGTTGCCAACATTTCCTTAAAACCATTTCCATTCTTGGCTTCTGAGACATTGTACTATTCTAATTTTCTTGCTCACTCTCTGGCTACTCTCTGCTTTGCGCCAGCTTCACTGCTCATTTGCTGACAACTTTGGGAAAATTCCTTAATTTCTCTGAGTCTCAAATTTTTCAATGATAAAATGGGGATAAAAGAAAACCTTTAATACTTCCTGTTCATGTATGTCTATTATCATCATTAAATATGTTACTTTCCTAATGTTAATGCCTTTTATTGGCTCCTTTTCCCCTTATCACTACATAAAGGTTCCTAAGATATAACCTTGGACCTTTACTCTTTTTTTTTTTTTTAATGCAGATACGGGAGTTGAACTCAGGACCTCACGCTTGCCAGGCAGGTGCTTATGCCACTGAGCGATATCACCAGCCCTGGACTTTCACTCTTTAATCTCAGCATTCTCCCCTGGTAATTTCATGTAGTTTCTTAAATTCACCAATTCCTTCTTACAGGTGACTCTCAACATATTAACATAGATTTTTTTCATTTTCCCCCTTCCAAATCAATTTTTCCACCAGCTCTATTACCCAGCTACAAGATCTCTGGGGGCCTTGAATTATTATTTTCCATTCCTCCTCACATTCACTAAGTTCTGGAGACTATGCTTACATTAAGCCAGTAGGGAGCTGCTAAGGAGATGACACAGAGTGGCTAATAAAAATTATGAGGGCTCAAAACAAGGGTGCCTGGGGAAAATCCTTTATTTTTTCTAGTCACTCCCTCTGGGTAGCTCCTCCAGTTTTTGTTTTTTTTTTTTTCTGGCCTGAACCTGTCCTCATCAGCACTGATGACTCAGCTTCTCTTTTTCTCAGTCATTTTCTCCCTGTCCTAAATTAGGCCCTCATCTCTTAACAGGATATTATTATAACAGCCCCTAATGAGAAGAAATCAGGTAGGGATTCAGCTCTCTTTTGGGCCAGAGCTTTCTAATTCATGGATGTCTTAATCCTCTTAGCCCTTGGGATGGCTAGAAGACCCAGGCCAATTGTCTCCAATTTTAAGCAGATCATCAGGACTTCTTTTGGTTTTTGGGTTTGGTTTTGGTTTGTTTTGGTTTTTGGTTTATTGAGACAGGTTCTCCATATGTAGCCCAGGCTGGCCTCTAACTTGCAGTGATCCTCCTGCCTCAGCCTCCTGAGTGCTGGGATGACAGGTGTGTGCTACCACGCCTGGCTCATCAGGACTTCTGATCTCACTCTATTTACAACAATGTGCAGTAAAAATATTATTTTCTACCTGTGTTATGATGTGAAAAAGGTTGGGAAACAACGCTACCAAATTAACTTTACTAAGTACAGATCTAGCTGGGCATGGTGGCACATGCCTGTAATCCCAGTGCTTGGGAGGCTGAGGTAGAAGGACCCAGGAGTTTATGCCAGCCGGGGCTACATAGTGAGTTCAAGGCCAGTCTGAACTACATAGCGAGACCCCGTCAATAAATAAATAAATAAATCTATGATACAGTTCTCCGCAAAACCTCCACAAATGGCTTGACATAGTCTATCAAGTGAAGTCTAAACTGCTTGCCAGGCACTGATGAAGGCCCTGTGCAGTCTCACTACAACCTACATGTCCCAATCTGCCTTCACTCCAGCCAAACTGGACCACTCCCCATTGTCTTGTTCTCATCATAACTACACCATTCTTTTCACTTAGAATATTTCCAGTCCCCTGCATATGAAATGCACATACCAACCCATCCTTCAAGACCCAGTTTCCATGTCATCCACTTCATTAGCATGACATTCCCTTTTCCTACAGCAAGAACTGATTCTTAGTCTGAACTACACAGCAACTGTTATAGCTCTCTTATGGCCCTTATCCTATTCTGTCTTGTATGACAAATATGAATATACTGTAAACCTCTATTATCAGCACTCTTTGAATATAGAGTGTAGGTTTTGCCTACCTTCTTCTTCCAGTACCTAACACATTTCCTATATAGTGCAAACACTAAATTACTGAATTAAATAAATTTACAATTTATAGTGCATATCAGTGCAATTTCTGACAGGTCTATATGGGTAAACTTCAAGAAATAAAGTCATGGGCCAGTGAGACAGCTCAGCGGCGTACGCGCCTGCCTGGCAAGCACGAGGGCCCGCGTTTGACTCCTGGAACCCACATATGGAAAAAGGGCCAGTGATATTGCTCAGCGGCACGGGTGCCTCCTGGTGCGCGAGGTCCTGAGGTCGACCCCTGGTACCCACAAAAAAAAAAAAAAAAAAAAGAAATAAAATCATGAAACAATAGAAGGCATAGCTGAGCATGGTGACACATGCCTTGTAATCCCAGCACTTGGGAGGCTGAGGCAGGAGGATTGCTGTGACTTCGAGGCCAGCCTGGGCTACACAGAAAGACCCTGTCTCAAAAAACCAAAAAAAAGAAAAGAAAAAGAAAAAACAGTAAAAGCTATAATGTAAAACTACAAAACAAAAAACACAGGTCTTAAGGCTGTTTCCCATAATGCAAATAGAAGAAACAAACATTCATATTAGAACATGTGGCAGTAATTTTCAATTTAGACAAGTTTGAATAGTGAATATTCTTCCTCTCACACATTCAATAAAATCTTTAACCCTGAATCCTGCCCACATATGTTGAATAAAACGTATGAACAAGAGGGCTGTTTCCCTAACAATGAGCAAACAAACGCTGGCTCCGTCTTCTTTCACTTCTGCCTCCGCAGTTGCTGCCAGTATTTGCTCCACGCAAAGGGGGAAGCTTCAGAAGCCTTAAGTAATCTTCTGGGAAAGAGGCACAGAAGTTGAAGTGCAGACTGGCAGGAAGAAGAGGAGGAGGTACAAGAAGGGGCAGGGGCAAATCCCCTACCTGGGAACCGCTGTGCTATCGCCAAAAGAAAACCCACCAAAGCGGCAGAAATGTTGCTGACGAAACGGTGAAAGTTTCGAGAAAGCATTTTTGAACTCAGTTCAGTAGCAGTAGATCCTGTGATTTCCAAGTCCTTAGGCTCACTGGTACTTATCAGTGAACATTCGCAGAACTTCCTGGGTTGTCCCTGGCTCGGAAACAGAATCGGGTGGGGAGGGAGAGGCAGGGTTTCAAACTACTAGTAATCTCTCTTAGTCTCACTTTCAGGGCAACTATCCCAACAAGCTCTCTATAAATAAATTTTCTTTCATTTTTCAAAATTAAAACTGGACAACCAATAGCGGTCTCCCTTGAATCTCTCTGGAATCTGTCCTCACACTAGAATGAATCAGTTGATCGGGATCCATGGGATCACTTTCATTCTGCCACTCCTCTCCCCGGAAAGATTCAGATACAGAATAAAGTCCACATTTATTCACCCTTGATAAAGGACTCTATAATCAGGCAACACCTTAACTTTTGTCCTTTGTCTATCAGTTCATCCTTCCTTTTCTATTCATTCACTCTTTTTATTCACTCTTTTCATTCATTCGCTCATTCACTTCTTTCCTATTCACTACTTTTACAAATGAGTAAGACTCTATAAAGGTATGTCCTTAAAAAGGATATGGCCATATATGATTTTATTACTTTAAGAAACATTTTTGAAAACCAAAAATGGGTATCAAACATTGTGTCAAAGTAAGAATAAGCCCAGCATGGTGGCACAAGCCTGTAATCCCAGCACTTGGGAGTTGAGGCAGGAGGATCGTCAAGAGTCCAAGGCCAGTCTGGGCTACACAGTGGGTTTCAAGGCTCACTATGAATTACACAGGGAGACCCGGTATCAGAAAAACAAAAAAGAAAAAAAGAAAGAATACCAAGAAATGAAAGTCAACCCCTGCTCTCCAATTTAGGTGATACACTATTCTTTGTAAATTTTTATGCCATGGTGTGCTTGTGTTCTTCTGTGCCTTTAAACAAACTGTGCCCCAAGCAAGGCATGGCAGCACACGGTTTTAATCTCAGCACTCTGGGAGACTAAATAAGGAGGATCCCAACTTCAAGCCCAGCTTGGACAACTTTGTGACTTAGCAAGGTCCTGTCTCAGAGTGAAAAATAAAATAAAAATAATAAAAATAGAAAGATACAATTATAGCTCAGTACAAAGACCCTGGGTTAAATCCCCAGTACCAAAAAACAAACAGAAACCCTTTTCCTGCCTGAAATATCTTCCACCTTTTCTTTTCAGAAATCCAAAATCTACCTCTCTGACCTTCTTGCCCAAAGACTTTCCAGTAACTCTCACAGCACTGCCATGGAGATACTTTTAATATTAACATGTCTTCCTAGAAAAGTTGCAAGTATAGTTCAAGGGGAATTGTAAAAAAGTATCAGAAGGCAGTGTCTTAATTTATTGTGTGTTTTCCAGTGTATGGTGTACAAAGATGGTTGAACATATATTTTGATTAGTAATCAATGCAAAATAATTCATAAACTTGTGAAATTTTATTGAAATGAGAGTGACACAAGAGGCGTAAACTAAAAGGCAATGGTACTGCTGAAACAGCATACCTCCAGTTGTGAGTTATTCTTGTTTATGCGGATCAAATGTGATTTTTAAAATCAAGTCTTAATTATTAGGTTTTCAGGTCCTTTAAACCAGGCTGTTCTGAATAGTGTATACATTGTGACTTAAAAGTCAGTTCCCTAACCAGGCATAGTGGAACATGCCTGTATTCCAGTACTCTAAGAGGCTGAGGCAGGAGGATCACAAGTTCGAGCCGAGCCTGGGCAATTTACTGACTTAGTGAGACCCTGTCTCAAAATAAAAAATAAAAAAAGGGCTGGGGATGTAGTTCATTGTGAAGGTCCTGGGTTCAATCCCCAGTATTGGGGGGAAAAAAACCCAGTTCCTTAGTTTTGATCATACCGAATTAAATGATCACATCAATTTACTGAACCTGCAAAGAACCAGGATATAATAACTACATTATGAAAGCCAGTCTAAAATAATCTGTTGGCCTGACTTTTCATATTAAGAATAAATACCTAAAAATAACTCAAAACATTTTTAATGATGGTAGGTCTTTAAAGAATTCTGTAACAAAATGATTCAAATCCAGATGGCATGTCATATTAAATATAGTCTTCTGCTGCATTTAATTTTTTAAATTTCATTTCCAGTACTTTGTTGACCTCTAACCTATCCTGTCCACTTAAACAATTTTTAAAGTAAATATTATTTTTCTTTTATCATTATTTCTTGTATGGGTATTTATGTAGTGTGATGTTTATGCCCTAAAATAGTAATCTGATGAAATGAAATTTTACTTTAGAGTTTAGCAGGCAGGAAGACAAACATGTCGTCCTCTTTAGGCATTCCACTTCCCTGTGTATCTTTTGCAAATGTATCCAAATTTGTGATTGCTTATACTGAAAAAAAATACATGAAAGGAGTGAACTATCTATATGATTGAAAAATGGGAACTGTGATTTTTAAAAATCTGGTTAATACAGTTATCCCATGTAGTTATAAAGCATACTGACCTTTTTAATAAACTCATAGCAGTACTTTATATCAAAGGAAGAAACTGTTTGCCTGAGTAGTAGGGACCTCTAGACCAAATTAACTTTCAAATTATAATAGGATTAGCCAGGCATGGTGGTGCATGCCTGTAATCCCAGCACTCAGCTGAAGCAGGAGGATCACCAAGAGTTCGAAGCCAGCCTGGGCTACCCAGTGAGTTCAAGGCCAACCTGCACTACCAAGTGAGACCCTGTCTCAAAATATCCCCCCAAAAAATTATAATAAGATTGAAGTGACTTGCCAAAGTTACTTGCTTGTTTAAGCCAGTCTCCTTACTTCTCAATCACTGATTTCTATCCCATACCACAATGCTGCTAAGGCTTCTGAATACAATTCATTAACTACACACTTGATGTAATTAATGTGTAAAAATCCATTCATACAAGGTGCTAGTTAGTATTTTCTGGTTTTTATTTTACTACTTTATCGCAAGAAAATAATTTTAAATCAAATTTTTATTAGTCATATATAAAAATAGTGAAAGTAATCAAATGGTACTATTATATAGCAATAGCACAGTTATATTTTATGACATATTGTGAAACTAGACAAATTCCCTTTCATGTTTTAAAGTCCTTCTACAATACTGACTACTGAAAACATTTCAAATAAAATTATCTGCTACTTAAAGTCATTTAACAGAAAAAAAGTACAATATTGTTAAACATAATAAAATTGAGTCCTTTTTTTTAGAAGTTTAAGAAAGGCTAGAAGTCCAAGGGAAAAAGAGAAAAAAAAAACCCAGAACCCATGTAAGATTTAAATAATATACATTTTTAGAAAATGTGCCAAATATTTAACCCTCAAAAGAAAAGTTCCATACTTCATATTAATGTCCAGCTTAAAGACCCTTTTAAGTCTAGAAAAAAATTCTCTGTTTCAGATATACATTTTCTTTAATGACTAGGAAACTTTCATAGTACAAAGGTCATTCTTTTCTTACAACAATAACAGGTAAATTCTCAACTTATTTTAAGTACACATTTTATTTGTGCAGTGTGTTTGCAATCACTGTAAGCCTCTGCCTCAGGAGTTCTCTTTTTTGTATCAGAAAGTTCTCAATAGCATTGGCTTCTTTGAAGAGTCCATCTATCTCCTTAATGTAGGATGCATCTACTGCTGCTCTCTCACTAGTAGGAAAAAAAAAGTTTTACATTAAAGTTATAAAGTCTAAAAAAAATTTATAAAGTCTAAATACATCATCATGGTGATGTTCTTTATTATACTATATTTGTTAGCTATTTCATTTAAATGGCTTTGGACATGAGAGAGCTTAATTAATGTACTCATACTCTTCAGGAAAAGGAAAAGATTAAACTAGTCCAACAAATACACATAATTTTGCTCAAAAAGTCCTTTGACACAATAGAAAGTACATCTTATGCATCATAATTCTAATATTCAACTATGTAAATTATTTTTACAGCCACACAAACCATTACACAAGTATAATGATTGTCCAGTAGTATAAAACGCTACCTCATAATACACTATAATCTCAGGCCAATAAATATTTAAATGCAGGCTTCAAATATATATAGAAACATAAATACATAAGATACTTATCTTTAATATCATTAGATGAGTATCATTAATTTCATCAAGTGATATTTTTCTCAAAGAGGTATTTACATAAAATTTAACATTAGTATCATAGTCCCTAATTAGAGACCAAAATTTATCCAATCTAGTATTAGCTCTGGCAATAACAAAATAAGAGATGTTTAAAGGAAAAATTGTGGTTAGAACCTGAAAATAATCTATTATAAGGAATTTGAAATAAAATAAAAATTTCAAAGTTTTAATTACTTGATAAATTATTTTTCAGCCAGAATTAAACTTCTCATTAGAGTTTCCAGAAGAAAACTATTTCTAACATAAAGATCTAAGAGAATATACTGTAAGTACTTGCCTTAAGATCTTTGCATACGCAAAAAACATTAGGTTAATTTCCTTGCTCGTGTCTGTTTAAAAAAAAAATCACTGAATAAGTTATGAAATACAACAAATCTTCTGTATGAAATAATCAATGTTTAGAAATATAAAGATTTTATACATCACCATTCAACTCTTTCTCCAGGGCCTCATCCTTATAAAATAGTCCAGCATAGTCAAAGAATGGTGAATCTGATTTTCCAAGAGAAGACAGCAGTGGACTATCCAGCACTTCAGGCTAAGAAAAGTTAAAAAAAAAAAAAAAAAAATAGGTTCATTGCCAATGATAAGAACCTTAGGACACATATATTCTGTTTATTTAAAAAAATAAATACAGGGTGGTAATGCAGCTCAGCGGTAGAATTCTTGCCTATCATGCTTAAGAACCTGGGTTCAATCTTCAATATTAAAAAAAAAGCAAATAAAATATTTTTTAGAAAAAAAAGCAAACATGCTAAAAAGTATTTTATACACTTGAAATTATATTATCAAAGAAACTTTTAGACCCAAAAAGGACCTTCTTCAGCATACTAAATTTTAAGTTTTAAATTAGATTTTGAGCCAGGCATAATGGCACACAACTGTAATCCCAGTACTCTGGAGGCTAAAACAGGAGGATTGCTGTGACTTTGAGGTCAGCCTGGGCTACATAGTGAGTTCTAGGCCAGTCTGGAATGCACAGTGAGACCCTGTCTCAAAAAAAATAAAATTAATTTCTGAATATGCTTTGAATCTTGAGCCAGCAGATGTTTTCATAGCATTACAGCAACTGTAATTTGGACAATAGCCAAGTAACTGCAAAATCATGTGATACAATATGTGTTCAAGGAGCAAATAAATATCTCAAATGCAACAGATCAATTGGTAGGGGCAGAGGTAAAGGACTATATACAGGATTCTTCTTTAAAAGATCAATCAGTACAGTATCTAGGTATCTTTCTCGTTACGGCAAAAAAATTACATAAAATTCTATGTGTCATAAAAGCATGGACTCCATTCTGTCTGCAGATCACAGGAATCTCCCAATAATTTCTTGGAGGTCTATACTTAGTGAAAAAGCAGCTGGAGTCAAAGTGATTCCTGCAAAACAATCCTAGCTCTTGGAATGCAAAAACGTTAAACTCCCATTTATCAATAGAACTTCCTTAAATGGAAGAAATCTGAAAACTATGTAAGACAGAATAAAAGATTAAATCTCCACAAACATGTAGCTTACCTCCACTTCTCTTGGCCTCTTGCAATTTCTAGAATCGGGTTTTACAAGGTGATTTGCCATCATATCCTGGTAGCACAAACTATAAAGTTTAGAGCAATGTCAAATTTAGGTAAACTCCATGCTACAGCTCTCTTGAATCCTTTCCTTTTTCCATTCCTACTGCTGCTTTTAATTTAACTTCTCATGATCTGTCAGTTACCTATATTTGATTTCTCCCTAATTCATCCTATCAACTGCTACTTGAGTAATTCAAAACTCTGATCACTGCATTCCCTTCACTTAAAAACCTTCCACTGACTATTCATTGCTCAAGGGTAAGTTCAAATTCCCTGGTATGGCATCTAAAGTCCTCCATCATCCAGGACCAACCTACCATTCTCATCATTTTCAACTACTCCTCTATATGCACTCTGTCAAATTAATCTGACATTTCCGCCTTGTTTCAGGACTAACTCGTTCTAAATTCCAAACACCTAAATGTTGAAATAGATCTTTTAGCTCACCTCATTCAATATCTCTCTGTGTCTCTGTCTCTCTCCCTTTTAAACAAATGAAAAAACAAGGACAGAGATGGTTAACCAAATTCAAACAAGACCAGGCCTGACCAGAAACAAAATCTTCTCACTTTTCTAGTCTAAGATTGTTTTTACTGTCCTACATTATTTAAATATAGTATCAAATTCCTTTCCCATAGATTCTGAAGGTATTTATCCTAGGAGTCTATAACATTAAGTTTAAACTTAAAGAAAAAGTATTGTAACCTTAAAGGGTCTATACATCTTAGACATGAAACCTACATTAAAGTTATCGGTTTACTTAAAAAAAAAATTATGCTGAACTGAATCTGATTAGTCATATATAACATATATACATACACATATGACAGTAAAAACAAATTATAGGGAAGGCTGTTTAATAAATTCAGCAAAGTACAATGGGTGATTAAAAAATACAGTGAGTGTTAAAAATGTTTAATACAGTAAAAGACACATTGGCATTATTAGGCTCCGTCAAAATACTCTCCCTCACTTCGAACACACTTTCATCTTGAGCACACATCGTTCTTGCCACTTTCTGAAGCCTTCTAGAAGTCCTCTATTGTGTGTGTCTTTATAAGGTGCGATAAAAAATACAGTGAATGCTGCTGCTGAGCGCCATTCCACAGAAAGCCAGGTTTGTAAAATCATGGTGTGTCCTTATCTACCTTATTCACCAGATCTGGCACCATGCGACTTCTGGCTGTTCCCCAATGTCAACATGACCATAAAAGGTAAATGTTCAGACATGAAAGTAGCCATGACAGCACAACTAAAGACATGAAAGAAGACTTCTAGAACTGCTTCTGAAAGTGGTAAGAACGGTGGGATAAGTCTGCTCTCAGCAAAGGGGAACTATTTTGAGCAGGATTAAAAGCAATGTGTCTTTACTGTAATACATTTTATTAAAACACAGCATATTTTGCAATCACATCTCATATTTCCACATCCTCGCCAGTACTTTGTATATAAATTTAAGGACAATCATATGTAGAAACTACGACACATGCACAATCGTGCTGACTTTGCTTTGGGAGTTAGAAAATGTTTCAGAGAAGGCAACATGCATGTACAGTACGTCTCTTCTCCCTTTCGCCTTTCTTTCCCTTTTAATTTTCCCTTTTACACCTCTCTCCTTTCTCGAAGTAAGAGAATATGTTCATATAGTTGGGTAATTCTGCCTCTGTAAAAATAAATTCGTTTTCTGTCACAACTTAAAGCCTCAAGCCTAAAGCAGGTCTGGCAACAGGCGGGTCCTCATCCTGTGACAAATACCAAGTACATCCACCGACCCCGGTTATGCAATCTTAGGTGTCGGTGACTAGGTTATTACCAACTACCCTCCTTGCCTTGCGCAATCGCTTTCTTCTCTTCTTCGCAGCACTACCCCGGCTCCTCGCGCCATTTCACCGCCTTTTTCTCCCCTCACATGCCCTCACCCCTATCTTCCCCTGCCTCAGCCTCATTAAAGTTCCTAAATGGACGCCCCCCTTCTCTCCCGCCGCCTTGTTTCTCACTCGCTTATGCTCTCAGGCGCACTCACCCTCCAGCCCCACCCAAAATCACCCTACTCGGCCGCCTGCTGACCTCCTTCGTCAGCGAAAGCGCAGGAGAGAAGCTGCGGCACGCGAGTGCGCAGACTCCGTTCGTGAGGCAGTGGCAGAAGCCGCGCGGCTCCCAGCAGCCAGCGCGCAAGTCACGTGATGGGCCACCGCGCCACCCCCCCCCCCCGTTGGCAGGCTTCCGGTGCAGCCACCAAAAGGAGTAGGCTCTCTGCTTACGTCACTCTCGATTTAGAATCTTCTGGAAGCAGAAGTCTCCTGTTTCCTCCCAGGGTGTGTGTAGTAACAAGAGGAAAAGCTGAAATAGATCTCAAGAAAGAACTAAGAAGAGTGACCAAATTAAACCCAGGGTGTGTCCCAGAGGTTTGGAATGTCAGCAAAGAGCACGCATCACAGCCAGACGCGGAGGTGCACGCCTGTAACCCCAGCAGTCCGGAGGCTGAGGCAGGAGGATCCCCTCCAGTTCGAGGCCAGCCAGGGCTACATAGTTCAAGGACAACCTGAACTACACAGCCAGACCCTGTCTCAAAAAAAACAAAAGCAAACAAGAAAAGCACACTTCCCTACACCTACCTTCTATTTTCAACTAGAAGTTATTGGTCCAGGTCATGTGCTGGCAGGTAAGGCCTAAATCTGAGGTAGTCTGACCGGCGACCAAGGCCTCTAGAGCTACACCCTCCATTACTATCGCTTTTTCTTCTTAGTGCAACAGGAAGAGGTCCAGAATCCCAGAATCACACCTTGTTTTTGTTTTTTGATAAAGGGTCTCACTACGCAGTTCAGACTGGCCTCGAACTCACTTTCTAGCCAAGGTTGGCCTCAGACTTCCAGCAATCCTCCTGCTTCAGCCTCCCCTGGGGTGGAATTACAGGCGTGCACCTGACAGAATCACACCTTTTAAGAAAATTTCTTTCTGGATGTTTTAGTAGGTTTAGTCCATCTGTTGGCAGCAGCTTTAACAAAGGTATTTTGGAATACCACATGGCTTACATACTTGTGGCATGTTTGGGTGCTTTAACATTACAACTTTGACATGCAATTTCACAGGTAGATTTCTAAGCTGAAGCTTCAGTTGTTGATGTGGAAGAAAAACATAAGACAGAGATCAATAACATGCCTTAATGAACTCCAGGTGCACAATATTACACCTTGAAGAACTACATTTAACACACATACATTATTGTGGGTTTTTTCTTTTTTCTTTTTATTGAAATGTCAGCTTTCATCAAGACTCAGAAATATTGTGTATATATATTTACTTGCTGTTTGTGAAAAAGCCAATTGTTTTAAGTACAGAGAAAACAGGCACTCGGTTTGATTTGTTAATATTGTGAAATATAAGTCACTTACTAAATACCAGATTAGATAATTTGGCGGAAGTTATTGACAGTCTTCAAAGAATCCTAGTCACTGAGGAAAGATACAATCTGTGTTAAAATTGTTATTATCTATAGTAAAATTAAAAGGTAGTACATTTTCATAAATCAAGTGTACTCACTTCAAAGGACTATCCATCATTACAATACTTCCTATTTTTATACAAAATATCCTTTTATGAAATAAAAATGTAAAGATTTT